>JAGPOW010000261.1:74002865-74017947 GCA_030014935.1 Caiman crocodilus | reverse complement strand
CAGCAAGGGAAGAACATGTCCCTGATCAGCTTCTGTGCCAGAATGAACTTGGAGGTATGGAATGGGGCTATGGGGAAGGAAGAGGCCCCAGGTCCTGGGCATGACCTAAAACTGCATCCTACCAGGGTCAGGAGGCCTGGTGAGACTGCTGCCAGTGCAGCAGCCCCCAAGAAATGCCAGGATCACAAATCTCCCTGGTGAAAGGCGTGTAGGAAGCACCTTATAACCTCCAGCTACCACATGCGTACACAGTCCTGGCTAGGGAAAAGCCCAGACCTGTAAAATCTTTGAGAGGCCTGAGGCTTGCTGATTTCAGTGGAGTTGTGAGGCTCCAGGTGAGCTTAGCTGCCTGGGATGCCATCTGCAAGGCACAGGCCACAGTATAGGGGAGGTATGGAGCTGCGGAACAGATGTCACCCCTAGACATCAGGTGCCTAAATGGCCAGCCTTCTGCCCAGGAAACATGTGAATTGGTTTTCCATCAAGGCATGGCAGGAGAAAGAGGAGTGGCTGGTTGACCCAGAAATAGGTAGGTGGGCCAAGATCTAACCCACAGTGGGAAGGCCCCCTGTTACAAGTTGCCATCCCTGTTCCATGTATCCCACTCTGCCTTAACACTCACAAGGCAAACAAGGGTCTTTGGGTCAATCTGATATTTTTTATTAGATGGACTGAATAGTTAGAGAAATATATCTTAGCAAGTTTTTGGGTTTAAAACCCTTCTTCAGGCCAAGGAAGCACCTGCAATTGGTGTGTGTGCTCTTCCTGGATGGAAGGAATAGTAAAGAAGCTAAAGGCTGGCTTACAAGGCAGGCAAGAAAGCCAATCAGTGAAAATGGAAATGGACATGTTGGGGAGGGAGGGACAGGCGGGGGGGGGCAGGGAAGAGGGGGAGGAGCGCAGAAAAGGGATGTAGCAGGTGAAAGTGGAGAGGTACCTGGGCAGTCAGATGTTGTGTGGGTTAGAGTGTATTATAAGTCCAATGTCTATAATGAGCTCATGAGTTTCTGTATCTAGGAGGCTAATGAAGTGAAGTTCGCAGGCTCATCTGTGAAAAGTGGTTTGTAAATTCCCTTTGAGGATCAGGCCTGAGAGATTGGAGGCGGAGTGGCTTTCTTGTGAGAAATGTGCCCCCACAGGTAGTCGGGTATTCTTGTCTAATAGATTTCCAGTGTGCGTTCATTCTGGTGTGCAGTTGTTGCTTGGTGTCTCCTGTGTATTTTCTATCAGGACATTTGGTGCACTGGATGAGATATATAATGCTTCTGGAGGTGGAGCTGTAAGATCCAGGAGTGGTGATGGTTCTCGTGTGGGATATAGTAATTGTTGGGTGTACTGAAGATATGTTGGCAGGTTTTGCATTTCTTGTCATGGCATAGCCTGGATTTATTTGGTGTGTTTTGGGCTGTAGGAAGTTTGTTTCTGGTGATGCGGTTGGTGAGGTTCAGTGCTTGTTTGAATTTACAAACCACTTTTCACAGACAAGCCTATGAACTTCAAGTTTTTTCAGAAGTTTGAGGTACAGTTTCACAGAAGCTCTTGTACCTATCTCCTTGAAACCCAGCAAGCTTCATGCCCTCAGAAGAGGCTACCATCCCTGCATTTCTCATCCAAATCAGGCAGGAAATGTCAATGTTACAGGCATTTTAGTGATTCCCCATTATAGCCTATGGCCAAATCACCGAAATGGCATCAAAAGTCAAACAGATTTGGCCGAATTGAAATGGTACAGTGATCCAAAGCACCAAAACCAATCACTGTCCTTCCAAAATGGCCAAATCTGAATCAAAACATAGCCATTTCACACAGCCCTACTATCTATCTCCTCATCTCTTCTGCCTGTTCATTATTACCTCCCTCCAGCTTTTCAGCTCCAGGAATTTTTCTCCTCTGCCCTGGTACACCTGATCTGGAAAGGGGACTCTGAGCAGTGCTGCACTGAGCTGTTGTACACTCCCCACTCCCTTCCTCAACTTGTGAGAATGGTATCTGCTGTCCCTTCCACCTCCTGCCTCTGAAATCTCTCAGTTACTCTGTGAAAGGGATATGAATGCCTACTTCCAGAAGTAGCTGCTCTCTCCCTGGAGGCAGAGTGCCGAGGAAGTTGGCAGGGCTGAGAAACTTCAACAGGGGCCCAATCACATTACTAAATGTGGGTTACCAACAATGCAGTGGAAAGTGGCAGCCATCTTTACTAGGGGAACACTTACTGTCACTAGAATAAGTGAAAGTGACCAGGAAGCCATTTTGCTGAGGACAACCTGTATCTTCTGACCCATTGCCAACAGTAGGAGGTGGTGGCCATTGTGAGGCCAAACCTCCGTGATGTTGAAAATAGGCCACATGAGGTGCAACTAGTCTCAGAGGGGTCCATTGTTTAGGACAGGCATGGGATGCTATTGATCATTTGGGGCTTTACCCAATGTGGAGGGCTGAGACTTAACAGCCAGTTTGGAGGGTCATTGCATCCCTAGCAGCTCTGAAACTATGCTGAGCGCTAAAATACCCCAAGGTAGATCACATGAGGCATTGATTGCTAGCTCAAGTTGTCTTCCAGTGATGAGAGAAATGTGAGGAGGAACCACAAGATAAGCAGGGGAGAGAGGAGTACACACTGTTTAAACAAAAAGTCACTAATGATAATGTAAAATTAGTCACAGCACCATGAGCCTAAGACAGCAGTTATAAAAGACTGAGGCTGTAACAGAAATGCGCAGAGCAGCAGCCATATACAACCCACAGTCTGGCCCAGACACCAACTGCCACTCAGAACTTCTTTTCATCTCTTCACAGGAGGAAGTGAGCAGTGACAGCAGCCATTGCAGGCTGGTGTCCCCAGAGAACAAGAGCACCTACCTGAAGCCCAAACAAATCAGAGGGAGTGGCTCAAGTAACTGCACAAAAAATGCAAAGTTATTGGCTGGTCCCACTCTGGCTGTTGATGCATCTTATAGTTGGAGGAGGTCACTGCTCTGTTTGCAACTGGAGGGAAACGTTCTCAGTTAAACTCTCCCTATCTCAGAAGCAGGTGTCAGGCACTGTCCTTCAGTTCGCTGCTGATGAGCCCCACCTTCTGCAACACCCTTGTACAGACGAGAACCTTTGGGGAGGTCCTGGTCCAGCCCTGTATTTGGGGGAAAGAGTTTTCTTCAGCAAAGATGGCTTTGAGAGCAGCCTTCTACCACTTTCCATCCCCAGCGAGTTAGTGAGTTCAACAGCCTTAGTCAGTTCTGCCACCTTTGTGAAGCAAAATCAGATGGCAATGGTGATAAATGGTAGGGTCTATCTCTATATCTTTGCAGATGAGGAGAAATGGCGACCAGCAGAGGGGATCCATTCCTCAGTCACGGACCTCTCCAACACCTACTGCTGCTTCTCCTGGCAGGACCCATTCTGTGACAACGTTAGCATGACTCTTTTTGCCTATACGATTGGGCGTTCAGTCTCTGAGAGCCAAATCTTCCTGTCAGAAAATGGGGGTTTCACTTTTAGACTTATGAAGTTAAAATCAGCTCTCCAAAATGTGCTGCTTGGTGTCTATAATTTTATTTCCCTCTCTGTTACCGGGTTACTAATCAACAATACCAAAGAGGATGAAGGAAAAGGACACGGGGCTTATTTTATATACGTTAACTGGAAGAGGAGCCACGAGGTCTATCGCAGCTCCACAGTCTTCCAGCTGGTTGCCAAAGAGAGTGCTTCTATCCACAATATCCAGCACCCTAGCCTGAGGGGCTACATCATTCTCTGGACCAAGAGTACCCTGATGCTTTCCTTCAACAATGGCCTGATTACAGAAGCAGCGACTATTCTACCCACAGAAGAGTTTCCAGGCACTTCTCTCGCTAATACTTCTCTATTCCATGTAGCCATCAGCACTTCTGAGATTGCAGTCTTCACCCAGGAAAACCAGCTGTTCTATGGCATTCTTGGCATGTTTTCCACTTCCATGGTACTTACAGAAACAATGAACACCACAGATTTAGGCTGTTGTGTGTTGCTGTTTGAAAGGACAGGAATACTGACATTGCTCAGACCCATCCATAACAATGATTCCCACATATATAACTTCCAGAAATGCACCTATAATATGCAGTCACTGCTCATGAACAAGTTACATTCCATGCAGTATTGCATACTGGAGGTCCTTAGCGGCAACTTTCATAACAAGGTTTTTTACATTGATATGTACCAGAGGCTGAACTTCATTGCCACATTTGTACCCAAACGTGGTACTGGGGCCTTTCCTCTTGTGACTGTGAGCAATCCCCATGTGCTGAGTTTCCAGGCACATGTGGAACAGGATGGGTACACACATGATGGGAATACCAAGTACAGTTTAAGCATACTGCTGATGCAGCAACGCTTCTCTGACATGGCAGAGCCCCACTTCTGGGCTGACTTTCTTGATGGTGGTGTGTCTATTCTCAATGTGGATTCTCCCAAGAAAGGTGTTTTTTGTGCTGACATACTTCCTTTGTCTGCATTTATTCATGTAGGTTGCCCACCTATGAAACAGATTAGAATTTTTAAAAATGCAACTGCTTGCAGCAAAGAACTCTTTCATCAAGACTTACTACGAAATAATTTCACTTATATAATTAGCCATGATATATATGACCCAGAATTTCTTGCCAGACAAAACTTAGATCAAAGCGACCTTCGAATTCAATATGATTATGAGATGCTGGGATGTCCTCTTCTGGTGTATCATGATGATCCTTGGTTGCCAGTTCTTGAGTTATGGGAAAACAATGAATTTGTGGAGTACGTTTCTGCTGACTTTGTTATGTTTGAAGTAAATGGAATTCATAATTATGATTATCTCTTGACAGCTGTAGAAGCCAATTGCATCTCTCAACCTCAGAATTGGACCTCTTTGCTAAAAGAACAAGATTCTCCGGACCCAAACACTGCATGGAATAGAAAGAATTACATAAACTGTGATAATCCCAATGGACCTAAATTAGTATCGCCTTCAGCCAAGTATCAAGTTCTTGGTGGAAAAACAAAAAACAAAATAATTTTTTCACAGTATAATGGATTATACGTCTTTAAAGCTATTGTAGTGGACAATTTTTATAGTTATTGTGAGTTGTCTACATATTTCTGTGTCTATGTCTATGGTGCCCTCCCAAGCAGCTACATAAATCCTTGGGTAGCGCTAACAGTTTTTTTGACTATTATTTTTATTTCAATTTTGATGGGATATATCTTACCAACGTTATCGCTCATAAAAATACCCTCAAAAATTAAAATATCCTGAGCTTGTTTTGTAAACTGTGATGTTCAAGAAAGTTACTATGTTAAGAATTATCATATCTCACTTGTATAGGTCAGAAGATTAAATTGTATTTTTGTTATGAAATCAGTTTTATAACAAATGAAAGAAGAATTGACAAAAAAGAACCATTTTGATGTCTGTTTTGTAACTTTCTTGTACATGCATTTTTAATATGCTAATTACTTTTCTCCATTTTTTTCTCATTTTTATTTTATAATTTTCTGACCATCTTATTGCTTGCATGAAGAATTCACACAGCTATTTTATTACAGGGACTGATTTTAGGATTACCAGCTTTTGTTGATGCAATCAATTACATTAGCTTACTTCAAAAGGTCTCCTTTCCTTAGGAGGAATAAAGATCATCCTTGGAGCCTGTCAATTGTTTTTACTTCAACAACAGATCAATGGAAATCGAAGCTTCCTCTATATTTGTACTACTTTTGTAGTTAAGATGCATATTTCCTACCTCTTCTCCCACTTGCAATGTTAATGTTCATTCAAATATTCTATTTTATTGGCTAGATAATGGAATTCTGAGGCTTCATCTCAGTTATAAGACACTTTGAACAAAGACAGTTAAAAAAAAACCCTTAGTTAAAAGATAAAAGACATGATTCTACAAATATTTAATTGAGCGACACTTGGCATTAATATACCTACCTGCATTAGTAAATATTAGACAGCATGAATAAAAGTTGCAGAATTTAGCCCCCCCAAGTTAAATATACAAGTCTGTTTCTAATGGGTAGATCAGTAGCCTCTTACGTCCTATGCCATGGAAAGCTGCCATGGCCCATTTCCATAATCAAGTATCATCATACCTTTGGCCATTAAGATTGTCACCAACATCTCAAAGCATTTTTTAAAACCAGAATTAATACTTTTTTAATGCATCAGCTGGAATGAGATATTATCCTAACAATATATGGATATGCAATAAAAAGAAATAAATTGAAATATTCCATGCACAAAAAAGCAAATTGGGATTTTATCTACACATTTCAGGTAGCTGTGACTATAATATAAATATAGTAAAATGTTAGTATTTTGTTATAAAAAATATTTTAGACAACTATTCTCCCCATTCCAATGTATTTTCAAAAAAATTGTGCAATTTTATTGAATTTGCTATTTTATTTGCTTTTAGCCGAATCTTCACCTGTGTATTGATAGTGTTTATTGTCAATTGCGTGTGTTTTAGCTGAGTTAGAAAATGAGTTTGCTTTTTTCTCTACATATTATATGGAAGTTATTTAGGTTTAAAAATAAAAATTATCATTTGGAAAGTTGGTATTATTTCATTGTCTGCATACATAGATGTTAATAGTTAACATCTATGTACATTATAGTACATTAATAGTTCCCTACTGGTTACATTTTTTATAGATGATCAACTTCTCTCTTCTTCTACCTTTATTATTCATGCTATTGATAATTCCTGCTTCTTTGTCCTTTTATAACATTTTAAGTGCCATTTCTTGTTATCAAGCTCTACTGCAAACCCTGACATTTGTCTCTTGATATTTTCTACTTAGGCTAGAATAACCAGCTTGTCAATGGTCACTTTGCTCTTCTCCTATATATACTTAGAATGTCCCCTTAATCGCGCGCGCATGTGTGTGTGTGTGCGCGTCTCTCTCTCTCTCTGAAGAACAAGGTGATTATTGACAGGCTGGTTAGTGTGTGTGTGTGTGTGTGTGTGTGTGTGTGTGTGTGTGTGTGTGTGTGAGTCTCTCTCTCTCTCTCTCTCTCTGAAGAACAAGGTGATTACTGACAGGCTGGTTATTGTAGCCTAAGTAGAAAACATCAAGGTACAAATGTCAGGGCTTGCGGTAGAGCTTGATAAGAAGACACACACACACACACACATGTATATGGATATATACATACATGAATATATATGCCACCCTTTCTTACTCACTACTTTGTCTAAAGCCACCAAGGTGCCACCCTGCCCTGCTTTCTACCTGAATTCAAAGTAACATAGCTAACTATCTCTCTCTAGAGACACTAACAGGTACAGGACTAGGAGCAGTGGCCTCAAGCTGCAGCAGGGAAAATTTAGGTTGGAGATCAAAAGGAACTTTCTGACGCAAAGTGGTCAGGCATTGGAACAGGCTACCTAGAGAAGTTGTGGAATCTCTATGCGTGGAAACTTGCAGAAGCAGGTTAGACTGACATATGGCTGGATGGTTTTCGTCAAGAGTTGATCCTACCTTGAGCAGGGGGCTGAACTAGATGACCTTGTAAGGTTCCTTTCAGCCCTACTTGCTTATGATCCAGTGTGATAACTTTCCACAATTATCTTAGCCTTCTAGGCTGTACTCAAATCTCAATTTTTTCTTATATGCTTGTGTTTAGATCCCATGCTGTATGTACTAGGGTAAACCTCTCCTCCCTGTATGTCCTTCTTTTACTCACCTGTGTGAGCAAGCACCATGTGCTTGCCCTTCCTGCTGCTTGCTTAGAATGTCCCCTTGATCATCTACACCAGTGTTTGTTTCTCAACCCATAGGTCACAACCCAAAAGTGGGTCACAAGAATATATGGAAGGGTGGCAAATAATCATGGAAAAACATAAAAAATCATGGATTTTTTCATTTAAAGAGAAAAACATGGAAAACCACGAGTTTCCCCTTGCAAGCTGGCATAGTTCCAGTCTGCAAGGGGCTGCAAGAAGCAGGATGAGGATAATCAGACAGGGGGTGTCATGTTCATCCACACATGCATGTGACAGGCAGGAAGCATAGAAAGCAGCTCCTGCAGGTAGAGTCAGGGGGAGGGCAGGGGTAGGCATAGATGATGCACTGGGGACCCACAGGGAATGCCAGGGGCCCGCCCAGATTTGTGCACCCACAGTGGGCACATGGCTGCAGCCTGGCTGGACTGGCACAGGAGAGCAGAGCTAGATGGCGAGACTGCACCAAGAGTAATGGATGGGAGGAGACAGAGGGGAAGGGACTCACTGCTCTCACCTGCTCCCATTGCCACTGCTGCCCTCAGGCTGCAGCTCTACCCTGGAGAGGAGGCGGGGTGGTAAGCAGCAGAGGCAGAGTGGCAGTGGCCAGGCCATGGTAAAGCCATGGCCTGTCAGGCAAGCAGTTGGCAGTGGGAGGAGGCAAGGGCAGTGTGCCCCCACCCCATCTGTTACTCCTTGTGCTGCTGGTGATGTGGCTGGCATGGGAGTCCTGGTGGCAGCGGCAACATCTATGAGTCTCAATGTCCCATTCCTGGTCCCAACCACTAAGCTGCAGAGGGGGCTTCTGTCTATGCCAGTCTGGCCAGGCTGCAGCCATGTGCCCATTATAAGTGCACACACTCCCCCACAACCCACACTCCCACCCCCTACCTCACATACTGAGGGGCTGGGGCCTGGGGACAGGGGGCAGCAGGATGCTTTGTCCCATGATGGGAACTTGAAAATAGTCCCTACTGCATGCATCCATCAGAACCAACACAGAATAGTGGACATTCTTCTGTGGCAGCATCCCTCCTGAAGCCTTGGGAGCTTTTGGGTGGACCTAAACCCTCAGAACAACCACAATGTCTTTCGTTAGATTATAGGTGAATTGTATTGATACACTGTGATAGAAGATAAGAATAATGCAGGCAAGGCAACCCTCCCCCCATTCCTGACCAACTTTATATCTACCAGTCCAAAAGCTGTCACAAAGGGGAGGTACATCTGGCCGGTATACAAACTTCATCCTGTGGTTCTTTCTTGAATGTCAGATGTCAGCAAACTAGAGGTCAAGGGGCAAGGCTCACCCCCTAACCCCCTCCCTCTGCAGTGGGGTGGGTGAAATGGGCTGGTGGTGTATCCTCTATCCATGGTGGCCTCAGGATCACCCCCTAAGGGACCCTTTGCTGCTCTAAAAACTTTCCTTTTGCCTTCTTTTCTTCCTCTGATGACTTCATTTCTGGGCATCATCTCCCTATGGTCGTCATATTGTCCATGTTCTGTTCTGTCAGCATGTTCCTTTGTTTCCTAAGCCCATCACATGCAAACATCTTAATTTGGTCATTTACTGGTGTCTTAACTTGGGCATGCCCTAGCTTCCTAATTTGATCTGTCCACCAGAACCAGAAATCCCAGAACTCTGCATTTGGGCATTGTGACCTGGCACCAATGCAGTAAGCCTATCTTTTATTATGGAACAGTGCACTACATCTTCAATTTCCCAGCTTGTTTGTGTATTAGCTTCATACACAGTGGGCCTTGAAGCAATATTTGGCACAAACAGGCTTTTAGAAACCAATTAACCTTTGCCGTTCCCCTGAACCATTATTTTAATGCACATCTACTTTACCTACAAGCCAGTTCGTAAGAGCAAATTTCTAAATATCATTTTCTAGCCATCACAGTGCCCCCCGCCCCCCCAAGCTGACACAGAGGAGGGATTTTGCAGGGGTGGGGAAATTACCTGGTAGCCATTCTCCTCAGCACCAGCCCTCTTGAGGGCCCAGGAGGATTCCTACTGCAGGCCAATACTCCACCTCCACTCCCTTGGAGGAATGGGGAGAGAGTAGAGGACTGTGGGGTAATGGGTGTCTCCAACATCCAAAAGAAATGTATATCCATTCAAGTTAGATCAGGAGGAAGGAATTCATTCTGGTAGGTATGAATCTAATCTTCTTGCATAATAGCTATCTTCCATAAGAAATGTTGTGGAAGATTCGATGCGTCCTCCCAAAGTAAAACTGGTCTCTCTATCCAGCTGAACCGGATAGTCTCCTTGAACTCGCCCACCACACCTTAGATAGAAACGGAAGAACCCAAAGACATATACAGTCCTATGAGAGGGGTTGATGTTAATTCTGCGACTTACAAGGCTGGCTCCTCTTTGCAGGGCTCCACCATTCCCATCCCCGGCCTTCACCACACCTGATGTTATGAGTTCATTTATATCTGTTCTCCTCTGTGGGAGTCTCGGCCTCCAGCCTATCTTTATAATCCTTTAGGTGGCCAGTTTCTGGTCCCTGGTCACTTGCCCCATTCTTCCCTGCATGGGTCCCAAGCCGACTGTCCTGCAGTTCGTCTCTGCCCTTATTCTTCAGGGCAGAGTCACAGGAGGCAGACGCCTTAAACTCACTCAAACACTTGGTCCTGCCTCTTCTTTCCTCCCGGTCCCTGGAGCGGCTGCTTGCACCTGTTGGACTCAGACTCACCGGTTTGAACATCGCAGTTTCCTCATTTCCCTGCCTCTGCAAGTAAGTCAGTCTTCGGGCCTCTC
This sequence comes from Caiman crocodilus, assembly GCA_030014935.1. Taxonomy (NCBI): domain Eukaryota; kingdom Metazoa; phylum Chordata; order Crocodylia; family Alligatoridae; genus Caiman; species Caiman crocodilus. The sequence continues at coordinate 74,007,426 of JAGPOW010000261.1, read as the reverse complement.
TCTCCTGAGTCCCTATGTTAGGTCCCTTGTCACCATCTCCCCGTGTTCCCTCGAGTTTCTTCCTGGAGATTCTTCTCTCCCCGGCCAATGCTGACTGCCTGCTCAGCTCTCCTTTTAATTCCCCTGTACCAGTCAGCGGTGAGCCAGCTTCAGCATCCCATTCACTGCCTAGTTGGCTCTCCCAGCTTATCAGGCTAATTAGCATCCAGGGATCTTGACATGGCTTTTCGCCAGGCTCACCAGTGCAGTAAGTATTCCTTTGTTCTTTGCCTTTTCAGCATCTTGTAACAGGATGAACTCTGCCACCAAACAAATAATCAGACAGTTATCCTGAAGGCATTTTAACATTTAATGTTTGAATTATAAATAATTTAAACTTAAGGAGTTTTGCTGTAGTCATTTGCTCAAAAGCTCTAGTAGCTCTCCCACCAATACCACTGATTTTTAAGGGTAGTTTAATGGTATGATTTTGTGTCCCCTTCTCATATAACAATACTGCCAAGCAGAGTTGAGATTGTTTGAATATTCTAACAGTATATTTGCAAACTGTAACATTTGGATTTCTTTTAAAAATGTAATGATTAATTTTCTGGGGTTTCTAAAGTTTGTATTTGGGATAATTACAATGGTCCTGTGTGCGAGTGTGTGTGAATAAAACAAACTAGGAATAATAAAAAACAAATAATATCTTTGCAAATAAGAAAAAATCGTAGCAAATAAAAAAAAGCTTAACTTTAAATCAATTTTAACTAGGATATTTGCAGATTCTCCATCTTGAGAAAAAAGAAACTTTACTACCAAATCTTCATAACATCTGTGTAAAGTACTTGAGGCTAACAGTTGTTCCTATGATCTTTCTATTTTAGATACGATTGTAGCCACTAGGCCTGTGCAAAATTTCACCAGCTGTTTTGTTTCTACACTGTTGTGACTTGTTTCAAGCTCAAAACAGTGAAATTGAAATGAAACAAAGGGTTTTGAAACAGCCTTGACACAAAACGAGGGCAGTCAAAACGTTTAGAAAGTTTCTAAGCATTCTGAGTTTCAAAGCTGAAGCTGGGCTTGCCTGCAGGGAAACAGAAAGTAAGGAGAGGGAGAAGGAAGAGGGAGGAAGGACTGGTCTCAGGTTGACTGTAGCTGGTCAGTTCCTGTGATCTTTCCCTGAGGTCCCTTCTAATCCCGGTGCTCTGTGGGAGGGATGGAAAAACAGCACTGTTTCAGCTGGCCTGCTTTGGGGTCAGTTATTGAGCTATCTTCCAGAAGCTCAATAGCATTAGACAACAAAGGCTACTACTATCATTGATTTCTTACTTGCTAGCCTAGCAAGTGGGATTCTGTAATACATTTAGCTTTCTTCCTAGACTCTTTTTTATTATTATATTCATTGATTTATTCTTTTCAAATTTCATAATTATATTGCATATTATAGTATGGAATTTATATAGGAAAACAGAGAGACACATACACTTACATGCATGAGAGGAAAGAAAGGCTCTGTCACAGTTTGGCTGCCTGAGATGCTGCTGATGCTACTGTGCTAGTGCTCACTAAGTTATTATTTTACCTGTTGTTATTTAAAGTGGTGGACTGGACTGAGGCTGTAGGAGAGAAGGAAGCCTCATTGGGCACAATGCCGTGTCTTGTAGAAGCCCCAGCACCAGTAAGGGCATGCCTACACACACACACACATTTTGCTCATCAGCTTGAGGTGCAGTTTCCCAAAAACTCCTGCACCTATCTCCTGGAAACCTGGAAGGCTTCATGGTCTTGGCAAAGGCTACCACGCTGGCTGTTTGCACCCCCTCTGCACCTTAACACACACATGACAAGTTTTGCTTCTCAGCAACTTAAAGTATAGTGTCCCAGAAACCCTTGCACCTACCTCCTTGAAACCTGGCAGGCTTTGTGGCTTCAGCTGGAGTTACCATGTCTGCTGTTTTCACCCCCCTGTGCCTTCATACTTAAAAGTGACATGAGTTTTAATTTCGAGATTTTGAGTTACAGTTTCCCAGAAACTCCTACACCTATCTCCTTGAAACTTGATATACTTCATGCCCTCAGGAGGGGCTACTATCCCTATTGTTTTCATCCAAATCTGCCAAAAAATGACAAAGTTATAGGTAGTTATGTGCTTCCCCATTATAGCCTATGGGTGAAACATCGAACCTGCAAAACAGTTTCAACTAAACGAAATGAAACAGTGTTTTCAAAACTAAACAAAACTCAAAACGAAACACTGTCCTGGCAAATAGAAGTCGAAATGAAATGGTGCTGTTTCTCACAGCCCTAGTAGCCACATCACAAAGATAGAGCACATTACAGTCAATCCTTTCCAACTTAATTATTCCTAAAATACAGTGACAAGTCTAGTGTAATACTATGCAGAGTAGTTCAACATTTTTCATCTTTTAGAATATTGTGTTTCTTTTTTACAGTTTCTTAATCCTGTTACATAGCATGCCAGAATGCATGCCAGCTTATAAAACATTGTATTTACACTTATATAAACAATTCAACCCTTTTCCATTTTATGAAAACACTGTCTCTGCCATTTCACCCTATGCCTTCCTGGTCTCGTATAGGCATTCCCTTGCCGCCTTGAAACGTACACCTGGGGTTGGTTGCAGCATTTGTTCCTGCGGTCTTGGTGAGGACTCGTGTTCTCCCTGAGGGAAACCCCAAAACTCGCCAGCCACAACTTGGGTCTTCCTTTCAGGGATGGGGCTCCCTCTTGTAGGGTCAGTTGCACCTCCTAGCAAGTATCCACCTTACGGGTCAGTTACACTTCCTAGCAGGCATCCACCTCCCTGACACCCCAGCCATGCATCAGTCTTTAAGACGGACACTTGGTCAATTGGCTTAACCACCAATGTTCCCTCTTGGACTCTCTTTGTCTGCATGGCTCCTAGTGATCTTGCCCTGTCCTACGATTAAACGAGACTGCCCCAATACACTGTAGTTACAGAGCACTGGAGCAGTTTCCCAGAATGTCTACAGGCACCCACAGATAAGAAGGAAGGGTGAAGAATGTGAAATAAGGTTTGCATTTATAAGTACGTCTATCAACTCCAAATTAATGGTGAATTCAGTCCAGTAATACTAAACATTATTGTAATCAGGCATAAAAAAAGGCCTGATTGAAATTTCCTGATATAGGGCCACATACTATTTCCCCTCCTAGGCCTATAAGCAGACCTGGGTGTTTAAGTGCGATTCTCTTCTACCATATTCAAGTTCTGAAAATCCAATGATGTGCCTGCTTTTGTAAGACATGGTCATCTTACTCTTAACACTGTCATATGGCCCTCAATGGCTTGTCAAAATTCAGTAAGCAGCCCTCCATCCAAAATAATTGCCCACCTCTGCTCTATGGGATTTCTCTGATATTGCTCAACCCTGTACCCTATTTCAAACCTACTGCTTGTAACCAATAAAGTTCTTCTTTGTACCTAGTGTGGGAGGCTTATTGGGAGAGGGACTAGATCAGGGTAGACAAAATGTGGCCCACAGACTGGATGTGGCCCACCAAGCCATTATATCTGGCCTGCAGGGCCCCTAAAAATTTAGAAAATTAATATTTATCTTTATATGGCTGCCTGTCATGTGGCCCTCAATGGCTTGATAAAACTCAGTAAGCGGCTCTCCTCCCAAAATAATTTCCTGCCCCTGCTGTAGGCCTTGCCTGCAGGCTTCTGACTGTACAAGTTGCCCACCTCTGAACCATCTTAAGATTCTCTGCATCCCTCTTGAAGTGCGGTGCCCAAAACTGGATGCACTGCTCCAACTGCGGCCTGACCAGTGTCGCATAGAGGGAAAGCAGCACCTCCCTGGATCTGTTTGTCATGCATCTGCTAGTGCATGATAAATTCTGGTTAGCCTTGTTGAGAGGGGACCTGGTGACCGTCTATAAACTCACTAGGGGGGACCAGAAGGGTTTGGGGGAAACCTTGTTTCCCCTAGTGCCCCCCAGGATAACAAGGAATAACGGCCACAAGTTGTTGGAGAGTAGGTTTAGATTAGATATCCGTAGGAACTATTTCACAGTCAGAACAGATAGGATCTGGAACCAACTTCCAAGGGAAGTGGTGCTGGCTCCTACCCTGAGGGTCTTTAAGAAACGGCTTGATGCCTCCCTGGCTGGGGTCACTTGAGCCCAGCTTCCCTCCTGCCCAGGCAGGGGGTCAGACTTGAAGATCTACAAGGTCCCTTCTGACCCTACTTCTGAGTCTATGATTCTATGATCACTTTGTCACATTGACGACTCGTGTTCATCTTGGAATCAACTATGACTTCCTGCTGCTGTGCTGCTGAGGTCCTCCCCCAGCCTGTAAGTGTGTTGTTGGTTCTTTTTGCCCAGGTGCAGCACTTTGCACTTGTCTTTGTTGAATGGCATCCTATTTCATTCCAACCTGTTCAGATCTGCCTGGATCCATTCCCTACCCTCTGGTGTGTTAACTTTGCCTCATAGTTTCATAGTATCTAGAGTCGGAAGGGACCTGGGCAGATCATCTAGTCTGACCCCCTGCCTTGGCAGGAAAGAGCACCGGGGTCAGATGACCCC
>JAGPOW010000261.1:73987399-74002765 GCA_030014935.1 Caiman crocodilus | reverse complement strand
TAAAAAAAACTCATTTAAGAGCTTAGCTTTGTCCCCATTCTCTGTCACCAAGTGCCCTAGTTTCTCCTATAGGGGTCCTATGCTATCCTGTGCCTTCCTTTTGCTCCCTATATACCTGAAGGACTTTTTGTTGTCTTTAATTTTTGTCACCAGTCTAAATTCTAATCCTCCTTTGGCCTTCCTGATTCCCTGCAAAAGTGAGCCAGGGGTGTATTCCTTAGTAGCTACCCCCTAATTTCCACAGCCTGTATTCCTCTTTCTTTGCCCCTAGGTTATCTTGGACTTCCCTGTTCAGCCAAGAAGGCTTCTTGGCCCCTTTGCCCCCTTTTATGCACAATAGGATCACTCCGTTGAGGAATGACCATCGTTCCCAGACCTCCATTTTGCCAATGCTCTTAAGCTTTAACGCCTCACTAACTAATCTCCTGAGCACACCAAAATTAGTCTTTCTAAAGTCTAGCACTTCAGCCCTGCTGGTTAGTTTACCCACCCTTCACCAGATAGTGAATTCAATCAATTGATGGTCACTATCCCCTAGGTGACCTTGTACCTGCAGATTCCCCACCAAGTCATCCCCTGTAGCTAACACCAAGCCCAGCAAGGTGTTTCCCCTAGTGGGATTGTATACCTCCTGCATGTTAAGAACCCATATGAGTAGTTAGCTTTGTCTGACTGCTCCTCCCAGGAGATGTTCAGGTAGTTATGTCACCCATGACAACCATGTCTCTCAATCGTATGGCCTCTGGGAGCTGTCTGGAGAATTCCAAGCCTAGCTCATCCTCCTAGTGTGGTGGTCTATAGTAGACCCCCAAAGTCAAGTCCCTTTTCCTGCAACCCCCTTGTATCCTGACTCACAGTACCTTGGTTTGGCCATCCTCTGATCCCGTCTTGATTATAGAGAATGTATATTGTTCCTCAACATAGGGAGAAACACACCTCCCCCACCCCACTTTTTCCCCACTCTATCCTGTCTGTAGAACATGTAACCTTCAATGCCTACTGCCCAATCATGAGTAGGGTCCCACTAGGTTTTAATTAGTTCAACCAAGTCAAAGTTATTGCTTGCAAGCAGGAGTGCAGGTTCCTTCTGCTTGTTCCCTATGCTCTTAGCATTAGTGTAGAAACATTTAAGCCTCCTGATGGGTGCCCTTGGCACCCCCCTTCCTGATGTCCATCAGGCCCCTTAGTGCTTATCTGGGCTGATCCAGTGCATTGCTTGTGGGGGTCACTGATCCTAGGTTCTCCTTATCCTCTGCTTCCCCATCCCCCGATGAACCTAGTTTAAAGCCCTTTAGAGGAGATTAGCCAACCTGTAAGAACAGGCTCTTATCTTTAGGAGAGATGAACATTATTGTCCGTCTCATCCCAGGATGCCTTTGTCATGGAATTGGGTTTTAGCTTCTACAACCACGATCTGCACTTCCATGAGACAGTAGTCCGGACTGCATCACGAGCAACTACAGGGCTCTGGAGGCCAGGCTTAGGAAGCTGGGGGCACAGATGGTCTTCTTGTCCATCCTTCTGGTCAGCAGTCACTGTCAGCATAAGGATGCCTTCATCAGGGAGGTCACCCTGCGGCTCTAGAGTTTATGTCATGGGATCCAGTTGACTGACAGGGCTCTTCTGTCTCTCTCAGGACTGAGTTGCCCACCACAATGACCCAGTCTCTCTCCCTTTGGCTGCTCAGTTGCCACTCAACCTGTCTGGTGTTTGTTGCAGACCTGCAGCTTCCTCTGCTGCATCATCCTCCAGTGCTGCCAGGGATTCATGTCTGTTCCCAAGTTGTGTTGGGGAAGCAGTCACAACTGCACACTTTCTAGCTTTGGAGGTGGCCGTTCTCTATTCAGCTGTCCTGGGACTCTCCCATGAGGTCTCTGAGCTAGGTGTCTGGTCCTGCAGAGAATTAAAGTATCCAACAATCTTATCCTCTGCAGCCTTGATCCCCTGCAACCTGCTCACCTCTGTCTGGAGTTCCCTCACCTGCCCCTCCAGGTCCTCCTCATGTGGGACAGGCAAGAAAACCCCCAGCCCCAATGCTACCCCATTATGGGCCTGGGCTGACTCAGGCCCAGGCAGCAATCACACAGCAGTCAGCAATCAACACTCACTCAACAGTCAGCACTCACTCCCAGCTTCTTAGAGCACATCCCCCACCAAACAAAGTCAGCTAAACCAAAGGTACAGGCAGCTGGATCGCTTACGGTTCCTCAGCACAATCTAGTGCCTGGCCTGGCTTTTCTCCTCCTCTTTACTCCCTCCTCTTGCCTCAAGCAACCGCCTGCAAACTCTTCCCCTGTCGGCAGTCCCTGTTCGCTGGCTCCCTGGTCACTTAATCAGCTCCAGAAGTAGCGAACGCTGATAAAAATGGCTGCACCCAAAGTGGCTTATGGGATGAGGATTGAGAGGCCAGGGGGTCAAAAACAGACTACTGCAGGGGGAGAGGAAAAGATCAAAAGAGGAGCACTGGACCTGAGGCCAGCCCTGGGGCTGTGTAAAGGAAGTGGAGAGAAGCTCTCTGCACCATTTGACTTAAACCTGGACCTGTGTAGCATCATTCTGTTCATCTTAAACCAGGTTCTGCAATTTTGAAACCGGTTTGTGTGCATGGAACTTCTGTTCAGTTGCAGGTTTAGACTGATTGCTGGTTACTGAGACCAGGTCTTAAATATAAGGTCAGCAACAGGACAAGCTAACTTTAAATTGGAAGGCCATTTTGAACCTGATTTAACCTCTCAAATATCTGTACTTAGCCCTGGTGACTTCTATCAAACTAGATAGCCTTGAGGATCATGACCAATCATAGGAAAAACAGCATGACCCTACCAAAAGGAACTTAGCTGGAGACCAGGCACAGAAGCACCATAGCAAGGCCCCCTTGCAGTTTTCAACAATTTCCATTCATGGTGCCAGGCCCTGAGTTCCTGAATGCACCCTGCCTGCATTTTCCCCCCCCACCCATTCCTGCTGCAGCAAGTGGTGGGGGAAATATTAGCAGTGGCAGCAGCTGCCACCCATGTACCCAATGCCTACACCACCGACCTGCACTGCAGAGGGGTGGGGCACAGAGGGTCTGGCAGCTATTCCTGTTTTTCCCTCCTCTTTCCCTTCTTTTTTCTATAGACCTACCAAATTCATGGGAGAAGTGAGATACGCAGCAGCACTTTTAATCTTGTAGGTTCCCCCACTGCCCCCCACCCCAGCTGGTGTTTGGTGGAGAGGCTGCACTTACAGCTCACTCCTGATTGGCAGGGAGGTGAAAACCAGAGTTTTAAACTTGGTGCTGTTTTTGTCTCCCCACCACTACTGACCAGTGGGGAGGCAGAATTGGCACTATGTTTAAAACCATGGTTTTCACTTCCCTGCTGAATTGGAGATACAGTTCCTGTGGACTGTAAGCAGGTCAGGCTGGCCCTGAAGAGTGTGGGAGGGGGACCCTGAGCACTGGGAGGAGCAGGGGAGAGCTTGTGTAGGGAGCTGGTGCTCATTACAGCAAGGTGCCCTGCAGGCAGGCAGGCATGGGAGACCTGGTGACCTCTGGGTGCAGGAGCCTGTATTGCACTGGGGGGGCACTGTGCTTCCTAGGAGCTGCATGGCAGTGAGGTGGGGGTAGGGGATGCCTTTCTGGAACCCATTAGCCACACCAGAAACCCCTGAAAATAACTAGTAGGTTTCCAATGCAAAAGTGCTGGGGTAGCTGGCACCCTGCCTGCCCAGGGGTGCATCATCACAGTGCTCTGCAAAAATTGTGGCAGATAGGCAAAGCCACATGTAAGTTGGCTGCTGCTGCCTCTGCCCGCCCCTGGGGCCAGCCATCAAGCAAGGCACAGCCAAGCAGAGCATGAGTTCCCCTCCCACTCACACTGTACACCGTAGAGCCTAGCCCTGCAGCTTCTGCCTGCCTTGGCGCTGCAGCCTAGGGCTGCTTGTCAAACCAAGATAAAAATCCATGTAATAATAATCCCTTCTCCCCCCCAGCAACTACAAGTGTTTTCCTGATGGATCTTCAAGGAAGCAAAAACCATGGTTTTAAACATGGCACCATTCTTGCTTCCATGCCAGTCAGCAGCAAGCAGCAGTGCTGGAGCCTCTTGGCTAATCAGCAGCAGGAAGACAAAAATCAGCACCATATTTAAAACAGCATTTTTTGCCTCCCTGATGATCAAGAGTGAGCTGCAAGTGTGGCCTGTCCACCAATCAGTAGCAGGGGTGAAGGAAACTACAGGATTGAGAGGTACTGTCATGAATTTCTGCCATGAATTTGGTAGGTCCCCATCTTTTTTCTTTTGGAATCTGTTTTCCTCTTTCCCTCATCTCTTTTTTTTCCCCCCTTTCCTTCATCTCTTTTTTTCTTGTTCCCTTATCATATTCTCTTTTTCTCTTTCCCTCTTTCTTTCTCCTACTTCTCTCATCACAACATGCTTAACAAAAATACACAAAAGTAGTAGATGAAGTTATATTTATTGTCACCAGGTTTATAATTTTTAGAAAATCTGGCATTTGCTGTAAAAAACCCCAAACCCACAAAACATTTGTGATTATCAACTATATTAATGTGCAGTGCATCCTGCCATGTACACCCCGCCCCAGTTTTGTTTTTCTGGTATGCCAACACTCCGGCACCTTTCAAAGTAGACTTTGAGCTTTTTTTGGCGCACTAGCCAAAAACATTGCCTACCCCTGCACCAGGGTTATCCTTGGATGTAGCGGGCAAAAGCTCAACAGCATGAGCTTATTTTTTTTAGTTTCCACACAGTGCATTCAGCTGCAAAGTGAGTATTTCTCAATGTTCTTGCCTTTTACTTTCTTCCAATACTCATCCTCTTTCCTCTAGTGGTTATTACTTGGGTGTATGCCAAACAACCAGGTTAGATCTCTCCACAATAGGGAAAACATGCTCTAGTGAACATTCAAAGTCACATTAGTGATGCAGGAATTCCCAAGGAACAGAGTACACCCCAAATACAGTTGAGTTTAGACATCAGCAGGTGAATGTTATTCTGCAAGTAGCACAGCTACATGAGTACCAACTTCCATCCCTGCAGAAGGGCCTGTTCTTCATAGTGAAAAAGAGATTAGACAAAGTCCAGCAACACGATTCAAAGAAGTGCTTTTGTCAGCACCTGCCTGCGTACACATTAGATCTTGGAAAGCTTCAAATGGTCATAGAAAAATTTAATGATTATTTTCCTTCCCACAAGGATGTTGTAGCAAATTCTCCATTTAAAAAAAATCACACAACCTTAGCATTTAAAAAAAATTATTGGAAACCTGCATCTCTTCAGTGCAGAACAGCAGTCTGGAAATTCAACAGGAATACAGTCTCACCACAAATATGTAGAAGCTTATTTGTGGATAAATTTCAAATTCAAATTACACCATTTGAGTTTTAATTGTTATACCTCTTGGACATTCACAGCATAACTGATTTTTATATAATCAAACATACAGAGCTCTCATACTTTTAGAATTCTAAATATTAGTTTTGAACTAAGAAAAATAAGCTCACTATCCACTATTTTAATTAATCCCCTTCTTAAAGATATTTAATGCGACACAAGAAGTTCCTTTGTATGACAGTTCTCATACTGCTGTACTTAGCAAAGATAGATCAGCATATTTATTTAGCTGCATTCCTCCTCTAGTTACAGATGTCTAATTTATTTGTAGGACTAGAACTAAATATCACTGGACCTCACACATGCATCAGGTACACCAGTAAGGTGCTTGCAATTTAACCAAAAGGAAACTAACTCCTTTATCTCCAGATACATACCAAAGATATGGAAATATCCATCTTTAAGTGCAATACAGCAGTGACTCCAAGTCTTATTTACACTTGATAATCGGGTGCACTAGCCACCATTTATAGTCTTACCACACCAATAACTCCCTGCATCCACACATACAAATTTCAGCCCTAGGTAATTATTCCCACAAGAGCGCAGGGGTGCCAAAGATATAGCCTGCAGGCTGGATCCATCCTGGGAAGTTGTGTCATCTGGCCCATGAGGCTAGTCCTGCATGGGTCCACATGTGGCACCCACTCTTCCTAGTCTGGAAAGCAAACCACATGCATTGCTCATCCTGCCTGGTCCCAGGTAGGCAGTACATGTAGCAGGAGTCCTGAAGCAGGCACCATATGCAGTACAGTCTCAGGCCAGAGGGGGTGGCTGAATTTAGCATGCAGGGGTCAGGGGCAGGATATGAAGTAGATTGGGGGGGCGGGGGTGAAGATGAGGGTGGCAGGGAAAGGCTGATGCTCCACATGTCAAATCCAGCACCTCCTCTGGCTGGTCAGGAACTGACATGTCCACAGCATCCACCCTTTACCACTTGGGGCTGGTGCCACATGTGGTTCATGTCTCAGACTGGATGGACCAAGCACCACAAGCTCTGGATTGGAGCCTCTCCCCACAACATGCCAGATCCAATTGACTGGTTCTGTACAGGGCCTGGTAAGTTTTATACCCCTGACCACAGTAACCCGATGGTTAGTCTAATTTCCAGCTGTTCTGTATAGGTGCTATTTTAGTAAATCCACAGGTTTTCCACAATTTTAACTGCATACACTGCTTATCTGAAAGGGTTCCTGCACCCTTCAGGCCAAGAGTCAAGTTTACTATAAGTTTCTCTTACAAAATTGTCAGGCAACCGCAAACTGATCTAATTAAAAGCAAGATTTCAGAGCTGCTTCTGAGGAAGCCCTTGAAGAATCCTGGGTGAACCAGTTCAAGTCTGATTTCTGCGCACATACTTGGGATAAGAAAGTATCAGTTGTAAAGGAATCCCTGTCTCCTGGATAGCATCAAGGCAACTGGCTAGTAAAATCATAAAAATCATTCCCCAGCCTGCTTTTGGGCATGCAATTATTTTGTCCCAAGTGCAGGATGTTGGAATTGCCCCTGTTGAAGTTCAGCTGGTTGACTGTGGATCATTTCTCCAGGCCATTTTGGATCCTAGCATTAGCCTCCAGAGTGTCTACAGCTCCACCCAGCTTGGTATTGTTTGTGAAATTTGCAGAGTATGCACTCAGTTCCCTCATCCAAATCATTACTGACCAGATTTCCCAACTCCACCGTCACTCAGCTTAGCATGTGACTTCTTAAAGCTAGTTGCCTGAACCAAGTCTTCTACCTTCATAATGGTTACCACTCTTAACTGTGATGGCACATGTCCTGGCTTTTTTGTAACTCAGCTCCACAATCCCTTGACTCGCATACAGCTGCTTGAACCATTGTTCCTAAATAGAGGTAACAATCCCCAACACTTGCAAGCTGTTTGAGCCTTTCCACATAGCTGGAATCCACTGTGCCAACTCCAGTGTCATGGCAAGTACTCAAAAGTCGCAGTGTTGCATGTGCACAAAGGGCAGAACACTACACTTGAACAAGGCTGCATTGCACATATATTTACTTACATACTTACAGATTCAGTTTGACTGTTTAAGTGTCTAATGGAGATAGCCGCAGTGCACAGGCTACTACTGAAGGCAAAATAGGCAAGAACAAATCTATACAACAGAAGTCTCTACAGTGAATATGGTGCACGTTTTATTCTATTTACAGTACATTTGTTATAAATATAATACATTTCTTGAAAAGCTTAATTAACTTGAGAAGATTTTTTTTAAAACAGATCAACTCAGTTGTTATAGTTACATAATAAAGTGAATGACAATTTAAATGACAAAAATCTCATGATGGTGAAATAGTGCATTTTGTGCTGAGATGAATGAGAAAAAATGCTTAAACTTGCTTCAAATTATTTTAGAAAATTTTTAGTGAGAGTCATCTGAAAGCCATGAAGGGCCAACTTGCTATCAGAACATGAAGATTCCATAAGAGTCCCAAACAAATTAAAAACTGAAAATAAAAAAAGAAACAGTATATTTTTATTGTAACACCCTATTGAACTTCACAGTAAGGTTGAAGTATATGGTAACTAATGGCTTAAGACAGGAGATACTCAATGAAGGTTTCTCCTGGAACTGTCCCCTAATACAGCCACAAATATTAAAACACCATGCTGGAAGTCGTAACAGCAGTCAAACTGCATTTTTCACAGGGCCTAGGATACGCAAATATGTTCAAAACCCAGGTTATGAGGATTATTTTAATTCTTCATGTGAGTATTTTAGTTACTAGAGAAAAGTACATTAAAAAGAATGTATGTATTCTCAGCTCAACGTGCCTTGCATTAAGAAACGGACAAGTCTGAATATTTTGCTATTTTTTCCTAAACAATCTTTCATAAGAAGTTAGATGTTGGGGTGCAAGTTCCAAAAACTGCAGCAAATGTCATCTGGCAAAATAAGAAAAAAAATCCATTTATTTTGGTTTTTAGTATGATCTTTCATGAAGTGGTCAAATATTATTGATGATGATCAGTGCTGGCATGGAGTTCTGTTGACTTGTTTCAAACAAAGTAACCTGGTCCGCTAGCTTGGCAAATACTCTTGGGGTTCCAAGATTATAGACTCCAGTATGAACAAAGCATGCTTTCAACTGCAAGCTATAGACCTCCTGGCTTTTCAGCTGAAGTTTGTACTGTGTTTGCCCAAGCCAAGTAAAAGATCCATGGACTTCTAGCGCTTCTGGACTGAAGGAAAAAAAAAAGGATTATACTTCTGTTTTGCACATCCTCTTATGCTTAACTGTCTACCAAATTTGTATTCATTTCAAGGCCCATCCAAAGAAAAAGTTAGTTTATGCAGCATAGGAAAAGTCATTATTTGTATCCTTTAAAGCAGGGGTTGCCAACCTGCAACACACGTCACAAGTACCACAAGTAGCCTCAGAGTGGTGCACAGATTAGGGAGGCGGCAAGCAGTACTAAACAGAGTCAGGAGCAGAAAACAGTAGTGGATCAGAGAGTAGCACTTGAGAGGGCATTCAAGGCATGCTTTCCATAAAGGTTGACCCCCACAGCTTTAGACAGACATACTAGGTACAGTATCCCCAAAAGCATTACCTAAAACAAACATGCATGCTATTGCTGAGGTTTACTTTGAAAAATTACTGGAAGATTAAGACAATTCTTAAAAATGAGCTTTGGTTTATAAAAGCTGTTTAGATCAGGGGCTGGCAACTTATGGCCCAGCAAGAGATTCCATTTAGCCTGTGGAACTGGGATGTTGGTGGCAATCTGATAACGTGTGTGTTGGGGAGGGGGGTAGCAATTGCTGCAAGGGAGGCAATGACCAGACAGATAGCAAGCAACAGCCCACCTAGGACCAAGCTAACTTATTTCAGCCTGTCACTGCTAAAAGGGTGCCAGTTTCTGGCTTAAATACTGTTTAACTGGGGCATCTGGATAAATATTTCCCCCTATTACTGTTTCCATTTGTCTTCTATATTAGAAATCTAGTACTTAATGTCTGTCTGGGAAAATATGCTGGACAAAAACCTTGCTAAAGCTATTGCAATTACTGCTCTTCAGTCTGTTCCTGAGAAAGCTTCTAAGAAAGCTTAGTTTGGACTGTTGCTAAATCAACTCTCTAGCTACTTAATTACTCTGAGAAGATTAGATTTTCTGAAAATAATCAGGCACTTCTTTCAACATCCTCATTTTTCAATCAATTTTAGAGATGTTTGAATACTTTTGACCAAAAGTTATGCATAGAATTAAAAGCCTCTAATAATGGATAGTGCACTATGTGCCTTTTGCCCCTTTCAAACAACTACAACCAGTGCAGAAGTATCTCTTCCCAAAGTTTCTGGTATTTTGTTATGCATAATTAATTGTTATATGTCTACGAAAAAAAGGCTTGCTTCTATGGATACATCTATGAAAACTGTTAAACAGCTTTTAATCACAAATTGGCTTGATCCTGTTCCCAACGAAGACTTTTTCTGGACTTCAATAGGAACAGTGAAGCTACTGAAAGTCTTATTATAAGATGTTCAATAAATGTAAATATACACTTGAGAATGAAAAAAAAGCAATTCCCAAAACCTGACAAAAGTATTCATAAATCTCACTCAATTAATATTCAAAAGATCACTACCTTGTTGTTTTATGCCGTAAATCTATTATTACATCAACATCAGCCTGAGAACAGTTGGAAAGTAGTAGAGTGACGGGTACCAAACAAAGACTGCAAAAGAAAAATCCTTCCATTAATATCCAAGATTTACAGTTAAAGTGCCCGGAAGTACATTTCATCTATTTAAGAAGGATTACAATCTTGTAAATAATGAAAACTGAATTATCTATTGTATGATTAGTCTAATACCAGCTGTTGATTACTACCATTTGTTAAAAAAGTTTAAGATAAAAATGTTAAGGACTGAAAAAGGAAATTCGTTAGTCATTTAAGGGACTAAAAGCTGTGCTATCAATTAAAAAAAGTTGAGTGATTGAACCTACATTCACTGTACAATTGAGAACTGTATTGTAAAACTGCTTTCATTTTATAAAACAGCTTAACATTTAAGTACAGCAAGCAGCATTACATTCTTAGAATGAGATGCACCATTTGGCTTGACGTGATTTAAAATTTTGAACTGCTATTTATATACCTTCACGTGTTTGTTTCATTCTTATATCCCCTTCTACATTCCACTGTCTTACTACACATATTACAGTATGAGACTCAGTGGTTTCAGTTTCTACCATTCCAGGAGAAAAATAACCAGTTTACAATAAGGGAGAAATCACTCCCAGGGTTGCAGGCAGGGGGCCTTGGCATGCTGGTCCAGCCCCACTGGGAATGAGAGGATTGGAACAGCCCAAGCTTTCCCCAGACTGGGATCACCCTGGTCTCGAGAAGGTGCAAGGTGAGAGGCGAGGTGCAGGTGAGAGGAGGTGTTTTTTTTTTTTTAATAGTTTTTTTTAGCATTTTGTATTTAATGTTCTGAAGAATTCTGCCTGAATAGATCTAAATGGTGCTAGTACAGTTTATTTAGAAAACTGTATAAAAACATTATTTATCTTAAGGAAAATATGTATGAACTAAAAAGTTTACTATTTGGGAGCATGCCAGATGAACTGATGCACCTGTTTTATCTGGCAAACTTGTAAAAAAATAACCCATTCATGCACAACTAGGATAAAGGCGCACCTATGCCCAATGTCTGCTCTGACGTGTACCAATTAAATCAGAACAGATTCAGTTAACTGAGTCTGCTGGAGTGTGCTAATTAGCACACTCCAGCAGCCTTGGCATAACGTATTCAGAATCCCCATGCTTCAAAATGGCAGTGTGGGCATTTTAACTAAAGTTTATCAAACAAGCTTTAGTTAAAACACCCCTTCTGCCATTCTGAAGCACAGGATGCCGGATACCAAGAGCCGCTCTAATTAAAGCATCCCCACCCCAAAGCACGTGTAAAGACACCCTGAAAGTTCTCTTGACAACTGAACAGTCATTTTTCAGAACAACGTTCACTTTTGACTTGGCTCTTAATGGCCATTTAATCTCAAACTGTGCAGGCAAATAACAGATTTCTTCATGGTTCCTTTCACTGTCTACTTAATGAGTCTAACTTAAAATGTTCCCATTAAGAAGTTTAATTTTAAGTCAGTCTACAGTGCAACACTCATTTGCTGAATCCAATTCTCCACAATTGTTCAGTGCTACTGTTCTACAGTTTACCTAAACCATTAAAACATTTTATTTTTGATTGAGTGTTTCTTTCCCTGAAAAACAATTCCCCATTCACAGCAGTTTTATTTTCATTTCATCACTTCATACAGCATTATTTAATACTAATCCTATTTAAAATTATCTGAATCAACCAATCTTTTTTTTTAAAGGAGCCAGACATTTTCTAAAGCAACCTTTAAACTAACCTTTTTTGATGAAATGAGTGATTAAAGGACTCTGGATAACAAAGACTTGTTTTGATAAGATTTGAAAGCTGCTCTGGCGTTGGTCTTGTAGGTGCTGGAGTGTTTTCAGGTCGGAAAAACTTTAAGAGAACCATTTCCGGTTGCTCCTGAGGGGGGGAAAAAGGGGAAAAGAAAGAAAAAAATTCAGCCAGAAAGGCTATTAAACATGTATACTGCGCTGTATAACAAGGGATTCAACAAAAAAAGTTAAAAGTTAATAATTTGTTTAGGAACTCTAATCAAATTCTGCAAGGATCGCTAAAACACTGTCTCTGAATAGTTAAATTACTAACTTCATAACCCTAATTCAGGCAAGAGCATGGGACAATTCCACCTGCTGACAGTGCCAACAGCAGAAGCATCTAGATCCAGTCTGGTGCACCACCTCCAGTGCCAGACTGATCTGGATCATGCACTTATTTCTAGGAGGTGCACATGGAGCTGGACTAGAAAGTGCTGCAACATGCTTTAGGCTCATGAGATAACCTTAATGTAGCGAGGCATGCATGCACAGGCTGCAGCCCTTCTTGGTTTGGGTATGCACAAGGTATGCAGAGCATTCATTTGGTGATGGCAGTAGCAATGCTAGCAGCAGCAGCACCCCTGCTGAGAAGCAATAAAGTTAACCAGGATACTGCCAAATTCAGAAAAACTTAGAGGGGTGCCAAACCATGACTGAAGATGCTAAGAACCACTGTGCCAGACAGGATAAAAAGAATAAGATTAGGAGAAATCAGAAATAATGATAAATTACTTCCATTCAGTAAGCTTATTTCTCAGTGAAACCATTTATTTCCCTTTAAAATGTTCCACCTATAAATATTTTGCCCTAATATATTAGTTAGTTTATAATAGTAAATAAATTTGTAATGGTATTAGTTACAAATACCATTTAACTCCTTCTTCTAAACATCTCAAAAAATCAAAGTGTCAAGCAAACACTTCTAGGGGAAATGGAATGTTCTGTAATATTACTGTGCACTTCATTTCATTGAAGTGCAGCTTTAAATAAAGATAAATTGAAGGCACAGAGACAGAACTTCCAAGAATTCAACTGAACAGTCTCAGTCCAACATTAGGTAGAAGATGGGTAGGCTCCAATTGTAAGGAAGTTCAAAAATGAACCTATTTTACTGGAGTAACAGCATCATAAGGCAACGCTCCAGAACTACCATTAATTACTATATTACATGCAACAAAAACAACCACCTCAAGATATTGTCCTGAAGTGTGTAAAATTTCTCTCTCAAATATTTTCACTACTTATGAATACAGTTTGGTACAAAAAGATATGCATTTCAACTTATTAAGGGCCATTCTTTTAGCTGAGGGACTAATTAAATAGAAAATCAGTTCCATGATATGAAGACTGCTCATGAATCAAAACATTTGGAATGAATATTATTTCAAGTAAAATATGCAGATAGTGATATAAAGATATATATAATAGGATTAAGGAGTAATTACAAAATTACAGAAGAGTGTGATTGAGTTTTAGTCCAGGCAAAGAGAACAGATGTACTCACAATTTACAAGTGCATGGCCTACCACAAAGACCACTATGTCTTCCTGTAATACACTGCCTTGTTCACTACAACCTAACTCAATCCTGTCATTTATGCAGAGAAACAACACGCAAGGTAGGTTTAAGGTGGGGGGGAAGGGATCTGGAGGGGGAAACAGAACTTAGGCTGAGGCAAAAGGGGCAAGGATATTATTCACTATAATTACAGTTCCTGAAAAAAACTTGTCTGCATCTTGTGCACAGCTCTTTTTAAGTTCACAGATGTACATTATTTCCAACAATCCAGGAGTCCAGCATTTAACCAGTTAGGTTCTCAAACCTATCCAGTTCTGTCCCAATACAATTTTGTATACCAATGCTTATGGCTACCACTATTACATGTACACAAAGAATAAATCTTCACATCCAGGGGTTTATTTTGGCATTAAAAAAATCATAAAAGCATGATATATTGATTTTATGTAGTCTGTTCTGTTATCAACAATAAAGGTCCCCCAACAGGAATTTTTTAATTTCCCTGGTTACTTCTGATATTTTTGTCCTGCCTCTGAAGTTTAATGGACACTTAAAAATATGATGTATGGTATTCAGAATACAAAAAATAAAAAGTTACTTGTTTCCTTCACGCCACATAGCTCAAGATCATTTGAGTCAGTTTTACTTTAAAGAAGTCATCTTTAAATAAGAAGTCACCCATGTTTCACTAGCAGTATATTTTCAAGGGACATAATGACTTCAGTTACTTCTCACTAGAATGTGGGGATATTTTCATTCATCTGATTTTAGTCCCATGATAATACTCATAGTATTCACAGAAGTAGTTCATTCTAAGGAAACTGGGCATTTATACCTCCGAAGTAGAGTATTTTTTCTTTTTTTCCTTTAACCTAAACTTGTTACTTAAAAAAAATAAAATCAGTGTTAAAAGTAGGTAAGAATTATAGTTAAATAACTATATTATTATTAAATTAATAATTAATAATTTTATTAAAATTATTACACATTAAAATAATTGTCTGAATATCCACATTAAAATAATTGTCTGAATATCTAATGTTCCACAACCATTCACACTCATGTTTATTTAGTTATGGTCTACCAGTTATTAAAGTGGAATAGAGACACTAAATGAGACCTCACTTAGATCTGGTATGTGAACCTGATTTATAACCAAACCTGCTTAGAACAGGGGTGGACAAAAATGTGGCCTGCAGGCCAGATGCAGCCTGCCAGACCATTCTATCCAGCCTTTGAAGCCTCTAAAAATTTTAGAAAATTAACATTTATATGCCCATGGCAGCCTGTCAAGTGGCCCTTGATGGCTTGCAAAAACTCAATAAGCAACCCTCCACCCAAAACAACTGCCTGTCCCTGGCTTAGAAGGTACACATACAGGAGCATTTAACATTTTGAAAAATATATATATTCATGTGCATTTCAGATATTTTATTGCTTACAACTTGTATACCAAGAATAACTGGACAATATTCTAGGTCTTCTCCACTTAAAGTAGCAACATACCTCAGATCACAACTCTACCTGCAACTCGTTTGAAAAGCTTATTTTCTCAGTCCTGTAATTTAATAGACTAGAAATATATTGCTAAAATTAATGGATTCCTTTCAGTTTTCCTAGTTTTTTCACACCTGTGCATGCATACAAGCAAGGAAATTTCACTAACATATTTAGTGGTTTAGTTTAAGACACTACACATTTTGAACATGCAACGAACCATTCTGGATAGACTTCTATGTAATTTTTGTACTAATAGTAAATGTTGAATTACCAGCTTCTGAGGAAAGGAAAAAGCATCCTTCCCAATTGTGTGAAGAGCAACATGATGCTGGCCTTCCAAAATCAGCTGCTTGCTGTCTTCCACAACATATGCCTATGGAATACAAAGAAAAAAAACCCAATAATCAAGAGCTTAGCAAGCATTTACCTTATAATACAAACTTTTAAAATGAAAAATATAATCACTATCACTTCTAAAAAAAAAACAAAAAAAA
>JAGPOW010000261.1:73927413-73986999 GCA_030014935.1 Caiman crocodilus | reverse complement strand
CAAAACACTGTATTTAGAAAGTAGGCCATAATCTTTACAAAGAGATTTAGAAGCACATGGAGGAGGGAAGGAGGGTGGAAAGAAAAATTCAATTCCTTCTGTAAGAGGATACAATTACTTTAGGGCTAAAACACTAAAAGATGCCCTCTTCATGGCACAGTGTATTGAACATTTTTAAAAAATTAGGAGTTAGGATCACTTGCATTTCATGAAGTGTCTTAGGTGAGCTACCACCACTGGATAATTAGTAGATCTTTAAGATTAGACTATATTTCATGCAATTTAAAATCAATTTTGTTAGAAGACCCCAGATAGGCCACTTTTCTTCCTGGTTTATTGAAATTATTAGTGTTGCATATTGGCAGTGATACTATTTCCAAAAATACAACTGAAGTTTATCAAGTTAGTCCTTAGTTAGAATGGCAACACAAGCTCTTGATTTACTGTTGGTTCATGAAGAACTGCATGCAGAACTATTCGGCAGTTTAGTTTCAGCAAGCCATTTCATATACAACTTTTTGTTCACATGCAGCAGTACCTTCAAGTTCTAGTTATATTTATTCAATTCTAAGTTTCTATCTGTTCTCACAGGCATGGGGAACCATTTCTAACCATACTGTGAAAGACTATGTAGACAACTGGCAACTTTATAATCCTCTTTCTGAGGCTTCACTGCCTTGATTGGCTACTTCAAGGTAAAAGAAATTTCCCCCAAAGTTTAAATAAATAGAGGAGTTTGAGCTATGGATCTAAAAGCTGTTTGTTCAGGTAAAACAAATGCATCAACACTGGAGCAACTGGTGGAGTTTTATTTTTCAAAGCCCAGTATTTAGGGGTAGTGTTAACATTGTATTTAGCTACTGTATTTTGTGAAGTAAAACTAGCCTTTTAAGACAGATCAGACCATTCTATCTGGCCCACAGGGCCCCTAAAAAATTTAGAAAATTACTATTTATCTGTCCCTGGCTGCCAATCATGCAGCCCTCAATGGCTTGCCAAAACCCAGTAAGCAGCCCTCCACCCAAAATAATTGCCCGCCCCTGCTTTAAGAACTGAAGTAGAACACTTCTTCAAAGTATGGGAATTTTTTCATGCATATACACAGCTCAGATCCTGCCTATGTTGGGTTTATCAAAGTAGCAAGAACTTTGATCTACTAGTTTTGCAAGAGACAAACCTAATTTTCACAGTTACAACACCATTTTAGTTTATATCTATGCCTCTGGGATACTAAATAGCTCTTGAAACAAAATTCCCCAATTACTTATTTTATTTTCAGGACCATCTTAGCTTTTGGTTGCAAATAACTGTCTAAAAATAGGAAACTGAAGTTTATTAAAAATAAAATCAGCATCTCTTTCAATTTTCTTCTTAGAAAGTTAGACAGACATCAAGACTACCATATTAAAGAGCATCTCCTTTATACTGTGTCAAATCATGTGGGTAACAGAGTATACATACCTTCCAGAGCACAACGATATTCAAATCCACCTCACTGCACTTTTGTATCAATCTAACTGCTTCATCAAAGGACTGTTTTGCAGCTGCTTGAGACGCATATGTATTAGATTGTACATGTGCTCTTTTTAATTGAGAGGATAAGCTTCGGAAAAAGAAGTCTGCACATGGACTGGCTGAACTGATTATCTGCAAGTGAAAAAACAGAAAAAAATTGCTTTCATAAGGATTAAATGATACAAGTTTACTCTTGTACCGAAGAGAAAATTCCCCCTTGTGGCATCTCAAAAACAGCTCTGGTAATCTTCACAGAGTTGTGCACAGAATAGTCATGCACAGCAGACACAAACTACCTATACAACATAACTTAGAGATGACAAACTGTCCACTATTATAGTAGGTAACCTTCCTTGCTGTACTGTGTGTGGTTTGAAGACTCACTCATTGGATTTAACTGCCTTATGTCGCATGTAAATAAGTACCTTGAATTTGCATTATTTATGCATTTCCCTCAAGTTAAGTCAGGCAACCAGACTTAAGAAAACACTTTGCTGCAATGAAAACAAACGTCAGAGGTTTCCAGTAAATTCCTTATCATGCCTTCCAGGTAGGTTTGGACAGCAAGTTAGTATTTCACTAATGGCAGAATGAAGAGCAAGTGTAGGCATCGTTCATAAGATGCACTTCAGTGTACATTTTTCTATAATGATATCCAGCTAGACAATTAAATAGTTCCAGCAATAACAGTCCAGCCACTTCAGAGAATGCAATAAAGTGAAACTATTGTCTTCTACTTAGAGAATTGATTCTTAACCAGTGTGATGCAGCATCCTCAGGTGCTTGAGAGCCTTTGAAAGATGCCCGAGCATGGTAATGCAACATTAACATGCTTAGGTGTGTAAAAATGATTCACAATATTAACTCAGAGATTTCATGTAGGAATCCACAGTATTAATGCTTTCTGATCTGCTGTGATTTCTCTCAGTTCTTTGCAACAGAAAAACTGCCCTCATTAATTTTTCCATAACCAAAAAACCCCCAAAAACTAAAAGCTGACATTTTCTGAGGGTGCCTTGAGTCTAAACAGGTTAAGAACCACAAACTTAAGACTCTTAACTCATAAAGGCTGGGATTGTTTTTAATTTTCTTCACACATCCCAGAATGGTCCTGATCTATGATCAGGCCTAAGTACTTCAACATGACATTTAAGTAAGATTTTACCTAACACTTATCTACCCACCTACTCACCATATACAGAAAGCTTTTACAGCTCTAAATCCTATCCTCAATGTTTTGCTCAATTACCTCAATTTTCATTATATGCAAAATATGCAGATTGAAAGAAATAACTTTTGTAAGTCACCTGGTTCTGTACATGACTTGACACCTGTATAGAGACAATCATAAGGGCATGGGGGGTTATAGTGGACCATAAACTGAATATAATCCAAGCATGCTCATTGCTAAAAAGCCCAACATACTGGGTTTATTAACAAGAATGCCTCTTGCAAATCAAAGGAAGTGATTCTCTCTCTCTCTCTCTCTCTCTCTCTCTCTAGCACTGACAAGGCCTCACCTGAAACATTACATCCTTCTTGGAGTTTGGGGCACAAAACTGGATGTAGACAGAAAAGAATCCAGTACAGAAAGACAAAAATGATTAGGGGCTTGGAGGCAAGACTTAGGAGGAAAGGCCAAAAGAACAAGGGTCCTCTGATATGGAGAAAAGACTGGAGGGGGGAATTGGCTAAAAGTCTTTTAAAAAAAAAATCTCTCTCTTGGAAAGGCAATTAGAGAGAGAGGAAAGGACTAGAAGCAATGGCCTCAAGCTTCAGGACAGAAATTTAGGTTGGAGATTAGTAAGAAGTTTCTGACTCTGAGGGTGGTCAATCATTGAAGCAGGCTATCTAGAGAAGTTCCACAACTCCACAAGTTTCACAATCTCCAATCCCTGGAAATTTGCAAGAGCAAATCAGACAGATGCTTGATTGGGATGGTTTGGTCAGTCAGGGATGACAACATTGCAAAGTGCCTTTTAGTCCTATTTTCTCCATGATCCTATAAAGCGCCTCTTGACTTTTATTTCCTTTGTTTATTTGCATGGTAGTATTAGCTATCAAATCTCCAAAAACACAGGCATCACAAGGTTAGTGCCTTGTGCTTATTTTATACTAATTCTCATCCAGTTAGAGAAAAATAAGATTTCAGATGTGAAGTTAAAAAATGTTACTGGACCTAACTTGCCTTGTCTCATAACAAAACAAGCTTCCAGGCTTCAGGTACCCTCCATCCAGTCTGTGAAAAAAGCAGCCACAGTCCAAGCTAAATCCAATTTAAATAAAATATTCTAGTCTAACCCTAAATTATAGGCAAGTGTATTAAATGACATGGTGGCTTGATACAAGAAGTTTTCTGAAACTATACCTACATGAGACTGAAACCATCATAATTTTCTATTTTAAAAAGTCTGTCCATATGCAGCCCTAATGGAAAGAAGCACAGTAGAACTCGATTTGTCAGGTTAGTTCTCTTTAATCTCTGAAAAAATGAAAGTTTGCAAGTATATTAAAACGTGATTATTTTTCCTTCTAGGATGTTTCTAACTCAGTTCACAGGGTGCTGCTGAATTAATAACAAGCTGTGCATTTTCTCTTTTCAGCTAGTACACCTTTGAGGCCCTGTGCAACTATTTGCTCCCATTATATAGTAACACCCTTGGCTAGCTCACAGACATCTTCAAGAGGGGGGACCTTAATCCTGCAGAGAACTGGGTTTTGCTGTATAGGTCCAGTAGCCAGCTGCACAGGATTGCTTAAGTTCTCCTAATGAGTGGAGAGGCAGCACCCTTTGAAATAAGTCACAGACTCTACAGTCTAAAATCTGAGGTGCTTAACCTGAAGCCCACTGAGCCATCATTATTTGGCCCTTAGGGCTCACCACAGGTCTGGAAATTTGGCAACAGAGAAGCTGTGGTCATTAGTATGGCCTACTCCACCCTGCTAAACTCCCAAATCTTGCAGGGCCAGGCTGCAGCCCCTTTCCCCGCCACAGGGCAAATTAAGGCTGAGCCACGCCCTGTTAACCCTGCAGCCCCAGGCAGGGGCTAGGCCACACTCCACCCCAGGGCTGGGTCATCCCCTGCCCCCAAGGCCAGCTTGAAGCCAGTTCACACCCCACTTGTCTGTGTGGGATGGAGCCCTGCTCTCCTCCTTTTGTAGAGCCAGGTCACGCCCCCTCACCACTCCCTACCTCCACTGCATGGCTTGACAGTGCTCATTGCAAGTGCCCTGGGAGCTGGATTGGGACCACCAGGTGGATCTGGCCTACAGAATGACTGGACACTGCCCATCCAGGCCCCCCAACACCCTGGGACAAAGGCTGAGCACCACTGATATAGGTAGACATGGGGTGAACTGCTTAGTGTTATTAGGCAAGTCAGTAATGGAACTGGAAACAGGACCTAACCTTCAGGTTTACTGCCTCCAATGTTGTCCGTATCTCTTGTTCACGTCTATGAACACTGAGGAATAAGACTGGAGTGCAAAACACTTTGTTTGGACCACAAACACGAAGTAAGTGTTTATGCCTAGGCCCTTTGCACAGTAAGGTTGTTTACAGGACTGACAGAGCAATTACACTACTTAGCTGTGCCAGTTTACATACCTGCTCATTTCCAAAGAAAATATCTGCAAATGTATAAGTTTCTAAGAAAGAAAAAAAGAAAGCAAGTATCACTTTGTGTGGAAAAGTCGCATCATAAGCATAAAGGATGTTATTTTATAAAGTCCCTAAGTGTTTAAGTATTTTTTTTAAAAAATCCCACCCAAATCACTAGCCCATATAATTAAGTGAACCTACCGTCAGAGCTTTTGCATCTTACTGCTTTAAAACACAGTTTTGCTCTTTCCCTACTGGCAAGTTTAGTATCTGAAACAATTAAAAAAAAGGCCATATTGATCCAACCATTTAATTCTTAGTCATCACCATAGTATCCAAGCACCAAAGTCCACAATCTTTACAATTTCAATAGCCTAATGCCATTGCTAGACTTCATATTTAGGAACTGCTCATAACCCAACTGTATAAAAATGACTTGAAATCAACAATGATTACTAGAGTCTATCTTAACTTAGACTTTATTTCTTATTTCCTAATGGATACATAGTTCTACCATACTATAATTATTCAGTACATTAAAAAGTCATAATTAGTAAACAAAACATTTGATTTTCTGGTCATTTCTAACTCAGTAGGAAAAACTAAGTTGAAGTAGGATAGGAAAGCAAAAGGGAGAACTGGATGAGAAACCAGTTCCAGAACCTGGGTGGTGGCAGATAAAAATCTGATAATCTGTACAAACAGCCCAGGTATCTGAACTCAAGTTCAGAAAAATGAAGTCACTATGACTACAGATGAAACTCCTTTTTTAATTAATCTGTAGCATATTCATCTAAAAAAATAAAGGTATATCTACATGGCACAAACATCTTGTACAGAGCTACCAAAGCCATTGCCCTGGAAATAGCACAGCCTCATTACTGCAGTGCTTTATCTGGGTTAGTCAGATCTACTAAGCAGCAGAAAGCTTTAACCTGAGAAAAGGGCTGTAATAACACAGCTATACTGTTATTACTTCTGCTTCTATTGCTCCAGCTACCTCTTATAAAATTGCCATGGCACAGCCCTCTGCACTATTTCACCACCAGAATAATAGGATAATGATAGATTGGAGAGATAGCACATGAAGAGCTGGGGACAAGGAAGTCACAACCCAAAACAAACCTCTACTAACTAACCAACCAATCCAAAGACTGAGCTTGATCTGTAAATGACATGATATATTAGTATACTAATGTCTTTTCACGGACTTAGCCAAGTTTAAGAACTAGAACAATACAATAATAAAAACAAAATTCAACATGCTTACGATTCTGATTTGGTGTCATTTCCTACAATTTTAATGCCTTCTTCATAAGATTTTAAAAAAAAAAAAAAATACAAACCTTTGTCTTCAGAGACCTTTACAGACTTCTGTAACTTCCAGTGTTTGCTATTGCTCGAAACTTGCACTACATGGAATTCTTTAACACCAGTTTCACTCTTAAAAAAAAAAAAAAAAAAAGGATAGATTATGCCAAAATGATTAAAACTTTATTCTACAAAGATGTGAAGACCTAGTTCAAAGTCTAGCATGCCTGAGAGCTTTGAAATTTTGAAGGCTTTGATTTACTTTTGTAAGGGTAACTATTAGCCACAAGAGACTGACCCTCTTCCTCTCCTACTGGTAATCACTGAACAAAATTAATGATGGGGACTTTTTTGGGTGGGGGGGGGGGAGAGCACCCAATTTAAACCAGAAAAATAAAATAGGTGACGGACACATAGACATGAAGCTGGTTCACAGCTACGTAACTTAAAAACCTCCACCCTGTTTGACTCCATATCAAGTGCAGTATGCATTAGGCCACTCTCATCAACACCACTATTTGCTTAAGTTAGGTAGGCAATACCACAATATTACCACCTGGGACACCATGTCTTATTTAAAATAGCTTGATTCTTAATGCTACCTAATAGTTCTGCTCTTTTTTCCCCAGCATCTTCCAAGGTTAGATGCAGTTCATTTCTACAAAACATCTTAAGTACTGAGGAGCTCTATATGTGACCTACTGAGGCTGGAGTTCTTGCTTATCCCATCTCCTTCATGGTTAGGGAAATATTAGAAGCAACATGAAATATTTCTTTGATCCTATGTGGTTACATTAATATGGTTTTCTGCATCTCTGGTTATACATATCCTGATAACACCCCCTCATTATTAGAGGAACTCTTCCACCATACATAGCTGGTCTAACTACTCATTGCATAGTTCAACCTCACTTCCTTTAAAACAAACAAAAAGCAGTAGAATTTCTTTGCAAAAACAAAGTGAGATAGGAACTTTCCAACTCCCACCCTCAAGATCAGGGCCTTTCAGTTGAAAGCAACTTGCACATGGTTCACATGTTGAAATGAACCAGTGTTATGCAGAAAGAGCAAGGCAACCATACAAGTAGCTGGATTCACATGAGAAGGAGAGGGAGGGGGAAAATGAGGTCTCCATTCCTTAAAGCCTCTTAGAAGTCTCTCTGAAGTTTTTGCCTAAACCTAGGATTGCACCAAGTGTTTATATAAAAAGTAGGGGTCAGCAACATTTTTGGGCAGAGTGCCAAACACACCTGCAACCTCAACCTGTAAGGTATTGGCAAGCCAGGGGCGGATGGTGGGGAAGCCACAAGAGGGCCTGATCCTTGTTGTGGCAGTGCAGCCCTGGCCCCTGTGTCCTGATGTCCGCCCCAAGGCATGCGTGCCAAGCAAAGGCCTTCAAATGCCACACTGGCACCTGTGCCAGGGGGTTGCCTACCCATGATGTAGAGCATGGAAGAAGCTGGAAAACTGCAGCCATAGGACATCTAAATCACTGCACCAGCCTTACAACTTCAGTTATAATTTCATTCGTGGGGACCTATCCATCTGAGAGTAAAGTGCAAGAAAACTCCCAAGACTCAAACTCGAAGCTGAAGTTACTCACATTCTTCCATTCACATCTACCAAAAAAATTTGTGGCAGAAAGGGTTAGGCATGCCACGGATATAGAAAAGCCAAGCTCTACAACTTATCTCCCTCAAGAATGGGGAAGAAGTAGTTTAAACTACAACCCCCTGAAGGGTAAAACAAAACAAATACAAAGACACCTACAACAATTTACATTTGGGGGTTCAGGATGTTATAACAGTTTCAAAGTAAAAATAGACAACTTCTATTTAGGATTACCGCACTGTCAATATTTCACCAGATCAATGTATGTCAATATGCAAGTTACATTTGTCTTTTTTGGGTGGTTGTTTAGTATTTTTTTTTAAACAAGACTGCATTAACTTGACCTTTGACGTGCTACCAGATGACCAAATACACACTTAAGAGCCATATCTAGACATTCCACTGGGAACAAGCCTTGGCAAAAAACTTAAATCCCCTGCCCTAAACAAAACAAAAAACTTACAGTATTGATATTTTCCACATCAACAAATACCAGCATATTGTCCCCTCTGCCTTCTTCATCCTCAAGAGCATTACTCCTGGAGACAGTAGCTCGAACATTCAAAGATCGACTTGTACAAATGACAGCAGTATGTCTTAATACTCTATGACTAGAAAGAGAAAACAGCAGGTACTAAGTTGCAATACTATTACAGAGCTTCAGACTAACCAATTAAGATTTTACATTTAAGAAAGAAAACCAGGCCATTATAAAATTTCTTCCCCCTTCTCTACTGATAAATCTTCTCTTGAAATTTCATCCAATTGAGGTATTAATCGAGGTATTACAAAATAAAGATGGAACAACTGATGTTCATGTTTGAACCCACCCTGTCAGGCCTAAAGTTTCTGAAGAATTCAAAACAAGAAATGAAAAAAAACCCAACAGATTCATATTCAGCCATATGTAGAAAGTTTAATTAATTGCTGTTTCTAGATTAATGGATTAATCTGGTCAGATTAAATAAGTATTTTCTTCCTAAAAATCAGCACTGAAGTACATTTTTTCAGTGCTGAAAGGCCACACCAGCTATGTCAGTGATTTTCTATTCCTATCAAGATAAGAAACTATTCTAAAGTTTTTGTAGTTCCCTCTTTGTTGGCAAAAGATCATACACACACTCTAGCAGAGAATTAAATCTAGGACTTCCCATATCCCACGACATATAAGTAGCCTTCCTTCCTATCAAATCACTCTGTGATCAAAATAGAAAAAAAAATGTGAACAAGCAGGACTACCAGAATTACAGGGATGGAAGGGATCTCAAAAGATAATCTGTTTCAACCCCCCTACACAAATACAAATTGCAGAACAGTATAAGGGGACCACGAGACCACTTGCTCAAGACAGGAGCATCCCCGATTAAAGCATTCCAGTCAAGTACCCATCTAACCTGCACTTGTGGAAATCTCCATCTGTGGAAATTTTCAAGCTTTGAGTACTTTATTCCAATGCTTAAACCACCCTCAGTCAGAAAGTTCTTCTTATTAGCCAACCTAATTTTCCCCTGCTGCAGGTGTGAAACCATCAATCCTTGTCCTAAACTGTGTCCACAGGAGTCATCTTCATCCTCCATAAAACCACCCTTCAAATATTTGAAGACTCAGTGCAAACCCCACTCCAGTCTTTTCCTCCAGGCAAAATAGACAGTACTAGACAGTGCTCCAGATGAAGCCTCACCAGTACTGAACAAAATAGAGGGACCACTGCCCTTGATTTGCAAGTACCACTCCTCTTAATACAAACTAGCTGGCTTCGTTTCTTGCAACAAGAGGACACACAGTGGCTCATGCTCATCTTATGGTCTATTGTGACCACCAAGTCCTTTTCTACAGTACCACAACCTAGTCAGTCCTTTCTCAGTTTGTTTCATCACAAATGCAGGACTTTGCACTCATCCTTGTTAAAATTTCATCCAATTGATTTTGGACCATTTCTCCTTTTCTCAAAGGTTCCAAATACTAGCGCCCCCCCACCCCGATGTATGCAGAAAAGCTACTCCTCAATCATCCCTAACGCTTAGCCCACTTCTTCTTGAAGACCTCTAATAAGAAGATTCTATAACTTCTCAGCAATCTCTTCCATTGTCTTTCTTTTAGCGCTAAGGAAGTTTTTTTTCCTGATACCCAAGCTGAATCTAGCTTGATCCATTTTCAAGCCACTGCTTTGCACCCTGGCCTCTGCTGTAGCAAGGAAAAAGAAAAGTTGTTCTTCTTTATGGCAACCTTTCAGATATTTGAAGACTGCTTTCACTTCTTGACTCCCCCCTTTGTTAGCTTTTCTATAAGCTAAAAATGCCTAGTTCTCTCATCCTTTGCTTGTATGGCTTCCTAGCTCAGTTTTCTAATCTATTAAGACCCATCTGAAAACTACTCCTATCCTCCAATGTGTCTGTAATCCTTCACAGTTTTGTCATCTACAATTTTCTCAGGAAATACTCTATTCTGGCAACTAAATCATTAACAACCAACATGTTAAGTAGCACCAGACCTAGAATAGATCCCTATGGAATCTGTTCTAGGTCTGCTCTGCTCAAAACCTCCTGCCATTCTACACAGCTTTATTAGGTGCCTGAAAAGCCCACCCCTCTCTCAAAAGAGCAGACTGGAAGAAACAGAATGCTAGATGCCATCTCAAGAAATCAAGACTCCAGCAGCATATCAAATGGTACCAATGACTGTCAGGGCTATCAAACATTTCCTCATTCCAAAGAGGGAAAAAAGGACCCAAAAAGTATAAAACATATACACACACGCTCGCTCTCTCTGACAAATTGATCAGTGGATAAATTGTTCCTAAATTGTTTCCCTGACACAGTGGATAGACTTACTGAAACTCAAATCTACAATACTAGTGCTTGGAGTAGGTACAACAAGCCATGATTATAAACTATCCTATAATAACTGGCAAATATAAAAACCAAGACAAAAAAGAGAAGAATCCCCATGAGCAAAATTAAAACGAGCATAGGTGAAATCTCTACTCAGGTACAGAGCATATAAGCAGGGCTATAGCATAAAGAAACCCAAAACCTAGAATACATTTGTTCACCAGCATCTATCCTTATAGGCAACTATGACCTATTCAAAACCAAGATGCTAACAAGTCACACTGCTTATGAAAAGAGCTACTCTGTTGCTCCTTCAAAGCAATCAGTCTGGACAAGGATTGAACCTCAGAAAAAGCAATGTAAGTCACTCTTTGCAGGGTTAGAAGGGCCAGGTTAAAAAAAAAGATAAGAAAAAACCCCAATTACTGCAACTTCATGCTATCAATGAAGATATTGGTGTTTAAATATTAGATGAAGTCAGCAACTTGAAATTTCTGGCTGTGTTGGATTGAAGATAAATTTTTTCATACTCCTAAATCAGCAGGGCTCTCTTTCATAATATACAGGAATAAAGTAACTGATGCCCTAAACCAAAGAAGAATGAAATATTGAGCCTTTAAGCAAGAAAGCTATATTTTATGGACACTGCTTTAAGACAATGTGGAGCTTTGTTTCCTTAAAAATGGAAGCATATTTTGAGAAATCTTAACTCTACCAATACCCAAATTCAGTTCAACAGGTGTTGACCAGAAAAATTAGCTTTTAAATATCTTTATGGAACTAAAGATCATGTTTTGCTCTCTCATAGCAAACTTAAACTTTCATTTTTATGATATTTGTTTCCAGAAGAGGGGCGGTTAGCCACATTAATCTGAAGTCAAGCAGGAAGGAGGGTAGATATGCACTTTACAGATTAAGTCAGATGTGTAGCATGAGTTTGTGAGCCTAATCTCACTTCATCCAATGCTGTTACCAGAGACATTAAACACTAGATTTCCCCAAGCATGTTAAAGAATTCACTAGGTATGACCCAAGTTAGAAGAAAGTTAAACTTACCACATTTTTGAATGTTTTCTAATACTTTCATAATAGAACAAAAAATTTATTTCGTGAACACCCTCTTCATCTGGTCCACGTAACCACATTGGCAACTGGACAGAAGCCCCAGGAAGAAGGACAGAGTCCAGAAGTGGAACATGTATCACCTCAGGCTGACTTCCTGCATCAACCCCAAAGTCTCCAGAAGAAGCTGATGACAACAGTGCTATACGCAGAGAGGTAGAATCCATCACGACAGTCTTGTAAGCACTACAGTTCTCAGAAGCCAAGGGACTTAGTGGTGTTAGAACAGCAGTGTTTCCACCAAACGTAAAAAATTCTGGATGTTTAGACACAACTTTCAGTGCAGTAAGAGGACACTTGCTCACATTCACAAATTCTACATATGCTTTTCTGATTTCTCCACAGAGCAGCCCTGTAGGAAAATTTATAAAGAACACCTGCATTGGGGGGAAAAAAATTCATAAGATTGACCATTTAATTTTAAGGACGGATTTATGAAAGTAACTTAAAGCCACCACCATTTATAAATGTAAAATAAACAACATTAATACAACTATTCGACAACCAGCTTAGTAATTCTGTTGGTGTTTTTACCATCTAAGGGTAAATGAAGTGCCAAAAAAATTAGTTCTGACAAACAGAAAAAAATCTCAAACACTATTGTGTCAGGTTACAATTTTTATCAATAAAGTGTCTTTGTTCAATTTCTAGAGGTTGTACATAAATACATGTGTACATTTAAATGGAAATATAGTTATAGATAAATATTATGTTCTTAGGTTTCACCTAAGATCCAATAGCTCTTAACTTTGAGGCTAAGTACAGGTAGCCAAAAAGCCAGAGGCTAAATCAATTCAATCTTTGCAGGTTAGTCTAAGCTGCATTGATTGAACCCATAAGGAACTGAATGGACATTCACTTTTGATTCCAGAAATGCAGCCACATGCCTCTAGTGGCCCAAGACAGACGCCACAAGGCACTAGAGCATGCCTCCTTGCTCAGCTGGAGCAGACAGTTTGGGCCAGGGCTAGCCCACCCGTTCTGCAAAGGGCAGTTTGCAAGGGAGGTGCAAAGCTTTGTGGGGATGCTGGGGGACTGCAAGTTAACCTGATGGTGGAAGGGATCTGGGACAGAACTTCAATAAACCCAGTTAATCTAAACCAGTTAAGTCTGATATTACATTGATCCAGGTTTATCTTAAACCAGTTTCAGCCATTTTGAAAGCAGTTTATACGCACCAACCTTCTATTGCGTTACAGATTTGAACCAGTTTCCCACCACTTATACTAGTTCACATGTAATTTCTGTCCCTAACCTAAAATGGGCAGGAAGTAAAGACTGCAATTCTTAATACTAGGTCAAAAGTTATTGATACTATAAACAGCAAAGTAAGAGTATCATTCTATACTTTACTATAATCAAGTTAGCAGCAACAGGGAAAACAGAATACCTCCAACAAGGGCATTTCCTCTGTAATAATAGGATCTAAACGGCGATCGGGTCCATATTTAATGGATGTTTTTTCTTCTTTTGTGTTATTAAGTCGAGGTCCCTGGATTTCTAAATCTTGACGTCCTCTTACAGACAACTCATTAGAGACAAGTTTTCCTGAAACAGTTTGAAATCATGATGTTTTATAGTAAAAATAAAGTTAGTTGTCATCTCCAATTTCTAAAGCTTATACTTAGAGCCTGATTCAAAGCACACGCCAAAAGAGTACTTGCAAATTAAATTGTCATTTTCCCTTAGGAAAGGAAAATATTCAATCTATTAAATGGCAACCACCTACATAGACTAGCATTCTTAACAGACATGGCACTAGCAATAGCCATGCAATCTGTACCACGCATACATCTGCAAGTGTTCTGGAACAATCAACTGTCTGTTTAGGAATTGCCAACTTTGTAGTTAGTGCAGTCTATATCCATTCAGTTCTTGCCCCCTGAAAATTGCCAAGAGATAAGGATTTTTGGGATAAGGGTAGTAAAGATCACCTATTTCTCGAACCTTTTACAATATGAAAATGAAGATCCTTTGCTTCTACCTCATAGCAGATGAATTTATTAGTCTAAGATGGCTTTTTCTTTTTTTGTAGTATGACATTTAATGATATCAAGTTTGAACTCGTGTCAATTTTCTTTAGACAGGCCCATTAATTCTAGTAATTTCTATTTTACTTTGAGTAGTATTTGTAAACTAACTCTACACAAATGTAGGTTTATGAAAACTGGAGGAAAAATTAAATAGGAAGATGTCTCCAGTGCCTTCCTTAAATTTATTCCTGCTCAGTTTAGGCTCACTTTTTCTTGCACCAAGTTCCCTCCTTAGAATAGATTCTCTCTGCCTAATGACTGTCCCCCTGAAATAGCTGTAGCCAGCAAATCATATCCCCTCTCAGCCTGTTAAGATGAGCAAACCAAGCTCTCAGACACTTCATTTCTCATTACCCAGCTACTCTTGTCCACACCTGTTTCATTTCAGAGTTCACCTTTCTTGAACATAAATGTAAACTGTATTCCACATCTTACCTCTGCCTTATACAATGGCATTCACACTTTCCATCTCTATGAAAAGATACCTTAACTCTATATATTCTAAAATGAAAGGTTGTTTTTTTTTCCCATAGTTGCATCACATTATAGGGTGGCTGTGCCAACAATGTAATATATTCAGGCCCAGTCACCTACATATGGTAAAGGGACTGGAAAAAAAGACAGCCAAACAAGGAAAGGTTCCATGCAAGGAAAAAAGAGTTTCCAAGGCTGAAAGAGGCAAGACAGAGCTGCAAATTTCTTCAAGTATCTGAAATGTGATTACTTTGGGACTTTTTCTTAAGCCACATGCAAAAATAAGGAAGTGTTTAACACAATTAAGTCTCTTCACACCCTCCTCCTTTACCCCCCTGAATAGTTTTAGGGTTCTGCTTCATTTTCCTTCTTCCTCTTTGATATGATCAACCCACTCTCATCCCCAGTTAGTCATCACTGTTTACCTAGCAGATTTTAATGCTATTCTGACACAAACCTTTATGTCTCCACAGTTTTAAGAGAATCCAGTGTCCTTACCTGTTTGCATTCCAATAGAAGGGTCAAGTCCATCTAATGCCGTAGAACCCTGAATAGTGCCAAGATTGTAAACGACGCCCAGAATGTGTAGCTCCCCTGTTTGATGGGGAAAGAGCTTTAGTCTCGCCTGTGGAGATACGTTAAATTTTTGTTGTTGTTGCTACTAAAAGAAAATGTTTACATTTAATGTCCTATTTTAATACAAATGTTCACAGCTATACTTAGCATTACATAACCAGACAAAATATAGTCACAATTAAGCATTTCTAATGCCTTATATAACATTTCTAATATTTTTGCAAGCTGTACTTTGTTTCCAATTGAGCTGAAAAAAAAATTGTCAAGTACATAGGAAAAAGTTCTTCAAGAACTTACTCCTAATCTGGAGTAAAAAAGCAAGCTTATAATGGAAGTAGAAAACAGAGTAGATATTGTTAATTTAGAACTATAGTAGAAGATTACATTTAGTTTAACGGATAGAAGTGAAATAATTGTAGAGGCTTAACAAATCTACTCCTTAAGTCTGTATTGTTGGGTATCTACCTATGGGAAAAAACATTTACTTACCATTTTTGTCTCTTCGCTATTAATAAAGAACTCTGCTATTACTTCAGCTCCAATGACATCACTTCCACATACTCCCTAGAGAACAACACACACATTGAAGCCATTTCCTTAATAATGTGTTTCTGAATTAAGCATCTACAAAATTTAGTTTAATTCTGCAAGTGTTAGTTGAAAGACATTTCAAAACAAGAGAAATCATATAGACATGGATCAATATAAAGAAAGGAGTTTGCTAAGACTCAACACATCTAGAGCATCACAATTTGGCAGGTTGGCCACTGCTTAGTCAGAGAACAACTTTGAACACGGTTAGAGTTCAACTCTAATGTTTACATCATAACCATTCAATGATGGCAATACCACACTTAAGGATTTTATTGGTTCTTATATCAGCTTGAAACTCAAGAAAGCAAAAAGCAGAAGTTTTCAGGAGTGGGTTTGCGAAACCAATCGTGATATCCTCTTTCTGTAGCTGCCTAGAAGTAAATCATGAATGCTAAATGGATGCCATAGTATTAAATACAACAGTTTGACTAGGAAATCTAGTCTATGAGTTTCAAAACAGCAGATGCCTTTAAACAGTTAAATCTTACCAAACAACATTTTAACAGATTACCCCAAGAAATGTCAGTTAAGGAACTACTAAAACTACGATCAAAATTATTAGAAAGTATCTTATATGAAAGACTAACTAAACATTAGGTCCTCCAAAATGGGAAAAAACTTAAATTAGAGATGAACCTAAAAGAGGTAGTGGTTTAGATAATGAACTAACCCAAAATATAACATAAGGGACTTTGGTGATTACAAAACCATATGGATTAGAAGGAAAAAAAGAACTCACTCTCTTACACACACATGTTAAAGATTAATACAAACTTCAAAGTACCAAGCTTTGACTAACTGAGAAAAGATTATGCAAATGACTTAATTATGTCTACTGTAAGTAGGCTTGATTTTATTTTAACAAAAGAGACCTTTTGTTTGACCATTTGTTAAATTTCAGTTTCGCACTGTGTTTGACAACACCAATTTTCCTCCTATAATTAGGGCTGGAAAGTGGTAACTGTAATATTTGTTGGCAAGCATAGACATTTTAACAGTCACCTGCTGTAAACAAACCTATTATTTTAAATTTTTAAGAAAATGTTAAATTCTAACGCACAAGATGAATGTCAGTGACCTTATTAGTGTTATCCTCTCTTCCCATCCCAGATTTTTCTTATCAGGCTCATTCACTGTTTCAAGTCAGAGCTTAGAAACTGCACTGTATATGAATTTCTCATCCATGATGTTAAGATGATCCATATAAAGCAGTCATGTTAGTTAAAAATGGAGAAAGAGAAGGGTCACCAACAGCAAAACATTACTTACCAACGCTTTTGTTTCTTCATTATGCTTTACACCAAAGTCTTTTGGTTGGAATTTCCACTGTAACGATAAGTCAGTCAACAAAAGTGGAACCTTCAATGGATTTCTAAAGGCTACTTCCACCGTTATTGGTTCTATTTAAAAAAAAAAAAAGACTAAGTTTTCAGATTGTACTAGGTATGTATAATCTGTTCATTACTGAAAAATGCTCCTACTTAGTTTTCCACTCAAATAAGCAATATCACACAAACAACTTCCATTTGTTACTGTAAAATTTAAGCTTCTTTTAGAGTATCTAACTACTTGTAAATTAAGAAGTTCACACATCATCATTTTACCTTCTACTACAGCAAGTGGAAACCTGGAGTTATCTGAATAACTGTTCAAACAATACTGCGTTGGCTGAAAATTTGAAGGTATTATTCCTTTGTTAGCCACAGCCACAACTTGTTCCTCAAGCTCCTTCCACTGTTGTGAAGATTCAGAGTCATATTCTTGATCAAGACTTATGTGTGTGGCTGCTTGCTTTTCACCTAATAGTAGAGAAACAAACATTAAAGTGGCAAAAGACAGTGGTACAAAACCACTGTACTACAGAACTGTGTTGATAAGTTCCAGGTCAGAGTTTACAGTCAATGTCATAATGTTCCGATTAATTCAATAATGTCTCACAGGTTCATAATGCAAAGCTTTATTTACATGTATTAAAAGAATAATAAAGAAAAATAGTCAGCACATTTTGAAGCCATTTGAATGTTTTAAAATCTGTTTAGAGAATTACATTGTGTGAAACCTTTATCACACATGTAAAACGAATTAAAAAAACAACTTATAAACATTAAGTTAAACATTTAGTTTAGCTCATGGACAAAAAAAAAATGTAGCCTCAACTAAGAAACGTTAAGATCTTAACCAAGAGTAAAATGTAGCCTTAACTAAGAGTAAGAAACATTGCATACAAGGACCTTAAAATGTTTAACAAACATGTTAGGGAGGGAAAAGCACTATGCCTATTCTCCCTGTGGATAAACTGAAGTAGTTGAAGATAACCAGTGTTTCCCCAAAGTGGCACATACAACCTGTCTTGCCTTCATGTTAAAAATGAAGTTGGTTATCAGTCTTAAGAAAACTCTCAAAGGTATCAAGCCTATAATCAGTTTAGTGAGGTCTACTTGAGCATGTCAAGATAATTTTCAAATAATTTCACTGATTGCTAAATCAAAATGACAACAGGTAAAGGCATTGATATTTTAAAGAACTTAATCTCTTCACTGCAAAAGCAAGTGTTACTGAATACTTCTTAAAATTAGGGAAAGAGGGCCTAAAAGTACTATGGGGGCAAGAAGACTTTAAGAGAGACCTGTAAACTAAATTATACAGACATTTCAGACAATGAGAGAGTACAACCAGTTGCTTTTTTTGTTTTTAATTTGGTAATACAACCAATATTCCTACTGTTCTAGAAACACTGTTGTAATATGTAGATTAGTGATTCTCAACCAGGGTGCTAAGAGATTTCTTTAAAAGCAAAATGAATATTAGCACAATTATGTGTGCAAGCACCTAAATATGATTCACAAGATAAACCCAGGAGTTTCAAACAGGAATGTTTTTGATGCATGGATTTCTACTTGATGGTCTTTGGACTTTTTACCACATAAGACCTGTTTCCCCCCCTCTTCCCGCCATAGTCAAAAAATGAGTGGAAATGAAATTGAAACCGGAAGCCACTAAATTCAGAAAAGTTATGGAGGATTACCTTGTGTCCAAGAAGATTGTGAACTACTGACGTAAAATGGTCATCCCTGGCAAACACTCTAATCTCTAAACCAATGCTGGTTAATGTTTTTGGCAGGTATGCCACAGGTTATGCCCCACCCCCTACAAGGGCTGCTGTTAACTACATCCCCCACCACATTGGCCCCAGGGACATACCTGATGAGAGTTTGAGTCCTGGGGCACTGGAATAGAGACAGAGGGGTTCAAATCTGGTGGTTATGCAGATTGGGGCAAATTGCTGCTATGAGAAGTTATTCTCGAAATCCAGATTAACCCTTCCCTGGCCTTAGGCATATTCAGAATTCTCACCTGTAAAAACTTTAGGTGGTCACATACTTTAGACACCTGAAGGATAGGGGGCACGTGGGGAGAAAAGAAGTGAGGAAGGTATTGAGGACACTTGGACTTCAGGTATCTAAATTCTGACTATGCAAATCCAGGCCTAGGGTGACCAGATACAAGAGAAGACATTTATAAACAAGACTTCATTACAAAACTTCATTCATAGATTCTCTGTCCACAGAACAGAAGTAACAGCTCTATGTTTTATTTTCCCTGAAGGAAAAAGTAAGTTTTCATAAGGTGCCATTGATTAAAAGAGACTATTAAAAATATTTTTAAAACAGAAAGATAATGGTTATTCCTTATTTTAGGATTGAAATCTTAAGGGAAAAGCATTTCAAGCTCAAGTTTAAATTGCTGAGAAGAGAAGCTTACTACACTGATTCAAAATACAAAGCCAAAGTGATTACAATAACGGAAGAGAAAAATACCAACCAACCTGAAGAAGTGTTTCTGCTTCTTAAAGCTGAACCTTGCACAATTAGGAGACCTTTATTAACAAACAACTGAAAATTCACTAACCTTCAGCTGGTCGCCTGTTATGCCCAAAGAATACACGTGTTGCTGAGCTGTTAATATATGGTAAAGGAAGCTGTGGTAGAGGGCCATCAGGTGACAGCTGGGTTACATTCTGAGAAAAGCAGGAAGTAAATTAAAAAAAATAAAAACAAAAATATTTTATGTGATTATTCTTCCACAAATCTGTTTTCAAACGCTGACAGAATTAAGTTATACAGCATTGTTAAACTGGCACTTTTTTTTTTTTTTTTTTTTTTAAGGCGGCAACTTTGTTGATGCCTAGCATTACCCTTCTCTTTATTAAAATGTTAATATTCATAGTATTCTGGTGGTCTAAAAGGTAAGGAGCAAAAACAAAACAAAAACCCACAAAACTAGAACATCTATTTTGAGCATCCCAGAGCAAGGGCGAGTGTTGCCTATAAGTATCAAAACTGAAAAGCTGTAATTTCAGTGGTCTCCTCCTACTTTAAAAAGGTTGATCACCTTTGGCATTTAAAAGCAACCCAACATCTAGCGTGAGCTGCCACCCCCGCCCCTCCCCCTGCCTAGCAGGTAAGTCTGTGGGGAGAGAAGTGGGAGCAGATCGAGAAAAAATTATTTGGGGGCACATCTCAGCAGGTAAGTCGCAGCCAGCCAGAATCCCACTCAACTTACCTCTGCAGCACTGTACCTCACTGCAGGGGCCTCAGTCTAGCCCCTGCCCCTTCCCTCCCCCACAGACTGACCTGCTGGGTTGGGGCAAGTGTACATGCACACAGGCACTCAGCCCCCCAAGCCAGGCTGAGACCTACTGGTGGATTGAGATCCACTGATTGGTGACCACTGCTGTAAATCATTGTTCAAGGATCTATCCATACTTCCCTGATGTTACAAACTAGACTGACTGTGGAACAGAACTGGTGTACCATGTGGAGTGGGTTTTGCAGAAGGCTTCAGTCCATTCTTCCAAAATTGTGCCTTTTGAGCAAAAAAATCTTTTTAATCCGTTTCCTAGAAAAAATTTGCATATGGCCATTACACAGATAACTTGTATTTCAAAACTGAGGCAGTATTAAAAAAATGTGCAGTCATGAGAGAAAATATGACAATTTATATTAATACTGTATATTCTCACACAGCACATGCCCCTTGTTTTTGAAAGGCAGAAGGTAGAAAAAAAAGGGTTTTCCAGAGTTATGGCTGCAAAGAGCAGGGAAAAAACTTAATTTTTAACTGACTCGTGCTCCTTTAATTACTCAACTAAAGCAGAATCCCTAGCTGTTGCTTAAGACTGGTTTCCACAGATAAATCTAAAAGTCTGAAAACAGTAAATGGGCCTGAGCTCAAGGGGTTGTGAAATAAGAAAAGACCAGGAGCAGCTAACTAACACAAAAACTGCTTTATGAAAGGCTAACTTGACTGGCAGAACAATCAAAACATTAACAAGTAGACATTATCACTAATGCCTGTAGACTGAGTAATAATAAAC
Organism: Caiman crocodilus; assembly: GCA_030014935.1. NCBI lineage: Eukaryota > Metazoa > Chordata > Crocodylia > Alligatoridae > Caiman > Caiman crocodilus. The sequence goes on along the minus strand of JAGPOW010000261.1, from coordinate 73,965,954 downwards.
CATTAAAGTTAACCCAGTTCCTCAGTTGCCTGAAGAGTAATACCACAGATGCTGCACTGTGGAGCAGGAATCAAAGCAGGGTGGCTTCCTAGGCAGAAGTCAGTTTCCCTGCTTAATACAAACACCCCAGTTTAGATGATGTGTCATTTAGGGGGAAAGGTGCACATTGTAAAACATAGTATGTTTGTTGCCTAAAAACTACAGAATCCTGATGAGACTATGCCAAGATAAAATCTTATTGCCATATTTACTCAAAGACTAGGTTCCTCCCCCACCCACTTTCAAATCAGCATGGGAAAAAAAAAGCTCATCTTACATTCACATACAAGGGAACCTCACTAAAATATAACTTTTATAATTAAACTACTGCCAAAAACTTGTGCTCAGTACTGAAAAACAAGTTGATTTTTTTTTTTTTTTTTTTGAAGTGGATCAAATGCAACCAACACCAAGCACAACAATAATACATGGCCCATGTTAAGCAAACATACTGACAGGACCGTACCACAAGATTCAGATGGGCTACACTAACTTAAGACAAATGGAGGTGCACATTGCACTCACAGTCCCCTTCAGCGCCAACTCTTTCAAGACATGGTCAACCACTACACTGCACACATTTCAACTTCCTCTTCACCCTCGCAGCTGAGCTGCACTTCTTTCCCATTTCCAATTATTCCTGTTTCTTCACCAGCCTTAAATGTCTAGCAAACATCACCAAATGGGGCCCCAAACACTTCACCCAGAATGCTTCCATCAGCCCCTCTCTCAGCCTGTTGCATATAATTAGTGTGGCTCTGCCCTTCAGGACATGGAGCTAGCCCAGGCTGCCTTGTGTCTCATCTGTATGAACATTTTTGGAAGATCCCAGGACCTACAACAAGAACACCCAGGTCCCATGAGTCAGGGGCTAATTAGCACATAGATCCTGTGAGTATGGGACAGGGTATCTGCAGTTCACACACATATTAAGCAGTGCTCTGCTGTGGGGTCAACATGGCTTGAAATAGTTGGCTCTGCTGGGGCCCAGCCCAATGAACTGGCTGGTAAAATTGTGAGACGTAGCTTTTGACTAGTATTATATATAATTTGTATAAGTAGGTATAAAAGTGCTGCTTAAAAGCGTGTTTATGTAATCCCTATGCTAAAACTTGCAGCAGTTTCAAAAAAGATTAAATGAATCATCCTGGTTGAACTATACTGTTGGTACCCATAGACAATCTGCTTGTATGGAAATCACTAGAGGCATGTTTATTTCAAACACTGTTTTTAAATTTGTGGCTCACTTCTATGTGCTCAGGGAGAGCAGGGTGTGACAGCAAGAAGAGGGAAGGGCTGCAGGTGAAAGGAGGGATGGCCAGAGGGCAAGGGGGCTACTTGACCCCCCCCAGATTTATTTTCCTTGCTATAGCAGTGGGAAGGGGGCAAATTCAAGGCAAACCTCCAATAATTAGATTCTATATCTGGAAAACTATAGTACATTTGTAAGTTTTCCATATAAAGAGTCTAATTACAGGGGTGATCATCTTCTATTCAGGGTCATTGTCCTCATCTTGTATTCAAGTAAATATGGGTATTTTTCATCTTTTCAATTATATACACAAGACAGAGTAAAAATGTATATAGCATCCCTTTCCAAGAATGCCTTTCAACCTAGGTTTCTATAAAATGGAAGAACAATTTATGTCTTTGTGTGACATCCCAAATTAGGGTGGGAATCATATGCAGATTTTAAAATTTAGCTTATTCTGAAACTGCAAAGTTTTCATGTTTAAAGTTTGCATTTTAAACCCATCAATTCAAACTCAGCAATAATGCATCTGCAAAGGTACTTAAGAATGCAGCTCAAAGCAAAAAAACGTTAATTTATTTTGCTGCGTTTTTGCAGGATTGTTAGTCTCTTAACAGAAAACCTACTCGGGAAAAGGAACAGATTCCTTTTCAATTAGTAGAATATGAATTATTTGTTTTAAATATTCAACCCTCCATATAAAATTGGAGAGACTATGGACTTCATATTTTAAGATTTTGCTAATGGTCTCAAATTGAACACAGAAGTTGGTAGTACATTCCAGATTTAAGCACATGGCATGCTATCAAACAACAGATACAATGCATCATTCCAATTTAATTCACTGCTTCACGAAATGGGAATCCAGCACAATGCAGACATTAATTTAATACACAATGATTTTCTGTGACTGGAATATTTTAAGCATCCTGCTAGAGTTAGAAAAAGACCTAGTACTATTAAAAAAAGAGGGTGCAATGTACACATGAGATTAACAACATTTAGGCTACTTAAGAAATAAAGCATTTACTACTTACCTTGTAAACATAAAGATATTCTCGGAGAAAGGCCCCTTGCTGAGCTGCAGGTTGTTTACTGTCATTGATCAAAATATGCCTGAAGGCAGACACAGCATTATCAAGCTGCCGAAGCGTAAAAGATTGGCGACCAATAGTGAAGTTAATGTGATCCTCTGCAAGAGACCAACCTTTTCCTTTATAAACTTGCATGGCCTGACAGTAGCAACGTAAGGCATGTTTCTTCTGCAAGAAAAGATTCAGATTGTTCTTCAAATATCATTAGTCTTAATATTAAAAAGTGTATTAAGTTACACAGCAGGGGCCAATAAAGAAGTCATTTGGGTCCAGACAGATTATAGTACTAGAGTTAAAATGAATCTTCCAAAGTAACAGCAACTAGAAGAGAGCTATAACAGTATATTAAGCCAAAATTAATCATCAGGTAGATAAAGTAAGGTACTATATGGTAGCAAACAACCACTTTATTTATCTGAAATTATTCGCTTGCACTAAGTCCTAAAATATTAAATGCTCCTTGTCTCAAGAGATGCTTGGGCTCAGATGTATGGCAGTAAGAACAGAAGACAGGAGGGGAAAAAAAAGTGTTATACGTGCATAAGAATGCCTGAGATTCTGATATGGCTCAGAACACACTACAACCTAGCATTCATCTTGAATGCCTGTGAGCTTCATAGATAGGAAACTAAAATTGAAAAGGAGCTGCACAACTTGCACAAGATAACGCAGAAAATCAGAGGGAGAACATGTGGGACTGAACACAGGCATCTTAAATCTATGATTTGCTACCTAACCCCTGGACCAGTTTTTTCTAGAGCTTAAAAATAATCTTCCAAGTACTCTAAAATACTATGAGAATTAAATGAAAGGAACAGTCAGCCTTAAAGATCAACTGCAAAGCTGAAGTAAAAAACTAAGTTACCAAATTTGTTGTATACTTTCTAGAACAGCATTTCTTGACTCATGGGTCACGACCCAGAAGTGGCTTGCAAGAACATATGAAAGGGTAACTAACAAACTTTAAAAATGGAGCCTCCTTTAATGGAGAAAAATGTGGGAAACTGTGCGTTTTCCCTTGCAGGCCTGAACAGTTTAGCCTGCAAGGGGGTGTTTAGGGCCCCTCTGCCCCACCTCCAGCCCAACACACTGCAGGGCTGGAGGGAGCTGGGTCAGGACTGGCCAATGTTTACAAATTGTCCTGGAACGAAAGGTTGAGAACCACTACTCTAAAACAAAAACAGGCCATAGGTTAATCTGGATCTTTTTTCCATCTTCTTGCCCTGTCATAATATATCTTTCTTATCTAGAGTGCCAAGGTGGCAGAGGGAGGAGCCAGACAACCCCTCCTCACAAAGTACCAAACAGTTAACACACTAGTTCTGAAGCCAGGATACCCATTATTGCCACTGCACAGCAACAGCCTATCACACATGTTAAAAGGGATTCCTCAATTAATTTAGTAGTCATATTAAACATACTAAATGTAAACATTAAAGTAAAGCTGTCTCCAGCATATTTTTGTTCTAATAAATTGGGATCAAATTGTACATTTGGAGAGTATGGTATAACAATCAAAAGTCAATGAAAGTTATACACACACACAATTTTTTATACATATATATTCTCATTCACACACTATGTATATATACATTTATATAATTTTCATGCAAGTAAACTCCCCCATAGAAGCCCACTTCTAAAAAAAAAAAAATCTGTATTCCCTTTATATTAATCACATTGTAGAACAGTTAAGTGAAATTGAATTACTAGTAAAACATCAAGTTGTAGTCTTGAAACTTAAAAACAGATCGATTAAAAAATATTTAAAATAATCTCCATAGGACATACTGACCAGTTTTAGTAAGAAACTAAAGAAAGCTTTTGGAGATGAGATTTCGCCACAGATTGACAAATTGATACGGCTGAGCAAAGCTTTGGTAGACAATTCTATTTGGCGGAGATTCGACCTGATTCAGCAGCCAAATCTCTGAATCATGATCAAATTGGGAGACCCATTAAAAAGGTCCAAACTGAATCAGAAGCCTCCGAATCAATTCAGAAAAAGATTGGGAGATTCAGAAGATAGGTTTGCAGCAAACAGAAACTGAGAAAAGGGAGGCAGAGGGGAAGGGGGGAATACTGCTCTGATATTGACTTCTGTAGCTGGCTAGTGACTGTGATCTTTCCCTGAGTTCCCTTCCAATCACAGTGCTCTGGGGGAGGGACACAAAAACAACAGCTGCATGTGAAGTGATCTGTGCCTTTTGTGAGCGTTCTCAAACCAGACCAGCAGCATCTGAAAGACTCTGCCTTGTGATCTACTGTCTTGGTAGCTAGTTAGTATCCCTTCTTCTGTTTTCCCTGTGTCATCACTGGGCACTGCAAGAATGCACAACATATTACAAACACATGCACATTTTGCAGCACATCAAAAATTATGAAGTGTGCTGGAAAGGCAGGTGCCAGGTCTACTGGCAGAGGAGGGAGAGCTGCAAGTCCCCCCCCCCCCAATATAGATGCACCCTCTTTTCCTGGCAGCAATGAGTCTTCTACTGTTAGTGGGAGCCGTGTCTGCACTTGCACCACCTCCACTAGCACTAGCATAACAGTCTCCATCCCAGTTTCAGTTCCCAGCGTAAGCCTTCCAGTGCCACAGGAGGAGCTGGATCTGGAAGCAGCAGAGCCATGTGCTAGAGCTAAGGAAATTCTGGGGAAGGAGGGGGAATCTGAATTTTTCCTCCACACCCCTCATAGCTCTCCTGAAAGCAGGTGTTTTCTACAAGGCACTTTGGAAGAAGTTGTGGGAACAGGTGGCTCAGCTCCTTCTCCTGCTGTGCCTCTGCCTAGTGAAGAGGGGGATAAAGCAGGATGCATCCCCACCCTCAACCCAGAAGTGGGTGGGTAGTGTAATGTGGGATCATTTTGAGGTAGCCTGCCAGCACTGCCAAAGGCAGATCAGTCAGGGCACAGAGGTGAAACACTTCACCACCACAGCGATGCTGCTGCACCTCAGAAGGCAGCACCCCCTTGCCCAAAAAGAAGCTGCTCCAATGCCCCCATCCCCAAGAAACTGAGGTAGGTCATCCTGGACAAGTGGGGGAAAGGCAGGGACAAAAGAGGGCATGTTCCCAAGGCGAGCAAGGTCACCCAAAGCAGTGGAGAAATGCTTTCTCTGGATGGCCAGCCCTTCTCCTTTGTTGCATACAGGGTTCATGACACTCCTGGCACCAAGTGAACATACACACCCACCACCTTTAGCAGGATGGCAATGCCCTCCCCGTATGATGTATGCAGGGAGTACTTAAGGGAGAAGCTGTGCAAGGCAGGGCTGTAGGTGGCCTTAAACTTTACCTTGGACATCTGGAGCAGCCAGGATGGAGATCCCGCCTTCCTCTCCTTTAAAGGACACTAGTGCAAGCAGTCAGAACACTGGCAGGCTCTTCTTCAACCACAGGTGATAGATGAGTCCCACACAGCAACAGAGATCATGGGGGCCGTTAAATGCCTGGCAAAGGGGTGGCTTGTTGGGCAGGACAAGCTCATCTGAGGGTTCATGGTCACCAACAAAGGGCCCAATATGGTCAAGGCAATGCATGATGTCAACTTTGTTGGCATCCACTGTGTGGCACACAAGTTCCACCTTATAGTCAGGGACACCTTGGAGGAGGGCAGGGCTCCCACTGATGGTGCTGTTACTAGCAGCCAGCTCATTTTGAAACGCAGGAAGGTGGTGAGCTACTTGCAGCAGAGCATCAAGGGAGGCAAGATGCTGCAGGAGAAACGGGCAGAGCTAAACATCCCACAACAAAATCATGCAGGGTGTGGACACTCAGATCTCCAAATACCTGATGCTCAAACGGCTGGACCAGCAACAGAAGGCCATCCATGAGATGGCCCTGCTCGGGGAGATTGGGATCAGCTGCCCTCTTAACAGAGCTGTGTGGGATACCATCTCCCAGATCTTCCTCGAGGCCACCAAAAGCCTCAGCACTGGCGATGCCCTCGTTAGCCAAGTGATCCCCATAGCAAAGGAGCTTGAGAATGAAAAGGAGAAGTTCTGGGGCAAATAGATGTTCCTTGCTGGGGCAAGTTGCTTTTACCAGAGATGTAGGCACTGGGTAAAGCGTCTAAAGAAGGGCAAAAAGCAGCTGGATCCACTGCAGTCCAGTACGGTCCACATGCTGGCAGCCATGTGTGACCCGAGGATGAAGGGGAGCATCTGGAGCAACAAAACCCTCAATCACTGGCAGGAGGTGCAGGTGAATAGAGTCAGGGAGGCAGAAGAGCAGCGGAAGGGGGGGAGGGGAGGGACACAGAAAAGGGGGCTCTACCTTCCCGTGCCAGCACTCCAACCACACACCAGATCTTTTCCACCACTGCCAATCTGAGCCAAAAGCATGACTTCAATGTTGGGGTCCAAAGGCACCACACCCCATCATCTAGCAGGTAGCGTGGAGGCCTCAATAGCTACCTCTCACTGAGCAAATGGAGCCACTGCACTGTGACCCCTTGGCCTATTGGGCAATCCGCATCCAGATGTGGCAGGATCTGGCCACAATTGCCCAGGAGCACCTGTCCTGTCCTGTCTTCCAACCAGTGTTCCAAACCAGAGGGTATACAGCATTGCCGGTGATGTTGTGACTAGGCCTATGCAAATAAGGAAGTATTCAATTCTGATTCAGCCAATTCAGAGAACTGCGATTCAATTTGGATCAGTCCTGAATCAATTATGGAAGATTTGGTGCCGATTTGAAAAGGTTCAGCTCGGCCAGGGAAAGGCAGGCATAGCCAGGCAGCTGCAGGTTCTCCCGCGGCTCCTCCAGCTGTGCCTGACTCTCCCTAGGTGGGGGGGAGCCACAGAAGAAGCCCCCATGGCTGCCCTGCCCAGCCCCATACCTTGCCCAGCCCCAGCCTAGTCCTGGCACTTTAAGAAAAAAAAAAGCCCCACACTCATTGGCTACAGCAGTGGTGACTGGGGCCTCTGAGTGCTCATGGCAAAGCCCTCCTGCGCAACATGGGGCAGTGAGGATCTCATGTGACTTCCCTAGATGTGCCCATCTCTGTCCCAGCAGGGGGGAGGGGGAAGCTGTGAAGGCTATGCCCTACCAGTGTGGGGAACGCAACGTACATGTGGCTGGCTCCGGGTGGCAGCAGGTCATAGCCCCCACTCCCAGCACTGGCACACATGCATCAGTGCTGGGAGCAGGGGCTCTACCCTGCCACTGCTTCCCCCCCTGGTACAGGGGGTGCAGGATGCAGGCTCAGCAGCACTGGGAGCAGGGGCTATGCCCTACTGCTACCTGCCCCTTCCGCTTGGAGCAAGCCATGCCTGCATCCCACCCCCACCCCACCCCTCCCTGTTCCGGCTCAGCAAGCAGCAGCAGGGCAGAGCCCCTGCTCCCAGCACTGCCACATGTGCGTTATGCACCCCTTACCCCTCTCCCCAAGTAACATGTTTGTCCCAGCCCCAATTCCTCCCTCCCCCATGCCTCATCCCTCCCCAACAGACTTACCAGCTGGAGGCATCTGTCAGCTGCCTGTTTAGTCTGTGGCTGAATCTCTGAATCAGCTGAATCTTTTCCAAGTCAATTTGGATGCTTCAAATCAATTTGGAGCTTTTACTTGGTCTCCCAATTCAATTTAGATTCAGAGATTTGGTTCCCAAAATCAGGCCAAATCTCCTCTGAAGCAAATCAACTACTGAAGCTTTGCACAGCTCTAGTTGTGACACCCCACCACACCTCCTTGGATCCTGGTTTGGTGGAGCAGCTGTTGGTCCTGAAAGTGAACCTCCCACTGCTAGGGTTCCCCAAGCTCCACATTCAAATGGAGCAAGTGCCACCCTCCCCACTCTGCACCTATTTGCTTTTTTTAATTTGGTTTCAGAACCTTGAAGAGTACCTTCACAGAAACCCCTGGACCACTCTGCCTGAAACCTGGCAGGCCTCGTGCCCATATAATGGCCTACCATCCATTCTGCTGCATTCATCCCACTGTGCCTTAACACAAACAAGTGATACAAGTTTTGCTTTCAACAGTTTGAGGTACACTTTCACAGAAACCCCTGCATCTATCTCTTTGAAAATTTGGCAGGCTTTATGCCCTCAGAAGGGCTACCATTCCTGCTGTTTTCTCCCAAGCCTGCAAAAAAAATTACAAAGTTCTAGGTATTTTAGTGATTCCCTGTTATAGTCTATGGCCAAATTGGCACTGAATCTCCTTATCTAAAAATCAGCCAAATCTAATCTGGACAGCGATTCGAATCACTGTCCCTTCAAACTGGCCAAACCCAAATCCAAATTGAATACTTGCTGCTTTGCACATGCCTAATAGACACTAGCAAGCAAAGTTTACATGTAGCAATAACACCATACATGACAGCAAACAGCCAAAATCCACACATTTCAGGTTACCTAGTATATTGGAAACCAGCATATGTAAAACTTAACCTACCAAAAAAAAAAATCTTGTGTGTGTGAAATACCAACAGCTGCCAAAAGCAAATTTAGACCTGAAGCTCCATCTACACCAGAAGAAACATGGACAAAAATTCACTTTTAGAAGCTAACACCTTCTCTCAAACATGGCTGTATTACAGTCATATTTAACCATCTTCTTCCAATGCAACCTTCAGAGCTGGTCACTAACAAAATAATCTCCAGTCCAAAGGGGGTGATGTCCTGGCAGAAAATATGCTAGTTGGAAAATGTGCAGCGCTTCACACAACACCTTCTGCTGGGGCATTTCTATGAAGTCTCAGTCAAAATGGACAGACATGCATTAGGCACAACTGGCAGCAGGAAAGTAAAGCTCACCTGACAAACCTCAAAAGATTATGCTATATTTACAAAAAAGCTGTGCAGAGAATGACAACATGAAAAGATTAAATAAGTCAAACACTAAGATGACGGAAACCATTTAAGCCTGCAAGACAGGATTCCTCCTTACATCAGTATTTTGAACATGTGAAAATAATATGGCTGAGAAGGCGGTTTTGCTGATGCATCGAAAAACTTGCCTCTATGCTGTGAAACAGAAAATTCTCTTCTGAAAGAGCCTCGAAAAGTTAAAATCTCAAACAAGCTGGCATTGTACTGGAGAGAACCCCACAGGTTCCTATGCTCAGCAGAAATGAGGGGGTGGGGGTGGAAGGAATCATACATCTGGAAGCTGTTTAAGAAGAAAATTTCTAAGCTAAAGTTAATAAGGCCATGATAAACACCCCCATCATAATGCTTACAGGAGCCAAAATATAAAGTATAAAAGAAGCAAGTTGAAGCCTTCTGTAACATGCACTTCCATTTTCATTGCCATTTTTATGATCTATTACAAAAATTTAATGCTCTTAAAAGAGATAAGGAATTACTACTAGTTAGGGGTGTTAATTAGACAGCAGGCCTGGTCCCCTTACCTGCCTCTGTGCTGATTAAAGAAGTGGCAGGGATGACAGATGACAAGAGGGACAGGGATTAGGTTGCTCTGTACCCTCACTGTTTCTTTCCTCACTGTAGCAGAGAACAGGATGAATTTAAGATGACCCTCCAATAAATAGATTTATTCTCCATGTACAAAACAGTTATTGAAGGGTTGCCTTTAAATTCAAAGTAGTACTGTATCTGGGTGAATAAGGTACATTAAAACAGTACAGAAATAACAGTATTGTATCAATACCTTAATTCCCTACAAACATGAGGTGGAAAAAACTATCAAGCTTTGAGGGCAGACTTCCTGTCTGATGTAAAATTGGAAAAAAGAAGTGGAAGCAATATTTTAAGTCTTCATGTAAGAGGCTTGAACAGGCTTTTTGGTTTTTTAACCCCTACCATGTTCAAGGCCACTTTCTCTTCGTTTGCTACAGACCACATAAGAGCTGAGGTTCAGATTCTAAAATGTTCAACAGTTAGCCACTTTCAAAGTAGAGCAAAATCCTGAAATCAAAGCCTAGAAAACAGCTTTTAAAAGATTAATTCCTTCTCTGGCTTGTAATTAAGATGGAAATTTCAGTGAGCCATACTGTAAAGTACTGATGTGTAGTAAAAAAGAAGCAGTCTGACCACAAATTCTCAATAACTATTTAAACCCTCCAAACGCTGTAACTGGGGGAAACTTAGCTCTTTAACAAGGAGTACCACCAGCCTTAATAAGACTCTCCAATATTCTGAAAACAGCCTATTCAAAATAGAGACCAACACAAATCAAGTTTCATGAAGCTTAATTCATAACATTAAACTCAAGGCTGAGTCTGTTTATAGGGAAATCAAATGCATTTGCAATGAAAGCTACCACAAAACAGAAAAAAACCCTCTGGAAGTACAAAGTTACATGTAATATTAATAGCCAAGTCACATGAGGAGGAACTGTCTAGTGGTTAAAAGCTTAGGACAGAGTCTGGTTCTCTGGATTCTATTCCCAGCTCTTTTAAAAATGTTGCACAAAAAATTCAGGCACAGTAAACTGCTCCCAAGCACACATATGAATGTGCACCTTGTTGGAAGCAAATTTGCTCCCAACAGGAGCAGTTCAGTCCAAGGCTGCTCATGCCATGCTCTGCCCCTGTCAGGCAACCAGGGAGAACTACAGACTCTCCCAGGTGCCAGCCTTGGGCTGGCAGGGGGCACAGGGGGTCAGACCTGGGCTCCAAGGCTCCCTCCCAGCCGGACGCAGTTCAAGGCCGACCTCAACCTCCATGTGGCTGAGAGGGAGCTGCCCTGGTGTTTGGGACGTCTTCCCCCAGGCCCTGTAGAGATTGGGGCTTAGCCATACTGCAGTAATGGCAGCCTGCTGCCTAGGCTGTCCAGGAACAATTTGTTCCTAGTCAGGGTCTATATGTATGCTTCGGTGCATTAATGCATCATTTTTCTAGTACCTGTATACATTGGTATTAGCAAATGGTGCTTTAGATTATATTTAATGAACACTAATTGACACACATGTAGATGGTGATGCTTTACTGCACATCAGTCTAATGTACAGTAAAGCATCTCATGTAGACACACTCAGCAAGTCACCAATATCTGCCTCAGTCATCCACCTCCTTCTGAGAAACAGGAATGGTATCTCCCTGTCTAACAGAAGAAAGAGCAAGCTTAATGCATTAACGTCTATGCAATTTAAAATGTGAAGTAAATCAACAACAGCATAATTTCAGGTAAGATGTAGAAGTGTCAGGTACAGCATGTTAGCATTCAAGAAGGACAATGAGATCAATATCATGAGACTCTCTCCTGACATTAAGCTACACAATAAGTTATTTCATAATGCTTACATATCACAAGGGGTGAAGGGGGAGAGGAGTGGGGAGGGTGTTCTAAACGTGAAACACTTACCTGCCCAGCCTTACTAAATCGATGTCCAGCCAATATCATATGAAAGGCAAACTTCCTAACCATGGGACTTTTCATGTTTATAAAGCAGTGTGCTGCCTGCTCCAACAGAAGTGCACTGCGAAGATCAGAATCCTATTTAAAGGGAAAGAGGTCTCAATTTCAAAGTTAGACTAGGCAAATATAACTTAACGTACTTGCCAATAAAGCACAGCTCTACTCATGAATAAGAAATGTTACAAAAGGCTAGGTAGACAACAGGGGAAGTTACCACATTATTGCTTTGTGGAAGACTGCTTCCTTACTGTAGACAGTAGGCTCTGGTCTGTTGACCTAACTGTACGTTGGTCCATCCCGCAAGCTTTTAAAATTTGAGATTATGTTCCCTGGCCTACAGTGTGAAATGCAGCCCTTGAAGCAAAGAATGCTGAAAAAAGTGATATACTTGAAAAGCACTTGCGGTTTTTTGGGGGTTTTTTTTGTATTTTACTTGCAAAGCATGAGCAAGCAGTCATGCCACCAGGTAGTTATGTTAAGCTTACAAATATTCTTGTAGGAAAAAAAAAAAAAAAAAAAAAAAATCACTCAAAATCCCTCTTGGATCCCAACTTGAAAGACCATACACAATATATCATTATTTAAAACTCTATTTTTTAGTGTGGTCTCTGCTTCTGGAGCCACAATTTAGTTTTTAAGACCATAACAGTCCCATTGTAATGCTTACAGGAATCAAAGGGCACATGGATCAGTCAAAACATACTGCATTCAAGGAAGAAGTTGAAACCTTTTATTAAAAGGAACTTAGTTTTCACTGCTGCTTTTGTGATCCATTATAAACAGTTTAAAGATTTCTTCAAAAGATTCAAGTGAGTACAGCTATGCTTTAAAAGCCTTACTTCATGATTATACACATCTAGTAACATGGGTAAATTCCACCCTGTATATCCAGTTACTTTTTCAGTAACCTGAAAGAAAGATCAACAGCTATGAACAGGATAATAGAAGAATCAGCCCATAGTAAAATGTCAACATTTCCTAACCCTTGAGCTACTCAGGCTGAAATTTCTAACACTTACCATTCCCATCCAAATGTTCTGCTGCCATTTTTTCCCGGAAAAATTAAAAACAAGAATATCAGCTTTAATAATATATATTATTAACAGAAAACCACAAAAATAAGAGGGGTATAATAGTGTTACTGAATTTCTCTGAAAGAAATGGGAGTAGATTATAGTTACTTCATTCCAATTATTTTTTCTTTTTTAGTTGTAGCCAAACTTTAATGAACAACACTAGCCATGTATCAACTATAGAACATCAGTCTCTTATACCTCTGAACAGTTTTATTAGCTGAATTTTAATTGGTTTATGAAAGTCAAACTGTAGCAGAACAAACTAATCCTAACAGCAATTTTAACATTACAATATATTTTGACCTCCAGATAAATTAAACAAAAGGAATGAGACAGTTACCAAGTAAATTCCCTGCTTTCTCAAATCACATAAAAAGATCTGCTGCAGCCCCAGGCCTCCTACACTTTACAGGACCTGTTGACAATTTTCCTTACTACAAAAAGCAAGGCATTACTATTAGAAGTTTGTCTCAGTTGTAACTATATTGTAAGTGATTATTTCTTCTGCAACTGCCTCAGCGATGATCCAGAAGCACAATGGTTAATTACTGAAATACTAAAGTGAAAACTAAGTGCTTGGCACAATAAACAGTACTCAGTATCTCCTTGTCAAAGATCTGGTCTGAAGTCAGGAAATAAAATAAGAAATGTGACTAGATCGTCTCTTGGATATTAAAGGACAAAATTAAAAATCATCATTTGTTGTTTAACATGCACCAAGGATAATTTTGACAGACTTAAGAGCTGAAAGTAAAAAGTATTTAATAACCAAAGCACTGAAGTGTTTTCATCAGCTTTGTTAATTTAGTTCCAAGTGTATCAATGCAATGTCACCTACCTAAGACAAGCAGACACCACATTTGTAAAAACCATGCTAACCTTTAGAGGGTTTTTTTAAATGCATTAACACCTCTCGAGTACTTAACAACGGTCAAAAGACAGACTAAAAATGTAAATAAAATGAACAATTCAGGCAACATTTTCTCTTTTCAAGAGTAACCATGGACATTACTTCAAGTACAGAGAATAGATTAGATGCATCCATGCAATGAAGATGCACAAAAACACGCAAAACTGATTTATTTATACAGGCAAATCAAATCAAGATTACTCTCAACTCAAATCTTATTTCAACCCATTTCTGGCACACACCCCTTTCACAAAGGATTAGGCAAAACCAGAATTTTTTTTTTTTTTTTTTTTTAAAGCATTTAACTGATATTAGGCATTTAAAGCAGGGAAAGCAGAAAGATTATGTTCTCTCTACCTCACTGGTTAAACGTATCAGAAGAGCAGCTGCTTCTGAATATTTGCTTTGGCTTTTTAAGATTTCAGCACTAAGCAGTACACATCTCTCCGCCAGTACCATGTTCCTAAAAAAAAAAAAAAAAAAAAAAAAGAGGAGGATATTAAACAGTACATTTTAACAAACATTAGAATAAATCCAGTTTCTTCTGATCTGAAATCTAGCAAGAAGTGTCAGTTCCAAACTAGTTCCAAAACTACTATTTTGTTGTATACAAAAGAGTGCACTCTTATTTTAATATAGTAATTCATTGCTACAAAGTAATTCTTTCATTCTAGTTATTCTTAAAACTATATTGCTGAATGAGATTTAACCTATTTTAAAATCAAAATTTATAATGCTTATAAAGGTCTGTCACCTAAGGAAACACTAAAACTAGTCTTTGGCAAAATAATAAACTAATTTAATAAAGAAAATAAAAGAACACAAAAGCCAGAGACAAAATCTACCCTTGGCAAAGTGTCCCCTCTCAGAACACGCCATGTCAAGGAAGTTAAAACAGCTAACAAAAGTGAGTTAAATGTCCACTGCAGCTTCATTTTGATATACCTATGAGAACACAAGGTAGTAATCCTGATGTTAATCTTGCGCTATCACTGTTCAGTAAAAGCAAACCTTCAGGAGGGGGAAAAGTATTTTATCATTCACTGGGTGGAAAAGGGGGGAAGGGAGAACAGTTCTACCTACTTGCAGATATCTCGATATGTTTGAATTGCTGTATCCATATAATGAGCAGGATACGGTCTAGGCGCTCCAGGCTGAAGAAAAGCTGATACTGCAGCCATTTCCTACAGGATAAAAAGGTATTTTAATGCTGTCAAAAGAGTGTAAATTTACAAAGCAAAAAGGAATCTTGAAGACTAACAGAAAAATAAATATTTAAAAAAATCCAAATGCCTCAAACTCAGCATTGTAATCCACAACTGATGCCAGTGAACTTTGTTCGTTTACAAATCCCCAGATGAGCTAGGACTTTGATTGAAGCTGTTCAATTTATACTCTGAAACATGGGTACTTAAAATATCTAGGGGTTTCATGATTTAGTAGGAGACATTTCTCCAAGTAATCAGTGATATAGCACAGGGCCAAGACCTACTTCCCTACTAGAGAGGATACTTCTACTCATCTGTGGTACTTAGGCAATTCCAATTTTGTTCCATTCCTTCTAGCTGAACGTATCTTCTGAAGTTTCTTTTGGATTTCAACATTACCAAGCATATGCATTTCAGGAGTAGTTGAAAAAGTTCATTGGCATAGTTTGTACACAAGTATATAAGCACGTTTTTTTGGGAGGTGCATATACATGCATGTATGCACTTTCTAAAAAAAATAAAATAAAAAATAAACTCTATATAATTAGTCTGAGCATTCAAAAGGTTTTATACAAGTTAGTGTCAGTGATTCTCAATCAAGTGCCAGATAAGCCAGGCTCACGTCTGTCCATGCCTGGACAATCTCTCACACCTAGTACCTAGCCCCCGTATAAGGAGGTAGAGCACTGCAGCATGTGAACTGATTTATAAAATTGGGTACCACTCAATTAACAAATATTAGGGGAGGGGTGCTTCAAGTCCAAAAATGTTGAGGACCACTGGTTTATATACAAGAATGCTCAAATCCAAACAGAGTCATGGTGGAATTGATAAGAAACCAATGACACTTCTGCCCAAGGAAATTCCATCATCGCTACAACAAGAACTAAGCTCCTTCTCACTTACTGTGTCTGGCCCTATGAATCTTGTAGTCTTTTCTGCAGTGGCTGTTTTGACAGGAAGAGAAGTAACATGTGGCCTTACCCTGCTTAGTGCCAGGTCATCAGGATAATCTCTTGAGATAAGAGATGAAAGTTTTAACCCCTTCAGGCAGAGAAGGACCCTAAATCCAGATTCCCCATTCTAAATCATTAGGCATGTTTAGAATTGATGGGCACTACATTCTGCTCCAGCTAGGTTTCTGAATGCAAGTGTCCATTTCTGTGTTGAACTCAATGCTATTTCCATACACTAGGCATCCTTATAGGATGCCTCACCAATCAATCAAGACCCTCAGGGAACTCAGAAACAGAGATAACTCAATTTGTGAAAACAAAAACAGGCTTAAGCATGAGCTTAGCCTCCAGATGCTCTACAGGTCCAAAATGGTGGTGGTTTGGGGTTTGTGAAAAATAGTACTTTTGGGACTTTAGCACCTAGCACTGCACTTTAGATGCTTACATCTTTCTGGATATGCCTGGTCTTTATTTCTGGAATAGGTTAGTACAGAGGTTCCCAAACTTGTCTTACTGGATACCCCTTTTCCAGATTTAACAGCTGCTCACACACCCCTACCAGCATACATTTTAAATGTTAACCCCTTACACAATTTATCCCATGCCGCCCCCCGCCCCAGATGTCTTGTGCACCCCGAAGGACATATCACAGTTTGGGAACCCCTGGCTTAGTGCATGAGCTCATTACCTCTAGTGCATAAACAACTGGTGCCAAAGCCCTGAAGATCCTGGGTTGAAAAAAGAAACCCATCAAACCTACAACTTGCTATACTTGTTATACTAGCCCATTTATCAACAGCTTCAAAGGCAGTGGATTGTTTTGCCAGCTTGAAGCTTGTAACAGACTTAACTTGATGCAATATTTTAGGCTTCTTTACCCATTTACAAAAATGGATAGGAAATAATTAAAATATAACCTATGACAAAGTGGGAGTTTCAGCCTCCAGTGTGTTAAGATTTTTGGAAATATTTGTTCAGCAAATGAAGTTATTCCTATTTAAAAAATGCTCAACTTCAAGCCTGAGACTAATGTGATTGAAAAATACTGACATCAAAGTCTGGCCATAAGGTATTTAAGTAGTCAAGTTTTTACTTTCTCTCCAACATTAATGTTAAATAGCCTTTAATGGAACAGTTATACTAAAAATACACCAACCAGTGCTCCAGCTGCATAAAGCATTGCTTGGTCATTTAAAAAATCTTTCTTTGCTGTATGGTAACAGCTGTATGCCAGTTCGTAGTGTTGCACCAAGAAACACAAATCTGCCATTTTCCTGATCTGAAGTTCTGGCGCTTCAGGGGGATACCTATAAATACACAGCAAAACACACTTTGGTTGATTAACAAATGAGACAGACAAGACCTGAATTCTACAATAAAAAGAAAGCCTGAAACATTAAATGTTTTCTTCCCATTCATTCCCTGCCATAAGCAACAAAGAACCTGTAAGTAATATTAGCTACTTTTTTTTTTTTTTGAAGGGGGGGGGGACACAGACTAACAACAAATGCAACTATCATCTTTCTGGCTGAGAATGGAGACAAGCTTCCTTTGAATTTACTCCTTTACTGGCTGAAGTGATTTGTTAAATCAATAATTAGGTTAAGGAAAGCTTTTTTCCTACCAGGGAAACATTAATAATACAATTGGTCAAAAAAATCAAGTAGCTGTCACTGAAACTGATGAAAGCTACTTCATTTGCACCACCATATAAAATGGTTTAATTCTGCCCCTGGAGGAAGAAAACTAAAGAAAAATGTCATTCCACTTATTTTCACTGGCCAGCTAAAAACTACAACAGTAACTTGGACCTATGCCTCTTGGATACAACAAAGAAAAAAAAAAAGGGCATTTCTTTAGCAACCAATCAAAACTGGTTGGAAAGGAGCATAAATGACTCGAGTCTTTCTGCCCGTAGTATAAACACCACTCCTATTTATTTAAGTCTAGCTTACCTTAGTTTACACTGTATCAGTAAGGAAGACTGTTCCAAAGACTAGGACTAATAGGGGAGGAAACAGAACTACTTTTTAAAAGATGGAGCTTGAATACTTCATAAAAGTATCCATAAGGTGTTACTCCCTAACTAGAGCTATGCAAAGCTTTGGTCACCGATTCAATTCAGCAGAGATCAGCCCAATTCGATAGCCAAATCTCCAAATCCAAATTGAATCAGGAGCCCCTTTAATCTCTCTAAATTAAACTGGAACACTCCAAATTGATTCAGAGTTTCAAAATGATTTGGACAGACACAGCTTTATATGTTTTTTCTACATACCTAAGGACACCAGGCAGTGCATGAATGCTGAGATGGTGGGGCAGATGGAGTGTCCCACAGGAGCACCAGGGGGGCAGGGGGTAGCCACTACACTTGGTGGTGGACTGGAAGTGGACAAGAAGTACTTCCAGGTCCACCCCAGAGCATGTGCCCCCCCAGCAACTGGTGGCTCCTGGGTTTCCCCACACCTAAACTGCCAAGCTGGAAGGGTGTGAGGGTCTTCACTCTGCGATGGACCCAGAAGTACTTCCGGTCCACTTCCAGGTTTGCCACCAAGCATGTGGGAGACCCCCTGCGCTCCTGTGGGGTGCTCCATCCACCTCAGCATCACAGCGATCACAAACCATGACTGCTACCTCAAACCACATAGAAAACACATTTAAAACTGTATCTGTGGCCGAATCACTGATTCTCCAAGTCAGCATCGTATCTTCAGTCAGCAGAATTGAAAATCAGGACAGTGATCCAAATCAAATTACTGTCCGCTGAATCGGGCTGAATCCAAATTGAACATGGCCCACTTCGCACACCCATGCTCCCTAAAAAACAAGAGGGTATTGGACTTGAGATCCCTACCTAGCCTTAGAAGGGGCTTCTGAAAGACAAACTATACTAGAAATTGTTTTAAAAACTTGGGTAAGAGTCCAGGGAGAAGTTTATATCAGATTTTAAACTAATCTTTGTTAAACTGTGTGCAACTATTAAAACAGAGATGAAAAGGGGAACCTTAAGAATTCAAGCATAGCACACTGCTGCCTCCCTCCCTGCCTCCCCCCGTTTTCCCTGCTACAGAGGTGGGCAGGGATGGGGACACAAATTTAAGACAACCCTCCAACAGTTACATTCTGTACATAGAAAATGAATAAGTTAATACATTTTCCATGAATAGAAGCAATCAAATACAGTAAGCACTTGTGTGTATGCTCTTTCATTGGAGGCCTAAGTCTCCTGCTTTAGGCTTTCATCAAATGTGGGAGTAAGGGTATGCACATTGTCAGTTACTGGCAGCAGATGACACCTAAACCCTTGCTCCTTTTAAATTCATGGTAAAACAGTTAACTGGTCCTGTTTAAGAATCCTCACACGCTGTTGTGTGCCAACTAAACTAAAATGGCCTATCAACCAAAGGTAACAGTTCATCATCTCTCCCTTCATATCTGTAGAATTTTTGTAAAAGTCTAGTTGTACTTGAAAAAGCATAAGGGGGTATATACCTTCATAAAAATATCTGTTCAACAACAAACTAGACTTTAAAAGGACTTCTCTTGTACTATTTTAGTTCATCTTTAAAAGTTTTTTTGTGCAAAAATACATACTTTTTTAGTAAATGTTTTGTTGATTCTAAGATTTTAGTTGAAATCTTAGTCAACTACAGTACATTCATAATACCAAAGTGTTGGTCAAGATGTTTGTTTTTATTTAAAATTTAAAGAATGAAAGTTACTTACAGCAAGCCAGATGTATTTTTCAGCTCATTTATACTTTTCTCTGGAACCTTACCACCACCAAACCATTTTTTGGTTGCAGAAAACAGTGATCGACTCAAACCTTTCCTGGATATTAACTATAAGAGAAGAGTGCAATTTCAATTAATTCACTCAGCTTTAAGAGATTCCAAGAACTGTGATGAAGCGCAAATGCTTCTGGTGATATAATATACACCTTAAAAATTTGTTTAACTTCAAAAACAAACAAAGGCAATATGTTCACACATGTTAGTCCAGTGTTTCCCAACCAGTGTGCCTTGGCACAAAAGTGTGTCATCAGAAATTAACAGGTGTGCCACAGAATTTTGCCATGGCAATGAGCTACAACAGGCATGAAGATGAGGAATGCCTTAACAGGTGTGCTGCAGAAAATTTTTACTAAATGTAAGTGTGCCTTGGGCTGGAAAAGGTTGGGAATCACTGTGTTAGTCATTTCAGATGAGACTTTGACTAATAGCACACATAGCTCCTTGACAGGAGGAGGTCATCATATCAACATAGTGTCCTCGTAGCAAACAGTTATTCTATGACCAGAAAACATTTTTTTTCTTTTTTTTCCCCAAACAAAGTTGGATCATGATTAAAACCCAATACCTGAAACCATCAACGTCAAAACAAGTACTTATTCTAGTCAAGGTTTCCCCCAAAGAGACTTTTTCCCAAACCATGAAAAGACTACATTGCTGGACATTGTGCTGGTTTCTCATAAATATGACACTATCTTAAACCTGCCAGACAAATATACTCATGAATCACTTAATTACATGAATTTACCTTTAAAATTAATTATCTCCATTTTTAGTATTATTTGTAATATACTAACATGTTTCTATCATTATTTTAAAGCATGCTCCAAGTTGAGCATGGCATTGTTCCAGATTACAAAATAGTACAGAAATGGACATTAAAGGACTGGACTCAGTGACTCAAATGTTTCTGTTGGAGAGTAGGGTGAAATGGCCGAGGTATATCTCTACCGTATCTAGGATATTTTCAGGGTTTTTCTTTAATTTGCATGACTATCCTCAACTGTCCCCCTAAAATCTAGGTAAGCGAGTTTCAGAAGAAGGAACAGTTTAGTGACATATTGAACTGAATATATATAGTAATGCAGCAAAAGAGGTATTTTGAAAGAGATTTTACCTGGTCATTAAGCTGTCGAATTGTTTTCTCTATGTGTGGCAAAAGACCTCTAAATGTGAACTCCTGTATGAACTGCCTAATCCGATCATGATCTGTGAGTGTTAAACATGCACCGTGAGGTGTTCCAGAACTTGATTTTTTTGATTCGTGTAGTGACAGAGCAGTCTTTATGAAATCAGTGCCATCCAAAGTGCCACTAGTATCACTGGGATGATCCAGTTGAAGAGGGTGAGCCTTAAAGTTATTTGATAAGCCATCTACTGAAAAATAAAACATTTTTATTTTGCTAATGCATTCAATTATTTCTGTAAAAAACACCACCACCACACATTTAGATTTTAAAAGGCTTTACAAGTGTTGCGTGGCCTACTATTCCTACTTACTTAAATTTCTTAAATCCAAACTATTTGTCAGGCAAGTATATTACATATGCCACACTCTTAAATGAAGGCTGTTCACCTGTCATTAGCTGAAGTAAATTGCCAAAACCCAGAACCCTCTGGAAAGCTCCAACCAGGAGGGAAGAGGAATGAATGGAAGAATATGACTTCACACTAAACCAAGAAACAATGCAGGTAAGTGGTAAAAAAAGGGATTCTACACTACTCCTCCAAGGAAAGAGTAGAGGCCTGAGTAACAGGTTGAGTTTGACCGTTTTCTTTGCATTTTTAATTGATAGTCTGTACTCAAGAGTTCCCCTGTTTTAGCTGGGTAACCATCCTTTCTCTGATGATGGGCAATATAGCTCTCTACTCTCAAGCCACGTACATAGTAGGTCGGGGGTGATTTATACTGTGCATGTGATTTATGTTCAGATAAAATGCTTCAACTAAGGAGGCACATAAAACATACTTGGTGCCCTGAGCAAACCCTGCAGGAGAGTGGGGTGGGGACAACAGTCTTAACCATGCCAAGAACTCCTGAACAGCCCTTAGTTTAGCTGCTGCTGCTGCAGCAGCCGCCGCCGCCACCACCACCACCACCACCACCACCACATGCTGTGTCTGCTCCAGCTGTTGTTCTTAAAGCAGCAGCAGCAGCTGCCACTGCTGGGCAGCTTGGGAGTTCCTGGCATAGGTAAAGATGTGAGACTGCTCTTGCTGCTAGGGCACAGACTCCATGAGCAGGGGGAAATTCCAGCACCCATCCCATCTTGGCGCCTGAGGTGGGTGTCCCTGTTGCCCACCCCTAGTTATGCTACTGCTCCCACTGCCTTGAAGTGGCCATGATTAGAACCATGGGAGGCAGACAGAGAAGAGGAAAAAGGGGTTAGTGATTCAAAAGTAGCTCTTATGCAAACAGATTTAAAAATTACCACAGTAGACTACAACAAAATGGTGTCTCAAGAGCTCATGTAGTAGATGAAGCTTTAACAATAACAGAAGAGACTTTACTCTCCAGCAATGCCATTAATAACATACTATAAAAGAAGAGCAAAACTGCAACTGTGGAAGATTCCAGATCTCAGCCCCAGCTGATCTATTAGACCACAACTTGAGCAATCTAGAAGTAAGTTTTTCAAGAAGCCCCAAGGTCTCTTCCAATTGCAAACCTGCATTGGAAACTTTAAAAGGGGCTTTTCTTTAAACATGAACAGAAGTCTAAACATTGTCACAGATCTACCCAGTTAATTTCAGGCAGATGACCACGCAAGTTGAATTGGCAGCTCCAATCATTTAAAGCCTTGCAAAAGCATTGAGTGGAATATTTTACAAAATAGACATCCATTAAATCCAGTCTTCTTGCTAGTTCAATCATAAGATTAAGCACATTGTGCTTATTATAAATCCCTGCTCTAGTCCAGTTATTTAAAAGAAGCCTACCCTAGGGAAAAAAATTGGCAAACTAAAACAAAGGATTCTCACTGTGGTGTTACTTAAAGAAACAAGGTGAGGTATATAAAGGATATGATTTCTTATATTAAAAGTTCTCCCAGAATGCTCCAACTTGCAGAAGTCTGCCTACGTCCTTAACGGTCAGAGCTTACCAGACAGTTCCAAACTAGTACAAAGAACAATGGAATCACTCAGAAATAAAGCATTTAGAAAATCAGGAAGTTAAAAATAAGCATTTAACAGGTATGAAAGGAACACAGGAACTGTTGCCCTGGATCAGACCAAAGCTTTCTTCAATCAGTGGACTGCAGAAGATGCTTTAGAACAGCGGTTCTGAACTGAGGGTACATGAGATATATTTCATACGTTGTCTAACACAGGTCAAAGGGCCTAAAAAATTAATTTCCTAGCATTGAAAGGGGGTACACGTAAAGTCTCACTCTGAAGCCAAGGGGTACATCAACTGAAAAAGGTTCAGAACTGCTGCTTTAGAAGCATGTGCCAGAAACCCATAGTTCGCAAATACAGATGACATCTGCTCCCATGTATAGAAGTCAGACACAAGGCTCAAGTCAATAACCCTTCAACAAAACTCAACTTCCTGTAGTAGTAAATATGTTTTCCTTCCCATCTGTGAAATTTCCTTTCAATTTTGTCCCTTTTTTCCCCCTTTTTAAATCAACTCTCCTCTTGATCTTGTGATGCATTATTTTATAAACTTTTATCATGCCCCTGCTATCCCTCTCACAAGTCTCACTCCCTGAGGAAGTACGCCCCCCCTCTGCCAGTCCCTGGATCACTCGCCTTCTTCCTACGTTTTTCAAGGTGGGGTGAGACCAGTAAAACAGACACTTCAAAATTAAATGATACAACTCATCAACATAAAGGCATTACAATATTTTCCATCCCATTTCTTATGCTACATCTTATGAGTTTTATTTGATGACAGTTTCACAGTGAGCAAAGGTCTTCACTGAACTGTCTACAAAAAAGTCATTCAGATCTTCATCTTGAGTTCATCTAGTTATATTTCTTTTCGCACGTGCATTAGATTGCATTTACCATTTGCTGACCATTTGCTTAACTTGTCCAGGTCTCTTTGAAGTTACTTTCTAGCTTTGACTGGAATAACTGCCAACTGCAAGTTTAGCTCCTGCATTACTCTGCCACTCCCAATTTATAAAATGTATTAAAATATGGGACTCAGAAGAGGAGTCTGGTTACCCTTTTTTATATTAAACGGCCAACTTTTTGTTCTTACTGTTTGCTTTCTATTTCACAACCCATTTTTTATATAGTTGGCCTCTGACCCCATTAGTACTCAAATTTTTTGGCAGCCTCTTCTACAATACACTGTCAAAATCTTTTTGAAAGTAAAAGCAGTCAACTAGTTCTCCCCTATATATTGCTTTAAACACCTTACAAAACAAAGTGTTTATAATGTATTCTGGTACCCAGAAACTCAGCCAGCCTCAAGACACACGGACCTAGTTGCTTAACAACTAATACAAGACAGGATTTTCTGCATCAAATTTTTATCCAAGACATGGAAGGTAATATGTAGAC
Source organism: Caiman crocodilus (assembly GCA_030014935.1). Lineage (NCBI taxonomy): Eukaryota > Metazoa > Chordata > Crocodylia > Alligatoridae > Caiman > Caiman crocodilus. Next base: position 73,941,787 of record JAGPOW010000261.1, on the reverse strand, counting down.
ATTTGTTTTTCACATGCCTACATTAACATAAAAATGTTAAATAAAGTTATAAAATATATATATATACCTCTGATATCAATATCTAAGCCATCTGATATTAAGTGGTCAGCACTCTTATTCGAAATTACAGTATATGGACCATCTTCATAAGATTCCTACCAGGAGGGAAAAAAAAGGGGAGGAAATATTTTAAAAGTTGTTTCCAAGTCATTAATATTTATCAATTATTCCCAAAGCCTGAAAAATACAAATACTACACTCAAAGGAGGAATTAACCACATTTTAAAATGAATGCACTCTCTCTTTCAACAGCTAGTTTGCAAAGTTTTGAGAATTTGTTTCATTCTCTTGAAAACTTCAGTTTTGATTGAAAGTTACAGTACACAAAGGGTGAAAGGAAGAGAGAATCTGACTATTTTTTCTTCAAGGTTTAAATAGCTACAGTGGTCAAGAATCACTTCAAGAAGATGTCAGCTAAATTAATATTAAAGAAAGCAATGATCATGGATGAGGGACTTAAAAGGTCCAACAGTGAAAGAAAGGACTTCTTGATTTGGCTCACTGTAAAACATTAAATTCACATTTTAGGAGGGATATCACACATCTGAGAGGAACAAAGGGAATAGAAACCACTTCAAACTTTACTGTTAAAGTCTGTGCGTCTTTGACAATGCCCTTTTTAAATCAAAGGCACCTTCTGAGATTTGGCAAGAATGGAGGCAGCAATCCACAAATATCTGCTGATCAAGGTTTTTTCTTCTATTAGCATATAGAAGTACACAAAAAGTCAAATACAAGAGGGAAAGACTCATTTTGGTCTTGTGACAACTACAAAAACTCTACTGCCAAGGAAATTTCTTTAAGTGGGGCAGAGCATGTTGGCTCCTTTAGTGGCATACAACCAGCCTTTAACATCTTGGCAGACATGGATATGTCCCATCAAGCTAGACTACAAGGCCTCAGTACAAAAGGAACAAAGCTGTTTTCTCCTAGCCTCCGCAAGCTTAATTATTTCCCACAATTTCACCAAACTAAGATTTGAAAAAAGTTACTCTAAGGAATAACAAAGAGAAAAAAAAAGGAAGGAAAAGTAAAAAGAAAACAAAAAAACCCACAAAACCAACAGTCTTTTAGAGGAGAACTCCCTTTGTGTTCTCAGAAACACAGTCTGGAGGAGAGGAATGGACGACCTATACAACTGAATACAAAAATACCCAGGAGGAAATTATTAAGGATGCACAACTGCACCAAACACTATTACATGATGCTACCAGAACAGTTCACTAAGATCAGAGCAGGAGTCAATATGAACATTTAAGAAGTGTTTTTGAAACATACCTGGTTTTGTATACTGTTTTTCTGAAGATATTGACTCCAAGGATCTGGTATCTGTTCATCTACTCCCCTGTTAGTTACTCGAGAATTTATTTTAAGTAAATAACACCCCTGAGTTCCATATCTCTGCTTCATTTCTTCATAAATTGAATCAGCTCTGAAATGTAAATATCAAGTTGTCAGTTTGTCTTAAAGCTAGACCGCCTTGCAACATTTAAAAGTGGCTTTCCTATCCAAGAAGAGATGTAGAACAGGAACATAAATCACACATTTTTTACTGAATTGTACCACCTGAAAGACTTACCCATATCAACACCCACAAAAATACTCTGTCAAAGTATTGCCTGCCTCCTCCTATGAGATCCTTCCACTCATCCCTCAAGTTTCCCTTTTTCCCCACACATGATGCACTGTAAAGTAGTTAACATAAAGAACAGGATAGCAGCTGGAGTAGAACTGCAATAAAGAAAGAAACATTTCGCCCCAGAAAACACACAGGGAGCAGTTAATTACATGCAACTGCTACTCCTTGGCAGCAGCCACTGATTCCATGCCAGAAGGCTAGCATGGAAGAGGGAAATGAAGACAGTCTAGAAGACAATTAAGGGCGCATGGGAGAGGAAAAATATCTGTGGAAAGAAATAGCTAGGACAAATAGTAGTACTAATTTTGATATTCTACCTATTTCTATTTTAACTGAAGGTCACATTTAGGAATAAACTATTAAATAATGTATAAATGGTATGTGACTGGGTTACTATACAAAAGAATGACAGTTTGCTACCCAAAACATTCTGGGAGCCTTAAATGCAAACTAAGAGACAGACTGTACACAACACCCCAACATTGGTACTGCTTCATTTCCTAGCCTCGGAACCAATACTTCATCATCCTGAGTTTAAATTGTACTCAAGTCTTATAAACAATATATACTAGGTTACCAACGTAAATGGCTTTTCATAACTCAGGAATCTGCAAATTTAGACTATTTCAAGCTACTTTTTCTTTGAATGCCATCCCAAATTTTACAATTTGAATTGCTAAATTGGTCAATTTTATATAAAAATGTGTATTTAAGTTTGAACCAATGCCTGAAGATTAGTAACTTTGTGTGAAAGCTTTTTCTTTCACAGTTAGCCAAAGACATCTGCTTGGGCATCAGTCTACATACTGCTAATCATCATCTTTTTGCTTTAATTTTTTTTTAAATGAACTGCAGTTTACAGAGTTAGCATATCAGCGAAACAAGCTCTTTTGAAATCATGAAGACAACCTACCTTTGTTCCTCTCCTGCACTGACATCATGCAGCAACACATAATATTTCAGAGTGTTGGGTATGAACCACTTTGGATATAAATAATCACTGCTGTGCTGAATTCGATGTTGTTCTTGTGACAGCTTCAGAAACTGCTCCACAGGTTCAGGTTCACTAGAAGAAACTACAAGCATACCTGATTCCTTGCATTAAGGGTATTTCTCAAGTGTCAGAAACCATTACTGTTTTTTTGTACAGTGCTTGCTTAAATCTATAAATTGTCCAATTTTAAACTGCTAAAGTATATCTGCAGCTGAGTTCCAACTTCAAATCTCAGGAAATGTATAAATATAATTTAAGAGTGTCAGATCACTGGCACATTTTAACAGAATGAAACTTGGTCAGATCTTAATCTCATGTAATATAGTTTGATTTAAAACAAATACCTGCACAGTAGGATGAATCAAAAATTGGCCAATGGGGCACACCCAGAGAGTGGTGGTGGACGGGTCATACTCAACCTAGGGGGGTGTGAATAGTGCGGTTGCCCAGGGCTTGGTCCTGGGGCCTACATTAAGATGTTCAACATCTTCATCAGCAGCTTGGACAAGGGGGTGGAAAACACGTTACCCAAGTTTGCTAATGACACCAAGATGTGGGGAGAGGTAGGCATGCTCAAAGGGAGAGGTTGCAACTAGATTTAGACAGACTACAAAAGTGGGCAGATGGTAATAGGATAGGGTTCTTTGTAGATAAATGCAGGGTGCTGCACCTGGGGAGAAGGAATCCACAGCATACATACAAGCTGAGGAGATCCCCCCTTGTGAGCACAGTGGCGGAAAGGGATCTTAGAGTCATTATTGACTCCAAGATGAACATGAGCCGCCAACGCCAGACCGCAGCCAGCAAAGCCAGCCACACCTTGCCATGCATCCAAAGATGCATCTCAAGCCAGTCCAGACGTGATACTCCCCCTCTACGCAACACTGATCAGGCCACAATTGGAGTACTGTGTTCAATTCTGGGCACCGCACTTTAAGAAGGATGTAGCTTGCCTTGAGAGGGTTCAGAGGAGGGCCACCTCCTTGGTTGGAGGGCAACATAAGCAGCCTATGAAGAGAGGCTGAGGAACCTGAACCTGTTCAGCCTCAAACGGAGGCCAAGGCCGGATTTGGTGGCCACCTACAAACTTGTTATGGGAGATCAGCAGCAAATAGGAAGGGCCCTATTCCGCACAGCAGCACCTGGGGTGACGAGGAACAATGGCCAGAAGCTGCTGGAAAATAGGTTCACATTAGAGATTAGGAGGCACTATTTCACTGGTAGGGTGGCTAGGATCTGGAACCAACTTCCTAGGGAAGTGGTCTTCACTACTACCTTGGGTAAATTCAAAAAAGTTGGAAACACCTGTCTGGAGTCATGTGATCCTAGTGTGTGCTCCTGCCAGTGGCGGGGGGTCAGACTAGTTATGTTCAGGTCCCTTCTGACCCCAAACTACAAAGAAACTACGAAACTATGAATTTTGGAACGGCATTTAGGTGCAATGATAATAAAATGTCATTTAACATGAACAGCAGTAAACTTACTGACCTGGAATTTTGTGAAACGATTGTTTGCCTAAGAGCTAAAAAGACTAACTTTTTTTTGTTCATTTATGTAAAAATCATTAATCAGATATCATATACTCCAACCAAATACATAGTACTTGATTTCTGACACAGGGGAACAGGAAGATGTGCATTAGTTGAAAGTCACCTGAGTGCATCTTAAAGGTAATCTTTGTAAATATGGTGAGGTCTCCTGACCAGAGTTTGGATTAATGGAAAAACAATCCAGAGGTCAATACATGGACAAAGACTTTGAGCGCGGGGGAGGAAGGGGGGAGGAGAAGGTTGTGTTTGTTTGCATTTATTTTTCTTTTTTTATACACAAGAAAAAGCTTAAAGCTATGTGCTTATATAAGCAAGCAGTTCTTTCACAAGGGAGCCATGTTTTAGCAGCCTAATTTTCTCATCTTAAAGATGAGAAAACTAACATCTTTTTGTTAGTTACCATTATGAAAGAAGCCTAACATATTAAAACTGAATTATAACAGCATGTTAAAGAACTAAATATCAAAGCTCAAATAAGTCTATACAATAATCAGAACAACTGATGTTAAAAAGAAAAAAAAACACACAGTATTGGCTACCAATGCTATCTATGTAAGACTGAATTAATATATTGTTAATATATTAATTAATTAATTGTTCCATTAATATATTGTTCTGGGTTTGTGATATTTTTCACAAGATGAAAAAGCAATTCTATAGCCTAAGGTTCTTGGCTTATGTCCACCTAAGACTCAAGTCAACTTTATACAACAGTCCAAACTTTCTTCATCATCCCAGGACAGGTACTTGTAACAAAAGCAAGTCCCTGGATTTCCAAAACAATGAAGTCAGGAATTTATCAAATCCTCAACGTATTCTACTTACTTACTAACCTACTTTTCTGGAATACCTCAGACTGAAAGTAAGGAAAGGTGGATGGACAAACTCCTTGAGCCCTAACTAGATTTTGAATATTATCTCAAAGCTTGAAAACTGTTTAAGAGTTCAGTATGACAAACTATCTAACTGGACATTAGCATAAACCCTAGCCTCCTGTATTGTCCCAATTCTGAGGGACCACTGGATATCTTAACTAAAAAAAAAAAAAACAACTTACTGATAAAGGGGAAGAGTTGACATTACCAGATATTTGTAACACTATTTTAGTTCAAGAAAAAATAATTTGAGATAACTCTCGACTACAATAGCATTTGGAAGGTATGGAATATTCTAAGGACAACATAAGACTTGGGCAAGTGCCAGCTTAACATTAATCTTAACTTTTGCTTAAGAGCAAGCTGATAGAGGTGAAAAAAAATCACCTAGATAAGAGTTAAGAGACATGCAGTACTGCCATCCTGTGTCTAAGGCCACCAGTCAAAAACTACAGAAAAATAATCAATACTTTTAGTTTTTACTGCAACAGTTCAGAACCTTGCGGACACAGTATCAAGACCATCCCTCTTGTGAAGATCAGTAGTAATGCAACAGCCACCTTCTACAGCTTACACTGAGAAACAAGGCTAGAAACTGGGTCAGGGCAAGAACAAATTACTTTACCCACTTCCGTAGCAGCTAAGAGGCTCTGGTAAAGGAAACAGGGAAAAAAAACCTACAAAAAGTTCCAGCAAATAATCTTTGCTACTTTGGGAATGGATTAGTGTTTCAGAGGTTTATGAAATAAAACTGTAAAAACAAGGGATTTGTCCCTAAATAATAATCCAGCATCTCCCTCAGCTGGACAAGCAAGAGCACTTAAATCTTACAGTGTGAGGAAGGGTCCACTAGTAATAGCTTTGATTATTAGGACTATTATGAAACTAAAATTTCAAGGTCTTTGTACTGGAAGGGGATGCTATGTGAGACTGGAGGGGAAAAAAGCCTAGGAGACAAAAAGCCAACATGTAGAACAGTCTGTAAAAACTCAACATAAGAATAATTGAGACGTAATGAAGAAGAAAAAAAAGCCTATTGAAGACAAACCACAAATTCTTCTGCAGTATCCCTAGGTCCCAGTGTTCTATTACTGCAGAGCAGAAAATATGCAGCAGCTTAATTAAAAGTTTCAAAGTTCATACCTATATAGGAAGAATTAATTCTTTGCAGTTGATGCATGAAACTACATATGCTAGAACAGGGCTATTCAATCCCCAGCCCGCAGGCCAGATCCAGCCCCTGGTACCATTATCATCTAGCCCACAGACCTTCCCACAGGTCCAAAAACTGAGCAACAGGAAAAGAGCGAGATTGTTCCCCTGCTGCCAAATTTCTGGACCAATGGGGAACCCCAAGCCCTGCACATTAGCCCGGGTGTACAGGATGAGGGAAAGGGACAGAGAGGTGACAACTTGAGGCTATGCAGGGTCCTATGAATTCAGGTGGGATTAGGTGAAGGCAGCACAGGACTCAGTCTAGCCTGTTGAATGGCTCTGCATCACTCAGACGGTATGTGGAGCCAGCAGTCTGAGCACCACTGTGCTACAGGAATTGGGGAAAGGAATTCATGGAAAAAGAGAAAGGCACTGAGGCAACACCAAGTCATATACTACAGGGATTTTTTGGGCCTGAGTACTTCAGCTGTAAGAAGCTAGCTGTAATATTCAACCGAACTTGTTTTTCAAGATACTTACTGTTCAAAGGATACATGCCACATAGTGGTTTAGGAATTCATGATCCGAAGCTGGCATAGACTGAAGAAAGCTCTCTCTGTAAGACTCAAACCAGGGAGTAGTAGCTGAAATATACAATAGATTATTAAAGAACTTTCCAATAGACCAAAATACTTAGAAAGTTTGCTTAATTAGCTCAAATAAAAACTAGATGTGAACAGTCATATCTACAGATAAAAACAAAACAGCAATCATTTGCAAGTCTTGAGGCCATCTTTAGATAGGTTTTAATTTTTGAACAGTAAACAAAGAAGGAATGTACAACTTCTTTCCCTTTATGGTTATCAATTTAAGAACGAGCAAGAGGGCTATTAAGAATAAGCATGTTTAATGTGAATCCTATTAATTCCAATATTGAGACTAAATACAGCCAACTTAGTTGATCAAGCACAGACCAGGAAGCCTGAAACACTTATTTATATCCTGTTTTGTTACTGAATCATTGCAAAGTCTTGAGCAAATCAAATTAGCCTCCCAGAAATTTCTATGTTGCTGAAAAGTATGAAGCATCACAGCAGACAAAAATCTGTAGCATATTTCTAACAACATGATTTTATGTGTACAATAATTAAGAGAAAACTAAAAGTGAGGAATTGAAACTTATAGACTTAAAAAAAATCATAATGCAATAGAAAGACGTACACTGATAGTGAAAGATCATGAACACAGAAGAAAATTGTTTGGATAAGTAGGGCTAGAACAGAAACAGAACGTCATTACTAGGTGCCACTGTAAGTATGTGGTTCCAGTACTTTATAAAACTTTGGAACTCTTAAAGTCATGCAGACATCCTACACCTAATGCAAAGCTGCAGGACAGTAATATTTGATAATCAGTGAAAACATTTTCTGAAGGAACTTAAGGTTAAATATAAAAAGTTTATAGAAGACAAAGCTTAAATATTTAGAGAACACAATGATCTAAAACTACATTTGAGCTGTACAATTTTGTAATTATCTATAAAACAGATTTGTCATAGAGAAACCATGGTATCCATTTTCTTAACAGACTAGAGACTCAAACAATTTACTGAAAGTGGAGAGGGATTAAGTATTTGTACTAATTTATAAACAACAGACAAACAAGCCAACATCACAAACACCTGAATTCACAGTAACTTGGACAACCCTAGAAAAGAAAATCACCCCTGAAAAGACTCAGATAAAACTCTACTAGTATTTGTTACATTGATTTATGTTCAATTTTTTGCCCCTTCCTAGGAGCAGCAATTTGCAAAAAACAAACAGACTATTAGATGCTCTGCTACCAGTTTTACCCAGTAAAATGCTAGAACAGCTGTCTACTGTGTGGCTCTAAGGCAGCTCTCACATTTGGGTGCTCTGTAGTCTAGGGATGGACAATTACTTGGGCTGGAGGGCCACTTAAAAAGTTTTGGTGAGCTGCCAAAGGCCACAAGGATAGCCCCACCCCCTGGCTGCCATCTTGGAACCAGATGGCCCACCCCCTAACACATGACCTTGCCATCAGAGTTCCTTCCCCTTGCCCCAAAAGAGTGGGAGGAAAAGTGCCATCTTGAAACCAAAAAAAAAGAACACACACTAAAAAAATCCAAGATCGACTATAACTTATTTAAAAATATGCACTTGTGCTGATTTATGTGCGTTTGTATAGTGTATTTAGAGGCAATTAGATAATAGCTCAAAATACAGTCTTACTCATGTATATTGTGGGGGAAGGGGTATGGGTATGGTGGGTGAGGGTAAATGTAGAGGGATGTGGATACAGGTATGTGGTTGGGAGTGTGTAGGTATGGTGGGGGATGGGAGTGTGTGTGCGTGTAGGGGCTGTGAGGTTACAGAGGAAGGATGGAGTGTGTGCTGGGGGGGGGGGGGGCCTGGCAGGGGTGAGGTTTGTCAAAGGTACAGTTATGTGTGCACGCAGGGCAGCAGGTGGCAGGAAATGAAAGGAGTAGTAGTGGCAGCTCCTGCCCAAGTCCCCATCTGCAGATGGCAGCAGCATACCTGGCCCAACAGCACTCCCACCCAAGTCACTGGCCACATATGGTGGCTGCAGCATGAGGCCAGCCTGGCCCCATAGGACACTGCTCCCTGTGCTCTTCCCCCCTTTCCCTCAGTGGGGCCATACCTGAATTCCCACTCTCGCAGACAGGGAGGCTGGAAACAGCCTTGGAGTGACCAGGCAGAGGCTTCTCGTCTTTAGCGCTACCTAGCTTGGGGCTGGGGTAGGAGTTGGTTGCTTAGCAACCAAAGCCGCACCTCCTGCATGGAAGTGCTGACTTGCAGAGGGGTAGGCCAGGGCAAGGACCTACAGATAGCTTATGGAGGGGCCTAAGGTGGCAGATGAAATTGTCTGGCAGCCAGATTTTGCCCGCCCCTGGTCTATTCTTATGAACGTCTGTGCATAACGGTTAAGAGATGACTTGGTACAGCTTGTGTTGAACACATTATGAGCACAGGAGCAGGAAGTTTCCCTTGTAGCAAGGGAAAAGTTTCGGTGCAAGATCAGAGCCCGCCAAAACCTTGCAGCTGCACCAGCAAGTCCATGCTTGCGATTGGCTCAAGTTAAATTATGCATACATGTCAGTAGGTAATTGGCTGCTGACCAAATAAAAGGCCTGGGCAGTGCCTCCAAGACGGAGGAGAGATCCACGTGCGTTTCTGAGTCACACGCCGTGCCTACAGCCTAAGGACTGTAAGTAAAGTTTTTCTGCTTCCAACAACCCGCGTGTCTAGCTCTCTAATTCCACGCTCCATCAGCGGCCCCATTCCGTCAGCGTTTCTCAGCCCCCACAATGAAGTTGTAAAATGCAGCAATTGATCAGTTTTACCCACAGAAAGGAAGCTCACAGTAAGCTTGCCAACCTGAGTCAAGTGTGAAGAAACTTCAAACTACAAGGTGTGTGCCATTCTGAATCACCCAGTTATCTCCACATATCTATGGCTGGTGTCTCACCCTTTTATTAGTGATTGGACCACAGCAATAGCTCTGTCTCAAACTTTCATTGGAATTGGCCTTTCTGGTAGTGGAAGATCTTCACTTTAAGTAAGAGTGACACACAAGCAAGCAATCACTGGGTAAAGATTTTTAAGAAATCTCAATGCAACTAGAACTCTGTTCAAAAACTAAATACAAAGATTGCTGAGGTACAGTAGCTTTCCATGAATGCATTCAAGGAAGAAGGCCTCGGGTGGGGTCATTTTTGTTTTTTAAAAAAAAAATTTACAAATACAGTTATGGCAGTTAAAAGAAAAATAAATTCAAACCATCTACAACCTAGTTTCAAGTGAGTGCAATGAAAAATGTTCTCCCACTGTTCTCCAGCCCTCTTGAAGAGGGACCTGCATAGCCACCCACACAATCTTCTACAACCTATCCCCTAATAGGAAAAGTACAACGTAAGAGATTACTTACCAGTTTGTAAAGTAACATTACTTAATTTGTTGGAAAGGTGGACTGTTTTAATACTAGCGTGGGGTTACTTTGTATATAACCTAGCGTCATAAGTAACAGTATACCTTTATTACTAACAGCTCTTGAACACCAAATCTCACACCGAGTCCAAAATGACTGTATATTTTAAAACATATAGCTGGCTCTTAAAAAGAAAACAATCAGGAATTACTTCTTGCATGACTCCTTTCCTTTTCAGCCTGTGCATATATACATGATCATGCACAGGGATATTTTCTACAACTATTAATGAAGCTTTGGTATACACACACCAATCCAGCTGTTATTAAATTTAGTGTACAAGAAACAGAACTTGAAATATCACACTACTTGACATTCAACCACCTTCCCCTCACAGTGCCCTATGTAACAGTTCCTGGTATAGTTTCATAGTTGGTAGGGGCAGAAGGGACCTGAACAGATCATCAAGTCCAACCCCCTGCCACAGGCAGCAAAGGATGCTGGGGTCAAATGACCCTGGCAAGGTACTTATTTAGCCTCCTTTTGAAGACCCCTAGGGTAGGGGCGAGCACCACTTCCCTTGGAAGTTGGTTATGGATCCTAGCTGCCCTGACTGTGAAGTAGTGCCTCCTGATATCTAGCTGGAATCTACTCTCCGTCAACTTATGGCTGTTACTCCTGGTTACTCCCAGTAGGGCTCGGGGGAACAGGGACGCTCCCATTGCCTGATAGTCTCCCTTGCCCAGTTTACAGACAGCCACCAGATCCCCTCTCAGTCTTCTCTTATGAGATCTAAACCTGTTCAGTCTCCACATCCTCTCCTTGTAGGGCCTGCCCTGCTGCACCCTGATTGTGCAAGAGGACCTCCTCTGGACCCTCTCCATGTTGTCCACATCCCTTCTGAAGTGCAGCACCCAGAACTGGATGCAGTTCTCCAACTGCAGCCTGACCAATATAATGAAGAAGGGGAGGATCACTTCCTTGAACCTGCTCATGATGCATCTGTGGATGCATGACAAGATACGGTTAGCCTTCCTGACTGCATCCCCACATTGGCAGCCCACGTTCATCTCAGAGTCTATGACTCCAAGATCCTTTTCTGCCTCAGTGCTGACGAGAAAGGAGTTCCCCAGTTTGTAGGTGTGCTGCTGGTTCCTTCTCCCTAGGTGCAATACCTTGCACTTATCAGTATTGAATGCCATCTTATTCTCATCCGCCCAGCCCTGTCACCTGTCCAGATTCAATTGCAGCCTGTCCCACCTTCTAGCATGCCCACTTCTGCCCACATCTTGGGCAGAATCATCTGCAAATTTGAACAAGGTGCTTTTCACCCCCTTGTCATCGCCACTGACGAAGATGTTAAACAATGCAGGCCTGATGATCAAGCCTTAGGGGACCCCACTGCCCACATCCCTCCAGGTCAATGATGACCCATCCACCACCACGCTCTGAGTATGACCCTTCAGCCAATTGGTGACCCATCTGACTGTAGGCACCGACACAACAATCTCCTAATTTTTTAACGAGAATGGGGTGAGACAGTTTCGAAGGCCTTCCTAAAATCCAGAAAGACTACGTCCACCACGACACCTGCATCCAAGGATTTTGTGACCTGGTCAAAGAAGGCCACCAGGTTTGTCTGACAGGACCTGCCTCTAATGAACCCATATTGAATGCCACTAAGCATATGCTCCCCTGCTTGCCCTTCACAGATGTGCACCTAGATAATTTTCTCAAAGAGCTCCCACAGGACCAAGGTAAGACTAACAGGCCTATAATTTCCCTGAGTCTTCCTTCCTCCCTTTTTTGAAAATGGGGACCACACCGGTCCTTTACAAGCACTTGTGGTGCTCTGGCGAGGTGCCAGAGGACTGGAAAAGCTGTGCCAGGGGTCCCACAATGACCTCTACTAATTCCCTCAGCGCTCTGGGGCGACTGTCAGGACAAACTGATTTGAACACGTCCATTCCCACCAGAAGTTCCCTGACTAGGTCCTCTCTGACCCTGGGCCTGGCTGTGCCTCCCCTGGGACCATCAGAGATCCCGGTGCAGGGGGATGACCTGGTTCCTACTCAGAAAAATGGAGGCAAAGAAATTGTTAAATAGGTTAGCTTTGTCATCTGGTGAGACCACTAGATTTCCTAGCGTGTCCTGAAGAGGCCCCACATTACCCAGAACCTTCTTTTTACCCCCTATGTCTTTAAAAAAGGATTTCTTGTTATCCTTGATCCAGGTTGCTAGTCCCAGTTCCATCTCAGCCTTGGCCTTCTTAGCAGGCTCCCTACAATCCTGAGCAAAGGAGGTATAGTCCACCCTGGTGATGGCCCATCCCTTCCATTGGGTGTACACCTCCTTTTTAGCTTTGAGATGTTCCTGGATGCTTTTGGTTAGCCATGGGGGCTTTTGAGTACTCTTTCCCCCTTTGACCCGTGTTGGGATCACCACCCTTTGGGCTTGGAGGATCGTCTCCTTCCGGAATGACCACTCTTCTTGGACTCCCAACTCCGCACCCCTCCAGGACCTCAGTGCCTCCCCAACTAGTCTCCTTAGCTCAATGAAACCCGTACTCCTGAATCACCAACATAATGGAAGAAGACAACTGTATTATCAGTAAGCATCCCCACAGTCTGGAGCTTCTTGCAGGTAAGGACCTAAAGGATGAAAAAGCTAGGATGTAACAGCTGGTTAGGTGCAACAATCATATGCAATCCATTTAGCAATCTGCAACTAACCTAAGATCCCTGAAATAGTAAACAAATACAGGAAGTAATTATTATCGACTGTACACAGAATCAGTAAATATTCTATACACTATCCTATATTAAATATTAGATTGCATTTATCTAGAAGCAAGCTAGGCTCACTTCAGAATAGCGTTTCTCAATCCATGGGTTATGACCCAAAAGTGGGCTGCTAGACTACATGAAAAGATCGCAAACAAACTTTAAAAATGGATTCTCCTTTTATCCTAAGGCACACACCCCCACCCCATGCCCTCCCGAACCAGTGGCAAGAGCCACCAGCAAGCCTCCACACAAGCAGCTCCTGGACCAGCAGAACGCAGCAGCGCAAGTTGCTCCACCGCCTCCCTGAGCAGCACTTGCACCAGCCTGGGTCCCAGCCCCAATCCCTCCCGCACTGCAGGGGCATTTATCTACCCCCCCCACCCCCACATTCCTTCCCTCCCCCTACCACAACAGACTTACCAGCTGGAAGTAGTTGTGTCAATCATGGTAAAGGAACCAATTCCCCATTTATAACATTGTTCCTATGGGAACGTTTGTTCTGAGTTATGATGTTTCCACTTAATACTCAGTTTTCAGGAACCAACTGTGCTTTAAGTCTGAGGACTGCCTGTATAGCACTATGTACTTGTCAACCTTCACTATAATACACAACTACTAAATAAGCACACCTGAAGTTTAAACGAGCTAGTTGGAAAGTGACTGAACACTTTCTAGGACTATTATATGGCGTATACTTCTTATAAGCAGCCATAACTGAATGAAACTATCTCTCCAGAGAAAACCATCTGATACTAAAGCAAAATATAAGAAAGTTCATGAATCACATTCAGAAAAGGCAGCATTTAGCACCTTGTGAACAAGCAGTATCAGGCAAGTCTTGATAGTAAACCACAGTTGGGGGGCGAAGATTATAAAATAAGCAAGTTAAATATTTAAGATCACTTATCTAATTATTTTATTTGCCATAAAAGGGTGTTTCATTACATTATCAATTAGCAGAAGGTGAAAGCCAACTTGTTTCTTTGCAATAACATTCTTATTACAACCCAAGAACTGCATTAGAATAAACTTGTGCTCCTGATATCTAATTAAAAAAACCCAGATTGAACACACCCACAGGACAAAGGAACTACACCATTACCAAAGTTGTATTACTAGCTTTAAAACTATTAAGCACTACTACCCACATAGCAAGAGACGCACAAACTATTTTCATTTGAAACACTGGAACTCTCCAAGTGTACAATTCCATAGGACCAAACAAGAAATAGCCATTTTTCCCCCAGTATGAGAAGTCAGGTTCTCTTTATTATGCATTCAGTCTGACTCTATGGAATGACCAAATGATTTAAGTTAACAGCAAGAATAGAAATATGGAAAAA
>JAGPOW010000261.1:73898156-73926587 GCA_030014935.1 Caiman crocodilus | reverse complement strand
AAACAATGCTTTATGAATTTAATCCTTTACCAACATTTCTCAAATTATGAAGACAAGGTTTTAACAAAAACATGAGCTACTATTCATAAATGTCTTCTATTGTACAGTTTTTGTTGGCATCAGCTCCTTAGGATAAGTTTTCTTCATTTCTGAGTGCTAATTGATGGGGTACTTCCTTGTCCTTAATAAATAAAAAGTACAATGTTCTTGTTAAAAAAACAAACAAATGCATGGCATGAAGTATCATATGCTATTATGCAGTAAACAAGCCATTTTATCTACTACAAGCAACAATAGCAATTAAAGTCAAAGATGCTGAAGTATTTTATGGTTCACATTCTGAAAATAAATGCTGGGACCACTAATAGAAGCTTACATACTTGCAACAATATTCCCCAGCAATATTAAGAAGAAGGGGGTACCACTGTGTCTAGTTTTCTTAACAGCTCTCTAGCACTAGGAAGTCAGACATGCTCTGCTACATATGAGATTTATGTCAGTCAAAAGTAGATCCATTTTGGCAATACGTACTTGCTTCCCCACAGCAAAAATTTAATAAGATTAATAATTAAATTGAAAGAAATCACTGCAGGTTCATACAGCCAAAATATGCAACTCTCCATATGTTGTCAGGGAATCGTCTGTCCAGCCTATGTGGAAATGACAAACTTAAAAATATAAATCTGAAGAACAAAAAAGAAATGGAAACATTTTACAGTTTAAGCCACTTTTGGATACCCAAACTTGACCCAGATCACCATTTGCAGAGCAAAGCATTTCAGTCTTTTATTTAGATATCCTAAATAATGTAGTGTTTGGAATAGTATAGACTCCACAAGAATAAAGATAACCTGGTCCCTGAAAGGTGGAACGTGCACATGCATTTAAGTGGATTCTCCATCTTTCCACAGCCTTCACAATGTAAGCAGTATTCGCAAACTTAAGCAGAAATCTGAGCGCTAAACAAAAGGGTGTTTTTTCAAGAAGCTACAGCGTTTAAGAACTAAGAAGTCAAAATTATCTATTTTCCTGCTGAGAGTTTTCATATCAGTTATAGATTTAAAGACACCTTTATGTCATGTTCCTTTTCAGATCTCTACACACAGCCTAGTTCTACAACATGCTGGCTACTAACCTACACAGATCAAAAAGAAGTCTGAGGTATGCTTGTCAAAGCCTTATCGAGGTGCCTCTAAACCCCCTCCTGAGCACACTACCAAGAAATAAGCCCTGCCCATTCCAGCCCTCAAATTAGATCTAACGGCTTAGTGCAGGCACCTCTTTGTTTCTTGGCGGAACACCCAGAGCTATGCAGAGATGGCTTCAAAATACCCTAATGTAGCAATAAACTCCAATGCATGCTGGATGGTAGGCATTTGGCATGAAGGGAGAGGGTAGGGAAATGAGAGAGGGGGCAGAATATCACATTTTTAATTTAACTTTTTTGATATTATAAAAAAAAACATTTATACTTAGATTTAAGCACGTGTTTAATCTTTTTATCGTGTCTACATGTAAACCTGGCATTCCCAGTATGAGACACTTATAAGCATACCACCCATCCCCTCCCATTCACACCAAACCCACAAATAGTCACTTCGGCAACTTGAGACCTGTGCCACACAGATCTGCCTGACAGTAGGTACAAGAGGCATCCCTTGGAGAGACTTCTGTTACATATTCAGACTTGGCATCTGTAAGTGGGAAGAAGTGGATTCTGGTGCTCTTGAGCACCAGAAGCCATAGGTATGCCCCTAATGGATTATGGTCTTAACTGGGAAGACATGCCCCTAGTAGATTATGGTCTTGACTGGGAAGCTTTGCCAATTCTCAAAGATTTATTACACATTTCATTTCTGATTAGTCAAAGTCTTGATATCTGGAGTTTTACAACTATAAGCTTTCACTTTAAGAAGCTCCTAGCCATCATGATCCTGAAGGAGTTTGAAAACATGACACTTAAAGACTCAAATAAAATTACTGCAAAGTAGGTAGCTGCCCAATGCAGAAGTGCTCACAATTATTAAAATCATTCTTTAAATATTCTGTATTGGCAATAGGGGTGCACCAATAAAAATGTTCTTGGTTGATACCGATAGTCAAATATTCACCAGGCATTGTAGACAGATATTCATCTGATAATGGATTTACAGGGATGAAGCCTGTCTCTGTCTGTACTGGCTGTGTTGCATCCCTGGCCGACCTGGCAGCAGGGGCAGTGGCAAGCTGTGCCTCCAGCTGCTGGATAGGTAGGGGAAACAGTGAGGCCAGTGCATGGCTCCCAAGACAAAGGCAACAGTGCAGAGCCCCGAGCCCACAGTGGGCAGCATTTGATGAGCTTTAATTTCAGGCACCCACATTGCCATTTTTAGCACCAGGACACTGATCCCCTGGACAAGCCACTTGTGGTTCTGTCCTGCTCCCTATCCCAGCCCCAACATCCCATTCACCACCCTTCCCCAGCCCCTCCCTCACTGTGGGGGGCCTCAATCTGCCTCTACTTCCCCACCATGCCCCTTCCCCTCTGCAGGTTACCTCCAGGGCACTGTTCTCCATGCTGTCCAGTTGCATTCCTAGCCATGTGCATGCACACAGCCAGGGACCCCAGCCAGAAGGCATGTTATATTTATCAGTACATTAATCAGCTATACCAGCAAAAAAGAGCTGATAGCTGATAATGTTAATTTGCCTTTTATCAGTGTCAATCCAATATGACACCAATTTATCAATACATCTCTAACTGGCAATATTAGACATTAACAAAGGTAAAACTTTAAAGCACAGAGCTACTTTAAAGCATCCATATTCTATGCTGTGCAGCAGCATTATTCAACATTCAAGGCAAGCTACCAATTAGAGACAGACTCCAAAAGTGTACAGCAAAGGCCAATTTCAAGAAAGATGCAAAATTCTGAACACTGAGAAGGCACACAGTAAGTCTTGTTACATACCACTAATATTGAGATCATAATCTCCTGCAGTAATCACATTAGCTACTAATCCTTCAGCAGGCTGACTGACAGATACAACATCATTGAGAAGTTTCCGAATGGCTCCTGGCTGAGGAGAGTGGGTAATAATGTTGTTGACTGCAATCTTCAGGTTTTTAATTATGTGAAGCTGGTTGTTCGGATCCCTCATGTGAACTGAAAAGAAGACAAGACTTTGTTAAACTCAATTTTATTATAGCAATTCTATTTTAGTTCTGAATACAAGAGGACCTACTTGATGCATACGAAACAAAAGAAATTAAAAATATCTAAGCTTACACCTTAGACTGTCATCAGCTGGGGGTGGGGAAGGCAGACAGCAGTGAAATGAAAATAAATAAATACAGATGCTGCCTATATCAATTAATTGTATTCCAATAAAACACAAAATTAAACATTGGTCTTGACTACAGAGGGGGCATATCTACGTGAGATTTTCATTGCAGTTGAAAAATCAACTACATAGTAGTAAATGTCTCAGCATCTACACATGTGCCCCTACTAGGGCTCAAAAACAAAAACTCTGCAGCAGAGTTTATATATTTACAAGTCCTACCCTGCTGGAGAGTTCTCTTGTGTACAGCAGCACACATGACAACTTTAAGTCAGCTGACTGGTGCACAAGGGGTGTTTCAGTGTGGGGGCTGCCTCCCAGCTAGCTCCACAATGAAGCACCTTCATGACCCATCCATCCCCTCCACAGCACATTGAGTCCAGTCGAAGCAATCCCTGGCTGGCAGGCTGAACCCCCAGATCTCCTCCTGCAACCCAGCTCAATGTGCCATGGTTTAAGTGCACATGTAAACCATATATCCAGGAGCAATAAAATGCAGAGCAATAAGCTCTGCATTTTATTGTTTCGCGTTAATGGCTCATATAGATGCACCCAGGAAAGTTCATAAGTAGTATACTAGAGCAAGAATTTACAGAACATTAGCTATTCCATGCTATTTTACAATGGGGACACCTTAGGACAGCTCCTTTTCCTCCTGCTAGGTAACACGGAGACATGTGTTAAAAGTTATATAACAATATTTATATTGTAACAGACTGTACATATGCATGGCAAAACCATTAAGTCTGAAAATTTTACAGCTGCAAAGTTATGGAGAATTTAGCATTCATATGCTATAGTGGCATGCCAACATACTAATATCGTAACAGATGTAAATTCTCAAGCATCACCTTGAAACCACTTTAAAGCCCCCCCCTTTTTTTTTTTATCCACAACCTAAATCTCTACATGCAATCCTACCCTACCCTGCTCAAGTCCTGAAAAAGCATTTTGAAAAGGAAATGAGTCAACATATCTTTAGATCTTAAAGAATAAAAACTATGAAAAGCAGAAGGAAGATCACTTCCCCCACCCAACTACCCTTTCCCTTATTCAAGAGGCAACCAATGCCACCAATAATACCTAGGACTCCTACAGCAGCGAGGAATTTGGTAAATTGCGCCTAGCATGATTCTAAGAAAAAGACTGCACCCTCTACGGAGGAAGACAAAAAAAACCCAAATCCACGATGGTCCTTGAAAATATGATCCGAGGAAACATTCCTTTCCGGTTCCTAAAAAATCTGGCTACTGATTTAACTATAAGCACAACCTACCAATAAGGAACCCAAAAGTTTTTTTAAAGGATTATTAGAGACATCAATGAATCCAAGTCAATACCTTAGGACTTCAGAGAAAGGAAAAACTTTCGAGAAAAACCAATTCATTCAAAGTGCTGAAGAAAAGTTTCTTCCTGATCCCAGCAGGAACACTAAAGCATGGGATTAACACAACACAAGCATTGTAGACACAGGGTTCTTATGGGATTGCATACACTAAAAAGAGGATAACTCACTGAAGTCTCTAGAAGAGTAAGTAGCAGAAAGCAGTCTCTCAAAACTAATGTTTTCATAAACCAAAACAAAATAAATTTAGAAATCAATCAGACTTGCATCATTATGCCTACACACTATACCCATTTTCATACCATACGGGCTTAGAAAGCTAAGAAAATGGAACAGTCAATAACTTCAAATACTTGAAAAATTAAACAAAGATGTTAATTGTAATTCTTTATGTACCACTTACATGTCATATGATCATAAAAAAGAAGTGCAACTGTAGTCTGCCTACATATTTTTAAAAAGTATAGCAAACTAAAAGAGACTTCATTTCAGTATTTCTGAGATCAACAATATAATCTTAAAAAAAAAAAGAAAAAAAAGAAACCACCACCACTATCACATAGTTTTAGAGTCAAACTCCCTTTCACCCAAAACCAGATTCTTGCAAGAAACAAGATTTCTTACAGGCAACAGCTCGTCACAGAAGCCAAATCCATATCCAATTTGGCTTTGATTTAAAGCCAACCAGTATTATTCAGTAGATAAAATTTAGACCAGAAAACATATAGAAGTGATAACTTTTACTTGAATATTTTTTTTTTTTATTAATTTTCCCCCTGCCTAAAAGTTTAAAAAGCAAGACTTAAAAAAAAGCAACAAACCAATGGCTAAATGTCCCAAACACTATTCTAACCAGAAAAAAAAAAAAATCTATTTTATACTGCAGAAAGCAGAAATACTGACTTTGTTACAAAACAAGCATTTTTAAAAATGTTAAGCAGTTACAAGGTGGCAGCTTTAAAGACACTTAAAAATCATAGCGTGGTAATGTTAAGTTAGGTTTCCATAACAGCAGCTCTACATTCAGGTCCTCTTTCTTAGCCAGGAGTTCTACAGTGCTCTGTGCTGCCTTAAGATTCATGTAACAGTACAATAAGTTTAAGATTATGATGGCTCCCAGAAAGATTAAATCAGAGAATGACCTAAAGGTAGGCGAGCTGACAACAGCATCTGCTGTTGATACAATGGCAAAGTTAAGAGTTGTAAGTCAAAAGCCGAGTTACAAATTATCCCATCATTCCAAACGATTCCATTTATTGCACACATGAAAACCATGAAGGTTTTCTTTTGTTACATGTTTGTACAATTCTTCAAGTATTTCTTAAATGATTTTTCCAGAGTAAATGCTCACAAATGAAAGAAGAAAGATTTCAGATACAAGTGTCAACACGGAGAAGTTATGTTGAGGGCAGAGAGGGAGTGGTTACAAAAGCTCAAGTTAATGCTATCAGTACAACTCCATAATTATCGGGTCACCTATGTGCAACTTCATCAAAATAAATAATTTTTTAATTAAAATTGTTTCTCTCATTGCAAGAGGACCAGAGCAGGAATAAGGGATGACTGGATGTGAATTAAAAAAAGTATGTCACACATAGTACATAAGAGTTCAAAAACCAAGGTTAAAAGAAAAGCACCAGCAATACTCAAGTTCATTAAGGGACTGAAGTTGAAGGTAGAAGAAGCTACTATACAGAATAATTCAAGAAAGGAAATGATAGGATGGGCAGCTACCTGCAATTCCAGATTTCAGTTATCACAACTGGAATAGAACTGCTACAGATACCCCCTTCCATCCCATCTAAGTCCCCGCCCCTGCCAAAAGTAACATCATAGGTCACCTCTGAAAGATAGATGGAACCCATATGATGTACTGAATTGCTTCTCTCCCTCGTCCCCCCTCCCCCTACATCTGCAATCATGGAGGCAAAAGTGTGGGACCTCTCCCCACTGCGCTTGGAGATGCACAGGGAAATCTCTAACAGATTTTCCCTACACCTGCTTGCAAACTCAGAGGGGACTTGATCAAGTCCCACTCTCCCCCTTCCCACACTTCCAGGCATGGGTGGCAGAGGGCAAAGAATCTCCTGCAGGCAACTGTCCCAAACACAGGGAGCAGGCCTGCTTACAGGGGTCCCCTGTTGCAGATATGACCCAAAAATCAAAGACACGCCAACTGGGGATGTCTATAGATATCCCTGGAGCACAATCAACTGTGCAGCAACAACAGGTAAAGGAATGTATTTTTTTTAATCAGATGTTTTTATTTAATCGTATTTTTTAAGATGCTTTTAAAAAAAACGTATATAAAACAGTTTTAATTTAAGATATGTTAAAGCTCAAAGATATCATAATGGAATAGGGATTATAATTATAAAAGTTTTATAAATAGGTCTCAATAGACCATGGACTCTTTTAGGGTGCAATCTTAATGCAGTTCCTAGAGGCTCCTTTATAGATTAGTAAAGATTAACTAAAACCACTCTACTGAGTGGGATGCAATGCTCAGTCTAGAAGATCCCACTAAACACCTCTGTGATACTTAGTTTCAGTTCTCAAACTGTGGATTTGTGTCTTCAGAGCTAACATCCTTGTTAACAGCAGCATATGGAGATGACACATAACAGACCTAATTACCTACCCATCAGCCCTCTTCTCCCTCTGCAAGTTTGTATACATAGAGTCAAGTCCTTACCTCTCTCTAAAAGTCCCAACTTTCAAAAAGTAAATGAAAAGAGGATTGCAGAGGTAGAGTAGATCTAGGCAAGGAAGAGTCTGGAGATGAATGCAGGGAGGGACAGGCAGTAGAAACAAAAGGGAAATGTTTTGAGCAGACTATTCCGGAAATCTTGAGGGATAAGTTTGAGCATAGCCTCCATTGATTTGAGATCTAGTGAGAGAATGGTATGGTAGAAGGGGAAACGTATCATGGCAGCAGGCTTGCCAGGCCATAAGAAAGACTCTGTTTGGGAACATTTTAATTAAGGTTACATCAAACGAGAACGCACTTTTTTGAAAACAATGATTAAATCGAGGCTTCCTGACCAGTGATTTAAATCAAATCCACCCTGTAAATGATCTCACTCCAATGAAGACATCCATTTGAAGCCTCAGAGACAACCTCTCTCTGAACCTTTTTATAGAAGTTGCAGACAATAAAAATAGTCCAATTTAAGTCTAGGGAATACCTTCAGATGATCCAAGGACAGAGATTTGTCAGTAAAAAGACAGTAATTTGCTCCTTAGTCCACCCTTACAGTCTTCAAGACGCATCACCTAAAAGTTATTATTCTGCATTTGATCAGGGGCCACTTTAGCTCAGTATCTCATGTTCAACATTAGACAGCACCAAATGCTTCATGGGACAGTGGAAGAAACCATATAACAAGCAGATATGGGATACTCTGCCTCCCAGGAAGTCTTGCCCCAAAAAAAAAAAAGTAAATAAATTATCTGAGAAAAAATTCAAAAATCCACAATTAAAATGAAAGATCCCTCACTCCCCTCCCCCAAGCCTCCTGGCCCCACCAGCCCAGCCATGTCCCCCCCCACCCCTCAACTGCCAGGGCTACGGGGCCAGGAACCCAGGTCCACAGCACCCTACACCTGGCAGGAGGTAGTGGCTGCAGCAACAGTGCAAAGCACAGAATCCAGCTCCCTCCCTGCCTCACCCTCTCATGGCCTGCAGCATGCCTGTTGGCAGGGGAAGGAGGGGGCAGAGTGGCCAGCTCCCTGCAGCTACACACTCCTTGGGGGCAGGAGTGATCTGTGCCCTCCCCCACCCCAGATCTGTGTGCAGGGAAGGCCAGTGCCAGCTGCCCACTGCAGGCTCGGGCTCCCGCCCTGCTGCCCTCCCCTGGGGCCTCCACAGCCTGGTGGGTGCAACTGGGAATTGAAAGAAACAATGGAGCTGCACAAACTTCGAGATGGCCCACCAACATGACCCCTATGCACAGTTACAGCAAGGGACACAACCTGGCACCACCACCCTCACTGCAGATGCGAGCACAGGGGGGACACAGCTTGCACAGCTCCTCTGTTCCCTGCCACACTGAGTTGTACCCACTGCACTGTGGAGGCCCCAGGGGAGGGCAGCAGGGCAGGAGCAGCCGCCAGAGACTGTTTCTATGATTGGCTGCTATAGACTTTCATTAAACTTCCTCTTACAAATCTAGTACTGCCTAATGTCAGCAACTGATTATTATAACAAAAGGAAATACAACCACACTGGATCAGTTCAATTTGTTTCTATGATATAAGGAAGTCTGAGAACACGTTTCTAGTAAGTTACTTAAACTGTGGCTATAAATTTGCAACTTGGAGACTTGGGCAGCATGGCACACTAGCCAACAAGAAACAGCAAGTGATCCAAACTCATCACAGTTTCTAAGAATCACAACAGAAAGGTAAGTTTGGATACAGCAAGGGAAGCAACTGCAAAGCCATAATATCTAGGGAAGAAAAGCAGAGACTTATTTTGCAACTGTTTTTGACAAGTTCAATTAAAAAAAAAAAAAAAACATACTACCACCAATAGACTGGAATCCTTCTGCAACCCAATAGTTTTACAAACCAGCTCTCTCCCTCCTGCCAAGACATCCCACATCAGATTTTAATGACCGATTCTCACGTATTCAGCAACCACATAGTTAATTCTTGGGGCAGAATCTTACTCGATGATCTCATCTTTCACTTAAGACATATTAATAACTCTTATGATTGCATAAACAGAGCATTCTAGCAAGGATGGTCAAATGCAGTTCACAAGCCACCTGCAACTCCTGGGCAGTTTAAAATGCAGCCCCTGAAGAAGGTATTTAGCTAGAAATTATTATTGTGTGCACCCAGGGTACAGATAGCTTGCTCTGGGCACACATCTTAAAATGTGTACCCTGTGACTCTCTGCCACAACAGAGTTTTGATTTCTAGATAAAAGGGTTAGGAAGTTTGGCCACCCTCAGGAAATGGTTTGTTCAGAGAACCTTGTAAATACGAATCTAGTGTACAACAATACAGTGGGAAAACCCATATGCTAAGGAATACTGAAATAAGAGCTGTGAAAAGCATAAACTTCCCAAGGCAGCTAAATCATGGTCTTACAAATCTGAAACTACAGGACTTCAACATTTTATTAATAAGCCACAGGACTGAGTAGTTTTGCCACTGCTTACTGCAGCTCATCTGAAGAAGCCTCTTGCCGTCCAGCTTCCCTACAAGGGAAAGTTAACTACAAAACATAGAACATATTTACCACTGAGCTATACCTGGAGTGAAACTTGTAGCCAGAAGTGCTATCTGCTGAATCAAGACTTGTCCAGGACCACCTGAGCTGGCCACAAGTTCTTCAATCACCCTGATACCAGAAATTTGGACTAGACTGACTAGGCAAAAGAGCTGGGCTGCCTAGAAAAACAAACCCAGCCACTCAAGAGTCATTGGTTGTAACCCAGCGTTGAAACTGGTTGGGTAGGAGGATTAAAAATATATTCTGAGAATAAAATAAATTTAAAATGCCTTACATTATGGTTCTATTGTGCCATGAAATAAATAATACTGTTTACAGGAATCCCAATAAAAGTAGTGGCGAAAAAAAAACCCAAAAGTCATATAAACAAAGTGATTTCCTTACATCCCCAAATAAATAGCCATAATTTAGAATAATGCAGAAATATATAATTGGGGATTCACATCCAACGTTAAGTAAAACAAGGTATTTTAAAAACACACAGTTCCACAAGTTGTTTTTGAAGAGAGAGATATTTAACCTTTAAGACAAAATTATATGGAAAGAATGTTTTTAACAAAGGGTAGTGAATAATTTATCAGTAAATGCTGCTTACATTTCAGTATATAGCTTCCTGGACTGGCTGCTTCAGGTGTAAGCTTTACTGGACTGTTGTGTAAAAGACTTTTAAGAAAGAGATGACTGTGTATGATAAAGCTGAGTTGGAAAAGTGATATCCACTAATGTATAGAAACAGACCTTAGTGCACTACAAGTCAAGTAAGGTCCAATACAATTACTAGATTTAAAATACTAGTTCTAGGTAGGAACATAAGGTTCTATTTTCCCCTCCTTAAATTTGGTAGCATTCTTTCAAAACTCTTCTCTGAAAGGGCTTACTTCTAGCCTACTGTTACAACAGCTAAAGCAAAATTGTCAAATACGTTTCCTCTACTGTTATCATAGTTTTTGATTGTTTACTAATTATATTTTGCAAGCATTGGGTTCTTATCCTCAAAGTGAGTCCAGTCCCTATATGCTTTTGAGAATCTAGGTCTGCACATTTATCATTTTCACTTCAACTGGCTTCCTCTAGTTTGAGAAATCCCCAAACAACAGAGCAGGGGAAATGTTTACAGAAATTAGGCCAGGATTATAAAAATCACCAAGGCCAACAAGTAAGGGTCAGACAGGGTAGCAGAGAACACTGTATTTAACACTTTTCAAATTGACTGCTTAGATAGCAAGCCAACAGCATTCAGCCAACAGGGCCTCAACTATCCCGACGGACTTTTATTGTGTGTGGGTTAGTCCCCCACACCGTAAAAAAAATCTATAGTTAAACCTACTTCACTTTAGATGCCACTTAGAAAGCAAGCCAATATTACAGACCAAAAGGGCTGCCTCTAATCCTTCTAATAAACTGCACTTTAAAGATAATCAACTTAAAAATACAAAACACAAACCCACTCATTATCTGCATCTCAACATAAATGTTTTCAAACAACACCCCTGTTCGCAAGTACTCCTCATACCGAGCCAGTTTACCTGGCGTGACCCCTTCTGCAGCACAAGAGGCCTACACCCACCCAAGAGCAGGGCAAGCAGCAGGGTTGTAGAACAAAGGTGACAAAACCAGAGCAGCTGGCAGGGCCGGGTGGGGCAGAGGTGAAGTGGGGGGCAGCACAAGGACCAGAAACAACTTTGCCAGCTGCTGCCCAGGCCCTTCTGCAGCAAGTGAGCCATGGCTCCCAACACCTGGCCGGCTGGGTGGGTATGCAGGCCCAACAGGATCACAGACCAGCTCTCCTCCTCTGACCACATGAAATATCCCACAACAGGTTGTAACAGCTGGTTCCCAAACGTTCAGCAGGCGCGCACCCCTTCCCTCCTCCCTAACAGCACCCCCACCTGCCCCGCGCGGGGCCTGAGCGCGAAGCCCCGGGACGAGTTCCCCCCCACACCGGGGCGAGGACCGCGGTGCAGCCCCCCGGCGGCGCGGACCTTCAGACGTGAGGCGGCAGAAGGGCTTCACCAGCTCGGCGAAGCTGAGGCCGTTCCGCCGCGTAAGCCGCTCCGCCTCGTCGCTGCACAGCACCGCCACCAATGGCACAAAGGCGTCCTGCAGGAACTCCTGCACCGACTGCACGCACTGCGCCATCGCGCCCCGCTGCCGCCGCTACCTCCTCAACGGCCGCTCAGTACCGCCATCTTGGGCCTGCACCCGGACACCTTAGTCCGCCCGCTCCCAGCAGGCCCTGCGCGCGCGGCCCGGATTGGCTGGGAGGGAGGGGGCGGTGCGGCTGTCCGGGAGGGAGGGGGCGGAGGCGGAAGTGGGGCCGGAAGAGCGAGTAGGGGGCGGGGCAAGGCGGGCAGCGAATGAGCTGGAGGCGTTGGGCGGTGTGTGACAGTGGTGCTAAGTAGGGAGGCGGCGCTTCCCGTGAGGTGGGAGGGAGCTTAGCTGTGGCTTCGTAGCTTCGGATTCGAGTCTCACACTGGGCTCGTGTCCGAGCAGGCTGCGAATGTGCCAGTTATAAAGGGAGGCTTGGATGAGCAGCTTGAACCTTGCTAGTTTGGAGCAGAACACGTGGCCTCTGGGGTTTTTCCCAAGATTATAATCCGAGGATCAGGGACCCACTGAAGTCATAGCAAAAGTACAGCGCGCAGCAGCTGCTTCAGTCGTGTATGTTCCCCACCTACCCTTTGCCCTCTCCAAAACTCTGCTGATTACCCTGTCACTCTGACCTCAGCAGATGGCGCTGTTTTTTTCCACCCTGCCAGGCAGAAGCAAACTGTAAGGCTCAGCCAATCAATGGCAAAAACAGCACCGTATTTAAACCACGTTTTTTGCCTCCCCACTGACCAGGAGCGAGCCACAAGTAGGACTCCTCCGCCAATCATTTGGGGGAATCTGCAAGATTAAAGGAGCCACAGTGCACCTCACTTCCACCATGAATTCGAGAGGTCCTTATCAACGATCTCAACCAAGTGCCGCAGCACCCTGGGCTGCTCTGAGCATCTTAGGGCACTGTGGGGGGCTGTGCAATACTAACTGGCGAACACCTGCATGTGAGTCACAAGACAAACCCTGAGATTTCACATAGGAATCTGTAAGCGGTAAAAGCATTCTGCCACGTTGTGGTCTGTCTTGGGTTTCTGCACTGGAAGAGTTGATCTGCTATGAGTCTGTACTCTAAAACAAGTGACAGCTACAAGCCAGCATTTTCCCAGGGGTGCCTTGAGTCTTAATGAGGAGTGGCCTTGAATCTAGGAAGGCTGAGCACCGCTGATACTGCTCCACAGAGCTCGGCTGTGTGATGGGCAAGTTTGTTTTTACCCTGAAATAAAATAGTTTTCTGTAGTATACTGTTAACAATAATTTAGATTATTAACTAGTATTTGCTTTGTAGCTAAACACAAGGCATGACCTGTGGTCTAGCAATGTTGCTGACCACAAGACAGAATGATAGCTAAGCCAGACATTTTCTTATGTCAAGTGCCTTAACCATTTTGTTAGAAAAAAGCAGAAATTAAGTCTGTGTACTAAGTACCAGCTGCAACTAGGAGTGAGTTAAGATAAGGGGGGTCCAGAGGGAAGAAGATGGTACAGTGGAGTACAGTTTTTTTTTGTTAGAAAAAGACAGCCCCACCCTTAAGTCGGGGCCATTTTACCTCTTTGCTGTTTTACGGTCTTTACTTGAGTAAATAAACTGCAGTTACCCCTTCACCTGCATTGTGTGGTCTCTAAGCCAGCTAGACAACGAACACCAGGGAGTTTTCTCCCACGGCAGTTGGACGAGGCCCCAAGCAAAGCTAAGCCCCGTGAAGTGCACCCCACCAAATCTCAGAAGCAGGGTACCATACCAAGCCTCCATCCAGCTAGGACCGGATTAACCCTTTAGTGGGCCCTGGGAAAACAAACTTGTGGACCCTGGGCCTGTCAAGACCTCCCTCCCTAACCCGGTGCTGCCGCCCACAGGGAGCAAGACTCAGAACCACCGCTAGGAAGCAGCTGCTGAAGCTGTGACACCAGCAGAGTGGAAGGGAAGGAAGGCAGATGGGGCTATTAGCATCGCTGCCACAGAGGGAAGGACCGGGTCCCTCCCACAGCCCAAGGCCCTAGGCATATGTCTTGTTTGCCCTGACCAGGACTGATTCTGAGGACAAGCTTTTACCTTCTCCAAGCAGCACTGCTTTTTTGTTGGCAGCTTTATCTGGCTCATAATCTTTTCCCTTTGTGCACCAGGGAAAGATAGAGCTTTTAGCTGCCTTCAGCCCATTGTCTGTCTGCCCCTGCCACAAACATGTTATATTGTTCTCCTGGCAGCATGACTTGTACAGTATGCCACATAACTATGCATCTATCTCTTCCACCCTCTGACAGCTGCTCCTGCTCCCAGACACCTTGGTGCCTAGGACTTTGCCTAAAATACAATGAACTCTTACTCGGAAAAAATACAGAGTAAAAGGTGGTTGCAAGCAGATGCTGTTGGGAGATATAGAGAGAGTAAAGTGGCCACATCATATGTCTCGTTTTAAGAGAGAACCTAATTACACAGTTCCTAGTCATGTATTAACAGATGATCCTTCTGCCAGGTCCCAAGTCTCCTTTCTGTCCCTTTATATTTTGAAGAGGCCAGATTCCAAAGCTTGCACACCATGTCCCCACATGCAGCTGCCCAGTTTGTATCCCCCACACTTTCCTCAGATCTGCAGGCTGGGAACCAGCCATGATGCATGCGCCATGATATCCCTCAGCCAAATTAAAAGGGGAAGGATCCCATGTAGCAGGTAACCTTTTGATTGAAGGGGTGTCAAAGATGCAGCCATCTGGCCTGGAAAGCCACACCATCTAGCCCCAGATGCTGGCCTTGGTGGGGTCAGTCCAGGACTCCTGCATGCTGGATCCGGTGTCTACTCTGGCCAGTCCAGAGTGGGTGCCATATGTGGCACAGGTCCTTGAGTGACCAGAGCAAGCATTAGATCCAGCATGTGGGAGGATAGAGGCAGAGGAGTGGTCTCAGAAGGGGTCCAAGAAGCCCATTCAAATATCTATACAACTTGGCAAAACCTAGGAAATACTGTGCTTCTTTGAGTGAAACTCAGTGGTGCTTCGACTCAACTATCACTTTTTCAGCTTTGCATAAAGTTGGTTTCACCACAAACATTCCAGGAATAACTGGACATGAATTTTATTTTGGGTTTGATCCTTGGAAAAAAAATGAAGATATCATCCAAGTAATTACTCACTGATCCAGGACACTATGATAAATGTCATTAAGTAAATGATCAAAGAAAGTCAGGGTGTTGATTAAACCCTTTTTCTGGATTTGTCTTCACGTATTCTTTTAGAATTTCAAGTTCTGACAAGGAAAGAGGGTAAAGCCATTTGAAGGGAATCAACATTGGGCAGCATTGATCTGCAGATCAATATGACAGTCATATGATTGGCGGGGTCATGACTTATTTATTTGCTTTTATCAAAAATATTCACCAAATCCTGACTTTTGGCAAGAATAGAGGAGTCAGTCATGGACTGTTTGACTGGCTCCCATGGCAAGCCAGACAAAGATGTACTACCTAACAAGTGAAACAGAAGTACAAGAACACCTGGGGAAGAGTCAATAGGGGAGACATACCTTAGAAAACATACATATCAGCAATATAGTGACTGGAATTGGAGCTTTCCATCTTTCCACTGAATGAGCACATCATGGAAAGAGATTCAGAGGGACTCCCAAGATAACTGGGAAGTTGGGGTACATCAAACCATAGAAATTCCCAGAGCCCTGGGGTGGAGATTTCCTGTAAGATCATTCCGTATGTAAATGAGCTAGATGCCAGGGTAAAGTAGTCAATGGTTTCTATGAGTTCAGGGTGAGGCCTTGCAGCATGTGGATATCTAGTGGCCCTTGGTGATCTTTAAGTTCATGATGTTCTTACCCCAGGGACAATCATTCAGAGACTACATAGGGGATGCTTTGGTGCCATAGACACCTATTAAAGACACAGCTGGAAGCAATGAGGTTCATACTAGGCACATCCTAAGCCCCTTCACTCGAGCCACACCCAAGACTTTCCCCAGTGTGGCATCTGCAGAGCTTTCTGAGCCCATCTACAAGGCCTCCCCTGGTCTTGCCTGGTGCAAGTCTCCTGATGAGAGAGCAAATAGGAAGATTTTTTTTTCTCTGTATCATTCCTAACACAGTTAAACAATAGAATTCAACTCTACAGGTGACATCAACATAGCTCATCCTGCATTTCCTTGGTCAAAAATTTCAATTTGGTCAATTTCCTTGGTCAATTTCCTTGTTGGGGTGATGCTAGGCTGCCTCTTTCCAGGTAGTATCAAACTCAACATGTTGGAAATCCACGGCACAACAGGTGCCTCAGGCTTCATAATGGAATTTCAGTATTCCCTCACAATTGGATCACTGAAAATAAGACACACAAAATCCTCTTACTGAATTAGTGGGAAAACCATTGATCATAAGGAATGAGGCAGCCCAATCCAGTGTATTCCCTAATAATAAGTTAACAAGTGGAACATTTGGGATTTTAGAAGAATCAATAACTGGCAGTGGTTCAGACATCTCCAAGACCACCTCTTCTTATCAGGGAGAAGAACCTTGGTCCCAATTCAGCTGGGTAGACAGAGGCTAATCAGGGCCATATTATGCCAGGAGGACAAGAGTCCATTTGTTCTGGTTAAGCTGTAACAAACTGTGTATACAGAGTGGATGTTCAGAAGTGGGCCTGGCAAACACATGCACAGTGTATACTGCAGTGTGGAAAAACCCACATACCTGCAACAAAATAAATAGAGTTGTGTATTAAAACTAGGTTAGGTTCCAGTTTGTATAAAGAAAAAACATCCATTTTCAAACAACACTGACTTTCACTAAGTTGTCAGTCAATAAAATTTAGATTTCAAATGATAAAGGAAAAACCCAAAACTGTGGCAAAATCATCACTATCATCAAGAGCAAGATTCTGACAATGTGATGGTAGATATGGGTCTTAAAAGTGCATTTGCACTGTCACACAACTGTGATTTCATAGTATCATAGTATCTAGGGTCAGAAGGGGCCTAGAGCAGGCCATCTAGTCTGACCCCCCGCCAATGACAGGAACAAGTGCTGGGGTCACAGGACCCCAGCCAGGTACCTATCTAATCTACTCTTAAAGATGCCCAAGGTAGGAGAACCATTTCAAAATGGTTCTTACATAATGAACTAAGTCTGCATTTTAGCAGTTGTAGTGAGGTAATCTTGCATAAGAAGCCTCTCACTTATAAGAGGATATTAATTCCTTTTCTTTGCTATGTCATTCCAATATATAGCCTAGATGGCACTATATATTGGTTAGAATATGTATTCCACTTTATATATGCAGAATATAAAATATATGCTGCCTTTTTCAGTCTAGTTGTGGTGAATAAAGACAATATATTATTTTATACATGATACTGACTCTCATGAAAATTACACACATAAACAAATTAAAGCTATATATATGAAATTAGTACAGCACCATTTTGCAAATGAATTATTACCTTCTTGGAGGTCTGGGTGGAGCTGTTGAGCTCTGGTTCCAATATAATTAATGAAAAAACTCAACTGATTTCATCCCTGAAGTTCATGAATACCATTTGCTATTTCAACTGTAGATGGTGCTATAGACTATCAGTGTAAGGGTTGACAGGGCTGTACCAGCAGTTCTAATTCCTGAATACACACACAACATGAAACTGATTTTTTAAAAGCCAAGACATCTTAAAATTGTTTTTGCATAAAGAGTTAACAAATTCAAAGACAGTATATAAAACATGGATGACACAAACATGCAGGAGGAACGAGGCATGAAGAAGGGGTAAAACTAATAGGATTTCTTAGAAGAGGAGCTGTGTCTACAAATATTAGCCAACCACAAGTCACAAGCACAGCTTGTCACCAACTTAGTCCTTAGCAGGAGGCAGTTTTCTATATGTGTTGTGGCAAGGGTACTTTAGTCCAATGTTACCTACCCTCTAGGAAGGAGAAAGCATGCACATATAAAATCTGGATGTTCAAAGCCAGAGCATTGCATTTTTAAAACCAAGCCACAGACACTGCAAGCCTAGCTGGCACATATTGGGTGCATCTACACATTGCTGTACAGTGATGTTGCTATGGTGCCATGCTTTAGTACTTCCTTTTGGATGTACTAAAGCACAGCGCAGTAACCACCTGTACTGCACTGTACACACTGCGCATGGTTATATTTTGCTGCTATAGCAATGCAGCTGCCAATCACATGTAGATCCACATGACTGTATGTGTGCCTCATGCTGTATGGCAATGTAGCACATCGCCATATCTCTGTAGGGTGACATGTAGACATGCCCATTGAGTAGAAGAATGCTGAGAGGTAATCATTTCTTTGAGCTGCAGGAAGTGAATTTTAATTTTCTTGGTTCTGATTTGCAAATGTAAAACCAGAAAATTAAATTTAAGAACTCTGACAGGGCACGGGTTTTCTTACCAGAGTTAATGAAAAAAACCCAAAAGATTCTAACAATCCCCATGGTACTCATGGTACCATGGTACCATGATTACTCATGGTAATCATCTGAGATGCTGAATTTGTAACTGTTTGCTATTGTTATTATGTTTAAAATATTTTATATAAAATGGTAATATGTTAAAATTGGTTATAGCAAGTCTCATGTCTCAACAGTAAATGTTATTTTCTCATTTAACAAGTACGTATAACATTATTAGTTGTTTTCAAATGGAATACTTGCAGAAGTATTGCTAGTTTTGCTTACCTGAATATACAAATAATTTACTGTTTGAGAAATAAAAAGAAATGTACTCACTGCTTAGAAACAAACTGAGCCTGAAAATAAAGCCCATTCTACTCAGATAGCTGTCTCACTAAAAATTATTTACCTAATGTATAGTTGAGCAAACAAAGCTTTATATGATACAAACATATTATAATACTAATTTAGAGGCCCCTAAAATTAGAAATGCCTTGAGAAGATGGATACTGTATTCTTTTTTCTCACTGGATA
Organism: Caiman crocodilus; assembly: GCA_030014935.1. Lineage (NCBI taxonomy): Eukaryota > Metazoa > Chordata > Crocodylia > Alligatoridae > Caiman > Caiman crocodilus. Next base: position 73,907,637 of record JAGPOW010000261.1, on the reverse strand, counting down.
TAGCTCAAGGGAATAAAATTAATTTGGAATTTCCTGTATTTTATTCCACAGCTACAGGATTTTTTCCATCACCTTCAAATAATTCAAAATAGACTAAAGAAATGTTTACTAAACATTTTACAAAATTTACTTTTTGACTTAAAAGATAGGTTGCAGGTAACATTTCTTGTCATTTCCTGTCAAATGTAATAAAAGGTCATTTTATTACATTTTAGTATAAGTCATAGTATCAAATTAAATTGACATTTTGCCTGTCATGCTATAAGGATGAGAAATTGCAGAACTGCTAGAAAACTACCATGTTTAAACTTCCTAAAGTACCTTCAATATATCTGTGCCAGCAAAAAAACTCTGAAAAAAATTGATAATCAGTAATATTCAGCAGAATTTTAAACATTGCCAAAAAAATCACTAAACTTTGGCAATATACAAATAAATATTTCTGAATCAGAATTTAATTACCAGTCCTTGAAATGCTCATCTGTATAAAACTACATTTTAAGTCTCTAATGATGTAGAAGGATGTCCGTTCATGGACTGGAGCCACTCTAGGAATTATTTCTCAATCACTGTTGTTCAAGATGGATGTGCATATACACATTCCACTTCAGGCCCAAGAGGATAATGTGACAGCTGAACAAAGGTACCCAGAGATGAGAAAACCAATGTAGTCTCTTCCATTCTGGGGAAGTCAAGATCATCATCATAGCATGATTTTATCTCAGGTTCTTTATAACCCTGGCAATCAGTGGGATTGCAGGGAAAGCATGAAAAAACCTCTAATGCCCAGGTAAGATATTTGAGGCTCTTTGTGTTCTAACGTAGACTTACACTATCCCTGCTCTGCCTGTTCACTAGCCACTATTACAGAAAGAGACCATGGCACAGTGAGAGAAAAATCAAGGACTTTGGACAATATCAGATTACACAACAGTAGACTAAAGATGAAAAGAAAAGCCAGGAGTCTAAACTAAGGAACCTAGGATTGCTGCTGGCCTACAAAAAGGATATGGAGTTGTAATGAGGACCAGAGCCACAGTTAGGAAAGCAGGAAAGAGTAATGGCGTCAGATTAACCGACTCCTAAGCAGAGTGAATGAGAATCTAGTTGAAGTGGGAAGTGAAAAAGAAAAATAATTCTGATTGGAAGAGAGCTAGTAATTCCAAATGTAGAAGGGAATAAGAGATATAGCTATCATATAAAAAGGAACTGACAGAAATGAAAGCAGTGTAGAGGAGAAATGTTTTAATCACGTTTGCTTTTAAAGCAGTTCCTTCCACATGTGTTCATAACTAAAAGTGTTAACATTCAGGGTTCTATTTTTCATGTATTTTTAATACTTTTTCAAGATATAAAACAAATGTAATTTACAATGATGTATGATTTCAATTTTAATCCTTCTTTTGCCATTCTAGATATAAAAACAAATGTTTGTAATATCATGGGTTCCCCAGAAAGTGCCATATTATCTAATTGCTCATTTAGAAGAGTTCAGAAGGCCTTACATTATTGGAGTTATACCTGGTTCTAATTGTACAAGCTGTGTAAGTTAAAGATTACACCATTATTCCAGGAAATTTGTGAGGAATTGGCTACGTGGCAACATATATTGTAAGTGGGTAGCATTTGTCTATATAAGATGACCTTACTTGGTTACTTAATTTCATCCTTTAGTTGTAAAATATTGCTCAGTCTAACAAAGGTTAAAGGCATTAAAAGTGTAGAGAGCTGAAGTGAAGCAATATCCTTATTATAGCTTGCTTCTTCATATAATAGGATTTTCCTAAATTGCTTCTTTGCTATAATAAATTCTACTAAAACAAATTAAGTAGATTCATGTAAAATAGTCACCATATAAACAAGTTTAACGGACGATCATATTCACATTTCTGGGAGACAAATATTCAGCACAAACTCTGGCCTCATGCAGATGTCAACACCTTGTGCCCTTCTTCAGGAGACGAGAAATATTTGCCTGTTGTAGCTTGTATTAACTGAAGTGGTTTAAGGAAATCCTTAAAGTTGCTAATAATACATTCATTTGTTATTGTGCAGTTGAGAACAATAAGGAGAAGCAGCTTGGTGTACACATTGTGCTCTGTCAGCCAGGAGTGATTAGTTCCTGGATCACTATTGTTTCATTCAGGAGGGTAACAAGGGGTGGGTGCATGAGACACCAGCACTGGGTGCCAAGTTAGGAGGGGCACCAGAATTGTCCCTCACCCCCAAAGAGTCCATGCCTTGGCAGCAAAAGTAACCCCACAGCATGGCTCTTGCAGCAGCAAAGGGTTGCTCAGACTCTGTAACGTTGCTGTAAGAGCAACAGCAGGGGTGGGCAGACCATGTTGTGGCAATCATGGGAGCTGCAGCCTGGGATTGTTTACAAGTCCCCTGTGTAGATAAGACTCCTGCATCCCCACTACTCCCCACTCAGAAACCCCACCTCTCTAGTGTACAAGGTACCTCTCTGCCCACTATGGTGCCTACTGCTGCTGGGCAGGCAGGAGGCACCTCACCATGGCAGCACAGCTGGCATGGGCCTCCCAGAGGGAGGGCAGCAGGGTGGAGAGCCCCGTAGCAGGCAGCCAGCATCCGCCTCCACCCAACACATAAATCTGTGCGGGTACGTGCCCCCCATTCCCCTCTCTCTGGGAGTGTGCACAGTGGTGGGGAGCTGCCCCCACACTGCTGGCCCCACAGACAAGCCACCCACGGTTCCATCCTGCTTTTCGGCCAGCCCCATGACCGTGCATTCCTGAGCCCAGGCCCCATGCACTACCCTGCATGACACTGAGAATCCAGGACAAATGCTGTCCCGGAGTCCTGCAGCCCAGGGCCAGGACTTGATGTTCCCATTTTGGGAGTGTCCTGCCCAATTGCTCAACTGCTCACCCCCATACTCGGCTCTTTGAACCTTGCCTCTCCAGGCACTCAACAGCACCTCCCACCTGCTCTCCCATAGGTTTGGCCCAGGGTGCAAGCTGCACTGGTTCCCTCTAGCATATACAGAGCTGTTCTGGGTAGGCTACATCCTACTTTCAAAGCTTTGTTGCTAGGGTTATGTGGATAGGCTAATTGACCCTCTTACTCAGCAATACTTATTAGCTTGTCCCAATCAATGCTCTGAAGTGGTCATGCTGTTTCTAGTTTTAAAAGCAGTATACAAGGAACAGTGCACTATACTTGAGGGTACTGCTGCTGGAGATAGTAAATTTCCTGTATAGACATAACCTAAGTGCTCTAAAACACGGAATGTTTACTTATATGGCCTTAACATTTGGTGTATCAGAGAGAGATACAGAGTACTGTTAATGATCTCAAGTTAGGGTGATTTGAGCAAGTAGTTCCCAAGGTAGACTCCCCTGCATAGAGCAATTTCTAACAATTTTTTTTATAGACTTCATCACAACATAGCTCTGATCGTGCCCCAACTGTTTAAAGGGGGCTTGATAGAGGTGATATCTTTTATTAGACTAACTAGATTTTTGAACAAAAAATCAATTGCAAGCTTTCAACCACAAACACCCTTCTTCAGGCATAGGAGAAAAGATGGTAAAAGTTCTCCTGGGTAGAAAAGTTCTCCTGGGTATTGCCTCTAGACCAATATGGCTACAACCTGGATACCCAACTGTGTAAGTCACTCAACATTTATTCTAGCTACTACTACTTTAGGAAAGCAATACATAAAGTCCTATTTTAAAAAGCAATTAAGCTGTCTGGAACATGTGCAAAACAGTTTCACACAATGTGAATTACAAGAAAGACCAACCAAGGTGGTGTCTAGCAGGATAGCTTTCTCATGACCTGGTTGGTTCATGGGAACTGCCGTGGCCATGGAACTTAAGGTCTACTCAGACAATGTAAATTCATGGCCTAGCCTTGGCAGAAATCTGAGAAATGTCTGGGGGCAGGTTGCTACAATCTGCCTAGTCATGGCCAGACACCAGCAGTGTTTTGGAGGTATGTAATCTAAGTACAGTAGATAATCCACAAGGCATTCCAACTATTTAATTTATTGTCCAGCAGCTGCTTGCTGGGAGGGGAAGGCTGATGAACAGGAGTTGGGGATGCAACAAAGAGAAGAGAGAATTATGGAAATTGGCATAAGAGGGATGAGTAGTAGAAAAAATAGAGGCTGAGGGGCTCAAATCAGGAGAAATAGTGTGGGGGCAGAGGAGGGTTAGGCAACAAGGAAGGATAGAAGAACACTATGTTGGGTGATAGATGCAGAAATTAGAAGTGGGAGAACTTGTCACCCTTACTTCCTTACCTTCAGTGCATATGCAATGATCTAAGGGTGCCTATACACAAGCAAGGAAGCTGCTCTGACACACTGCAATTCCAGTGTGCAATAACTAATGCAAATGCAAATACATATAATTAGATTAGTTATGGGAAATTCAACTATAAGGGCTTTGTCATGATGACGTCACGCGTCGGGCTTCTGCGTCTCCGGTGGTATTCTCTCTCTCTCTCTCTCAGGGTCTGTTGCCGATGCGTGTCTCAGGTCTTAGACCTGTGAAAAATTTTCGAGCAGTAAATGTGCTTATGTTACAGTGTCTGTGTGGAGTTGTGAATGGTGGGATAGCAAGAATTTGTTGCTGCTTCCCATCTTCCTCAAAGCACACAGTATAGGTGTTCGGATATGGTCCCGCTTGGATGATTTTTCCTTCATATACTCCTGGATGCGATTGACGTGGATGCGGGATAGTGATCCATATGAGCTCATTTGGCGTGAATTTCAGGTTCCATGACTCTGGTTGTTGAGGAATGGACCTATCCCATAGGATTTTGTCCTCATTGAGCGAGATGAGAACATCATGGTTTACTTTCGTCCAATTTTTATAGGTTCTGCTTCCCTTTAATCGTAATCGTTCTTTGGAGAGGCCAATGTGTCTCTCTACTACCCCATTGGACTGGGGATGATATGGGAGGTGTAAATGCCAAGTGACGTTATGTAGGCATGCGAATTTGTCAAGTACAATGGAATTGAAAGGCAGCCCCCCAACTGATTGAATCACGTCGGGGGGTTGCCAAGCTGCAAATGCTGCTGTTAGGGCTGATATTACTGCTGTGGCGTGACTTTTCCGCAACGGGATCACTTGGAGCTGTCGAGTGCCAAGATCAACAATAACAAGTCCTTTATTTGGTGGTTTTGCGCCGGGTAGGGGTCCCAGTAGGTCTACTTGCCAGACCTTTCCTGGCGCGAATTGGAGCAGATCTAATGCTCCGATTTGGTGTTCCGTTGGGTGGCACTTTTCTTTGGTGCAAGGTTCACATGCACAGGCTAACCGTTCCCAGTCAGTTCTGGACCCGTAAGGAATACGACTGTTCATAGTTGATCACCAGCGGGTGTGACAATTTCTTGGTCCTGTCATGGTACTGGAGGCAGTGTAGTATCACTTCTTTGAACCCTAACAGTTTGTTCTTTTGAGCCGAGCTGTGCCCTACATAAAGTTTGGTGTCGTGGCAGGATTTACAATAGAATCCGTAGCCTCCACCTTCCCAAGTAGTACTGTTGGATGCCATCCAGCGGAATATTTCACTGTGCCATATGTATCAAACCAATGGAATTTTCCACTGTGCCATAGGCATATAACCACTGGGTTCTGACACCACACATTACAGATAGATGCTTAATTGCTTGTTAATATGTATTTTTAATAAAGTGAGATTTAATGGATTTCATACATTATTCATGTTCAAATTGTCAGAGCGTGGTTAATCTTTAAGAATAATCTAATTTACCAGGAAGGCTCTAGTCCGTCACAGATTGCTTTTTCTTGCATTGTCATTGGAAATAATTGAACAGATAAACACTGTATTGGCTAATGGTACCGTTATCAGGTTGCATCACTGAAGTTCAGGCTCATTGCCAAAGCACGTAGTGTTGCTGGGCATGAACCTTGATGGCAACACTACTGTGCAATAGTAACAAGCTACTGCGCAGTAGTATCTAAAAAAAACTATGTGGATACAGGACTGTGCAGTAACACTGGTATTAAATGACTGCAAAGTAACAATTGTGGAGTCGGCAGTTCCTGTAGATGCAGCCTCTGTGTAGCTTCAGACAGAAGGTGACTATTACAGTGCCTTGCCACCTGTGTATTTTGAGCAGACAGCTACTTTGGGAATGGCTGCAGACACACAACATGTACCCCGGAGCATTTAACCTCAATGTAGTTTTACCCATTATTTTTCCCTGAGTAATTCTGCACTGAACTGAAGTGAGCTACACCAGCTCAGGTTTGTGCATCATAAGTTTACTTCTTAAAATGACAGAAATACACTGTGTGTCCGAGCCTCCCTCTCTTGTAAATCCACTGAGCTGTAATTTCCATGTGAGGCACACCTCCACTCCATGAGAGGATTGGCAGGAACAATAACACTTTTTTTCTTATTCCTGCATTTGTCCATCTCCTAAAACTTCCTCTAACTTCATTATATATTTTGAGTACAATGAATGAAGGATTACATCCTGCATCCAGCAACAAAGACACTGACATTCTCTGTGTTCTTCTCATAAATATTACTTTTATTTGCCACATGCATTTCTAAAGTCTTTTGTATCAGTGTTGGATAAAACTATGCTAAATATACTTTTTCCCTTTTTGTTTCTTATTAAAGAGCAGGTTGCATTTTTTTATGCAAAGATACTGAACTACAGAAAATACTTATCCAAATTCATGATGATATTGAGAAACTCAGAATATGTTAAGCAAATTAGGCTCCTTTTAATATGAAAAAAGAACAACAAATGATACACTGTGTTAGAACCGGGTAGGAAAACAATCAGAAATTCTACTGACACAGGGAGGAAATGGAAGATAACTTCAGATTTCTTTACAATTTCTTACAGATTTCTGTTGCCCTTTTTTATAACCTGTTTCTTGATTTCCTTTGAATAACTAATTTCAAAACTCTGCCCCACCTTCTTTTCACGTAACATCTAGGGATGAAAGGGCTGTTTTAAAAATGATCTTTCGAAAGAAGGAGTGAAAAAAAAATATTTTATTTATAAAGTAATGTTGCAAATCATTACTAAACTGTATCCTAAGACAATGCTGCATGAATATACTAACCTTTCACCAGTACATACGTTATTTTATTTTACAGACCATTAATCAATGAAACAACAATGTAACTGTATCTGATAACCTACAATCTTCCTCCAAACTCATTGAGATTTGGAAACTAGCAAAAAGCAGATATATCAGGATGACTAACAGACTACAAACTATTTACAGATTTAAAAAAAAAATAGTAAGAAAGTGTAAGCAAGCAAATTGGTGAAATATTATTTTTCTTTACTCTTCTTACATGAAGATTCATTCCAGGATTCTTTATCCCAGCCCATTTTAAAGAGAACTTTAAAAAAATTTAAAAAATTAAGTTCCCATTTTTATTTATTTTTATCATACTTAGAAAACTAAAGGTTGTTCTTAAAAACAAACAAACAAACAATGCATTTCTTACAATAGAAAATCATGTCTTGTTTATCTAGGAAGACTTTATGGAGAGCTAGTGAAGCAATGATTTTGAAAATAAAATGAAACCTGAGCTGTTGAGAGTGGAAAGGTTTTTTTTCAGATCACTTGTAACAGTATTCTTTGTTAACTTTTGGAAGAACTTTTATATGTAGTTTGGAAAAAAAGACAGCTTTGTGAAAGATCCAACACTACAGGCATATTCAGTGAAGGTAGGAGAATTATATCCCCGACACACACATAAGAAATCCTCCACTGAAATTAGGGAAAGACCAGACCTGTGATACATGACAGTCAAAAGACAAACAAATAAGCAACAACAGCTTCCTTCCATAAAAGGTAACTGAACTTTACCATCCTCCTTTATATATCAAAAAGATACGAATAAGTAGGTTCACAAACCCAATTTTCCAAAATCCTTTACAGGTCACCTGTGAGAGGTTTCTCTGGGTTATTATAACAAACCAACTTGTAAAAATAATTACATGTAAGTTTTCTGTTTACAGTTTAATCTGCTGTGAGGCAAAGAGCTCTGCTAATGCCAATATTTGTTTGATATTTTGGATTCCAGCCTGCTGGATTTTAAAAATCAGTCTTACCCAAAAGTTTTGACCCTTTCATGTATTGAAGGGTCTGTAAACTAGCATGACTAATAGAAAAGCATTTTTTAAAAATCTAAATGCAAGTGCCTTCTCAGATGAGTGCCTTCTCAGATGCATCTGCACTCCGTGCAGCTGCCTCAATGACTGTATGAGGCAGAAGTGAGAGGAAAGGGAGGGATGTAATTTGTATTCCTTCTGTGCTTCCAGAAGTTAATCTGCTGCACAGCTGTCTGCTTCTGAAACAATAAACCTTTTGACACTAAGGACAAATTTTAAGAAAATGCGGTTCCTCCTGCATTAGCAGCATCAAGGTCCCTGGCATAGCTAATCTGTTGCTTGTTGCTTCCATTTTAAGCACACCAGGTATATCTATATGAGATGCTTTACTGCACATTACAATGTCACTGCCTATACGTGCATGGGATTTACTGTGCAGTAAATTAGGCTAATGCACCATTAGCTAATAGCGGGAAATAGAGATACTAAATTAACGGTGCATTAGCTACTGTACAGTAGCACATGTCGAGTCTGACCAGGCGCAATTTGCTTCTGGTCAGCCCAGGCAGCCCTGCTGCTGCCTGGTGAAGCCCTGATGTAGGGGAAGCTGTGCCAACTGCAGGGGAAGCCATCTCCCTGCCAAGTGGGGATCTGGATGGGTCCTGATCCCCACGTGCCCAGAAGCAGCAGGGGCAGCTGTCTTTCCAGCCATGTGGGGATCAGGACCTGTCTGGATCCCTATGTGGCATGGACACAACTCTTCCAACTGGGCAGAGATCAGGACCTGCTCCCGTGCCCCTGGGAGCAGAGGGAGCTGTCCCTGCTCAGGGGCTGCTTCCTCACAGCTGTGGGGAGATCAGCTTGTGCCCTATGTATCTATATAGGCCACACACACCCACACTTTGGTTATGACATATATGCTACATATACATAAAGCACAAGTTTTCATGGGTTGAAGCTTCCTTCCCCAGACGCCTTCTACTCGACTTCAGGCTATCCCAGCTACCTCGGTCTGTCACGCCACCCCGTGCATCAGGACTGTGACTGAGAGAGGCCTGCTCAGAAGCACATCTAACCTAAAGAGGAAAAGCGAAGGGGAGCTTTGGGCATCTGAAGTGAGAGTCCCTGTTAGCTCGGGTGCTCTGCTGGGCACGGCTCTCCTGTGCAGTGTCCCCTGGTACAAGTGTCCCCACCTAAATAGCTCAGGGGGGAAGCGCAGGGAGTAGCAGGGCCCTGCCCCAGCCCGAGGGGAAGCACAGGCAGCAGGGTCGGGTCCTGCCCCAGCTCAGGGGAGCGCAGAGACCAGCGGGGCTGGGGGGCAGGGAGCGGGGCGGCCGGCAGGGCTCGGGTTTCAGGCGGAGAACGCTGCAGGGCCGCGCCAGCCCAGCCCAGCCC
>JAGPOW010000261.1:73852076-73891430 GCA_030014935.1 Caiman crocodilus | reverse complement strand
GGAATTCAAAAGCATCCAACTTTCCCCATGTGTCTTAAGTGTCTTTATTTATGACAGATTTACTTCATCCACATGAAGTAAATTGTAGGTCTCCCAAGCACTACCACGTGCACAGTGCAGAATTACAGGCAATATACGTTTAGGTTAATGACAGTTACCTTTAACTCAGATTCCACTAACTGAATAGACTTCTCCCTTTCCTATTCCTTTCCAGTTACTATAACTTCTGTCATAATAGACTTCTATTCACAATATCAAATGAAAAAAAAATCTTATGGGTGAACATATATGCAGGTCTTCTCTACTGAGCCAGTATGCAATGATGCTGCAAAAGGAGGTTTATCGTGGCTCGTGTTCAGACAAACTGAGGCCCCAGTGCTCCATTCCCCCAGGACAGAGTATTCATACCACATTAATTGGAATCCGAGGAGCACAGAACTGCAGCATGCTGATGTATGGCATCTTTACCACCGTGTTTAGGTAACTGAACACTATCTGTGCCCACAGCATTCACAAGTTACTCGGAATTGATAATGGAGTCTTACTGGTACACAGTTTTTCTTACTATAGAAACAGCCCTATAACTTCTGCAATATAATGACCTGCAATTTCACCTTATAAACAACACTATAGACTGGGTTGCTAGAAGCAAATATTAACCCACTGGAACTGTGGTAGAAACTGAGCATCCTGACAATCACTGGTGATGTCAAGTTCTGAATTGTAGCACTTCTTCATTTTAAGTGAAATCTGGGGGAGGAAAGTGTTATATTTGTTTTGTTCTTTCTTTATGTAGGTTCTGTCACTCCTGTATTGCAGCAAGCTTAAGGAATAATTCATGGACATGTCCTTATTGCCGGACTTATCTTCCTTCGGAAGGCATTCCAGCTACTGATATCACCAAGAAGATGAAAAGCGTATTTCAAAATTGCACAGAGTGTGAAACACAGGTTTGTACCCTTGAACATCCATAATTCATTAAGTTATCTGTTCATAAACAGGCCCAGACAAAATTAATGCCTCTTTCCAAGCCCTTATCTATACTATCAAAGTTCTGCTGACCTAGGGATGTGAAAAGATCAGATCCTATAGCAGGAGTCAGCAACATTTCTGGGCAGAGTGGCAAAAAACTCCACAACCTTGGCTTGTAAGATGTTGGTATACCAGGGGCAGACAGCAAAGAGCCACAAGGCGCCCAATCGTTGTTGTGGCAGTGAAGCCCCGACCCCTTTTTCAGCATCTGCCCTGAAGTGCACAGGCACCCACTGCTAGCAGCAAGCCAGGCTGGAGCTCCACAGACCCTAGTACAGCTGCTTGCAGAACTCCCTGCCATCTGCTGTAAGCAGCCTGGGCTCTGTGGTCAGTGGCAGAGACCTGTGTAGAGCCTAGGCCAGCTGTGGCATGCTGAGTAAAATGGCTTCACATGCCATGCTCTGATGTGCCAGGGTTTGCCAACCCCAGCCCTGCAGCCAATTAGTTCTACTGGCAAAATTCTCCAGTGTTTTGGATCTGCGAGTAGGTGAAGGCTTTTAGGGCAGACCTTCTGCTGTTCATGGGAGATAACATAACTGCTGGCAGAAAAACTCCGGCTGGCATTGCTGGGTACACACCTGGGGTCTTGGCTGCCATAGCGGTCATTGTTCTTAAAGCAACAGTAGCACCTGTCATACGCACATATAGACAAAGGTTTGTTTGCACAGGAAAACTGGCATAACAATGTAGGAGTTAGGTATGCTGCTATTGTTACGTGGATATCTACCGTTATGTAGATTCCTTAATATTTAGCAAAATGTGAGTATTTGTCTTAGCATGTAATAACATACTCATTGCTAGCATTGCTGTCACATCATATCTGCAATGGTAAATATATTTAACAGAAATTAGCTAAATTATGTGTATAAAATGACAGTGGACAGTTAGGATGCATGATGAAGATGCATGTGGAAATGTATCGTGCATTAAATACACTATAATTAGCGCATTTATAAATATGATATATCTCTAAGATTATATGTACAATGCAATCTAAAGATCATATCTGTGTACAATACTTGTATTTATTGTCTCATTATTTTTACGTTGTTTTCCTTTATTAAAAAAACTAAGAGCCTAGTTCACAAAATTTAATAAAGCAAAGTCCTGTATTAAAGTGAATGGGTCAGACCTTAGGTCAATATATTACCTAGATAGGGACCAGGATGGATCTGAATAAGACCTGCTGGGTATGGCCTGTCATCTCCAAAATTTCATTTCAGAATACAAAGTGTTTGGTTAGAAAGCAAGGAGGAGAAGCCCCTCAGACTGAAAAAATTTTGCACTGAATTCATTTTACATTTAATACAAAAATAGTTTATTACAAAATGTATTTGATACAGTCTGTCAATAACACCTTATTATTGCTGAAGAATTGGTTTAACAACAGAAACAGTGATACATCTTGAGTTAAAATGCTATGACTCTAAAGAAGATAGCACTGAAATAAACTGCCATTTAAGTAAGCTACACCCAGAGACAATTTATGCTAACAGAACCGCCATGTAACTGATTTATTGCATAAAAGTATTCTGGCCTAAAGCATAACAGGCTGCTTTTTAACATTGTCTAGGTATGTCTAAGTGAAATGAGAGACCATTTGAGGACTTGTGAACAATATATAGAAAAATATGGACCTATGCAAGAGCTTGGAGACACAGGAACAAGGTACAGTACTTTGATAGTGATGATGTGACAAACATAACTTTTAATACAATTTCATGCAAAGTTTGAAAATATGGAAGTTGTTTCTTTTCCCAGGGGCTGATAAAAGCCATTTCTATTTTTTTATCAAAATGGTTGTTGCAAAGCTACCAAACATCCAGATTTGGCCATGAGGCTTTAAAAGCCAGCTGGCTTTAACAACCAACAACAGCAAAAATCTGTTCTTGTTTCCCAAAGGTATTTTTTTAATTAGAATTATGTCTCAGAAAAGCTTTATAGCATCTCACCATAGCATGAGGCAGTGCAGAGATGAGATAGACTGCTTATAGCCTGAGCACACTATCTCTGGGCATAGCTGGCTGAGTGCAGAGCTCTGTCAGTAAGCAGAGCTGTAACATTGTGGCTGGGTGTTGGAGGCAGCTTCAGCTCACGGGAGCTGCAGCAACTTCTTGCTGCCACCAGGCTGCTGGCATGATCATATGGCTGCAGTGGCAACTGATACGCTTCTGCTCCACACTCCCCAAGTCAATACCCAGGACCACTGTCCTGGTCATCCCACCACAGTCATGCTACTGTCAATAAATTCTACTGAGAGGCAGAGCTTAGTGGCCACAAGTAGCAGTGCACTAAGCTAGCTACACTCCACTAACTGGCCATGCTGCTTCCAGAACTGAAAGTAGCATAAGTGTCTTCCTGTTACACTGTGATTGCAGCAATCCTGGCAGCGTATCAACAGGCCACTGAAATAGCAATCAGAATGGTTGTCAAATTTCTGACTACTGAAACCTGGTAACACATTTAGAAAGCAGATCTTCTGATCAATTTTTAAACATAGTGTGACAAATTGTGCAAAAACTAAAATATTGTTACAAATTTTTATTTTTTTTAACAACAATAAAACATTTGGGAATCTGAATTTTAAAACAAGGTCATTCAGGTAGTTCACATCCTCTTCTAGTATTCTGGTTTATACCAAGGGTATTTATATAAAACTGCTGGTAGCAGGCAAACTGGTATAATTGTGGTATCTTATACAGAACACACTGACTGCTGCCAGTTCTTGCTATATACAAATATTTGGAATTTGAAAATCTGTTCATAATTTCTTTGCTGTTTTCATTCCTCTGCTATTAACCTATTGTGTGGCCCGTAGCAGTGGGAATAAAGACTAGGAGCAGCTATTGATCTGAAAACTAAAAGTTTTAAGTGCCCTGAATACAAAATCCCTTGACTTGTTGATGTCTAAATTCCTAAATCTATACATTTGTTCAGACTATTTTTAACCATAATAAAACACAGAAGCATATTTTCTTTTTCAGTGCATAGAGATACCAGACTTATCATCCAGATACAAACCCCCCCAAAAACAAACCAAAAAAAAGCCTATCAAAAGCTATGTTCATGCATCAAGCCAAAATGGCAGGGCCTGAACACCACACAGTCTTGCTCACGTGAACGAGGAATACATGCATAAAGCCTGCAGTCTCAGAGTGAAATAATAATTTTAAAAAATTTAAAAATATCAGGAAACACGAAAGTGAAGCCTCATCTGTGCAATATAACTTAGCCATATTTCAAAGATGAAGCAGTCTCCCCATTGCTTTCTGCATCAGATTTTTTACACTGAAATTTTTGTCTAAGTTTACCTGACAGCATCCATAAGCACAAAGAAAGTATTTCCCATGCTGGGACTTAAAAATAGCTAGTGTGATTTTTTTCATACACAAACACAAGAAAAGGAAAACATGTAAAGTTTCTGGGGAGAATTTTATTCCAGAAATATCTGAGTGTGAAAACAAGACTAATAATAGAATTTATACATAATCATCAGGTTTGGTCTATACTTAAAATTTTTACTGGCATAGGTACATCACTTACAAGTGCAAAGGAAAAAAAATCCTATCCCTAACCAAAATCCTATCCCTAACTGGATAGGTGCTCCTGGTGACAGTACCAATTACTTGTCATCAGAAATCCCACCTTCTCACACCCCTAACTTACAGATTTAGGCTGAAAGAATTGTGTAGTATGTGCCTTGCCTCCAAATCCTAAATACAACTGCCTTCAATATTCACTACATTGACAGCTAATAGCTGTGGACCTGAATCCTGACTAGCTCAGGAGCCACAAGAACAGGCAGTATTAACTAAAGAGCTACACTAATACAGACACCCCAAAGTGGATTGTAGTGTTATATCCTTGTTGGTTAGCCTGTAATAATGCAGGAACTGTTTGCATCTCTCCTGGGGAATGAAGTATTTATATCATCATTAATAGAGATAGATGGCACATATGTTGCATTATTCATGACTTCAGGAAAGACATATCAATGCCTACAGTACAAAAACAAAACAAAATGTGTTCTCTGATAACATTTTCTACAAACTACACTAGTAAGTTAAAAAGCTACTTGCGGCACAAAAACCATGGTCCAAGTATAACTGGTGTAAATGTTGTAATTGAAAAGAGTCATTCCAAGACAAACGGAAGAATTTGTGGGGAATGTAGAAGTGGATGGCAACTTGGGCAGCAGCAATCATACGATGATTGAGTTCAGGATCCCGAGGAAAGGAAGGAAGTAGAGCACCAAAGGACAGACCCTGGACTTCAGAAAAGCAGACTTCAGCTCACTCAGGGAACTCATGGGCAGGATCCCCTGGGAGGCTAGTCTGAAAGGGGAAGCAGTCCAGGAGAGCAGGCTGTACTTTAAAGAAGCTTTACTGAGGGCACAGGAATGAACCATCTGAATGAACCATCCCGATGTGCAGGAAGACTAGCAAGTATGGCAGAAGACCAGCTTGTCTTAGCAGGGAACTCTTCAATGAGCTAAAACACATAAAGGAAGTTTAGAAATGGAAACTTGGAAAAACTACTAGAGAGGAGTATAGGAGTATTGTTCAGGCATGCAGGGATGAAATCAGGAAAGCCCAAGTGCATTTGGAGTTGCAGGTAGTAAGGGATGTGAAGGGTAACCGGAAGGGTTTCCACAAGTATGTAGGCAGCAAGAGGAAAATTTAGGAAAGTGTGAGTCTCTTACTGAATGGGGGAGGTAACCTAGTGACAGACGATGCAGAAAAGGCTGAAGTACTCAAAGCTTTGTTTACCTTGGTCTTCACAGGCAAAGCAGCTACCAGGCTACTGTACCTGGCTTCACAGTTTGGGAGTGGGGAGGTAAGCAGCTAATAGTAGTGAAAGAACAGATTAGGAACTATTTAGAAAAACTGGACATGTGGAAGTCCATGAGACCAGACAATTCACCCAAGGGTGCTGAGGGAGTTGACCAATGCGATTGCAGAACTGCTGGCCATTTTCTTTGAAAACTTGTGGTGATTAGGGGAAGTCCCAAGTGATTGGAAACAGGCAAATATAGTGCCCACCATAAAGAAAGGGAAGAAGGAGGAACTTCAGACTGGTCAGCCTAACTTCACCTTGGAAAAAATCAAGAAATTCATTTCTAATTACTTGGAGGAGGAGATTAGGAACAGTCAGCGTGAATTCACCAAGGGCAAGTCATGCCTGACCAACCTGATTGACTTTTCTGATTAGATGACTGGCTGTGTGGATGTAGGGGGAACAGAAGACATGATCTATACCTTGACTTCAGCAAAGCTTTTGATACTGTCTTCCACAACATTCTCACAAGAAAGCTAAGGAAGATGAATGGACTGTAAGGCCGATTATCAGGCTATGAGGATAGTAATCAATGGCCTGATGTCTAGATGGCAACCAGTATCAAGTGGAGTGCCCCAGGGGTTGGTTCTGGGGCCAGTTTTGTTCAATATCTTCATCAATAATCTGGAACTTACTATAGGTGCACCAATAAATCAGTCCTATATTTGATCAGCACTGATATAGGGAAAATCAGCAGTATTGAAAAATAGGGTTTTTTTGCCTGATGTGGCCAATGAATGTCCTGTGCATGTGGACAGACGCAGCATGCATGCAGATGAGGCCACAGCCCAGTGGCTTGGAGAGCAGCATTAGGCTGGTAAGTCTGGTGTGGTGAAACGGAAGGGGTGGGGGCGGGGGGCAGATTGAGGCCCCTGCAGTGAGGGAGGGACTGGAGATGGGGTAGGTGCTGCACAGCCGGGGTGGGTGTGGGATGGAGTCGTGAGTGACTCATCCGGGGGCCATGGTGGGGGGGCGGCTCCTGTCACTGCGTGCACCCCAGGAGGTCATGGAGGGCATGTGCCCTGGATCTGCATGCAGGGTGAGACAGCTGCTGCTGCAGGCTGAGGCCAGGGTCTGCACTGGGCTCTTCCCAGCAGAGGGGCTGGGCCAGGCTGCACTCGGGACAGGTGGTGGCAGCAGTGGGAGGGGGAACGGGGGGGCTACAGCAAATTCTGAGGGGTTGCAGCCCCCACCATAACCCTCTCCCAGCGCCACCACTGCCCACCTCAAGTGGAGCTTGGCCTAGCCCCCACGGGGAAGAGCCTGGCACTGCCCAGCCCCAGCCTGCAGTGCCAGTCACCCCACCCCACACACTGATCTGGAAACATACGCCCCCTGTGCCCACCCCTGGGGTGTGTGCGGGGCAGGAACTCCCTCCCTGCTCCCCACACGCCCCCAGACTAGCCACTTGTGCCTCTGTCCCGTGCCGCGTCCAAACAACGCCTGCCCCATTCTCACTCCCTCCCTCACTGCAGTGTCCTAGATCCGCAGCCCATTCCCCCCATTCCCTCATACCAGGCTTACCAGCCTGATGCTGGTCTCCAAGCTACCCGGCTGCATATTGGAATCAGATTGGTATTGGCCATCGGTATCAGCCCAAAAAGTTTCTATCAGTGCATCCCTAGAAGTTACCCTCAGTAAGTTTGCTGATGACACCAAGCTGGGTGGAGTATTAGATATGCTGGAGGTTAGAGCTAGGATTCAGAGAGACCTAGACAAATTGGAGGAATGGACTCCAAAAAAATTCTCTTGAATTTCAATAAGGACAAATACAAAGTCCTGCACTTAGGATCTAGCACTGCCATGCACTAGTACAGGCTGGAGACTGACTGGCTAATCAGCAGCTCTGCAGAAAAGGACCTAGGTATTACAGCAGACAATAAGGTGAACATGTGCTCTTATTGTGAAAAAGGATAACAGCATACTGAGCTGCATTAGTAGGAGTGTTGCCAGCAGATCGAGGGACATGATTATTCCCCTCTATTTGCCACTGGTGAAGCTACATCTGGAGTACTGTGTACAGTTTTGGGCACTTTACTACATAACAGATTTCAACAAATTGTAGAGAGTTCAACAAAGGGCAACAGAAATGGTTAGGTGGCTGGGGAACATAATTTATGAGGAGAGACAGAGAAAACTAAGTTTATTTAATCTGGAGAGGAGAAGACTGAGCAGGAATTTAATAACAGCCTTCAGCTGGGCGGTTACAAAGAGGATGGAACTAGACTGTTCTCTGTGGTAGCAAATGACAGAACAAGGAGGAATGGTCTCAAGTTGCACCAAAGGAAGATTAGGTTAGATATTAGAAAAAATTATCTCACTGAGAGGGTAGTGAAATACTGGAACAGTTTATCCACAGAGGTTGTGGAATCTCCATCTTTGGAGGTTTTTAAGACCCGGGTAGACAAGGCCTCAGCCGGGATGATCCAGTTGGGGATAGTCGTGCTTTGAGCAGGAGGGGTTGAGACTACATGACCTCCTGAGGTCCCTTCTGACCTTAATTTTCTGTGATTCTATATCATTTCTGTTTTTCCCCAGGTATGCTTGTCCATTTTGCCAGTGTGAACTGGATGAGGATGATTTAATGGACCATTGTCTGACTTACCACAGATCAGAAAGAAGAGCAGTGGTAACTATTTTACACAGTTTAGTAATATGCACACACATATTCTTCATTGAACTTGCATGTTACATTGATTACTAATGTCTGCAAGCAAACACAAGACAATAAGATGAATTCATTACAAATTTAGTTTTTTATGAGTATGACAGAATAGTACAAGAGGGCTGTCCTCCATATAGCTATGCTTCATTCCTGCCAGTCTATTGGTTGCAATTCTACCAGTACCAGACAACTGATTTAAAAAAGCCAAGGCCAGAAAATCCAGTATGCCCTCATGGTTCCAAAGGAGGTAAGGACTAACCACATACATTTTCAAAATTGTGTTACCAGACCCAGTGGTTCTCCTACTTTCTAATTCTCTATATACTTTTCCTTAGTATACCCTTAAAGTCCAAGGCCCCCATTTTATGTACAACATCCTATGTATATTCTAATTGTCTATTTCTGTTGCACAAGAGATCTATAGATCATAGTTTGAGAGCTACTATAATGATCTGTAAGGGTAGAGAGGACTATATGCATATCTAAGAAAATACAACTGCATAAATGAAATTTGTATACAATAGCCCTAATCTTCAGGATATAACTGTGGATATCAGATTGCAAGATTACAGTCTAAATGTAGACCTGGTCTTGACAAGTACTGTGCACAACTCCTATTAACTTCAGAGTCATTTGCTCAGGACAAGGTCCTAAGTACATAAGATGACTCTGAGTGCCTGAGTTTATGAACTGAGTGACTGATGTATGAAGGAACCAACATCATTTTTCAGTAAGAAATAAGAAATCACACTCTATTGCTGCCTGGTATTTCTTACTCTGTTTAACTGCTGTCAGACTGATGTTAATAGTTTGGTAGGCATGTAGTACATGTAGTATTGAGTGAACACATTAAAAGAAAGATAAGTTAGAACTGAGGGCAGTATTCACATTTTGTAAGAAGTTCTAGCTCAGCAGGCAATATTTTGCTGAATTTTGGTTGCCTGGTTTTAATTTGGGCTCAGCATTTTTTCGTTCAAACCCAGTAATTATCAAAAAATTTCTCTTACACTTGTTACAATATACATGCTTATTTATGATAGGACAGATATATATATAATCAATATTATCAGTGTGCAGTTATGGGGCAGAATATGGCCCATAGATCAAACATCAGTTACACAAAGAAAGGTATGTCAAGGAGACTAGTAAATAATATGTACCATACAACATAGCATTAAAATGGTCCCTTTCCAACTTCCCACAAAATCTCACACAACTTAAACAATATTTAACACACATTTAAATTCACACAGAGAGAAACCAATAAAAGTCAAGAAATTGCCTCTTCTGGAACCATAAAGTTCATTCTAATCGATGGACACCGTGGTTTAGTGGATACAACGTTTTTGAATGTGGGGCCAGATCATGAACTTTTTATCACCCAGTGGGCTGGTGAGCCATATTCAAAGACCTCACAGGAAGTGGTATCACATCACACCCTCCCTACCTCTCCTCGAAATGAAAGTACGGTGTTTACTTTCATTTCCCATCGCAGCACCTTGGGCCTCAGAAAACAGCTTGGAAGGCCACATGACAGCCCACAGGCCATATGTTGGACAAGCCTACACTAGACACTTCCCACTGCATCACTTGCTACAGGATTCCCTAGGACAAGCTAGTGGCAGTCACTCTTACCCTTCCAGTCAATTATTGCAGTTGGACGGCCCCTGATTCTGAAACCAAGGCTGTTAGGATGCATTGTGTGACCTGGCAAATTAGACGTTGTTCCTACAAGTACTCACATGAGCTTCTTCTACCTCCTCTTTCATACCAGGTTAGCACTTGCTAAGTTAACCATGAAAGCGTAAAGGATGCATCTTAGCTGCTCTCAGTTTGTTAGAAGGCCAACAGGATTCAAAATCTGTTTTAAGTGCAGACTAACATTTTTTATATTGTTTGAAGTAAATGTTACAGAGGTTAACTTCATTACAGAAGACCTGCCACCACAAAACAACCTCCTTACAAAACACAGGCATTTGTGTTTGAAAAGACCCAGTAAACTATGGCATATGGCAGTAAGAACCCTACTTTTTTAAAATCACACAGCATGTGCTAGAAGCTGAGCGAGTGCCTTGTTGCTGTATATTCTTGGGTCAGCCAGTAGCAATGAAGGGGTTAAGCTGAAGCTGTGGTGAGACAGACCAAGAATTGTCTATCAAAGGAACAGATAATACACAACTGGGATTAACCTAATAGGCTACTGGACTGAAAGTGCATTATGCCTGCTAGTAAATATATTCATGTTACTCAAGGAATGCCCTTTGGTCAGATATTTTTCATTTCTGTTCCTTTAACACTGACAATTCTTTATTTTATGAGTTCTCTCTACTGACAACTTAATATTGACTTTTTTCCACGTGTATAGTACTGTCCAATTTGTCGTTTAATACCTGGTAGAGATCCAGGCTATTTCAGCAGGAATTTTATAAGGCATCTTCAACTCAGACACACATTCTATTATGAAGACTACATAGTGAGTAAATGCTATGATGATTTTTACAAGTTATGATACTAACATATCTGTATTTTCCTCCATCTCTCTTTCAATGAGTAAGTCATGTGAAGGTAGGCATTAGATTGCTGTTATTTCATACCTGGGGCATATTATTAGTCTGCAAAAACATAACAGACTTAGTGGAGGCAGCAAAAGGTACTGCTAGGAGCACCTGACTGGTAGTCAGGACACATGGATTGTATACCCATTTCCACTGCTGTCTCCTGGCATGACTTGGGCAAGTTCTTAACCTCTCTCTTCTTCAGTAGCCTTATCTGTGAAACAAGGATAGCAATATTTGCTCATGTGCTTATGTAAAGTGCTTAGAGATCCTCACATGAAAAGTTCTACATTATATGTGACAGGGGTGTAGGTTGTAGCCGTGTTGGCCTAAGGCCATAGGCAGATAAGGTTCCTTAGGTGAATCTGATATATTTTATTAGACCAACCCAAAAAGTTGGAGAATAGTTATTAAGCAAGCTTTCGGGTTCAAAAACCCTTCGTCAATCTAAGGAAGTTTCAGCAGTTGGTGTGCGCTTATCCTTTTGAACCCAAAAGCTTGCTTAATAAGTATTCTCCAACAAATGATCTGATCTGAATGTTCATACAAGTTCAGTGTGCTGAGAGGACAGAAGCTTAAACAGTTCATCTACCTCTCTACAGCAGACACCTCTCCTTTCTCAGCCAAAAGTTGGTCCTTCTGCCATCTTTTGGATGTACTGCCATCAGCTTAAACTCAATACGGCTAAAACAGCTCTTTATATCCCCTGGAAGCTCTCTCCATTACCTTTCTTCCCAATCACTGTGGAAAAGTGCCAGCGTCCTGCCTTTTGTAACCTATATGTTGTCTTCACCTTGAACATTTCTTTTGGTTCTCTCATCACATTTTCTAAGTTTCATAGTTTCATAGTAGCTAGGGTCAGGAGGGACCTGAACAGATCATCTAGCCTGACCCCCTGCCACAGGCAGGAGTGAATGCGGGGTTCACAAGACCCCAGACAGGTGATCATCCAACCTCCTCTTGGATTTGCCCAAGGTAGGGGCGAGGACCACTTCCCTGGGAAGTTGGTTCCAGATTGTGGCCACCCTAACTGTAAAATATTGCCTTCTGACCTAACCTAAACCTGTTCTCCATCAGCTTATAACCATTGTTCCTTGTCACCCCAGGTGGTGCTAGGGAGAAAGGGCTCTGCCTAGTTGCTGTTGATCTCCCCTGATGAGCTTGTAGGTAGCCACCAGGTGCCCCCTCAGCCTTGTCTTGCTGAGGCTGAACAGGTTCAGGTCCTTCAGTCTTTCCTTGTAGGGCCTGTCCTGCTGCCCTCTCATCGAGCAGGTGGCCCTCCTCTGAAACCTCTCCAGGCTGGCCACATCACTTTTGAAGTGCGGCGCCCAATACTGGACGCAGTACTCCAACTGCAGCCTGACCAAAGTTGCGTAGAGGGGGAGTATCACCTCTCTGGACCAGCTTGAGATGCACCTTTGGATGCATGACAAGGTATGGCTGGCCTTGCTGGCTACGATCTGGCATTGGCGGCTCATGTTCATCTTAGAGTCAATAATGACTCCAAGATCCTTTTCTGCCTCTGTGCTTTCAAGAAGGGAACTCCCTAGCCTGTATGTATACTGTGGATTCCTTCTCCCAAGGTGCAGCACCCTGCATTCGTCTACGTTGAACCCCATCCTATTCTCATCTGCCCACTTTTGTAGTCTGTCTAAATCTAGTTGCAGCCTCTCTCTCCCTACAAGCGTGTCCACCTCACTCCACACCTTAGTGTCATCAGCAAACTTGGACAGTATGCTTTCCACCCCCTCGTCCAAGTTGCTGATGAAGATGTTAAACAGTGCAAGCCCGAGGACCAAGCCCTGGGGGACCCCACTGCTCACATCTCACCAGGTTGAGTACAGCCCGTCCACCGCTACTCTCTGGGTGCGCCCCATCAGCCAATTTTTTACCCATCCAACTGTATAGGCATCAGTGCCTCAGTCTCTTAATTTATTGATGAGGATGGGGTAAGAGACGGTGTCAAAGGCCTTCTTAAAGTCTAGAAAGACTATGTCCACAGAGACACCATCATCCAAGGATTTAATTACTCTGTCGTAAAAGGCAATTAGGTTGGTCAGGCAGGACCTGCCTTTGGTGAACCCATGCTGATTGCCCCTGACAGTGATCTCCCCTGCAGGCCCCCCAGAGATGTGCTCCTTGATGATCCTTTCCAAGAGCTTCCCGAGCACTGAGGTGAGGCTTACAGGCCTATAATTACTAGGGTTGTCCTTCCTTCCCTTCTTAAAAATAAGGACCACATTAGCCAGTTTCCAATCCCCCCGGCACCTGGTCAGATGACCACGAATGCTCACACAGCTGGGCCAAAGGCTTCACGATGACCCTTGCCAGCTCCCTCAACACCCTTGGGTGGAGGGCATCTGGACCTGCAGATTTAAAAGTGTCTAGCCCTTCCAGAAGATCTCTAACTACATCTGCACTGACTGAAGGCTTGGTAGAGCTATCCCCAAGATTGTCCCTACCCCTGGTAGGTGGGATATCCTGGTCCCTGTTCAGGAAAACAGAAGCAAAGAAACTGTTAAAAATATCAGCTTCCTTGTCTGGCATGGCCACAAGATTACCATTTGTGTCTTGCAGGTGCCCTGCATTTCCTGGTGCCCTCTTCTTGCTCCCAATGTACTTGAAAAAGGAGGTTTTGTTGTCCTTAATCCTGGATGCTAGCCTGAATTCTATCTCTATCTTGGCCTTCCTAATAGCCCTCCTACACTCCTGGGCCAAGGAGGAGTACTCCTCCTTGGTGATAGCTCCTCCCTTCCACTGATTTACGCCTCCCTTTTAGTCCTCAGGCATTGCTGAATACCCTTGCTGAGCCAAGGGGGTTTCTGAGCACTCTTACCCCACTTGCTTCTCTCAGGGACTGTTATCCTTTGGGCCTGGAGGATCTCCCCTTTAACCATCCCTTGTGGACTCCCATCTCCTCTACCTTCTGAGACCTTAATGCCTCCCCCACTAGTCTCCTAAGTTCATTGAAGTTGGCCCTTCTGAAGTCAAGGGCTTTAGCCTTGGTGTGAGCCCTAGACGCCCTGCATTGGATAATGAAATCCAGCAGGTGATGATCGCGATTACCCAGGTAGTCAAGGCTCTGCAGTCCCCTCACCAGGTCATCCCCTGTGGCCAGGACCAGGTCCTGTAATACAGTCAGGAACCTATGCGAGCAGTCAGACCTGGCTGTCTGCTCCTCCCAGCAAATGTCTGGGTAGTTTAGGTCACCCATGACAATAACATCCCTTGATCTAACCACCTCCATAAGCTGACTGGAGAAGTCCTTGTCTAGCTCTTCCCCCTGGTTGGGTGGTCTGTAGTAGACACCCAGCATGAGGTCCTTTTCACCATGCCCCCCTTGTAGTTTGTCCCTTAGTGTCTCTGCCTGACCCTCCTCTACCCCAAAGCTAATCCTTGATGATGTGAGGTGCTCTTTGACATAGAGCACAACTTCCCCACCTTTCCTCTCTGCCCTGTCTCTTCTATATATGGTGTACCCCCGAATGCCCATTGCCCAGTCATATGTGAAGTCCCACCAGGTTTCTGTGAACCCTACTAAGTCTGGGTTCTTACTTGCAATCAGGAGGCATAGTTCCTCCTGCTTACACCCCATACTACGAGCATTAGTGTAGTAGAGGCACCTGAGGCCTCCTAAGGGTGCTCGTGCCTTCCTCCCACTCCCAGGATAGTTGTGGCACTCTGCTCCTCGGACATTGATACTTACCTGTGCTTCCCTTCTCTTGTCACCCTGCATGCTGGTGAAGCATCCTCTCCACTCAAGAGCACTCTTTTTTTTAAAAGAGTGAAAAGGGGCAGTACAGTTCTGAATAACAAACGAGCACTACCTCTGTTCCTTGCAACTCCCCCGCCGTAAAAATTAAATTTAAATATGTAAATTAGATTGTTTCTATACCCGGTGTGCCAACATTCTTTGAGTGAGTTCTCTGGTCCGTAGTATATAAAAAAGGTTGGGAACCACTGGGCTAGACCACTGAAAAAACGATGCCAGAAATAAGGGGAAAAAACCCAAACACATGAATACCAATAAAATTGTACTCCATACTACATGCATATAACAGAAATTCAGTTTGGCGGGTTGTATTTTATTGATGGTTCATGTCTTTTTATTTGCAGCATAGTGTCAAGACACCACTGGCAGAATTCTTTTTCACCCAGTAAACAACTAACGTGCAGTTTGAGACCAACTTTGAGCTACCCAACTGTTGTGTAGGAGTGTTTCTGTTACTCTCTCTGGGTGCTTAAGTGCCCCCCTTATAGGGATAGCAGAGAACAGGAATTCCTTCCTGCAATGCACATGTGTGTCTCTATTCCCTTAGCAGGCCAAGGGAGAGTAACAGAATTACTCATACAACTCAGTCTCAAGCTGTACTTTGGTCATTCACTAGGTGAAATAGAATTTTTCCCCAAATGATTTTTGTTATTTCTATATGCTATAGTATAACATGCATCACTCAAGGATGGACCTGTCATAACGTGAAAGTTGCTTGACTCTTGCTTAATCTATGTATTGTTCTTGCTTGTCTGTATTTGGCACCACTCCTGCTTATAATTAGTTTTACAGTGAAGGCTTTTCTCCACTTTAAATTGTGAGTGATTACAACTGAAGAGTAGAAAATTAGGACCTGATCTAGCCAAGTATTTTAGTGCATGCTTAACTTTAACCAAGTACATAACCTGATTGAAATCAGTGTTTTGTTGGATGAAGGCCTAAGCACTCAAGAATAGACTTTTCTTGTTAAAATGATAATGGCTTTTTATCTGCTTGTCTGACTGTATCACTTTTTTATTTTTATTTCAGGACATAAACATAGTAGAAGAAGTTCTTACTGAAAGAGTTTTAGACCAGTCACTTGTAGAATATGTACATGCAAATCATCCAAACAGCATATAATTCCACTGAAAATGAGTTGATTACTCTGTAAATTCAAATTCACCTTTTACAATTTAAACAAGCATTGTCAACCTGGTTAGGCTTAATTTTGACTTTCTTAAATATAACATTGTTTCGTTTTTTACATTAAATTCTAATTCCATTGTCCAGAAACATAAAAGAAAAGAAAACGGTTTTGAGCAGCTAAAATTCAATAATGATCATTGGTTGCCTGAGTTCTGCTCATTAACAAATGCTGTATCTTTAAACAATGAAGGAGCAATGACTGAAGCTCACAGCACCTTGTGACAGCAAATTCCAAGAGCAGACCAGAGTCTCCCTGTTATTGTTGATAATGTTGCAACTCTGGGGACAGACAGCAAACAAGCAGCAGCCATTTTGGGATTCCACAGCACTCAGCTGATTGCAAACAAACACAGGGCTGAATCTCGCCAACAGGTCAAAGTGCAGTGGATAGCCTTATGAATAAACTCACTGACTTTAATCAAACTGCCCACAAAATTATGTGTTACATTGGTAGCGTTTTCAAGATCAAGATGATATTTAGCTAAATCAGTAAGTAAAAAGACATCTTGGAGAGAGGTAAAAAAGAATAATAAAAAAAACCCAATAACAACAGCTTTTAAAGAGGTTGACAGTGTTTCTTAACTATTCTCTTTATCATGTACTGTAATGCATCGTATCTAATTTTTATAGGAAGACTATAAAATATTAATTTTATATGTAATATTTAATAGTAATTTTCAATTCTGTACTTGTTGACTGTACATACATTAAAAAAATAAAGGGTGCACTTGTAAATAGAAACATATGTGATGATTAAAACAGCTTATAGTAGATCTGTTTGCATTCTCAAGATATACTCATTCCATTTGCAAGGTATTTGTTGAAAGTACTGCTGCATACTTGGTCACTGTCAGGGGCTGGATTCTGCTCCACAAACTCTGAAAGGAGTCAGGGATGCTCAGTCCTTGGAACAGGGAGATGCAATGTCTTGTGACTCAGAAATGCTTTCCACCTTATCGCCATTAAGAAGCATCTCTTTAAAAGATCTGAATAGAAAGGTGGCCATTTCTTCTTGGTCAAAGTGATGATGGCTTTGTATCAAATATGGGAAATTTGAGGTATAACTTCACAACTCTCAACTTCATCTCATAAGAACAAAAGGATAGCCAAGGATCAATTTATAATCAAAGGCCACTTTCATAGTCCTTGCACAGCCAAATTAATTTTTTTGAGACTTTCTGGGTGCACGGAGAATGCAAGATCAGGAGCTGCCTGTTCTCCATCCAGAATGTGGATTTCTGTTTACCCCTTCACGGCAGGCATTCCTGAATAGATAATGTCAGCTTCACATCCAATCATCTTTGACTCCCCAGCCTGAATGACTAGGTGCCCCTTTGCAATTGGATCAGCCAGCAGCTGCCTTCAGCATGCGTGTAGCAAGATTTGAATACCTGCTACTCAGTGGTAGAGGCACACCTTAATTGCATTGCCACAGCATCACTCGCCTCACATGCAGTGTCCTCTAGTTACTGTATATTCTCCTATGACATCCAAATCTAATGGTTCCTAAAGGATTCTAGATGTCTCCCATTTAGCCAAAGCCTTGGTATTACTGGAGGGTCACCACTGTGACCTGATTAATCTGAACAACAGAAGTGCCAAATTATTTCAAAATGTACCCCCAGTAAGATGGAAATGATAATCCCAGGCTAAACTCTGCCAATTTGTGTGTAATCCTAAAAGATTTCATTTCACAAATATGTTTTATTATGAGGAATAAAAAGTTGGCAGGACCATTGATTTCATTTCATTGAAAGAGTGTGATTTAAAATGCTTTCCTTCAAATAAATGTTGTTCATAAACTTCTGCTGCCTGAGGTCTTTTTTACATTGTCTCTGTCAGCGGCAAAAACGACACAAGATTTACAAGGTCAGTGCCATACTATATATCGCTCCACGGCATACTAGTTGTCAAAATCAAGGTCACCACTTTATTAAAGGATCAAGATTTACAATAACTTTAATAACAACATGAACACCTTCACATAAACCTTCCTGTAGTTTACTTCTCTGAGGTCATCAGCCCAATTTCTCCCCTTGCCAGGAGCTGCTAATCAATAATTACTGCAGTCTACCGAGCAAAGTTCAAATGGACCATTGTGTACTTTCATTATAACTCTTTGCTCATCTACAGTACCATTGTCACAAACCTAACTCTTTACCAACAACATAATTAAATTAGCTTCACAACTTCTTTATGAAATAGATTAAAATTATTATCTATTTGCACATTAAAAAAAATTAAGCACAAGAGAGTCCTTAAAGTCACACAAGAAGGCTGTGACAGATCCTGGATTAACTCAGACATTCTGGACTCTCTGCTGGGCATCTGACAGAGGGAAGAGCTCATCAAAGCTGATTTTTTAAAGATTTTAATTCCCAGCTTTGCAAGCCTAAGAAACATGATCCAAGTATATAAGAAGTCCAATAGCCTTCAGTGACACTACTCACATGTATGTTCGCCAGCTCAAAGGCATTAAAAGGAGAAAAATAGTTTTACCCAATTCTGATGCACATTTGTATATTTGTCCTGGTGTTTTGTATTTCCACAATTATACCAAAATAATGAATGGTGTGACAGTGGACTGTCTTGAGGCCACCCTCTGCGTCAGCCTACCCACCTGTCTTGGACAGTCTGCCCGCCTATCTGGCCTGCCACACATTGTTAGTAAATAATTAAGTTGTTTATTAGGTGGGAGGCTGCCCTTCGTGTGCTCAGCTATACTGTGTGGTACATACATGCTCCGACCTCCCCTACATGTTTCCCCATGTCTCGCAGATGTTACTACCATTGTCAACTCTACGCTCCTGGTGTTGAACTCTCTGGCTCCTGTCTCTCTGCAAGACACAGAAACCGGGTTCTCTGGTGCCTAGCTTTCTGGGCCTCTCTCTCAGATGCCTGGCTCAGTGCCTCTCTCCTGGGCACCTGGTTCTGCACCCCTCTGGTGCTCTGGGCTTACTACACTTGACACTGAGCTCTACCAAATCATATACTGTCTCTCTTCAGGCACTAATGAGGCCTCCAAACCTCCCCTTCTAGCCTCATCCCGATCCTCTGGGGTAAACAGTTGTCAGAGAGAGGGTGTGCATCTGCTAGATGCAGCCTGGGCTTATATAACCCAGAACCCTGCCTCCTGCCAGCCTGCTGAGGTCAGCAGATGTGGCCCATTATTCCCTTAGGCTGTTACCCCAGCAGCCTGCAGCTGGGGAGCTCTACTTAGCCTGCTGAGCTCCCTATCCATGCTTCTTCAGCCTTAAGGAGCAGGCATATCTTAGTACCCTGCTACAAATGGGCATAATTTTCTTCCATAGGCAGCAAATACAAGAAAACATTTTAATATTTAGTAATCATATCATCATAGCAATAAAAAGGCTGGAGGGACCTTGTATGTTACTATAAGTAAGTTAGTAGTAGAATATTTTGACTCTTCTGGCCTCTGCTTCTGTCCCCCTCACTTCCTTCCCCCCCACCATCCCATTTCCCACAAACACAGTTGCACAGGGCTCATCCCTGCCTTAACCAATCCAAGCAAAGTTTGTCCAGTTTATACTTAAACACTTCAAATAAAGGGAGTCCACAACCTCTCCAGGTAATCTGTTCCAACATGTAACCACCTTTACAGTTGGGCAGAAAGCAAAGTAGAAGCACATCTTATAGACTAACTGAATCAGAAATGATTCAACCTAATACTTAACCTATATCTCCCTTGTTGCAATTTAAAGTTGTTATTCCTCCTGTCCCCTGTGAACAACCGAAAGTTAGCATCATAGAAACTCTTTTGGATTTGGTGTCTGCTAATAAATTCTCCTACAGTCTTCTCTTCTCCAAACTAAATCCCAACTCTTCCAGCTTTTCTCATGTCAGGTTTTCTAGACCTCTAATCATTTTTGTTGCTCTTCTGTGGACTCTTCCAATTTGTCTATGTCTTTATTAAAGTGTGGTGCTCTAAACAGAATCATTGTATTGAAGGAAGCTTCATCAGTACTGAATCAAGTATAAAAGTCACTTCATGTTAAGTCATATACTCAAGTCATGGGAAATGTCAGGCAGGCTGGCACACAGATACAGGAGAAGCTTCCTCTGCCAGAGACATTTGCCTTGTTTTCTAAAGCTTTATTTAAAGCTGATTTTATTGATGGTACATGAGAAAATAATGCAACAAGGCCTCAATACTGAAACAGCAATTTATGTTCTAAGCAATATGTTATTTATTTATTTTTAAATCTTTGGTCTCAGAACCATTACTTTCTTTTAGTGTTTTTCCCTGGTGTGAAACAGAAGTTCTACATCCTTATGAGCTGGAAAAGGTAGTTTTTTTAATTAACTGCCCAGAGAACAGATTAACAATATTTGAATCAGAATGAGAGTATAATGAAACTTTTATCTCATTATAAGAGATTATGGGGAGATTATGCCATTGTTATTCAACTAAGAATGTTCCTTAGCGCTTTAGAATCTGTCCGTAGGTGAGTGGGAAACAAATACAGTATTTAGGCAACCGCTAGAAGATACTGATAGCAGAAGGACTAGTATTATATAATATTTTCATTATGTTCAGGCTCAGATGTTCCCATCAGGATCAGTGCCAGCCAAGTTTTGCTAAATTAGGAAAACATGGTCCATTTCCCCCCAAAGATCTTGCTGCCTAAAATTAAATGGGTCAGCTTAAAGGCATCCACAGCCTTAAGAATAATAATGAACTTAATAACAAAAATCCCTCTGAGTTCATTGAAACCAGAATTTCCTCCACTTGGTCTTGTTATCACTTAGTCCCAACTCAAAAAATAATGTTATCCAAATGTTTTAGTTTAATCATATTATGACTGCAGATAGGCTCCTGCAGTTTTCTTGAGACCCACTGACTTCAGTGCAGCCATAATTGCAGAATCAAAGCCTGAGCCAATATAACAAAGAGAAACCTCTCTGTAAAACTAATAAAAACAAGAGATAGCATCACTTCTTATTTGTTTGGTAACCTGTGGACTTATTTTTTAATGCTATTTCCCTCAGATTATTACTTGTAAAAGAACCCACTGTGAAGCTGATTTGTAAAAATAAAAAACAACTTCACCCAATCTCAAGGTCATCTCTGTTTCAAATCACTGTACTTACTCCAATCCCCACCCCCGCATCATGAGGGAGAAAAGCCTCATCTTAGATTTCAGTATCAGTCCAGAGGAGGCGACAGCTCAGCTCTTCCTTCACCCTGGGCCAAAGCTGGAACTGAGCTGCCATCTGCCCCAGGGTTTCTCGTATGGTGGGCAAGAGGGTGTGGGCCAGGGGAGTGCAGGCAAGACCCATGTGTGCAGCTCAGGAGGGAGTTGCAAGGAGCTGTACATTCCCCCTTGCTCCCACCACTTGCTTTCTGGCAAGGGATATGGAGAGGTAGGTACTGGGGCAGGGGGAAGACAGGAGGCAGGAGTCAGGCATAGGCATTGGGGGTCCAAGGGGCAGGCAGTAGGGGAGCAGGTAGCAGGGGTAGGCACAGGGGAGACAAAGGAAAGGGGAGGCCAATGGCAAGGGGCAGGGGTCTGGCCCCTCACCCTCCACTGCTGTTTTTCCCACCACAGCTCTGGGGTAGGTGGAACAAATTTAAAAGGACCCTCCAATAATTACATTCTATATCTGGAACATTACAGAAAATCTTAATAGTCCATGTGTAGGACCTAATTATTGGGAGGGTCCTCTTAAATTCAAAGTTGTCTTAGATTCAGGTAAATACAGTAAGACTTTTTAAAATTTGTAAGTCATAATAAGGTTCATGAAAATAGTCAAGAAGATAGCACATAACAAAATATCTGTGAATGTGCAGGGAAGGTGGGTGGCAGAGCACCTTGGTGCTTGCCACTTTAAGGAGGAGAGCAGGCAGCTAACCATAGGCGCAAGCCAGCCCTGATGAGGCAGCCATTTTAAGATCGTGCTTCCTAGAGCCGAGGTGGCAGTCTGTTACCAGCAGCCAAGGGAGCAACACTACCTGGCTGCCCAAGGAACATCTTGGAAGTAAGGGCAGGAGCTATGGGGATGGCTGGAGCCTCCTGGTCCTGGGCATGACCTGAAACTGCACCCTGCTGGGCAAAGGGTGGCCTGATGGGACTCTGTGGCAAGGGAATCCCCCAGAAATACCAGGCCAGTTACTTCCCTAGTGAAACATGAGGGGCACCTGAAAACCCCAGCCCCTGCCTGCAGGTGGCTAACTAACATCAGAGGGAAGTAGGGCCAGGCATGCCCGTGTAGGGCACCTGAGCCCTCAGGGGTGCAAGACCCCATAATGAAGTGGGGCCAGGCCAAAAAGGGGTAAGACCCCGGAGAGTAGTGGGGTCAGGCATCTCCATGCAGAAAGCACCTAAGCCCATTGGGGTATAAGATAAGTAAAATGGGGCAGGTAATTGGCCCCAATTAGGGATGAGTTACCTGGTGTGGGGCTAGAAGTGAAGTCAAACCCTGGGCTGATTAATTGCTTAGCCACTGTGTAGATGAGGTTTGCGGGAGAGGCTCAAAAGGCTATGCCAGGGTTGGCCAAGGAGAGAAGGGATAAGCCTGGTGACCCATGTGGTCACTCATGGGAGCAGGGCAGGTTGAATGAGGCCTGGAAAAGGGCATGAGCGTGAGAGGCCTAGTGAGAGCAGGTAGAGTGATAGAGGCTTCAGCAAGATGGGGACTGTATGAGTGAGGCCCTGGACAAGGCAGCATGAAAGAGGTCTAACCACCATGCATTGGAAAAAAGGTCTGTCACATGTATAGGTGCCCCAGGAGTTCTGAATCACCTGTTCTAGTCATTAATGGAGACTTCGTTAAGAAACATTTGGTAGTAATATACTCACCAAAACTGTTTAGCAGAAGGTTAGCCTTCTAGACAGCAAGCTTCTTTATATAGACATGCAAGCAAATATGAAATGTGTGTTTCTAGTGGATTTTTATTAAACTGAGTGAAATTACAGGCCACTTATATTTATCAGTCCTGGTATGTCTATCAAATGTCAGTATTCAAAAGGATTGGATAGCTGTGCTGGGGTTTTGAGAAGGGGTCATGGTTGTAGACAAATGTATTTTGTTGGAGAAGTGATTAAATAGGAATTAAATAGACAAGGACAAACTTAGATATTTTGCTGAGTACCTATAGATGCATTAATATTTCCAAAACAACTACCACCCATATGTCTGGAACCATTTTTCTGATTTGGAGATATTTTTCCATTTTTCCAGAAAGAGGTTATCACTAACCCAGCAGCTACTAACAGAAGAGAAGGACCAGAAGCCTTACCAGTTATTTGTTAAAAAAAAAATCCAACAATTCTTAATACATTCCTAAGTCTCACATACTAATTACGTCTCAAACAGTGATCTCTATTCAGCTTCTATGTATTTTTAACTCGACTGATGCAGCTGCCACTGAAATAATAGGTCAAAGACATTTCCTTATATTGTTCTAGAAACAAAGTTTGCTTTCCAGGTCATACCACTGCTCTGGAGAAGTTTGCAGATGCGGAAAACCAGTGTTTGTTATAATGTAAGCAATTTGGCAACCAAGGATTATGAAGCTAAAGAAATTATGCACTTATCCAATTTGCAGGTAAGTGGAGTACACTGTACCATATTCTCGCATTGAACACGCCTTGGAATATATATATTTGAAAAGCAGAATGGAGGAGAAAAAACTTTTTCTAAAGTTATGGATGCAAAAAGCAGGGCCAGAGCCTAATCTTCAGTGGAGTCACCTTCTCTTTTTTGATTAACTGCTGCTGTATACTGGTCTCCATGGGTGAAAAAAATCTGAAGAGTTTTGAAGGCTATGAAATAGGAGGAAAGAGACCAAGAGCAGCAGACAGCAAAATGTCCCCAAAAAGGTTAATTTGAACAGTGGAACATCAAGGCCAAAGGAGAAATGATTGTTAACATCTCTGGAGTAAAGTACTGCCTGAATAGTAATGCAAAAATTGGTGCATGGTGGAGCAGGAATCAAAACATGGTGCTTCTATCCTGGGCAGAAAGATCTACTTCCCTGGTTAATAAATGCACCCCAATTTTGGGGCACTGATTTTGGGAGGAAAGGTGCATATTCTATTGTAGAAAATATGGTATTCAGAACAGCTTGTTCACCCATCCAATAGGTTTCTATAAAGTATTTACACTTGTTCCAAGTTTCCTTGTTTCATATCATTCCAAAAAATATTCTCTTTATTCCTGACAGTGTTTTATTTAAGTTGAGGATAAGATGTTGAAAAGGAAATGTATCTTTTTTTAGAATGTTCATTTGGACCATAATTATTCCTCCACACTAGGAAACTGCATGCTTTTTCTAGCATTGCAAATCTGTTTTTCCTTTGCTGAAGTAGTGTTTGACATCTATCATACAGCTCTTCAGATTATCAGAGAACGAGTTTCTCAAATATTGTATAGAATTTGTTGCCAGTTTGTATATAAACGTTTCAGAGAGACAATGTCTTAAGATTACAGAAATGTACAATGAGTGTTTCAGATCCAACAAAATTTATTTTAAAGCCAGATATCACATATTTCTTTAGGTAATGATTTCAGAGAAATCCTCAGGTTAGCTAAAATGATTGCATCTCTGGCATATAAAACTATTTTCTAAAGCATTCTTACAAGTTTTATTTTTGTGATAAATCCATTATCCCCTCCCCATCATGCACAATGTTCTGTGGACAATGCAGAGTAAAGGAAAAGGTAAACAAACCTGTTAGTATGGGACATAATTGAAAAGCAGGCTTTTCCACTTTTCTCTTGGGGCTCTGTTAAACATTAATTTTAGGTTGTTCCTGAACCTCTTAACCCTTGATTGTCCATACATTCATGTCTGAAACTAAGTTTAAGCACACTTCAGGTGGCTTAAAGTTATGCCACTACATGGATCAGAGATAAACCTGCCCTGTTACCCAGCTCCTGTTCCATTAATGTGTGGCCACTCCCCAACTTGCAGTCCTCCAGCATCCCAGGATGCAGTGTTCCCTCCACCACACTCCTGTCCTGTGTGGACAAACTCCACACTCTGAAGACTACAACCCAGGGGGCAGTTATGGCACCAAGCCAACTCCCCTTCCTTCCCCTAGAGCTGTGACCTTCCTACTTTCAGGGGTGCAACCCCATGTAAACAGCCTGAAGAGCACATGCCAGGTACTAGGTCACAGGGCATAGATACCAGGAGTGGGGTTAAGGGAGTTGAGAGGTGGAACAAGGTAAGGTGCCAGATTGGGTCCTTCCTTCTCAGGACAGGGGCAACAGTGCCCCCAAAAGTGCCTTGCCTTGCCATTCCCACCTTGCAGCCATCCTTGGATGCACAACCAGCACCCCCTGCATTCCAGTCTCAAATTCCAAGTTATTAAAACATGAGACCTTCTTTAATTTACTACTTTATTTCTTTTTAATTATTTTCACTTTTTTTTATCCCTCAGTGTCTGGCTTTTCAATTTCAGTATCCATCCTCTATCACCATTCCTTTTCACTTCCCAACCCCATCCCATTAACTCTCTATCTCCCAGCTTCATGTTTCTGCTCCCCTCTCCCAACCCACCTCTCACACACCCACACCTGGAGTAGGGATAGTCTGTACTGGCTCACCAGCTCCGTAGTAGTAAATCACAGCAGTAGCTCTTAGCCAGCCCCCTGCTCACCAGCCCTCTAGTGGCAAATGATAGCTGTGCAGGTGGGGGACAGTCAAGGAAGGTGTCACAGGGGGAGAAGTCCTGGGGACACACTGAAGCGCCCCAAAGGAGCCGCAGAGGCAGAGGCGAACGGCAGAGACCAAAGGGAAAGAAAAGGAAAATGGCGGTTACTTACCTTAGGATCGCCGGAGAACCCCGCACGTGGCTGGAACAACGGCGTGAAACACCTGCAGATGGCGGGTGATGTCAGCCCAAGGCACCGGCAGGAGAATATAAAGGAAGAGG
Organism: Caiman crocodilus; assembly: GCA_030014935.1. NCBI lineage: Eukaryota > Metazoa > Chordata > Crocodylia > Alligatoridae > Caiman > Caiman crocodilus. The sequence goes on along the minus strand of JAGPOW010000261.1, from coordinate 73,865,477 downwards.
TTGCGGCCAGGATGGGGGGGGAGCATGTGGCTGCCAGGCGGAGGCTGCGGCAGAAGCAGCTGGAGCAGCGGAGCGGGTGGAGCAGACTCCGAGTGGAAGAGTGAGCCTGGGAGGCGTGGCTTGCCAGAGTTGGCTGCTGCCGCATGCTCCGGGCTAAAGAACCAGCCCAGAGGGCACAGGACGCCGGAGCTGACTGCCGGCACGTGCTGTGAACTAGAGAGAGAGCCCAGGAGGCGCGGAACGCTGGGGCTGACTGCCGGCGCATGCCTTGAATGGGGGAGAGAGCCCGGAGGACGTGGAACGCCAGGACGAACAGCCGGCATGCCCTACGGAGAAGAAGAGCCAAGAGAGAGACGGACGCCAGAGGATGGCACGTCTTTAACCGGTGAGCCAGGGAAGAGCGGGGAGCAAACCGCGGATGCGCGGAGGGGCCCGCAGCCCCGAGGAGACCCAGAAAGAGGACTGCAGCCAGGGGCAGACCCAGTGGAAGAGGGAAGCCCTAGGGCAACCCGGAGAGGGGCCATCCGGACCAGGTGGACCCAGAGAGAGGGCTCTATGGCAGGGAGAACCTGGAGAAGGTGTCGCTCCCGGGGGAGCAAGACAAGGAGTGGTGGGTAGCCAGCCCGGAGAGTGAGGGCTAGCAGGCAGAGTCGCAGGTAGTGACGTGATCGAGGGGCCAAGACCCCGGTAGGGGACTAGCGGCGTTTAAGTTTAGTAGAATTCTTTTGTTTGGTTGTGTTACCCCGGGTTAGAAGGGGTTGCGGCATGGGGGCAGATAGAGGGAGGAAAGCTCATCTGTCAGTGGTGGGCCAGGGAGAATAGCAATGAGAACGCCCAGAACCGCCGGGCAGGGTAGGGGCGAGGGGAGGAGCCTCGCGGAAGATCCCGACTGCAGGTAGCCAGAGAGGACAGCCGCCCAGAGGGAAGCCCCACCCACTGGAAGATCAAAGTCATGGCAGGTGAGAAGGGGCAGACCCCGGAGCGGAACAAGACCTGCCCCAAGGCTTCCTGCGACGGCCAGCCGGATATCTATGACCTCGGGGCAAAGAGGCCCGAGGTAAGATGTTCACGCCCGGTGGCTACAGAAGGTTTTTATCCTTAAGGTGTGACTGTTCCAAACTCAAGCTGGTACTAACACAGATCAACATCTGTGCAGCAAGAAGTGCAACATGTTAACAGGGGCCCTTAGTCAGACAATAACAATAGTATATTGCTGATCTGGCACCATGACCAATTCCAAGACCTCTACAAATATCTGACATTTCTCTTCCCTTAACGTATCCAATTTGATCTGAGTTTAAACAATTTGAGCTCATTGACTGCTAGTGAATGGCTAGTGTTTTTGCTAAGAATCTTTACAACATGTTTCAAAAGGGATTTGAGCTTACAAAGAGCTGCAAAAGATAAAATCTTTTCCAACTTTACAAAGAACAGCATGAGCTCTTTCACAAATTTTTTGCCTCTATGCAAAATTAGGTTTTTCCCTAATAGAATTGCATTAAAAGTACCCTCAAGAGACCTACTAATAGTTTCTTAAGTACCTTATAAAATTCAGCTGGAAAATAATCAGATCCCAGAGTTAACCACTTTTTACACTTATTACTGACTCTAAAATTTCCTCGTCTGCTGTGGAAAGCTTCAGTGAAAATGATGTACCCACAACTTGTGATATTTTTTCAAAAAAATATTTTTTCATTTTTTGTGTTTTGGACATCTTGCTGTTGAGACCTTGTCCCTCTTAGATAATTAAAACCACTACCATTTTTATTAGAGGTGCACAGATACATCTGTCTGATAGCAGATCGGCACAGGTATAAAGAAAATTGACTGCATCAGAAATCTGCCTGATGTGGCCAACAATATGGCTGATAAATATCTGTGCATGTGCACAGATGCAGCACAGCACGTAGGCGGCAAGGAGCACAGCCTGGCAGCATGGAGAGCTGCGTGCAGCTGGTAAGTCTGTTGTGGTGAAAGGGGAGGGGGGAGGGAAGGGGCATGGGGGGGATGGATCAAGGCCCCCCATGGTGAGGGAAGGAGTGGGACTGGGGTTGAGGCAGGTGCTGCCTAGCCAAGGTGGGGTGGGGCATGGGACAGATCCATGGTTTGTCCAGGGATAGCTCCATGGGAGGCCATTTGCCCCTAGATCTGTGCAGGGCATGGGTGGGGGCAGCTGCTGCTGCAGGCTGGGGTTGGGGCTGCACCAGGCTTTTCCTGGCTTGTGGGGGGAGTTTGTTTGGGTCGGGGCTGCACTCAGGGTGGGCGGTGGTGCTGGGAGGGGAGGTTATAGGGGAACTATGGTGAATTTTGTGATGGCTGCAGCTCCCCCGCCTGCCTCCTGATGGCCCCCTTCCAGCACTCCCACCACTCACCCTGAGCACAGCCTGGTCCAGCCCCCACCGGGAAGAGCCTGGCACAATCCCAGCCCCAGCCCACAGCAGCAGCCCCTCCTGCCTGTGCCCTGTGCAGATCTGGGGCACATGCCATTTATTATATTTTAACACATGTAGGTGCTACTGCAATGTAACTGTTGAGTAACAGCAGCACAGCACCAGTTGTTGTATTACAGTATCGACACCAGTACTACATGGTGTGGGGAGACTCCGGATCCTCTCGGTGCTTTTGTGCTCAGTTCTGTGTACCCTCCCAGTGTGGAAGGCATAACAATACTCCTGGCTATTTTACCACTGATACCTGACTTCTACCTAATTACTTCAGCAAGCCCTAGAAGTACCATAGTAAGAGACCCAAACTGAGTTCAGTGTTCCTAGCTATTTCTATTTATCTATCTGATGAGGACACCTGTTGGGTAAGAAACCATGATGAGCTCCCCTTTCCAGTATGTATATTTGACACAGTAAAGGATGAATACACTCTCAGAAGTCCTTAAGAAATCATCCCCTCCATGACCAGATGATAGACTCAGTTCTAAGGATTAATTAAACTTTCTGGGACATACCCATACCTGAGACCAGCAAGAAGAAGGCTTTAATCAGTTCTGTTTGTCCTTGAATTGATCATATCCATCTTGTGCCTGAAGTCCCCCAAGGAAAAGATTTAAAGTCCTAGTACTGCAAAACAAAAATCTTCATTAGCATGTTTGGTAGAAAATTAGCTACTGGATGCAAGCCTTATTAAGAAACTTTCTTTTAAGAGGAAGCCCTAAGCTCGCTGGAACAGGAGATGGTGTCTGGATGCCTATGCTGATTTCTTATTTGGCCTGAAAAATGAAAATCACACCCCCTTCTATGCCTCAGTTTCTCTGTCTATAATGGAAGATAGCAGGACAGGGTGGCACTTTAAAGGCTTCTTCAGAAAGACAAACTTTCATAGGCAGTAGTGTACATGGTCTTTAGTTTTTAAGGTGCCACCCTTCCTGATTTCAGACTAACATGGGTAACAACCACTTTCCATCTATGAAGTGGGGATAATACTGATTTACACCAGCTTCTGAAACTGAACTCATTAATGTACCAAAACACTTGGATCACCACTGATGAAGAAGACTAGGGATAAGCAAACATCCTAGCTCTGGTTACTTGTCATCATGAGGTATGATTTTCTCAACATAATTCGCTGATGTTTGTATTTTGAAGCATCTGCTAGAATGGTACCAGAAGACAATCACCAATATCCCAGGAAGAAGCATCTTTTCTCTACTCTATTGTTTTCATAGAGATCTGCTTACCCAGCTCTGAGGGCATCTACATCCCAGTAGGACAGCAGGTGTCTAGTTGAGAAGTAACACCTGAAGGATCCACACTGTACAGTCTATAACTCAAAAGATCTAAATAACCCTCATTCTCAAGACTTCTCTGCACCAAGAAGTTATTTCAGAATAAAATAAGGCTTATCATCCTAGACCAGTGGTTCTCAACCTTTTCTATCTAAGGCACCCCTCCATAGTTTTTGTAACTTAAGAAGCACCTAGCTTCAAAAACAAATTTATATATTACACCACTTACTTCCTTGTAGAGAGGCTGCAGAATGGAGGTGGGGGATCATTCAGGGAGGGAGGAGTCTGAGCCTCCTTTTATCTACTTAGCTTATCTGCGTATCTCCTTATTCCTCACAGCACCCTTGAGCAGAGATGGAGGCTGTGGCAGAATGCCACCTCTGTCTCTCCCAAAAAACTCTTCTATTTGACAATTTGGTTAACATGGTCACTGCAAAGGGCAGACTCCTCTGCCCCTTCACTTTGGGTGACCCTGAGTTATGACCTGAGTTGGATAATTCCTGAGGGAGAGGGGAAAGCTGTTCCTTCTGCCTACATAACTGGCATCACACACCTGGGTGAGGGGCTTATGCTCCCTATTGTTCTAAGCAATGCCAACCTGACTGGGAGGGGGCTAGAGACTGCCAATCTACCTGGCAACCAATGATGCATTTCAAATTGATTGGCTCGCAGACAACAGGTGCTGGCCTCCACTGAACCAGGTAAATGAGGTCATAAGGTCTATATAATTTAAGGACTGCCCAAGAGGAGGAGCAGTAGCCATGATGAAAACTCAGAGACAGAAGCAGGACCATCTGAAACATGCTCTCTCTTGAAACTTACAATCAATGAACTGCTTGCCTCCAGAGGGAATTTCCACCTGCCTCTGGATGATACTCATGAGTAAGCTACCCGAGATCCAACTAGATATATAGCTTCCAGTAACTTAGATGTGTGATCAAAGGCTACGCAGCCACTCTGTTTGCTCTATGGGATTTCTCCAATATTCCTCTACCCTGTACCCTATTCCAAACTTACTCCTCATAACCAATAAAGTTCTCCTTTGTACTTAGTATGGGAGACTTATTAGGAGTGGGTCTAGATTACGCTTTGCGGTCCCCTTGGTTAGGCTGACTAAGGGAGACCATTATTTGTGCTACAGACTGAGGGAAGCACCCCAAGCTCTTGAAATAGGTTGAGTACCCTCAGGGGCTACTAGGCCTGTGTTTCCCAGTGGGTACAGAACCAGGATCACTCCAGACCCTGGGTGGTGGCGGTGTTACCCCCAAGCCAGTGGGTGTGTTCCAGGAAGGTGGTCAGCTAGAAATGAGGCGCCCCCAGGGAGACACTTGGAGCCTGGAAGGTGGTTGGGCGCAGTGAGGTGGGTGGCTTGGTGCAGGAGCACCCTCTTCTAGCCCGTCACAGAGGCACCACAGGGTGCTTTGGCACCCTAGTTGAAAATCACTGCCCTAGATTGTGAATTGAAAAATACCGGTATTATAGTTATTCCAGAATAACTCCCCAGGTGGAAGCTCTTATTGGAATAAAAACTTTTTTTTTAGTTTTGCTGAATCTAGTTTGGATGTAGATTTCTCAAAAGCAATAACTCAGGAAGAAGGGCCATAGGATCTCCAAGATCCAACTACCAAATAGTAATTAAACCAGCAAATAAATGAGGGGCTATAGTTATCCTTAACTATGAAGACTACCTAAAAGAAGCCAATAGACAACTCTTTGACATTACCTAGTATAAAAAAATAAAGATCCTACTCCCCTTTGACACAGAACTAGCAATCACCCTAAACACACCAAGAAAGCTGTAATATACAGCCAAGCTCTCCAATACCACCAAATTCGCACTGATCGTCACCTCACAAATCTCAAAAGGGCCTTCAGCCAACCAGAACACTCCTACAGAGAGCTTCATCATGCTTTTGAAGGAGCCACCCGGATACCATGTGAAGATTTGCTGCAGTACAAAAAGAAAATCTCCACAATTTGCACACCATTAGTTATGACATATCACCCTTCCCTGGAACCTACATGGAAAATCCTCAAACAACTGCAACCCTTACTAGAAGAAGACCCCTCTCTTAAAAAGATCTTTTCAGAACCACCCATCCTAGCCTTCAAACAAGCATCAACCCTTGCTAACCTCATCACGAGAAGCAAACTCCCTATGACCTAAACCATACCAAATGGATGCAGAACATGCCAGGACAAGAAATGCAAAACCTGCCAACACTTCTCCATCACCCCCACTATAACTACACCCCATAACAGAACCATCACCTTTCCCGGATCTTACAGCTGCACCTCCAGAAGTCTTATACATATCATCCAGTGCACCAAATGCCCTGATGCAAAATATGTTGGACAATTGCGTACCAGAATGAATGCACACCGAAAATCTGGCACAGGCAAGAATACCCAACTACCTGTGGGAGGCACACTTCTTACAGGACAATCACTCCTCAAAGGGAACTTACAAAATGCCTTCTGTAGACAAGCCTACAAACGTCACTCCATAAATCTACTGGATACAAAAAATCATGGAGTTCATATAGACATTGGTTTTATGACATGTTATAATCTGCCTGACACCTGATTGAACAGGTACCTGCCTGACCCAACCTGTCACATTCTTCTTTTCCCCACCTTTTCTCCCTTCCCCTCCTTTTCTGTCCTTTGTTTCTCTGATTTCCTACTATTTCCTTCCTTCTTTGAGAGCCTCTTTCTTATCCTGTATTATTATGACTTCTGTAATATTCCCCTTTGGCCTTTTTTTGCCCTGCTTTACCTTTTGTTTCTCTTTTCTACCTATTTATATTTTCACTATATCTTCTCATACTTTGAACTTCTCTCATTCCTGTTTTCTTGATCTCCAACTATTTTCTTTTTCACTGACAAGATACAAGGTGGAAAAGAAGCTATCACTGTAATGTCTCCCTTTAGCCTTTCCCCAGCTCTACTCTGTGCTTTATCTTTTGTCTTTCTAATTATTCTACCTATTTACACTATCACTGACATCCTGCCACACTTTTAGCTTCTCTCACTTCTTAGAGTCTCAGAACAACAGAGATTCCCTATGCTTGAAGGGTGACTGTACCTGAAAGCTTGCTAAGAACTCCCCTCCCACCCCCAACTACTCAGTTGGTCTAATAAATGATACCACATCTACTCAGCTAAGCACCTTGCCTCAAAAGCAATAAAAAAATCTTATTCTGGAATACGAGTAGCCACAACCAAAGCTGACCTGGAACAGCTATCACAGAATGGTTATACCAGAATAGTTAAATTAATTAATTTCCCTGTGTAGGCAAGCCCTCAAGCATCTTTTCTTCACCTATTGCATTCCTGTGGTCTACAGATCATCAGCTAATGTGAACAATCCTCCCTCTTCCAGTATTTCCCCACCACTCTAGATATTATCTCCAGTGAAACCCCTCTAGGTGATGGTGGTGGGGTCTCTGCTTCTCTTGGAGAAGAGAGAATTGGATTCTAAGAAATAATAGAAACCATGTAATTAGGTTTTTGTGTACACTCATGTTTCTACTATAGAGTAGAGGGAAAAATAAAGCTGCAGCTGTCTTCATGGGAGAGCAAGACAATGGATGTTTTGTCAACCAGGACAGGCTGGAGAAGAGGGGTTTGTGTTTAGAAACAGCTCATAGTTTAGCCAGGATCAGGACCTTGTCACATATTTCACTTAGGATGTGTTAATTGCACCTAAAATGCTAGTATCTGAGTATTCAAGCAGAAGTAAAATACAAGCTAAGTGCCATTGTTGCATAGCAAAATTAAAAATTTCCTAGAAATGAGCATCTCCAGATTGTATTACCCAACATGTGCTGAGCTAACCTAACATGTGTCTGGCTCTAATGCAGTTTGTGGGGATAGGACCAGCAAACAACTGTTTGTCACTTCCAGGCCTTGCAGTACACTGCAACACACTGGAGTCTTCAAGTGCTCTGGTGCATAAATGGTTTTAGACTGTAGTAAGCATTACAGTGCATCTGCTCAGAAAACTTCATAATCCATAATAATGCTTACTTACTACAATATAAATAAAACATGCTAAGTGTGACAAGGCCTCGGTCTTACAGAGAAAATTTATTCCTGACGCTGAAAGGAAGGGATCTCTAGACTCTTACCTCCCTGATGCACCAATCAGCCAAAGGTTGATTGAGGTTTCCACTAATGCTTTCCATAGGGAAGGAGCAGGAAGACTGATACGAGGAGAGGTCCAACTATGTCACCAGATTCCCAACCAGGTGACCAAAGATGAGATATATTGAGAGGAAGAGAAAAGTAGAAGCCAGACAGTATTTTATTACTTTAGCTAAAAAATCTCTTTAGAAATAGGGGGTCATGTCCAAATAATTCCCACTTTACAGACTCCTCATAGAAAAGATTTGAACAAATACAGAGAAAGCTGCTAGAAACTCCATCTTCTAAACCTATCCATGAATTGAAGCACTGCGGCACATTTTATTCAGTGACCACAGGATAGGGCCTGGATATCAAACAGGATGCCGCTCAGGTCAGATGTTTTGTATATAGCCAGGGCCTAAAGACAGTAAAGACAGAGGGTTTATTTAAGATAAATCCCCAACCTCCACACTAGGAGCTACTGCAAATGCTGCAGAGTAGGTAGTAATGAGAACACGCAGATTCAACCTGGGAGCAAACATGACCTATGAAAGTCCTTCCAATTTTGGACTAGCTTCACTACACATGGCATCAACCAGTGTGTGGGGAATTACAAGCTGGAAAGGAGAGAGACAGTCACCATTTCTCCCCCAGTACACTTTAGAACAGGGACGGGCAAAATGTGGTCCATGGGCGGATGCAGCCCACCAGGCCATTCTATCTAGCCCATGGGACCCCTAAAAAATTTAGAAAACTAACATTTATCTGCCCCGGCTGCCTGTCATGCGGCCCTTGATGGCTTGCCAAAACTCAGTAAGCAGCCCTCCGTCTGAAATAATTGCCCGCCCCTGCTTTAGAATCAGCACTTTTGCTTAAACTGAAATGCAATGACCAGCCTCACAGTCATAAATTACAGTTATGAAGTTACAAGGACAAATAAAGGGGTAACTGGATGGAAGCACCTAAAGTAAAAATATTTCTGACACATGACACAACACTATGGTTCCAAACACTATAGGGGCAGATCTGAAGGAGGTGTGGTGACTTTCAGACCAAGCCACGGAAGCAGCAGGTAAGAACATTGAAGCAGGTATGTATCTACCTCTTTTGCTACTTTTGAGCAGGTATGTTTCCACCTCTTTTGGTACCCTATTACTTCCCCTCCATGCTCAGTGGGACCTCCCCACAACTCCCCTCCCATCCCCTATCTGCCACTGCCCATACTCCTGCCTTTAGCTACCCCTGGGGACAAGGACACTGGTGGTGGATTCTTCCTTCCTGCCAGGTGTTCTTCACCAGTCTGAGATAAGGCTCAGGGAAGAGAATCCACCTACTGGCACCACTGTCCCTGACTGGGCTTGTCTCCCCATTCAGCTACTACCTGCAGCCCCAGCTGAACCAAAGCTGAAACATCCAGGACAGCAGCAGTGGCAGATGAGTCTCCCTGAGCCCAGAGGCATAAGGAAGAAAATTAGAAAATAGGCCAAGAGATAATTTTAGGTGATAAGTAAATGGCAAATTTATTATGAGCTTACAATTAATTGCAACAGAAACACACATATGTACATACAGCCAATGAAAATTAGGGCTGAATATTCAGCAGTTTCAATATGTATCATAGAAACATAGGAAATTAGGGTTAGAAGGGAGCTCAGGAGGTCATCTAGTTCAACAAAGCAGGACCATCCCCAACTAGATCATCTCACCCAAGTCTTTGTTTAGACGGGTCTTAAACCCTCCAAGGAAGGAAATTCCACAATCTCCTTGGGTAACCTGCTCCAGTATTTTACTACTTTCCAAGTGAGAAAAATTTTCCTAATTTCTAATAGAACATGAGATGGTCCATTTTTACATGATTTCTGAGATGGTGCTCTGGGATCCTGAATTATGTCCCCACAAGGAGGATATCAACAAGTTGGTGGGATTCAGAAGTATGAAAACCTTAAACGTGGAGAAAGTTGTCAATATGACAGTTTTATAGCAGCAGTAGGAAGCAATCAAAAGAAGAGCAATTATTTAACTACAGACTGCTAGTGTTTGTATTGGGCTAATGCCCAGGGGCTCCAAAATTTAAAACATAATAAATCTGAAACTGTGGACTTCACTATGGTGTCTGGTATAGTTATATCAGAGCAGTGAGACAGACCATATCCTCTTGCATCCAGATGGTTTAGATTCTCCTCTTGTTCAATCCTCAGTAGAGGTTAGCAGTAGAGGTTGATGAAACCTGAGTGCAGACACACGAGGGCTGAACTGTTCTGAGAATGTCTTTGATTAGGAACCAGTTCACAACTGTTGCAGTGCAGAGGAGTCCACTTCCAAAGCAGTTCTAAGAACAGCCACCTTTTAGGTACTGGAGTGCTGTGGCACTGCCATCACAGAATGGGAATATGTACCTTGCCCAGCAGCTTTAGGGGCAAGAGCCCCACATTGCCCTAGGATTTCCTTACCAGGGATGAAGACCCTGAGGGGATTTAATGGCAGCTTTCAACTACCTGAAGGGTAGTTCCAAAGAGGATGGATCCAGACTAGGCTTACCACATTTCCAGTTTCAAAAAAGAGGACATACGCGTATTTGGGTAGGGAGGAGGAGAAAAGGAATATGACTGTGGGGGGGAGCAATAATATGCCCTTGCCCTAGCCCTGCCACTCACTCCTCAGGGACAGCACTCCCCCGCCGGCCCTGCTGCTGCCCCTCACTCCTAATCCACAGTACCCCGCCTCCTAGGCTATGCTGATGCCCCTCACTCCTGACACTGCCTATGCAGTGCTTCTGCAGCCCCCTGGCACTGCCTATGCTCCATGTTTCTGACCCACAGGCCCTGCCCCTCCAGGTGCCCCTCACTCCCAAAACACAGCTCCCCCAACCCTGTCGGTGCCCTCACTCCTGACCCACAGCTCTCTGCCCCCAGCCCTGCAGTCTCCCAGCTGCACTGCCCCTGCAAGCATGGGCACGAGCCCTGGTGCCACTGGCCCAGCCATGCAGCTCCCTGCTGTCCCCAAAGGGCCTCCCTTCTCCTCTTCCCCCACTGGAGGGGCAGGTGCTTCCCTCGCCTACCCTGCCCTGCTGCAACCACAGCACTTGGATAGCTTCCCTCAACATTGGCAGGCATCAGCCCCCCCCTTACACGCTCATCCTTTCCATACACCTCTGCCACACACACATATACCCTAGCCAGTACCCAAGCTCTAGCCCTCGAACACTGCCCCCTATAGGCTTACCAGCATACAGCTGCTGAGGTTGCTCCCACTTCCCTGCCTGGCTGTATGCTGGCCGTGTGAACATGTGGGCAGACAAATGTGATCAGTAATGCCAACTGTTGCAGAAAAAAAATTACAAGACATGTGATTTCCAAGTCAAATTAACTCTGACTCATGTTCTTAGGACAGAACCTTAAGTCTTGGGATTTTTTCTTCTGGTCCAGGTAGAGAGAACCTAGCTGAGCCTGTGGAGGGGAACATCCATTGGTAAGCTGGGGGGGAGGGGAGTGCAGGGGAATATGGGGGAAACAGATAAGAGGCCCTCGACAGGGAGGAAGGGAGGGAGAGAGGGATTGGGGCAGGGTCTGGAGTAAATAAGGCCCTGGGGTCAGTCATGCAACAGAGACACAGGTAGCTTGTCAAGAGGTATGGGAGGAGGTGCAGCTTGCTGCCACTGCACACACTCCCAGGGGAGGACATGTGGTCTCTGGGTTTGTGTGGGGCAGAGGCAGTCTGCCCACTGAGGGCTGGGGATCACTGTGTTCTGCTGCTTTTTCCCAGGAGCTATGCAACACCAGTATGCATCCTGACACACGCTGGACAGGTAAGGCATGCCGGCACACAGTGCAGCTCTCAGGGCAAGGTGGGGGGAGGCAGCAGTAGGGGCTTCCTAGATCCCTACTTCTACTTGATGTTCTGGGGACTACCTGAAGTCTCTGCCTCAGGCTGCAACTTTAAGATTTTTGCTAGAAAACCACCTAATTAATTTCAGTTCACCCCATATGGTGGGGTAGGTGGGTGCACTCTTAATGATAAACACCTGTTAATTGCTAGGTCAGGCAAAATGGAACCACAATGGGCACTTAAGGCTGCAGAATGGCTGTTAATCCAATGCTTGGTCAATGTAAATTGCCCCATTAACTCTGATAAACTGTTCCTCAGCCCTGCACCCTCCTTTATCTGCTCTGGTTACATTGTTTTTAACACTATAGATTCTTATTTTAAACATCTGGTTTTATGTTCTGAATTGTGTTTGAACACCTAACAATGCTAACATTGAATGGCATCTCATAGAAAGGGTTTCAAGGACTTCCATGCTGGCTTTTACTACTCAGACCTGATAAAGGACATCCTGCATTTGAAAGCTTGTCTAACTCTACCCCAGCTATGCAGTTGGTCCAATGAAAGACATCACCCTAAGAAATCCTGGCTTCTCACTTAATTCCTGGACCATCATGGCCACAACATCATTCCAATACAGGTTTCCCTCACTTTATGCAGGTTTTGTATGTGCAAATTTTCTCTTATGTGATGACCCTTTTTATACCAAAAATGCATTATATGAGAGGTAAATTCACTCTTATGCAATCAGTGTGGTGGAGACCTGTAGTCAGCTGCTTTGTATGGTGCATTGTGGGAATGATGTGCACCAAAATATAGTCTGCTGTGTGGGTCCATGCTCCTTGCTTGTTGTCTGTGACACATCACCCCTACACGTGTAGTTGCCATCCCCATTATGGTAATATTCACCACCCCCATGCTTGTGCACACTGTCTGGTGTTGGCAAGTACCAAAATTGCCTTGTAAAAATGGGTCTGGGGCCCAATACTGTTGAAGTCTTGGAACATATCTTTATTTGTTGCATTGTAAAGTGGGTTCTTTATGCAAATTCAAGTTTTCCAGGAATGCACATACAGCACGAAGCGAGGGAAACCTGTATTACCAAAGACTCTCAAGGCACCCCAGGGTGCTGCAACATCCTGGCTGAGAATTGCCAATCTCAGGTGTTAGACGTAGAATTTCAGAACTAGGTGCATCCCTAGGAAATTCCTCCAAGTTTAGTCCTGCACTCCTGCAAACCATGAGGTGTACATCTGCTGCCCTTACGCGTGGCTTGCTTCATCTGTCAAGGGCTGCTTCTCCCTCTGCCCCACTATCCACCCACTTCACCCCTCTTCTTCCTTAAATGAATACCTGAGGGTAGACCACAAACTGGCTGTGCCCTGGGACTAATGTTTGCCTCCTCTTCACATTACAGGTACCACACAATTACCTGGTTAATTGTGCAATTACTTGCATACCAGTAACACATGCCAGGTAGTTATCACACCGTAAAAAGCTCCCATCAACTATGAAAATAGACCCTGAAAACGCACATGCTTTATAGCTAGTTGCTACCCAGCTTTCACCTGCATGTGCAGCAGGGTCTCTCCTCTCCCCTGTGGCGGGGTGCACTTGTTGTGAATAACCCCGAGCCATTTCTCTGAAGGCCTAATAAATGGCCTCGAGCCATCCTCCCAAGACAGAATACACAGGGAGACTGGAAGGTTGTT
>JAGPOW010000261.1:73835774-73850873 GCA_030014935.1 Caiman crocodilus | reverse complement strand
TCTCCATCTCACTCCCTCAATCCATGCCCCCCCCCACATATGGCCTGCAACACCCCCCCCCCCCCTTAAGATCCAGACCCTAGTCTGAAGGAGTGCAATCCACAAAAGCAGACACCCCCTACATCAAGCTTCATTGCCCTGGGGCAGTGGGATGCAGCAAGACCGCCCACCTCTGCTCTGCTCCCTTCCTCAGGAAGGAGCCCATGGGCGTTAACAGCTGTTTCACTCCCTTCCCCCTTGTCCGAGCTGTTCTTATCCTCCCTAGAGGCATCTTTGCAACCTTGCCACAGGAGCCTAAGATTGATGTTGTAGACATGACAGTCCACGGTCCAGAAGTGATGCCAGAGGGGAGGACCTCTTGGGGCAGTTTCTTATTGCAGTGGCTCCCAAACTTTTTAGACCACAGACCAGCAAACTGTAGACCAGCATGCTGCAGACACTGGCAGCCAACCCTTTTTTTATATTCAATATAAAAAAGGGTTGTCTGCAGTATGCTGCTCTGTTCTGGACTTCCAGTCCAGCAGCCAACCCTTTGCAGCCAGGTACCAGGCTGTAGCACAGGGGTTGGAGATGTCTGTCTTATTGGACCAGTCGTGTAGTAGGGATAAGGCTCCCTTCCAGCCCCACAGTTTTTGGCTAGTTCCCATTCACTTGGCCGTAAAGCCTCTGTTGGTTCAGATGGATGCTTAATGGCAGGCTCCAGCATTGCCCAAACTTGTGGGTGGACATCTCTTTGAAATATGGTGCCTTGAATTTTAGTGAAGTACTGGAAGTAAGGGAGGGGGAAAAGTAAATGTGACCAACTGAAAGCTGCAGAAACATTAACAGGAGGGTCAGTTTGCAGCATTTGAGTCTCTATATAGGAACAGTAAACAGGAGCCAGCCTGGTACAGTTTTTCTTGGCTCACAAGCCCAGGTATCACCTGAACGGCCAATTATGGTGAACAGCTCAGCAGTGCTAGAGTTAGATAATAAAATCTCTGCATCAAATGAATTGCCAAACATCCTATTACTTCAAATCTGTGTTTCAGTACATTACTGAAGTAGACTTATATTTAATGAACAGACTTCTAGCCCTCACCGTGAGCCCTGTGGAGTTGGGTCACTTACCTCCTCAGTACCAAAGCAGAAAAATAGTTGGCTAACCCTATTTCAATTTTAGTAATTTAGGTCTGTGTTAATTTTGATTTAGGTTTTGTAGGAAATGTTTCCTGACAGCTATCAGAGAAAGTGGAACGCATTGTCCTCTCTGCCGAGGAAGCGTGACTAAGAAAGAAAGATCATATCCCCAAAGGGCCCTAGATGTTGAAAACAACATGAAGAAGTTTTCTGGAAGCTGTAAATGCTGTGAAAAACAGGTGGAGTATACTTGTAACAAGCAACTATTGTAAGGAGTTAAAGTTTTCCATACCTGGGGTTTCATTTTGCATGTTGCTATGCATCATCAGTGTTCGGTTGTTTTGCTCGAGCACCATCAGCGTTGAGCCACAAGTGAGGCATAAGTGCATATGATAAGCAGAATTTGGTCCTTAATTAAAAATATGAATGTTGATATTGGGATAACGTAGAAAGCGAAACCACTTATTTTTCAAGGGATTAATTGTAATTGTCTCATTTTTGGTGATGTGTCAAAATTATAGTGCTTCATAAAATTAAATTGTTAGCAAATTCCTAAAAAGAGTTTTAAAACATGGTTCTGCCATGTTATTTACTTTCTTTTTGGTAGAGCATTAATTTCCAAAACACTGTACGTGAAATCCTAGCCCCATTGAAATCAAAAGGCATCTTGTTGTTGATCTTCAGTGGACCTGGAAGATTGTTTCATAAGTTTTGTTTATGTAACATCTACCTTCATTCAGATTGGAGCTTAATTGTCTGAATGTAGCTATCATGTCTGAAAAAAAAATTGTTGCTCTCAATTTCATTAAGATCCACTAAATCAAGTGGGTATAGGCTAGAAGGAATAAAGTCCCGGGGTCCACAAAATGACTACAGGCCTGGACACAGCATGTTAACACTGGTGTAATTTACTTCAGTCTTATACTACAGTGAGAACTGCATTGGGATCCAGGGTAGCTAGATGACCAGTTATCCTAGGAAAGCTGCTACAGTAGTCACAATGACACTGTCTCTCACCTATTAGGGGCAAAGTAATAACCTAATAGATTTCCTTGGACACATACACCAGTGTAATTTGCACCCAGGGTAACACTACACCTGAGTCTAATGTACCTCGCGTTCCTCCTCCTTGTTTATGTCAGCATAGAGGCATTTTGTGTACAAGCTCAGTACTTAAAAGGAAACTTGAGAAAAATGTAGGTGCAAGAATACATACAATCTTCAGAACCCTTCCTCTGACCCATTAGGTGCCTGTGTTTTTGGCAGGAATGTTCCCATGATACCTAAAGGTGTACTTCTGTATATGCTCTGACTTGCTCCCATCTTGGCAGGGCTGAACAGCCTCTCAGCCTAATCAGGATCCTTGTATTAGGCATTTATATGAAGCACTCAGTTTGATAGGCATGCTCTGAGCACACCTAACAAACTAACATGATTTGAGTTCTCCACAAAGCACAGTGGCAATGCCTACAGATGAAGGTAGGGGTGGTGCTCCCATTTGAGCAACTGCTGAGTACTTGGAGTATTTACCTGGAGTGGAGAGGATGTAGGGCCTACATCTTCCTCAAGCTGATGGGGATTCAAAATCAGATTTCTCACCTAATGGGAGAGCACACTAAACACCTGGTTGTAGTATGCCCCTATGTCATAATACTACTGTTAAAGGTAAAAATTCAAGGTTCATTGGGTGAAAAAAAACACACTTAACCTGGGACAGGGGAGACCATTGCTCAATAAGAAACTCTTCTTGTGCGAATTATTTTCCTTATATTCTTTTTTTTTTTTTTTTTCCAGATTATACTGTAAAATCTAAATAGTTTGAAATTTTACTTGCAGGTTAGATATTCTCGCATGAGACAACATTATAAAACATGTAAGAAATATCAGGAAGAATATGGTGATTCTTGTACTGTTCCAAGCTTAAAGATTTACCAAGAGTCAACTGGGAACAGGTAATCAGTATCTCTCATGCATGACAGCAAATATCTTTTCCACAATGGGGAAATAGTGTTGCAGGACATTTTCTTTTTGTAAACAACCTTGTCCAAGTTCTTATTTTTTCAAAATTGGAAACTTTTTCCAGTCTAGAGAGCGACTTCTATATCTTCCTTATTCTGGGCATATAGAAAACTTTTACCACATTTCCACACATTACATGGCATGGAACTATTTTCAGAAACATTCTCTAGTGTCTCCCACTCTTTTCTTTCCTTAACAGCTTACCTCAACTTTTCTTTCCTTTATGGCTTACTTCAACTTTGTTTCCTATACTTGCTTTGTAGCAAGTTTCATTGCATTTAGAAATCTTTCTTCCCCTTTTTCCCCATTTCTCTTCTGTCCTACTTATACTGTTGTATGAATGAAGGTTGCCTGCTTAGACCATTCCTGTTTAAAAATATTGTTGTTCAGTTTTTTTGCCTTCTGATTTTACCTAGTTTTAGTGTGATCTGTAGGAGGTGTAAGACTGGAATCCTCATTGTTTTATAAACTATAAAATTAGCTGTCACTTGCCCAATTACTGTTGCAAACAGCACTGTATTTTTCTTGCTTTAGCTGCTCACCATTACATCCCTTGTACTCATTCTTAATTTATATTTAGTTTCAAATACAATTAAATTATATATATAAATTTTTTTTTATATATATATATATATATATATATATATATATATAATTATTGTGTTCCTTTTCACCTTTTATATTTCTAATAATTTGACAAATTGGAAGTAATCAATTTGCATTTGAAATCAAATTGTGATAAAAATAAGTGTGTTGAGTAAGGTTCAAACTCCCTTATAATATTGTTTTCAGAAATTGTATATTAGCTCTGCTCTGCAGTGTCTTATAAAATGAGTGATGTTACTGAAGAATTTTCATGCCCAGCATTACAAGTAGTATAAAAAACTTCAGGGTTTATTTCAGCCATATTTACAGTTTTAAATGTCTACATTCTTGGGGCACATATATCATAGCTGAGCAGTCCAATTTGGCTTGGCTAAACATTTCAAAATTGTATCTTGATGTTCTTCCTGGCAACTCCGTGTAGGAAATTCTTGGTTGCATGCACAACCTGCAACAGCTTTTCTTTCTGCCATTCCAAATTGTGAATGAGTTAATTGCCTTTCTATCATCCTAAGCTGTGCCTTTTGGAAAACTGTCCATTTTATTTTTACATTGTACCCTTGAAGCTATTTTTCCTATTAATAATTTTGCTACTTAATGGATAAGCAAGTAACATGCATCATTTTCCTGCTAATTCATTCTGTATTCCAGTAAGCCTGTCATGCTAATGAAGTGAAAAACATTGCATGACGATGCAAAACAAAAGTTCTGAGCAGTGGTGATACTTAAAAATGTGTTGTTACAATTGTATGTTTTACTTGTAAGATCCATTGCATTCATGGGAATGAATAGATTTTTCCTTTCATAATTAGAGGCCTTTACACATGCAGGCCTCAACTAAAAATGATTACTCTTGTAATTTTATACAGTTTCAGACTAAGCAGTAGGAGATGTAAATACATCTACAGCTGATTGTAGGTGACTAATCTTCAGACATTTCAGGGAGATGCTTGGTAGCCTTCTTGTAGTCCATCTAATTAAATTGCCCCTTTTTAAATACTAAAAATAGATCCAGTAGGGAAGAGGAGAACTCAGACTTCTAAAAGATATTTAAAAAATCCCCAATCTTTCAACAAGCTTTACAGTAAGCATACACTTTGCTGCTTTTACATCAGTCTGCCCATCAGAATCTCCTTCTTATGGTGCCACATCTTAGAAACTCTTTAGAATGCAATGCGTTTCAGGAAGGTGCCAAAGAATGAAAGCAGTGTTCTGGTTCTGGTCTCAACAATGACCAAAAAACTGGCTACACTCTCCAGGTTGTTAATGGACTATGTTGACACACATCTGCAATTTGCTTGAAAACTTAAGTTCTTTAGCAATGTATCAATACAATGGCAGCATCAAGAAACAGTTTTTTCTTCCATTTTAATTACCACCAGAGGGCACATTGACAAATGTTATCTTCCTCTGGCATCTCTTCTAAACTTTGGTAGTAATGCATGTTATATATAACATTGTCTAACTTTAATTTCCAGTGCTCATCCCACATTTAAGTGCCCCCTGTGCCAGGAAACCAACTTTACAAGGCAACGCTTACTGGATCATTGTAACAATAGACATGTTCATCAGATATGTCCTGTAGTAAGTAGACTACACATTTTCATTCAAAAATGTTTCCATCTCAGCCATACCTTTTCTTGCTTCTCTTCAGTCATGAGGCAGTTGAGTGTTTTTCTTTTGTTGTATGTAAACAGTTCATGTACACTGTTTCTCCTTTTGAGTATGATGTTTTGTTTTCTGGTTCATTATCTTAAACTGTTGTTTCTTGTAAATGCACTGTCAATTTAAAAATACCATTTCTGTCTTGTAATTTACTGTTACAGTAAATGAAACCTAAAATTAGCAAAATTAAAAGAGTATAGGCAAAATGTTCTCTATTTTTCATTTTACTTTTGTATAGCTGTTTTAGTCTTGTGAGAGACAGCTACAAACTCCAGCATAGGTGAAAAGGAAAATCTATTAATAAACAGCAAATTGTTATTTAAACCACAGAATTGGATAAGGAGAGTTATGTTTGATAGTGGTCACCAATTACTTTTAAGCTTTTTAATAAAATCGAGTAAACTTCAAGTTGCAGAGACATAATTAGTTGTGTTAGTCTGAGGTCAGGTAGAAGGCCTAGGGTACAGGGGAGGCTGTAGTCCTTTAGGAGAGGTTGAAGTTGACCTAGCAGATGAAATTGCAGGAGGTTGTAGCAGAGTAGTCAGAGGCAGAAGCTGCTTTAAATCAGTTGAAGCTAGCTAGGAACTGCATTCTTGAATTTAAGGTGCAGGGTAAGAACGGGTTACTCTGATACTTACAGGTATATTTATATTTCTGTATCTCAATTTATGGTTAATAATTTCTTATACTCGTTCTTGTTTTCATAATAAACCTTTTTATTATCTTTTACCCACTTAATGACAATATTAACTGTAAGTTGACACTCTGTTACCTTGTTTTTTTCTGGAAAAGTGTAAATACTGTAACAATTAAAATAATGTGATTTATGTAAAAATCTCCAGTAATTCACTTCTAAATACCAAAATAAGATTATACATTAAGCATCACTGTATTGCTTATTGCACTTCTGCATTTTTTTTTCATATTTAGGTCTGTCCTATTTGTGTCTCTCTTCCTTGGGAAGTTTCTAACCAGGTTACTAGAAATTTTGTTGACCATCTAAATGTATGGCACCGGTTTGACTACGGAGAATTTATGGTAAGCACTTTTGCTGTTTCTCAAAAGAAGATTCTGTGCCCCCCTCCCCCCCCCCCCAAATCTACTGAGGAATGAAAGTTACTAAATTAGAACAGTTCTCTGGCTAACCAAGTTTTCTGTGGACTCTGGCCACAAAAACAAACTTAGTCTATGTGGAAACTGCTACCTACTCGGATGTAGTTCTGCCCATTCTCAAACTTGTCTCTGGTATGAACTATAAATGCTATTGACAAGTGATTGTTGGCAACAGATTCAGCTAGTTCATACTTATGTTCTTATGCTCACCACTGTTTTTGTCCTTACACAGTTCCTTAAGACACTTCTTTTTTTTGATCAGAAACAATCACAGAACCCACCCATATGCTTCACTTTGTGGTGTTCATTGTTTTGATGAATGAGTTAACTGCAATCAGAATATGGGATTGTGGTCTGAAAAGTCGTGTGTTGTCTGACTGAAAGCCCTATCAGAAGAATTACATGACACTGATATCACTTGCTCATTGATTATTCCACAGTCAAACTGAGCTAGGGTGAGGAGATGGATTAGACTCACAAGGCTGCAGAGTTCTGTTCCTCTGCTGTTTCCTCTTGTCCTCTGGTTCCTTCCATCTGGTTAAGACACACACTCAGCAAGACTGGTTAATTGTATTTCAACAAGAGTGTCTTCACCTAAGTGCTATTCACTGTACTGTACGTAGGAAACAAGCAATAAAGATATGGTAAAAAACAGGTTGGAAAGAAACAGATTGTAATGTTTTTATCGTGTTTAGAATCTTCAGCTCGACGAAGAAACCCAATTCCAAAATGCAGTTGAAGAATCTTGTCATGTGAACTTCTGAAATGGAGGACCTCTGCATTTTAAAGGTGGTGCAAGGAAGAAAAAACTATATGAATTCTCTTCCAGTAATTTCAAATGAATATAAATAAAGGGAATTCAGTACCCAGTTTTTTCAGGTTTAATTTCTTTCCAAGAATAAAGATTTTTTTTTAGAATGGCTTTTCTTTAAATATAAAAGTAGAGTAAACTAGATTATATTTCACAGAGTCACAGAAAATTAGGATGGAAGAGACTTCAAAAGGAGGTCATCTAATCCAACCCTCTCATGCTCAAGGCACGATCAATCTCAGTCTTGTGGATTTTTTTTTAATAGAATGTAACTGATAATATATCTGTTGTAAAGGTGCCAAGTCATTTTACTGGGATCTTTCCTTTTTAAATTGGGGCATTTCTAGGGATCTATACTGATGTTTTATTTTCTCTTTAATTGTTCACTGCTCTTTGTTAATCTTACAATCTTATTTTTTATGAATACCACATTTTGTAACTGACTAGTGGGCAACTCTGAAAAGTAAATATTTGAAAAACAATGCAAAGATGCTCTATTTTGCTGCTGCTCTTAACATCATCTGCAAAATTATATTGATTGAATTCGTTTTTTGAAGATGAAATTGAATGGTCTCTTTATTACCTCCTAAAAATGAAAATGGCTGAAGTGGGAAACAGCTTGTTTGAATCAGCAGCAATGCAGAGGTGGTTTGTTCTACTTGTATCATTAAGAAAGAATAATGCTAGAGCCTGGGGGATATTGCTGCTATTTTGTTATTTCTCTGGAGCATAACCAAGGTAGGATGTCTTGGAGTGGTGGGCTCTGAGCATTTTCCATTCCCTCAGCAGATAAGGAAGTGCTTTTATGTCACTTGTCTTTGTACATTCTGAACAATTAAAGATGCCAATACACAAAAGATGCTGTCTTGAGCATATGAAAAAAGATAGATTGTTTTTGTCTTTAGAAATATTTTTATTAGAAATTCAGGTCTTATCTATCCTGTTTTTAATTAAAGACTGAACTAATAAACTGATAGTTTTGAGACATAGCCAGTATAAAGATATCAGTATTTTTTTTTTCCAAACAGACTTTTTAATACTGCATCATCTATTACATTTACAGGCTTAACCATTAACAGTTAAAAGGAAAAATCCTGCTAAGAAGAGTCACTACTTGCATATCCTAAGGGTTGAGAGTCCATTGTAGTTCTCCACTCTCCCAAGGTCTCTAACAAATTAAAGACAGATAAGAATTCATATTCCTGTAGTTTTCAGATAAAAATAAAACTTTCAGGCCTTTTTTATATGCCATAAAACACATTGTGTTCTTTTATATGTCTCTTTAAGAAATGGTTTAGACTTAGAGAATTTCTAGGACTGGAAAAGTAGGATGTTTCCAAATGCACACTCATTTGGAACTTTCTTGACTTCTCTTTTCACAACAATGTCCTTCACTGCTACTGTTCATGGGTATTGTGTACACCAAAAAGAGCATATCCAATAATATTCCTAGAGATCTAGCTATAATTGTAATAACTATGCACTGAAACTACAATAGCATTCTGTTGTTTAACTCCAATTTGTGCCTTTGAAAACCTTCTAACATATAAGCAATGCTATTTCTGAACAAACAGAAAGTCTGCAGAATGTGACTTATATTTTTCATATTCCAAAACTATATCAGACTGTACAGCAGGTCCATTTGTTATGTATATTAGAACCAGGTCCATTTGTTATGTATATTAGAACTCTTAACACCACACATGATCTATTCATTTGATATTGTTTTAGCCTTTAATTGTAAACAGTATAGCCAGTAGTATAAGAGTAGCAAATATCACTATTGGAGGTTTAAATTGCCAAAAATGCAGGGAAATAGACTATTTCACAAGTTACCTAAGGCCTATTACACCGTCTTAAAAATAAGAGGGGAAAACAAACTGCATTGTAGTCTGCTGCTAATATTCATAATTTATTTAAAAACTGAGTCTATGCGAATTTTTCCTATTCTATAATTTAATAGTGTTATTTAGAAGTTTAGTTCCAAGATTTTTAGATTCAGTATATATGCAGGAAATGGAACTAAATGCCCAAACCTAATACAGTGTGTTCTGAAATCAGTATTTGACTGACACTAACTGGTTACTTCAGCTGCCTGAACACGTCTTTAGATTTGTAGTTGAAATTGCTTCTATTTTAAATATTTACTCTGGGAAACAAAGATCTGTGCACTGTTACAGCAATAATTAGTTGTCATTTAACATGGTTTTTGAAATAACATTTTAGAATTCTTTAAACATTGTAAGACTTGACTTCCTGCAATTTAAAGTAATAGTTTTTCAGTATGTTGCAAAGAATTTAATCTTGAAAACATAATTATAAATTACTGCATCCCCTCATGTGTTTTAAATGCAAACAAACTTTTAATGCCTAGGATGACAATTTCTCTTTGCTTGTAGACGTTAAACTCTGTATTGGCAAAGTTTGTCTTTGAAAGCCTTATATTTTTGCTATGATGAGACAGACTCTAAGTACATTTTTTGGATAACTAATAAATAATAAGGAAATAATCTGGTTGGATATGATGCTGCTGTTGTGACTCTTCCCACTCTGAAACTCAGACACACGCAAAAGGGGACTGTATAATAGTAGTGGTTTATATTTGTTCTTAAATAAAATGTGCAGATTTTACTGGAAGTGTGTTGTTGAGAAACTTTTTCTTGTTAACATTCCATCGTATTCCTGTTGAATATGATGTATTGTGTGTTAATTGTACCTTCTGGTTTTTCCCCCCCAATAAAACGGTTTATTTTCAGTTTGTATCTGTTTTCCAATAATGAATATCTAGGTCTACAGCTGGGCCCTAAAGTCAGTCAACTTCACCCCACTTCTTGCTTTTGAATTGAGTTCATGCATACCATACTTCTCATGCTACCAGAGTTTTAAATGACTAAATCTAACGTGTTCCTTGCTAATAACCAGACCTATGTGCTATGTTCTGAGCTGTTAACAATTAAAATAGTGCCAGCGGCCTCACAATCTTCATTCAGAATGAGGCTAGAAGCCCAAGGTGATGGGTTTGCACAGTTCAGAAATGCATATGTTTCTCATCTCTGCATAGAGAACTGTCACTGTGTTTCACAAGAAACTGCTAAAAAAAAATTGAGGAAATGGATGTCTTGCCACCAGTAAGCAAGGAAATTTGGTTCTTAGAAGTAAGCAACACATTAAAGGGGATGATTTATGGAGAACTTAAGGCAGGCTGTATTAACAGACCTTTCCCTTCTCACTGAGACCGCTCTCTTCACTAGTCTGGATCTAGGAAAAAAACGCTTTGGGTTATCCCTTCTCACAACCTACATCACTTCTAATTTGTAGGTATACAATACCAAATATAATTCACTTTCATAGATGTTTTTGATTCTGAATTCCCTTTGTCTCTGCTATGTATATTGCTCAAGCAAAACTTAGTTAGCTTGTAAAAAGATTTAGTTATGAAATTAAGAATAATGTATAGGTATACAGCTGTTTAAAAATAGAATTGTTATTCAAAGTCCACTTACCATAAAGTTGCCAAAGATTTCTCCCCCCTCCTCTTAGAAAAACCAAATAGCTCTTCCCAGCTGCCCTCCTCCAAGGATAAACTATTGTAAAATGAAACTGCCATAAAATAGTAGTTAGAAGGTTTGTTCCATGGTTTTCCATTTTATAATTTGTTTGTATTCCATATTACTCAGATTCAATAAAGCAATGAAGCTTAATTCTCATTGAAATCAGTATGACTTAATCATATTTACTCAAGCTCAAGACAAGCTATTTTCTCTATTTCACATAGGAGGAAAGCCCCCTTGTCTTAGAATTGATTATGAAGGGTCAGGCAGCTTCTGCTGCTCCAGCCCTGACCCCCGAGTCAGGACCAGAGTTTCAGCTGCTGTCTGCTCCCCACTTTCCCCCAACATTACCCCTGCCTTTCCTCCCTACAGCCTTGGGCCCCTGTCTCTCCATTCTCCCCAGCACTTACCCTTGCTCTATTGCCAGGAGGCTTTGTCCCCACTACAGTCTGAGACAGAAAACAGCCCCAAGCCCAGCTCTTTAGCAGTGGTGCTGGCTCTGCATTGCTACTATGGAGCCAGGTTGGGGTTCCTGCCCCAGACTGCAGAGAGGTTGGATCCTGCCAGCACTGGAGCAAGGGTTAGTGGTAGGCTCAAGGTAATGTAAATTGGGGGTGGAGGCAGACAAAGAGGGGGAACTGCCTGCCTCTCCACCCCTATCCCCTACCTCCTGCCCCCTTTGTGTCTCCTTTACCATCTGCTCTGCTCCCTCTCCCTGGCACCTGTCCCCACAGCTTCCTGAGATGCAGTTATGACGCTCACAAATTTAAGATCCTCCAATAAGAGCAATGCATGCAAAATTATAATATAAATGTTACATGTATAAAATCTAATTACTGGCGGGCATGTCTTAAATTCAGGGGTGTCTTGGATTTGGGTAAATACAGTAGTATATGAATAAGTACTGTGCTAAAATTAGCTATATATAGGCTTACAGGAAAGTGGGGCTGGAAGGAACCTTATGAAATCATTGATTGCCTGAAGATGTTAAAAAAAAACCCCAAACTGGCATTTCTTTAAACTTTATGCACTTCCATGCAGAGCCCAGTGCATGTCCAGAAAAGACAGCATGTTAGTTGGACCCAGCTCATGCAACATCTGTATAGATTGGGTGCTTTAGTAGGGCTCTTTTTTTGGCTCTTATCTAATTGATTCAGCTATTAGATAAAAGCACAACAACCTCCACCCCCATTCCCCCAAGCTCCTACTGAAGCATCCAATCTGTACAGATGCTGCAGAGCTGGGTTGAAGTAATGTGTTGCTGTTTCTGGTCCAGCCCCATACTTAACTCCTGATAACTCCTGATTTAAACCATCCCAGTCAAGTGTCCTTCTAAACTACTCTTGAAAATTTCCAAGAATAGAGATTGCACAACTACTCCAGATGCACAAGTCCTGTTGATTTATTATACTTTTATATATTTTATAACTTTTACCTAGTTATTGGGCTTTCAATTAGGTCAGTGATTTTAAGCAGGGTATCACAGCACTCTGAAGTGCCTTGAGATCCTTTTAAGGGTGGGTGAAATGTTAGTGCTGTTAGGTGAGCAGACACGATGCTTAAGATAAATCCTGTAGCAGGGCTTTTGACACTGGCATCTCACAAACAAGATAAGACAGTACAGGTTACAGTGGATGATAAACTGAATATGAGTCAATCATATGCCCTTGTTGCAAAGACAGCTAACAGCATTAGCTCTGCAACATCTGTATAGACTGGGTGCTTCAGTGGGGCTTGTTTCTGGTGCTTTTATGTAAAGCTGAGTCAATCAGCTATTAGATAAAATAGCCAAAAAAGCCCCACTAAAGTTATATCACATATGCCTTACATTTACATACAAAGAAGCCTCATTACATGCATTATCTATTAAACTGTTGCTGGAAGTAGCATGTGCTCAGCAAGGGAAACCAACTATAAAGTTGATTAATTGCAGCCCATCACTGTGCATGATGGGAACCTACCACTCTGTGTGTGGGGTGGGGGGTGGAAATCAGTGCCCAATTCTATCAATTGAGCAGTGTTGAATCATTCAAGTCTGTATGGCACTACCACCAGCAAGTATCCTCTCTCTCAGACTCTTCAGCTTAGGGCTTCAGACACACCTCAATCCATGGCAGACATCTTATGTGCAAGCCTCAAGTCCAGAGGCATTAGAATTCAGATATTCCCTAGTTTCACTTGCCCCTAGGCAAAGGCGATAGGAACAAGCTAGAGTGAGAACCCAAGAGCAAACCCCCATCATCATACATTGTGTAGCCAAGATCCTCCTATTGGGAGTCTACAGTAGATTCTTGCAGGGATGCCCACCTGCAGTGCAATGGACAGGTCTCCACTTTCAGCTACACCTAGTCATTCATAGGTTTCATAGATTTTAGGGTCAGAAGGGACCTTTTAGATCATTGAGTCCAACCCTCTGGGCAGAAAAAAGTGCTGGGGTTAGAAGACCCCAGCCAGGTGTTTGTCCAATCTCCTCTTAAATACCTCCAGGGAAGGGGATAGTACTGCCTCCCTTGGAAGCATATTCCACGTTTTGGCAACCCTCACTGTAAAGATTTCTTTTCTGATGTTCAATCTAAATTTCCTCTCCAATTTGTGGCCATTGTTTCTAGTTACCCTGATGGGTGCCCTGGTCAACACCATATCCTCTATTTCCTCCTGTTCCCTGCTGATGAGTTTGTAGGTGGCCACAAGATCACCTCTCAGCCATCTCTTGCAGAGGCTGAAGAGATGCAGGTCCCTCAATCAGTCTTCATAGTGTTTTTCTTGTAGGCCTTTAACCAAATGGGTGGTCCTCCTTCTGAACCCTTTCCAAATTATCTACATCCCTTCTGAGGTGCGATGCCCAAAACTGGACACCTGACCAATGCCGCATAGAGGGGAAGTATCCCCTCCCTAGACCTGTTTGTGATGCACCTACTTATCCAAGAAAGAGTGCTGTTATCTGTACTTATTACATTGGTGACTCATGTTCATTTGGAGTCAACTATGACTCAGAGAACATTTTCCACAGTTGTGCTACTCAGTATTGTACCTCCCAGGCTATAGGAGTGTTGACAGTTCTTCCTCCCTACGTGCAATACATAGCACTTATCTTTGTTAAGCTGCTTCCTATTCTGTTCTACCCACTTCACCAGCCTGTCCAAATCCACCGGAATTGGCTTCCTGCCTTCTAGTTTGTTTACTTCATCCCATAGTTTGGTGTCCTGTACAAATGTGGACAGAGTGCTTTCTACTCCATCGTCCAAGTCACTAATGAAGATATTGAACAGTACCAGTCCCAGGACAGAGTCTTGGGGACTCTGTTGCCTGCATTTCTCCAGGTAGAAACCAACCCATCTACTACCACTCTCTGGGTGCATCCCATAATCCAATTTTCCACCCACCAGACTGTGTTATAATCTACATTGCAACTGTTTAGTTTATTTATAAGAATTGGGTGTGACACTGTATCAAAGGCCTCTTTAAAATCTAAGTAAATAACATCTATCTCTATTCCTTCATCCAAGCATTTTGTGACCTGGTCATAAAAAGAAACCAGGTTAGTCAGGCAGGATCTGCCTGCTATGAACTCATGCTGGTTGCCCCTTTGCATTATTTTACCTGCTGGTCCCCCACAAATGTGATCCTTAACAATTTTCTCAAAGGTCTTGACAAGGACAGAGGTGAGGCTTGTGGCAGAAATGCCACCATCTGTGCCCCTTTCCAGAAACCTCTCTCTGTGCCAGCCTGAGAGGCTGGTGTTGAATCCCTCAAGGCGGGGATCTCCCTCCCTGTCTGCATGACAAAAGCTTGGCTCCTCTGGGGGGATGCTCTGGTCACCTGGGCAGGGGAAAAGACCCTGCACAGGGACCCAGGTAGCCAAGGATGCTTGGGAAATGGGTCGGCTTATGACCAGTTTTGGCAGCTTCGATTGGACTGGGCTGCTGAGGTCAGAGAGGGTATAAAAGGCCCCAATCCAAGAAGGGCAGCCATTAGCCATGCAGTCATCCAGGTGAACCTGAACCTGGCTCTCTCCTCATCACCGCATGCTCTAAGAGTGACCTGCCTCCAGAAGGAAACACCAACTAACTCTGGATGATGAGAGTGAGTAAGCTTCTCAAGATCCGATTAGATATTTAGAGTACAGTATTTCAGATGCGTGTTTAAACGGCTACCTCAGCCAGTCTGGTTTGCTCTATGGGATTCCTTTGATATTCCTCTATTATTTCTGTGATATTG
>JAGPOW010000261.1:73816543-73829420 GCA_030014935.1 Caiman crocodilus | reverse complement strand
GGTCTTGGGGGTGGGAAAGGCAGCACTGTAACTCAGAATGCTTCCTGCAAAGCATTCTCAGGAACAGCAGGGAGCTGCACTTCTCTCTGCAACCTCTGAGATGAAACTTCTTTATCTTACGGTGCCAGTATTTTGCAAAAAAACAGATGACATATTGCCATTTCCCCCTGCTCATCTGTTTTCAACCATATTCTCCCAATTTATTGTCTATTTCCTCATTCACTTGACTACTGTCCTTGTCCCATAAATTCCTTTTTTGGTCTTTATTCTTCCTCACAGTTCTAGGTTCTGCCTATTATTTTTTGCCCCTCATTTTTTACTATATTTTCATCCTTCTGGGATTTCTGTTCTTTCTTCCTTCCATTTTGCTTTGTCTATTATCCTCCACTCATCTCTCCTTTCTTTATGGTATTAGCTCCTAGGTTGCTGCTTATTTAGCATTTTCCAAGAGGCTGGTTGAGACTACATGATGGAGAAGGAACCTCAACAATCATCATTACATTATGCAAAAAAGCCTCCCAAAAATAAACAAGCAAAAAAGATGTTTTGGAAGGAAAATAACCCCAGTAACATTATTAATCTTTTCTTTTAACTCTTAGCTTACAAACACTAATTATTTATTGTGGTGGAGTGAGTGACATTTACAGGTTGGGGCTCCATGCAAACAGTAAGTAAAAAGATGGTTCATATCTAGAAGAACTTAAAATATCCTGCCAGAATACCCCCTTCCACAACAATAGAGATGTGAACTGGTAGACCAGGGTGGGGAAAATATGGCCTGTGGGCTGGATTTAGCCTGCTAGGCCATTCTATCCGGCCCATGGGGCCCCTAAAATTTTAGAAAATTAATATTTATCTGACCCTGGCTGCCTGTCAAAGATGACAGGAGCCAGGGGCACTAGGACCCAGGGGAAGCCACTGGCAGGACCAAGGCTGCAGAAGCAAGGCCCGCCCAGCTCTGCCCCTCCCTCCCAGCCTGAAGCCCAATGTGGAGCAGAGCTTTCTGGCCTGGGCTCCTGGGGCTATTCCTGCTTCCTTGTGCCAGAGGGAAATTCAGATAAGAAAGTGGGGAGGCAGGGAAGAACTGCAGGCAAATCGCCCCAGTCCTCAGGGTCAGGCTGGGCTGGACCAGCTGCTGTGGTTCCAGTGCTGCAGCTGGGAACCATGTGGTGCTAGAGTGGCCAGCAGGGGGGTGGAGAAAAGCGGTGGCAGTCGCATGCAGGGAAGCACTGAAAGTGGTGGCAGGTGCGGGGAAGGGGCAGTAAGTCAGTACATGGAGCACAGCAACAGATGGGTGGGAGTATGGGCCCTGCGCTGGTGCACCAGGGCCAGCAGGGGCCCAGAGTGGGGTGACAGGGGTGCAGGCCCAGGCTGACAAGGGCTCTGGAGCTGGGTTGGCTCCACCTCTCCCTGCTGGCGCAGCTCAGCCCAGCTCCACAGAGCCCCTTTTGCCCTGCGTTCCTGCTGCCCCACTCTGGGCCAACATTCTGTATCAACATCAACTTTATTTATAACCTTAATCTAAAGATTTATTATTTCATTCTTACACATCATGTGGGACAGAGGTAACGTTCTTCTGGGAACTTTAACTCTGAATGCCCTGACATTTTTAAAATTCATGTTACTGTATTTTTATCATATTCACCCCTATTATTTAACAAGGTTTATTGTGATAAAGCTGGATACGTACATTATTAGTAGGCTGAAAGTATGCATCACATTCTCTATTTTCATTTTCTCTTTTGTGATTGCATGTACAAGTTACTTGAATATGGTGGTTTACTTGACTTAAAGTACATGCCATTGTTTGATGAAGATTGTTGATTGCCCTGTTTATTTTCCTGCCAAGAAAATATCCATTCTATGCTATTGAATGAAAAAATCTGGATTGTTCCCTTTCCCCTTGAGGGCTATTTTGCATACACCTTAGGGCTCCTAAGCAAGAGCAACAAAAATGATAATTAACTCACATTGGAGGTAGAAAAAGGAGGAGAAGAGTAATACCTCATTGCCAAGCAGATGTCAAAAGTACTGTTACTGCCTTTTATCATCTGCTGCAATTTCCCAGCATTTACCCCTATGTTGTGCCTTGCTTGCTCTTTCCTTACTCCGCAGTGAATCATTCTGTTTTTGTCTTCTCTGAGCAGCTCTGAGGTGTCTCCAGCACCAACCTCAGAGTGATCTTATCTTCATAACCTTAGCCTATGAACACTTAAGTATTTATTGTGGTAAAGTGATATATACAGGCTTGGTCTTTGGCCCCCTTGTAAGCATGTAAGCAGAGAGACAGCCCCTGTGTAGAAGAACCTAAATCATACAAATATTTATTAATCCAGTTACACACTTAATTGGGAGACAGAGCTGCTGCTGCTCTGAGAACTTTAGCTCTAAATGTGCTGACATTTTGTAATTCATATTTAGTTTAAGTCTCTATTATGCTATCAGTTTCATTACTCTATGCTGACTGAGTAAGATGTCAAGTTCAGCATTAATTAAAATGCATTAACTCGGATGAGGAAAGGTGGAGTAATAACAATGACAAGGCCCATGGAAATGCTACAATCACACTACATCAATACTATTGGTTTAGTTTATAATTCTGTCTATCCCTTCACAGCACAACCTGTTACTTCTTTCACTAAGCTTCTCACAATCCCATGGATCCTTGGGTATCTCACCTACCTGGCAGTCCTCTCTCACAGCAGTAGTACTCATGACAGGTATATTATCATGCAGACTCTCCTTTCAGCAGTAGTGATCACTGATCATCAAGTCATCTTCCTGTCTGAGGCTACAGAATTGGATATGGGTGCTCTTACTGGAAGGTCAGTTGAGGAGTAGGTCCCTTTAAGTTCTTGACAGAAGTAGGTCTTTCTCAGTTATTGAATGATAGCAGGGTGAGTGAAAGGGTGCAGAAATGGGTTATCTTAATCAGATGTAAATCTGGAGGAGGGGTTGATTGGATGGGAAAGTAGGGCTTTAGCCTCCTTCCCAATACCAGGTTCTCATGTGTAGGGACTGATGCAAGCCCTGTTGAGTTTATGACGTATTATTATCTCAACAAGGCATTTCCAATCAAGGTATAATCCCAACCAGACCTCCAGAAAAAAATATGTCAACCTTTCTTGCAGTGTGATAAAAGCATAATTTTGAAAAAAATCAGAAGCCTCCTGAGAGCTGTAACAGTAACCTCACAATCTTACAAATAGCACTGGCTATCTTGGGCACAACTGGCAAGATCATTATCTATGGTTAGGTATTGACAATCCTCAGGGTTATCAATTTGGTAGATAAGTACAGAGATAAAATACCTACCATAATTATAGTCTAGTTTTCTGCCTCTCATTGGGTTACGAGGAAAACAGCAAGTATAAACAGAAGAAAGAGGGTGTTTTGTTGTTCCCATTGTTCAGCAGCAGCCAGTTCTTTCTCAGCTGTGCTTATGCTCAAAGTGCCATGGAACGTTCTGTTGATTCAGATTGTTCAATTTTCTGATCCCAGTATCAGAGACTGGGGAAGATAACATGTAACCTTAATGTCTAATACATAAAACCAGCAAACACGATATCTTTAGAAATCTTGTTTAAATCAGATGGTGCATAGTAAAACTTCATAACCACTTTTAGTATGTGTTTACTGCAGATATACCTTCTCCTCTAAGTTAAAGGAAAATATGGCAATTTCAGATCTCTTTATATGATGCTTGTTGGTAAAGAGAGACCATTGCGTATGCAACATATTAGAAGACTTTACTAGGACTTGCAAGAAACTACATTCAGCCTAGATTGAAGTAAAAATGTATGGATTACTCAATGGCAATGACAAAACAAATGCATTCAATCGAAGGACACATATAAATGACCCATCAAGACATACCATAATCCAAGTGATGAGCAAATGTAAAATGTTAAGAATAGAAAAAGGCACTGCCCAGAGAAGCAAGGCCTTGAAGTCCCATATTGGCTATAACATAGACTTCTTATGTGGACTTAGCAAGTCACTTTTTGACTGTTTCCTTTCCTTTAAAACACATATGCTATTTCTTTTCCTATTTCACAAGGATCTTGTAAAATGAGACTAATAGATTAGTTTTTGAAGTTATTGGAAGAGGTTAAGTGCTAAATATTATGTTCATTTTTTCATAAGGAAAACATTTTAAAATATATATTAATGTTTTCAATGAAGGACTGTGTGCTAATATTAATTTGATAACATTCATAATTGGACTTTGCTTACTGGAGGATTTATGAGAGCAAAAATGAAAAACACTTTGCTGCCAATAGCTGGTCAAAGGTTTCAATTTATGATAACCACTTCCTTAAATACAAAGTCACTCCGCAGATCTGTCTCCACATCATGCAACATGGGTTTGTTGTTTGTGTCTGCACTGCTGCCTTGGGTTCTTCTTCAGGTTATCCATTGTCTGGTAAGAAAGCAAAGAACATATTTTTAACATCTTGAATATGGGTCCCAATGAGCTTGTGATGAAAATATATATTCCTTTGTACAATTCCTGCAGAAGCATACTTCTTTCCTGCTCTTAAGGACATTGGAGAGGAATATAAGAATTTTGATTTTCAGGACAGGTTTCTCAGTACTACTATTTATATATGATCAGTTCAGATGTACACTGAAAGGGTTGTACCTTGCGCGTCTTACTCAGGGAAAACGTCCCATTGATTTTTCATAGCAAATTTGCCTAACCAAAGCTGAACACCACGGTGAGTAGTAAAACCTACTAAGCTATTTGGAAGAGTGTCATCAAGCACTAGGTTTTGTACAATTAATATAAGCTGAAATGAATGCCTTCTTAGCCAGATTGGATATGTCATATTGCTCAAATAAGTCAGCTGCTTTTCCCAGTCTACGGTTAGCTATTTTCTGATAACCTGCAACAATAGTAACTCTGAAAGTACATATTGCTTTCTATTTCTTCATAGAAATTCAATATTCTCAGAAGCAGGCTAATAAAACTCATTTTAGTTGCCAAGAATTTGGAGGAAACTATGTTATTAAGGATCTGTGGGTCTGAATAACTTATTTTTGGAAGCTGAAGTTGATTATATTCATATTACTCTGCCTTTATTCATTATCATTGTGGTAACTCACAGAGTAAGATAGAACTTAACACACAATAAGGTGGCAGAATCTGGTCTGGTTTCATTTACATAAAAATATTCACAAGCATTGTGATGTTTATTACAGTTCTGGTCAATAAACAAAACCCACTGTATTGCTAACATTCAGGAAAAAAAGGAAGCCTTCCATTTAGGTTTAAACATAGTAACTGAGTGAACCAACTGGATTTCTCATTTGTGCGTCTTAATCAGTATCATGTACCACATTAGGTAACTACTCTTAATTACAAACTTTTCATAAATTTACAAGATTGTTGATATTCCCAAAATTTTAGGGACTGGATTACAGTAAAATGCGTCTGATGTGATTTTGGCTTTTGAGGCTGTGGACATCTGTGGCCAGATCTGGTAGTTGCTATTTGCAGCAATCAGACAAGGTTCTTTGGGTAAATCTGATATCTTTTATTAGACCAACTAAAATAGTTGGAAAATTCTTCTTTGCAAGCTTTTGGGAACAAACGCCCTTCTTCAGGCATCTGCAGTTGTTCTGTGCTCTTCCTGGATGCGATAGAATAGGATATAGTAAATGACAACTGTTGCAAAAACATTGGGAGACTTGGGATTTCTAAATCAAAATAACTCAGGCTTATGATCTCCCAGTGGAACCCTCAAATCTCCAGATTTTCCCAGCTGGTAAGGCTGTGGAGGGGAAGGGGCAGGAGGAGAGGGAAGTGGTAGGGGAGGCTGGGAGATCGAGGACCCCACAGTGAGGGAGGGAGGGAGTGGGGCAGGAGCAGGGGGTGGGGTGAATGGGGCCCTGGCAGGTCACCCAGAGGCACAGGGGTGAGAGGTGTGGCTCTCCACAGCTGCATGCACCTGAGGGAGGCCTGGGGGGGCACAGCCCCCTGTGGGGCAGAGGCAGGCTAACTGTGTGATACATACCCTGCCCACCTGGAGGCAGGAAGCACACTGGCATCACATGGCTGAGCTCCTGGGCAAAGACAGTAAGACACAGAGACAACTCACCCCAGCCCAGGGGCCCCATTCACCTCAGCCTCTGCTCCTGCCCTACTCCCTCCCTCATAGTGGGGGCCTCGATCTCTCTCCTCTGTTCCTTCCCTCTCCCCACACCCTTTTCCCTCTACTTACCATCTGGGTGCTGTCTGTGTGTCCATCTCTGTGTGCCTGCTCCTCACTCCCAGGGCACAGCTCCCACCACCCCAGCCCTACTCCTGCCTCTCATTCCTGACCCACAGTACCCCACATCCTGCCAGGGCATGCAGGAACCCCCCTTCTGGGATCCAAACCCTACATATACACCCACAGCCCCCCACACCTTCACAAATAACACCCCCACACACACATGCTTCAAAAAACAGCATCTCATGATTTACATGCCAATCTCTTGATTTTTTAAGAGAGTTTGTCTCAATTTTTGGCACAGTGAGGTTGACAACACTAAGACTAGAAGCCATAGGCCAGTATGCAAGAATGCTAGTCAGTGAAAATGCAATTTGAGGCAGTTAATAGGTGACAAATGGATTGGGGGGAGGGGAATGTAGACCTGATGATTCATAGATTGTAGAGTTGGAAGGGACCTTGAAGGATCGTGTCCAAACACCCCAGGAAAAGGACCAAGATGTAGCTGGTATATATCAAGGTTATCTGGGGTACCAGATGTCAGGCAGGTTATAATGTGCCATAAATCCAATGTCTATATTCAGTCTGATTTTTTTTGTATCCAGTAGATTGATGAAATTTTCAGAAATAATATTTATTAAAATATGATGTTTGCAGGAGTAACATTTATCCAATAAATATCCCTACTCACATTGGTTATTTCACTGGGATTGGCTGGATTTCTGAGATTCGCCATAAGGATCAAGTCAAATTCGCTAGGAGCTAGAAACAAATCACCAGTTTCCTCAATAGTGGCCACTGAACAACCATTGGTTTATGACTGTTTTCAGTTACTGCTGAACTGGTTATAAAAATAATTTGGTATGTAAATCATTTCTCACCTGTGTGTTGTTACTGACTATGAATGTAGCCTGGACAGAATTAAACTGTTTTATGATTCTACTTTTGGGGGTTTTGATGCAGCTGTATAATTTTGTCTATGAATGGAAAAGTTTTGATCTTTGTGCTGGATAACTTGTTTGAAAGATGGAGCTTGGCGTCTTGTATCATCGTAAATGATTATAGTGATTGAAACTGTATTCTTTTATTGACATATTTAGAGACACTTGACAACTTTGAAATACAGCTTTTCCTATAAGTGTTTATAGAAATCATATTATTTCAGCTTCTGAACCTTGAAGATTCTTCCTGGTGTGTAGGTATCCTTTACCTCTGTGAGAATTATTGGTGCAAGTTTCCAGATCACAGGAGTTAGTGAAGTTGTAGTGATAAATATAAGTAGCAGTAGAGTAATATTTAGTAATAGAGGGCTACTGACATTGTGTAATGACAGATGGTTCAGCTGAAGAGAAATCTCAGTACTATATGATTAATTTCTCTGCTAAGGCCCTCAGTCTGATCTTTCTTCCATCAGTGTAAATCAGGAGCAATGTAAATCAGGAGTAATGAAGTAAAAATGTCACAGCTACACCAGTAGTTAGGCTCAGAACTATGTTCACCAGCAAATACCCCAAGTCCTATGACCTATCATTCTATGTTACAGTCCATACCAAACCAAAGAACATTATATTTCTTATCTTCCCAAGCTCAGCTGCAAGAGGTCTTTCAGGCTCCCTTGCATCACGAAGCCATTCTAGGAATCTAGCCACTGATTGCTTGGTCTCTCCTCAGAGTGTATGTAAACCCAGTTGTTGAATAACTTCTGACTCCTAACATTCGCCATCACTTGCAGAAGATATCAGAGGAGTAGGGAATGCAAAAGGTTCGCTTGCCTCTTATCTGACCTGCTGTGGTACAGAACATATTTGGAAGGGCATTCACCTGCAAAGACAACCAAGGCTGATGGATCATAGGCTTATAGAAAAGTAAGGTTTCAAGATGACAAGAGGTCATCTAATTCAGCCCCATTCTCAATGCTAAACTAACCCAGCCAAGCATTTGTCCAACCTGCTCTTGAAAATTTCCAAGAATGGAGATTCCAAAACTTCTCTAAGTAGCCTGTTTCAATGTCTGGCCACCTTTTCAGTCAGAAAGTTTCTCCTAATCTCTAACCTAAACTTCCATTGCTCCTATTCCTGTCTCATATGGCCACAGAGAAAATCTCATCTTCATCCTCTCTATCACCAGCTTGCAGGTATTTGAAGACTGTTATTAAATCCCCCCTTAGTCTTCTCCTCTCCAGGCTAAATAACCCCAGTTCATTCAGCCTTTCTCCACGTCTCGTTTCCCAGACCCCGATCATTTTTGTTACTCTGCACTAGACTCTTTCCTATCTGTCCACATTCTTATTGAAATGTGGAACTCAGCACTGGACACAATACTCCAGGTAAGGCCTCACTAATGCTGATTAAGCTGAAGAATCACTTCCCTTGATTTGTAAGTTGATACAACCCAGTTGGCCTTTCTTGCAACAAGAGTACACTGTTGGCTCATATTCAACTTATAGTCCACTGTAATCCCCAGGTCCTTCTCTGCAGTACTGCAGCCTAGCCACTCATTCCCCAGTCAGCATTTGTGCATGACATTATTCCATCACAAGTGCAGGACTTTGTACTTGTTCTTGTTGAATCTGATTTATTGTAGACTGTTTTTCCAATCTATCCAGGTCTGGATCCTAGCCCTGCCCTCCAAAGGACCTGCAACTCCACCTAGCTTGGTGAAAATTTGCTGAGTGTGCCCTCAGGCCCACCATCTAGATCACAAAAGAAGATATGGAACAATATTGGGCCTAGATCTCTCTTCTGGGAAATCCCAGTTCATATTTCTCCAATACTAGATATTGAGCCATTAAGGACCACTTATTGAGCATGATGATCCAAACAGTTATGTATCCAGCTTAGAGTACTTTTATCTAGTCTGGATTTCCTTAACTTATTCATGAGACTGTCATGTGAGACAGCATCAAAAGCCTTGATGACATCTGTTGCTCTTCCACTTTTCACATAACCTGTCACCATAACACAGAAGGAAATCAGGTTGGCCAAGAATGACATGTTCTTGCTGAATCCATGCTGGCTTTTCTGATCACCTTGTTCACTTGTTGGTACTACACAGTAGACACCTGTTCTATGATCTTTCCAAGTATTAAGATCAGGTTGACTGGTCTGTTATTCCTCAAGTCATCCTTCTTCTCTTTCTTAAAGATGGGCACTAAATTTGCTCTTTTCCAATTATTCCGGATCTTACCCAACCTCCATGAGTTCTCAAAGAGCTCATGGCTCTGAAAATAATGTCAATCAATTCCTTCAGTACCCTAGGGAGCACCACATCCAGCCCTGCTGACTTGGAATTGTTCTGGGAGCTGGTCAAGCCGGTCCAGAAGAGCAGTTCGGTAAGTGAAATGGGATCGTCAAGCAGGTGAGTCGATGGAGAGACCGAGACAGTGTATTGGTCGCAAAGATTATTTTACTTACACCACTGGTGGTCATGACGCAGGCTATAAGGTTGCTTACGTAGTTATGGAAAAGAATTAACACAACAAGTCAACGGGACGAGTCCATGGAAGAAACAAGCATGCAAAGGAACAGGGTACATCAGGGCCAGTTGATGATGGGGAGATGTTGGAGGTTGATCAGGCCATCAGTTGCCTCTGAGGTGTTTCTCAGAGATCTCAGATTTCTCCTCAGATTTCTCCGATTTGGGCGGAAGCTGCACGGACCTATATAGGTTTAGAGTAGCCAATAATGGACTGCCAGGTGGGAATAACTAATGAGACGGAACGTGACCAGATTTAGAGGTGGCAGCAGTTGCTCGGGGTGGGGTTCATTGCTCACTCAATCCATTGTGACAGGGGCACTTAACTACTTAGAAGACTCGTGTATAACATGCCCCCTTGCTCATGGCACAATGGATGTACGGTTTTGTTTCGATGGTTGCTTTGTCCATGAACTCGTCGGTCTCAAGGGGTTTGGGCAAACGGATATACACATAAGTAGACAACTTCATTACTCTACGTTTAACATATTGCAAAAGACAACAAACGCTTCCAATTCCTATACAAATAATAAACAGTGCCATCAACAGACTGAGTAAAGGTGTCAGTAAATACATGAGCCAGGAGGAGGTGTCCCATCCAAAATAAGTAAATAGGTTAGCTAGCCATCCAGTCCCTAGACCAGTTATACAGTTGCTGTCTGCGGCTATTTTTCGACTCGTATTATTTTGTTGGCTAAGGGGAGCGGAAACATTTGGAATACTTATACAACAATGGTCGTGAGAAAGATTAAGATACCCACACACGCCTCCCTGTTGAAATAACATTAAGTCAAGGCTAAGGCGGTTTTGTATGGACATATGAGATGTGGCCTGTAACTGTTCGTTTACTAACGCGAACCCCTCGGCGGTTTGGTTAGCTAGCTTCTTGACTTGTTCAGTTAATCAAGCTATAGCTACTTGGGCTTTGCCTATGCCTAGTTCAGCCCAGCCGAATCCTCCCCTCAAAGACCCACTGTATGACTGTGAGGCCGCGTTTGTTATTCGTGAGCGAACTCCAGGTGGCGCCTCACTTTTGTCTGCGGTGTAAAAAGGGGCTCAGGGGTCGCGCGCTGTCAGCAGACAGGGGAGGGCAGAGAAGTACCGTAGCTAAGAAGCAATCTACGTTCGATAACACTGCTGAAAGAGTGGTATATAGGTGCCCATCTGAGCAAGCCCATAACAGCCCAATAGGAGCTGGGGTATTTAGCCTTGCACAGTTCTGGTTTCTCCACCGGTATGCACCTAATTCATCCGGTACCATGGTGGCGTTAGGTGATGGGTAATGCCCATGACACCACTGACTGAACTAGCGGCTCTTAATACTGGGTAGAAAAATGAGTACCATTGTTCAGGTCAGAAACATTGACAGCAAATGATTTATCCCACTGAATCAGTGAGGTGGCGTTATGGATAGCAGAGGCAATGACTGGAACGTCGGTGGCATTAATTGCTGGCCCAGGTGGAAGTTTTAAGAACCATTGCAGGGTGTATCATTTAGGGTTCCAGAGTAAGGAGTTATCAGGCCTAGCCCAACGCACCCCCTCTGGGTTGAGCCCCAGGGGATTTTTGAGCAATTAATTTGGTCCAAGTCGTCCCCTGGGCCAGGGAGGCTAGTTGTGGCAATATCTTGGGTGCAGTTATGCTTTAAGATACCGCTAAGTGTGAGGTTTTGCACCCATGAATAGTTATAATCGAGTGGTGGCCCACTAGGCGACCCTACGGGAAACTCCGTTACTATGACACTTCTAGGTGTGTTATGATTTCTAGCTGCAAACCAGGTGCAAACATTAAAGGCGTAAACATGGGGATCCACTACGAGGTTGTTAACCAATAAAGGTATGTACAAACATGCAGTTATGCCTGATTCACTAGTGTTGCCTGTAATGTTGGCCCAAAGCGACAAGAGGGTCAGTATCGAGTTCTGTTGTGGCTCCAATGACGTCTCGCTATAGTTGTCTTGAGCTGTGGAGACCACTAAAATGGCTGGTACAATTACGGCAATGAGTTGGACCATCCTCATCGTGGTTGCGGTTCCCGGGGTGATGCCCGTGGGTGGTGACATCGACCATGTTGCAGTTCGCTGTGGGACTTCGCTTAATCTAAAAAACAAAAGGTAGGGGGGAGAGAGAGAGAGAGAGAGGGAAAACCATAGACGTAATTAATTAGAGATTGCTTTCGTCTATAGTGGTTCGGCAGGTTAACCAATTGTGATGGGCTATAATGGAGGGGCGATCGGGCTTTTCTTCTAACAGAACAGAATAGGTGTTTGGATACGGCTCGGACCGACAGACCTTTTCCTTATGGACTGCTGGATGGGATTGATGAGGGTGAGGTACTGAGACCCACACTAACTCATCGGGTTGGAACTTAGGTTCCCAGAGTAGGGGTTTCTTGGGTGTTGTCTCATCCCATAGAGGTTTCATGGTGTTTAATGAGATAAGGACGTCATGATTGTGCTTAGTCCAATTTTTGTACCTCCCACCTCCCCTGAGACAAAGTTGTTCTTTATATAAAGTTGATATGTCTTTCCATAACATCGTTGGATTGTGGGTGGTACGGCAAATGCAGATGCCATTTGATGTCATGAAGGCAGGCAAATTTATCTACAGCGCCCGAGTTAAATGGGGGTCCTCCGTCTGATTGAATTTCATGAGGAGTTTTCCAGGCTGCAAATATCGCGGTTAATGCAGTGATGACAGCAGTCGCGTTGCTGTGCCATAGAGGGATGACTAGTAACTGATGCGTTCCCAAGTCGACGATGACCAGTCCCTTATTTGGTGGTTTTGCCCCCAGTAGTCGTCCTAGTAAATCCACCTGCCATGTCTTCCTGGGAGAGAAGTATTCTG
The DNA here is from genome assembly GCA_030014935.1 of Caiman crocodilus. Classification (NCBI taxonomy): domain Eukaryota; kingdom Metazoa; phylum Chordata; order Crocodylia; family Alligatoridae; genus Caiman; species Caiman crocodilus. The sequence goes on along the minus strand of JAGPOW010000261.1, from coordinate 73,816,882 downwards.
GGTTTAAGGCACCAGTATGGTTGTTAGTGCAATGACATTTTTCCTTCGCGCATGCCTCGCAATTCTGAGCGATTCGTCTCCAGTCGGCTTGGAAAGCATACAGACCCGGTTCTTGAACTTTTAACTTCCGTCGTCGATGGCTGGCTTGAGGTCTGGGGTGTCCCCATCGTTTGTGAAGCCATACCAAAAATGGATCAGCTTCAGGAGATGATCCTTAAGCTGATGCTATCAGAACCACGTTGCCCCTTAAAGGATCTTCTAGTAGCTTATCAATAGTTGAATGCACTGAGTCAGTGTCAGACCTGTGCAAGTGTGTGTACTTCATGAGCGGAGGGGTCA
>JAGPOW010000261.1:73782586-73816443 GCA_030014935.1 Caiman crocodilus | reverse complement strand
AAAGTGGAAATCGCGTCTCTAATCTCTTTCCAGACAGATTGATTTTCCATCTCCGTTGCTGTGTCCATCACGATCTTATAAACGTAAAGAGAGTCAATCGCTATGATGGGAACGGGGAGTGTGTCATCGTGATGATCGAGGCAGTGTTGCATGGCCGCCTTAAATCCCAGGAGCTCACAAAGTTGAGGCGAGTCTTCTCCTGGAGTTGGGTTGAACATCTCAGCATTATGGCACAGCTTACAATAATATCCATAGCCCCCCCCCCCTCATTTTGGGATGTTCCATCTAACCCAATCCACGCTGGAGCCATAGTTCCATATAGGACAGGTAGGTGGTTGTCGACTGGGTCAGGGTGGGCATGGCGTCCTCATGTTTCCAACAATGCCAGTGATAATGATGGTTAAGGACCAACGTGTTCCACATTTTGGGCTCCCCTTGGAAATGTGGGTCAATCCTTTCTGGCTCTACTATAGGTATTAAAGTTGCAAGAGGAGCTCGAAGGGTCCGGTGACCTGAGGAAAGGATTCAGCAAACTGGCCCATGAGGAGGGTCTTAGCTAAAAGCCCATAGCAATTTTGTGTGGCTTGCAAGGTGTTATGCGCAGTGAAGATGACCTCATCACGGCTGTTATGTGCCATGGCCCATACATGGGTGGCAGTGTATCCGAGGGTGACGACTAAAGGTTCGCTCAAATTGATAGCAGTAAGTGAGGTATTTTTGATAGCTGTCAAGAGGCGTCGGAGGTGGTCGTCATCCCTTGTCGTCCATGGTGCGGACTTTCGAGTCTTCTCACGGATTTAACGTTGTAACTTTGCGACAACGGACAAGTGTAGAGAAGGGATGTAGTGCCGGTACCAGTTGAGGTGGCTCAGGAGTCATTGGAGTGATTTTCTGTCTGTTGGTAGAGGGTGTGTTAAGGGCTCAGAGTCTGGGGCCCCATGAGTAGTGCCACGTCTGGTGGTGCCATCAAAGGTTGTACCCAAAAACGTGATATTCGCGATGGGATATAAACGCAATTTTTCCAAGTTGACAGTCCATTCATCCTTTTGCAGGTGGTTGACGAGACGAGTAACAATCTCTCTGATGATCGAGGTATTTCGACCCATGATGGCGATATCATTGATGCAGTTCCAAATCTTATACTCCTTGTTCTTTGAGTTATCATTCATTGCCACAAATGTCTCCAATGTGCGATTCATGGCACTGGTGGCTAGTGATGGAGAATTACGATACCCTTGCGGGCAAACCGTCCATTTATACATTATTCCCTCTACACACATATTCAGCACTCTATCGGGATCGGTGAGCAGGATTGAGAAAAACATGTTCTTCAGGTCCAGCGTAACTCCGACCCACAGATATGCTTGGTACTGTGCCATCTCTAGCATACATTGCGGTAGAGTTGACTGAGTGGGCTGTGCAAGCAGTTGACATCACTTATTAAACTTCCTGGTAGTCCACAACCAGGCGGGATTCGTTGGGCCTGCCAGGCTTGGCCATTCCCCACCCTGGAGACAGTTAGGTGCTGGCCTTAGCCCGCGTAATGCAACCCTGGTTTTCAAGTCATTGCAGGAGGCTGGTAAGCGATTCTTTTAAGGTACCTTTCATTGGAATAGGGTGGTATCGCCAGACAGAGGTGTTGCGGACCCTGGGTTTGGTGCAGTCAGATTTGGGTACGGTAATTGGAAGTGCCTGCAATACGCGTTTTTTGAGGTCAAGAATTCTTAGCCCTGGGATGCATAGAATGTTGATATTTCTCAACACTGCTTCTAGTATATTGTCTTGAATCATAATTTGAACTATAGGAGTTGTGGCCATGGCACTGAGTCCTTGTACTTGGATTGTTTTCGATGTCAGCGTGTGTGGGGTGGTACTGGTAACTAAGTTGACCTCAGACCCGGTATCTAAAAGAAAAGATACTCTTCTCTAATCATTTGGGTTCCTTGGATGTTGCACTATGAATTCGGCGTAGGGATGGGGGTCGGCTGAGTCAACAGCCATTACTCGTTTTTGGCTTGTCCCTAAACTTGAGTCCTATTGTGTTGGCTAGATGGCATTGGCCTTCATCCCCGAGGATATGCAGCTGTTGCTTTGTGAGTTTTGTGTGGTTAAGTAAGAACCCAAACATGGCTCTCTCCTTGGGCGTTCTTGGTGGCAGCTGGCGTGACTCTCATTGAGAGCTATGTTCCACTTGTTTTGGCTTCGTGGTCTCAACTGGGTACGCCAAAGTTTGATCCTTCGCATCGGTAATGGTTTCTTCGCTTCGTTTCATGAGTGCCTGCAGTCATGGAAGGTGACTTGAAAGGTTCCCTGCTGGTTGACCCCCCATTGGGTTAAGAAAGCGTCAGAGCGTGATGGTGTCTGTCCCTCCTTACACCTCGATACAAGCTTCTATGGCTTCCAAAGTAGCTGGAATTGCCCCAGGGTTCTGCAAATGGCGATGAACCCATCTTCCATTGCGTTGGGCCTGTGTCAGTCCCAATTGGTGTACCCTTGGATTTCACAAAAGGTACGACACTTCGATAATGGCCAATAGCAGTTGTTCTGCATTGGCTTTCTGCGGGCGACCCTCATGCCAGACGTGGGATTTACGGGTCACTTGTCCCACCAGAAGCGCCGGGAGTGGAATGGGCCAATGAACATTAGTCATGATCACATTCAGATCGGTGGCGTGTCTTCCACTCCATGCCGCTTGTCGGGTTAAGGCACTTGCTTCTTCTAAGTCTAGTATGTCAGACCCAAATTCTGCAATCAAACGTCCCAGCCACATGGCCAGGGTTTCTTCAGGTTTCACTTTTGATTCCTGCTGTAGTTCTTGTATCTCTTGCCAGGTGCGTGTGCAATAGATGGTAGTAGTGTGGGTGGCACCTTGCACATCTGTGACGTGTTTTATCAATGCTATCAGGTGAGCTGCAGTCAGGAAGGAGCTCTCTGCTCCAGATGGGAGCGCTGGACACCATTTTTCTCCCTCGTAGGGGGGCAGTTCCACTGCTGGTGTTACATCAGGGGGTGGGGCCAGGGACCAGGACATGGCTGGCCACTCCCCTTGGGCAGCTCCCATCTTTTCACGCCCTTTTCCCTCCTTGGTGCCTTTTTCAGGGGGTGGGGCCAAGGATAGCGATGTGGCCGGTCCGCCTCCTAGGGAGATTTTCACACCCTTTTTGCTTTTCCCTTCTCCGGTGCCATTTTCTGGTGGCAGCTCGGAGCTTTTCACTGCTGTCTCCAGTGAATCCTTGCCCACTGTTCACAACTGAGCCTCTAGGTTGGCATTTCCCTGTAGTAAACCCATTACCGCATGGAATAACACGTTTATCATCTTTCCTTTATTCCATTTTTTCACCCCCCATTTTGCTGCGTGGCGGTCCTCGGTTTGTAGGCCTTCCCGGAGCTGGTCTAGGAGTTCGTGACCACGCGATCCAGGTGCTAAAGCCGGACAGTTAAACTGATCTGGTGGGGTGGGTTCCCCTCCGTCCCATAAGCACCATATGCACCGAGCATACTCTTGGGTGGGGGTCAGTTCACCTGCTCCCTTCACCTTCACCTTTGCTAGGGACAGGGACAATAGTGTTTCCACAGGCCTAAAATGAATCCGGTCGCTGGCCATCATGCAGCCAAATGCCTCAGAGGACATGATCACTTTCTACTCCTTCACGATCAGCCCCTCTCCCCTTAACGAGAAGTATCCCCCGAGGAGGTTCTCTCCTCCCCCTCCTACCACCTGATGGTAAGCGATATGCGCCCAGAGTTCATCTGTATTATCCATGTGGAGCTTCCCGTTGCGCCAGGGGCAGCACCTGATTAAATTCTTCTCCACCACATTGCCTTTTGATCCTGTTCGTGACACCATGTTCTGGGAGCCGGTCAAGCCGGTCCAGAAGAGCGGTCCGGTAAGTGAAATGGGATCATCAGGCAGGTGAGTGGATGGAGAGGCTGAGACAGCGTATTGGTTGCAAAGATTATTTTACTTATGCCGCTGGTGGTCACAACGCAGGCTATAAGGTTGCTTACGTAGTTACGGAAAAGTATTAATGCAACTAGTTGACAGGACGAGTCCATGAAAGAAATGAGCATGCGAAGGAACGGGGTATGTCAGGGCCGGTCAATGACGGGGAGATGTTGGAGGTTGATCAGGCCGTCAATTGCCTCTGATGTGTTTCTCAGAGATCTCAGATTTCTCCTCAGAGCTTTCCTCAGAGTTCTCCGATTTGGGCGGAAGCTACACGGACCTATATAGGTTTAGAGTAGCCAATAATGGACTGCCAGGTGGGAATAGCTAATGAGGCAGAACGTGACCAAATTTAGAGGTGGCAGCAGTTGCATCCATTGCGACAGGGGCACTTAACTACTTAGAGGACTTGTGTATGACAGGAATCATCTAGCTCTTTTAAGTAATCCCTAACCTGTCCTGCCATTACTTTAGACTGTTTGTCTCCTTCCTTAGCTTTGCTGCCAACTGCACTCACCACCTGATACTTGCCCCTTTTTGTGAAGACTAAAGTAAAAAGAGGCTTCAGCCTTCTCTGTATTATCTATAACCAAGTTGCCTTCTGCATTCTTTAAGGGATCTTTAGTTTCTCTGATCTTCCTCAGGACAGCTATCACATTGGGATAGCTTGCTCTTGTGCTCATAAAAGGGCCTTCTTAAAGCACAGGCAGGCTCTTCTGGACTCCTTTCCCCTTCAGACTTGCTTCCTAGGGGATCGCACACATTAGTTTCCTGACTTTGTTAAAGTCTGCTTTTTGAAATCCATTGTCTTTACTCTGTTGCTCTCCTTTCTTCCTCCCCTTAGGATTTTGAACTCTTATAATTTTCTGGTCACTGTCATCCAAATTGCCTTCCACTTTCACATTCTCAGCCAATTCCTCCCTGTTTCTGAGCAGCATGTTGAGAACAGCTCCCCCCAGTTGGTCTGTCTACCAACTGTATCAACAAGGTATCCCCAACACACTCCAAAAATTTGCTGGATTTCCTGTGTACTGATGTGTTTTCCACCCAGCAAATGTTCCAATAATTAATGTCCCCCATGAGAACCAAGTCCTGTGATTTGAAAGTGCTATCAGTTGTTTAATGACGGCCTCATCCACATCCTTTTTCTGGTTTAGTGGCATTTAGCAGATACCCACCATGATATGCTCCCTGCTGACCTTTCCCCAGAGACCCTCAATAGGCCTACCTTCCACTTTGTACTGCATTTCAGAACATTTGTACATCACTTGAAAATTTATATGGCAAGACCTTCTCCTTTTTCCCCTCTCTGTCCTTCCTGTACAAACTATATCCATCCATGACCGTACACCAGTCCTATGAATTACACCACCACATCTCTGTAATATAAGAGAGATAGCATAATTATGTTATTGTAATAGGGCCTTCACAATTCTTCCTGCTTGCTCCCCATGCTTCTCACATTAGTATATCAGATATCTAACTGATTGTCCTATCTTCTCCCCAAGAAGACAGGACCAATTGGGCCCATGCAGGGCTGTGGGTCTGTCATCTAATTAGTCCCAGTGCATAGGACAACACTTGTACAGGCTTTGGGGCCAGTCAGTGCTCAGATGTCCCCAACATTGCTGAGAACATGTCGTTGTTCTTGGCCTGTTCTTCCTTATTTCTGTCCCTCTGTAGCCTTCTTGAGGCCACAGCTATCCTGTTCTCCATCCTCCCCCTCCTGCCTCTCTCTTACCTCCTGCTGCTGGCTCCCCATCCCACCCTAGTTCTTGCTATTCTTGCTCCTCCCCCATCTCATGGTTCGGTGCATTCTCTACCTTTCCACAGCAGCTCCAACAAGAGGTCATCAGCGGCATGCTTCTTTCTTGTTCTATGTAGAATGACCTTGTGGTCACGCTGAGCAAAACGTTTCTAGGGTTTTGAAATGCAGGTGACTTGGACATGGAAGAGCTTGAAATAAGATGCACAAAGCAATTTATGTCTCTTCTCCAAATGTTACAAGCGGACTTCCCCACCATATCTCTGGCAGCATACGGCCACAGTTTGTAACTTTTATCATATTGGCAAAGTATAAATAGTGGGCTTGTTTGACAACCAGAAAATTGCATGACCCATGTGATAAGTTGTTAATGCTTCTAGCTCACCTCAGCTGTTGTCAGTTCTGTGCCATTGGCAGCCCTGAAGCTAACTGGGTTCTGTTAATTTCATGGTTGCTAACAGAGGTAAGGAGCTGTGAGTAGCAATTTAAGGAGCTTTAATGAGGTATGGACAGCTAAGAGCAGGCTGTTCTGGTATGAAAAATGTGGAATGTTTAAACCGTGTTAAGAAGTGCCTGTAATACTGAAATTTGTGGGACTTGCTAATGCTACTTGGATGACTTAAATGGCTGCCCATCTTACCTTTGGGCTTTTTAAATGACTTGGTATACCTATACCATCCCCTGTTCATTTTCATGACTTATAGCCAGAAGGACTTCAGGTAGAAAGTTTTTAAAGAATGGATAATGGTAAAATCATTTTCTGTAGCTTTTGTGTTAAAAATTATTTTTAAAAAGTTTTAAAGAATGGGAAGCTGTTCAACTATCAACGATACATTGTAGAACTAGGTGCTTTAGGAATCTGTTGGCACCACCAAGTCTTCTAGAATGTCTTTTGGGTTGAGTAACCCACCAATGACAAATATTTTGGAGGTCTTCAAACAGAAAAGGGAGGGGTGACAAAAGGCACCTTCCAGGCCTGGTACTATTATGGCCTCGTCCTTGTCTCTGGGCAAATTGCCCACCTTGCTCAACTGCCACACATTGTTGATAAATGATTGAGAGGTCAAATGGGTGGGAGGCTGCCCTTTGTGCACCCAAATGGCTGTGGGTTATCAGTATATGCTTCTACCACCCCTACACATGTCCCATGCCTCGCCAATGTCTCATTGTGTGAAGATACTCTGGCTCAAGGCCAGGCCAAACTGGACACACAGTTGTATATCTATCATACTGCCCACTTCGGGGCCACACACATACCACTCCTCTCTCACCGGAGCCTCTTGCACTCCACTGGTCTCACCCAGTCTATGGCATGCTGCCTATCCAGGCCAAGCCACACTTATTCCACCCTACTCCATGGAGATCCTCATGCTTTGCTCTTCACCCTTTAGTCAAACCTGGCATGGTCTTTGGGGCCTCTCCCATGACCCTCACCCAAACACGACTGAGCGATTACTCAACTATGGGCCTACTTCACCCCAGCCCCTCACTGGACCACTACACGTCTCTCTCAGACCACAACTCTTCCCCTTACACTAGGGCCTGGGGACTTCTAGCCCTTAGGACTCAGCCACTTCTCCCTAAGCTTAACTGGCTCCACAACTCCCCTTTGCAACTCTCAGGGCCTGGGGTCTTACACCCTCTTAGGCTCAGGTGCTCCTCTTTGAGAATGCCTGTCCCACCTCCAGAGTCCAATATCCCATAGGACTCAGGCACTTCTCAGTAAGCTTATCTGCCCCCCCCCACTCTCCTGACCCACCTGAAGGTAGGGGCAGGGGTTTAGTCGCCCTGGCCTGCCTTACACCTGGGAGGTTATCAGTCCTGGTATTTATGTGGCCCTGCCCCACCACAGGCAGGCCTACCAGGCCTCTCTATCCTGGCAGGGTGCAGTTTTAGGTCATGTCCAAGACCAACGAGGCCTTCTCCTTTCCTATAGCCTCACCCTTACCTCCTAGATATTCCTGGACCAGGAGCTCCACTGGGTGATGTTACTCCCCAGGCAGCTGAATACAAATGCTCTGCTCTTATAACAGAGCTCTCCAAAATGGCCACTCTCACCAGCCACCTGGCAGCTCCCTGCTCCAGCCCTTAAAGTGACAGACAACCTAAACATTCCAGGCTAGTAGTTGTATGCCTTCAAAGTATGTGCAAGAGCTTTTTTGGAACTTTATAACATTATATGTAGGAATGGAAGAATATTGTTAGTTACCAAGATGGTCCAGTATTGCTTGCTCTGTTACCTAATTTAGACAGCTGGCTTGAATTCCTACTGCATGAAACATTTGCAATCATCATTTCCCAGATTAGGTCAAGGTAAAGAACAACCATGATAAACTACTTAGATAATCAGTGTTTCTTCACTGTCCTGCCTCCTTCCACCTGCATGTTAAACCACTGCTGAAAAATGAGGGCAAGAACCACAAGTATTTTGCTCATGAGGGAAGAACCGAATGACCTAAAAAGCAACTGTGCCAGTTGAATGGACCCTCTGACAAAAATGATCCATCTTCACCCACCCCTGGAATGGTTTCTTCCAACAGGGACAGTGCTACTAACTCCTGACATTAGCAAGTTCTGCTACATGTGCCTTACAAGCTAATCATTAACAGTATTATAGTCATACTATCACTGCACCTGTCCCTATAATGTAAAGGTCATGTTGAATGAAGGAACGTATTAGAAACCAATAACTAGCATTCTGCATGCAAGCCTGCAAGTTGTAGGACCAAGCTGTCATGTAAAAATCACTAAGGCAATACTATAGAGATGATACTGCTTAGATAGTGGACTTCATATTTTTCTCCATTCAGTGGGCATGGGGTCAAGTCCATAGTGGTGAGCTGGAACAGGAACATGACAAACCACTCTGGAAATCTCTGACATGGCTGTTGCCATGGACCAACACCAACTGAATCCCACAAAAACTGAATTCTCCCTGACTTCATTGTTGTTGGTTATCAGCCAGAACATCTCCACTCCTTCCCTCCTCCCCCTGCAAACACTAATAAAAATAGCAGGCGCACTAACTAAGGCTCCATGGCATTCCCTGCTGTAAAGGGCAACTGCAATCTGGCTCTTAGAAGGTCCTTAGAAAACTCTCCAAAGACATTAAGAAGGAAGGATTAGCAGGGACATTAGCAGTAGTTTGTTAGTTTGCTTCTGTTACTAAATGTAAAGTCATTTCAAATTTTAAAATATATATTTTTTCCATTAAGAAATGACAAAATGGGATAATTTTGGCAATTTCAAAATACTTTGCCCCCAAGATTTTCAAACCAGAAATTCTTTGAAACTCTTGTCTTCCTGCAAACACATTCAGTTTTAACACATCAGTATTTCCTGACAAAAAAATGTTAACACTTTTCTGATCAGATTTAGTACCACACAGATGTCTGGTACGCTCCCATAATTATTTGCTTTTGCCAAAATATACGACTAGAATCCTTTTGAAAATTCCAGTTATCATATGTAGTTGCCTATTAACAATGCAGATTATCTGTGGAATGGACTGAAGCGAATTTGGCTGTTGATTCTGAAGGCCTGATTTTTAAGGCTGCTGAGAACTATAAGATACCCTTGATTTTATCTGCAGCTGAAATTATAGGAATGTGTATATCTATAATATGACTTTGGAAAAACCAGGCCCCTAATATAGTACATCCAAAATTGTGTTAGGAATAGATTACAAATTATTTACACAGACCAAGCGTAACAATGAAAGCAGAGACCTTAGTTAAAATAAATCTCTCTCAAATTGAACTCCATTCCTGCATAGTATAGTGTCTTCTATATCTGGTTATCTGCTACTGCTTCTGTGTCTAAACACTATTAAATCTTAAGGGGTTTTTTTCTTTTAGTTGTGGCAACCCCACAACTTACAAAAAGGAGAGATCTCCTTAGAAACAGAAAAGAGGCAAACAAATTACTTAAGAAAGATATTTATGCCTTATCCTATACTGCATGAGTACTTAAATAGTGTTATTTGAAATGTAATACTCTAACATGAAAGCAGGTGTTCTGTCTAATATAGGAATATATTTTATGGATTAGTTAGTGCAAAGAAAAATGCAGTATGTATATTTCATTAGTTTTGCCATGAAATGAAGCCAATTAATGACAGTATGGAATATTTAAGTCCATAAAATATGGATAGGAAGAGAATAGAAAACTGGAGGGTCTCTAGACACCTGGATTTGATACTCTATTCTGCAGCTGAGTTGTTGGGTGTCCTTTGCAAAATATTTATTTTTCTGTGCTTCAGTTTTCCTATCTGTAAATTGGGAACACTCATCTTCTTTAGAAAGTGCTTTGAGATTTGGGAAAGATTATGAATCCACTTATTGTAGTGTAGTTTTATCATGGACTATTATGACAATGCCAAAGGTGTCCAGCAGTAAATGCTGTGAGTTTAACACAACATTATTTTAATTAAAAGAGGAATATTAATAGCATTTCCTTTCATGCATCCTCATATTATCATCTTCTTTTCTTTCAGCCTACTTCAGAGACATTTGGTGAGTACTATTTGAGTTCTATTTGTATGCACTGAAAGCGGCCAACAAAAACAGCTGCTCATAAACATAAATGGGACAAACACAGATTTATAATTACTGTTACTGTTATTGCATTAATTTTCACACTTTGTGAAGATAATAACCAGGGCTAATGTCCTATCTCATTTGTCTTTTATTTTTCTAAAATAGATGTAGATGGTGGAATTGATCAGGATATCTTTGACATCAATGAAGGTGATTTTTTTTTTATTTAGTTTTGTAAATATTTTTAAAATTTCATTGCGAGTCTGGGGGATTACTACTATGTCTGAGTACTAATCAGTTCCTCCCTTTTAGCTTTAGGACTGAACCTTTTTGAGGGAGATATCATGTTAGATGGGGTAAGTTCTAATGTAATATCTAAAATGAGAATGGTACCATTGACATTTGCAATATAAAAATACTCCTGATCTGAAAATGATGAGCCCGCCCTCTTTGTACTAACAATAAACATTGTTAATGGAACAATGAAATGAAACTGTCTAGGGATGGATCTGTATAAAATGTTGTAGAGAATGAGTGTCTTGGTAAAATTGCAGAAACATTATCCAGAGTGAAAACAAGTCAGCCAGTAGATGATAATTAGCTTCTTATTTTCTTTACTGTGACTTATATTTGTACTTACCAGAATATCAGCAGCATCAGTCACATGCAGACAGGTCTGGCTGAGATATGCCTCATCTATCTGCACATTATATATTGTCAACTTCTATAAGTTGCAGATCAATGTTGCAAATCCTTCTTCCTCGTGTAATTAGCCCCACTGAAAGTTTTGTGAAAGTAGATCCTTAATGACTACCTCACTCATCTAATACACTGAAAATTACATGTATATCATGCATTATATCTCAAAAAGTCCGGGGGGAGTCCTTTGAACATAGACTGCCCCTTGAAGTCAACAGGACTTTGTTCTTGCCTTTACTAGGTGACCATTTATTACTACTTAGGATGGCCATGGCACTTTTAGAGGGACACGTGGGACAAGCGTTTAAAACAGCACTGTCCTGATGAAAGTGGGACATATGCTTATTCTAAGTAGTGATGAATAACTACCTGCTTCTCATCCCTTGTCCCCTGCCTCAGTTCAAACCAGAACTCTCATTCCTTTCCTCTGTTCAGTTCTCCTCTCATTCCTGCTCCCACTCTCTGGTGCACTCAGCTGAGACTCGAACTCAGGAACAGCTGCATGTGCCATAGAGTAAGGGGCAAAATGGAGCAGCTCAGAGTGTCCCATTTTGTGCCAATAGTGCATTGGTGGTGTAAGGGAAGATCTGGTTAAGGACACTGCAACAAATTTGGGATGGAACCTTTTTGAGGGAGATATCGGATTAGACGGGGCAAGTTCTAACATGAAATCTAAAATGAGAAGGGTGTCATTGACTTTTGCAATATAATGAAGAAAGGCCTGGCATTGTTAATGTTAAAGTCAGGCAAGTAGTACTTCAGATTTCAGTGTCTTATCTGAAAGCTTGGACCTCACATACTACAGGAAATTTAGCTGGGCTACCTCAGGAAAGATTTAAGGCCTGGGAAGAAGCTGTTGAGATAAGGCTCTGATACTGGGAAGTCAAGGCATTTCAAAACTGAGACCTAGACTACTGAACCATCTTCCCCATAGTTTGAGCTCCCAAAATTATTTGTCACATACATTGCACAATTTTGTAAGACCTATGACTTACACAGCAGTATTCATCTACCAAACTATTTTACTTCTAACTCAAGTATCATCCCTTAGTGAACATTTTGTATTTATGTTCTTTCCCACTTACAGGAACGAAACTCCATTATTGGTGACCAATATAGGTGGCCCCTCACTATCCCATATGTCCTTGAGGATAGCCTGGGTACAGTATTTTCCATTGAACAGTGTGTGTGTATGCATGTGTGTGCCTATCTGTCCGTCTGTCTGTCATCTGTTTTGGTTGAAAACAACACCAGTTTTAAATTCTGGTTTGTTTTTGAAGGGATGGGTCTAATGTATAACATTATATAAAAAGAAAAAGGAACTGGGGATCTTTTTTTTATTTAGGAAATATTAATTTTCCATTTGTTCAGTCTAGATATGACTTAGAATTATTTGGTTATTAACATTTGAAGGGGTTTAAATCAAGCAAGTCTCTTAGAGGAAATGACCCAGACATGTTAATATTCAGAGCTGAAACAATTCCTGGGAGGTGTTTGTAACCCTCAGCTGTTTTGGAAGGAATCTGAAATCCTTACAGTTTTTATTTGGTGCTTGCTCAGATAAATCCCACAGGGATGCTTCAGAGTTCAGAGCAACTCACAAATAATACGTGCTCTTGTTACATGTAAGCCCATGGTCCCATGTTAAGTACCTGTGAAGTACCTGAGTCTAAAAACAGACTTCAAATTTCTCCCAAGACAAAGCTTTTTACCTTGACAACATATAGAAATACAAACCCATGGTCCCACTTTGAGTACCTGTGAAGTAGTGGAGATACCACTTTTTTTCTGGGACAATCTGAGACAATTCAAGTAAATAGCCACAAAAACTGCATGGTTGTAAATGACTGTACTGTGACTGTTTTGATGCGAGTTAAAGCTTGGGACGATCTGACCTAGGATAAACCTCACACCTGTTTTTAGCCTGAGATAACACCTTTTCTTGGGACAATCTCAGCTAATTCAAGCTAATTACTATTCATTTTAGGGACAAGTTGTATGTGTAAAAGGTTATGTCACTACCAGGTTTTGACTCGGATCAATCAGAACCGACTCAAATGTGATATATGTTTTTACCCTAAGAATCACCCCTAAGCTATGCATAGGAAAAGAGACTATAGTTTTCCAATGGTTTGATTCTTAGGATCCTTATTATTTTTTAGTCCGTAATCTGGCAGGACTCTCAGTGATTTTATTATAAGTTTGACAAAGGAAATCCATATACAAACTTACCAAGAACCTCAGTTTGGTGCTATATTAGTAAGAATGTTCTTTGTTTTCCCTACAGAAACGAATGCCAAAGGAGTTATCCTCAAGGCATTTGAACAGTATCGACTAAAAAGCTGTATAGACTTCAAACCTTGGGAAGGTGAAGAGAATTACATATCAGTGTTCAAGGGAAGTGGGTAAGGGGAAAAACGTGATGATTTCTCATTGCATTTGGTTGTGGTAAGATGTTTCCACAAAGAGAATACTGAATATAAGTCTTTACCTTATCTTTTCTCAAATTTTATTGAAACTTACAATTGTCCAAGACCTAATATGAACCTGGGAATGTTTACTACTTATACTACTTTGAAAATATAAGACCTAATGGGAGTTGTAGAGTGAGTATATGAGTGAATTCTTAGAGAGAAATTTGTTCTCTGATGGTGAAAAATATCTGAATCAAATCATTTTTTTCTGATTGGCCTTTGGAAACTCTGTATTTACTGAATTAAAAGACAAGGTTTTTTTCCCCCACATTTAACATGGAGGCAAAAACCCTTCACCATCCAGTTGAGTACCAGGCAATGGGGAACAGGCTGCTGCTGCAGCTGTGGCCACAACCTGGGATTGGGGCCAGGGCCAGAGCTGGAGCCACAGCTTCTGTCTGCCCACCATTGCCTATACGGGCTTCACCACTCCTCCCTTGCAGTCCTGCCTTCCTTCTATGCTGCTATTCCTCCTCTTTCCCCCTCTGCTGGGCTCCTACTTACTTTTGCCTCCCATCCCCCCTATGGACCCTGTGAGCCCCCCTGATCTTGCCAAACCCTCCTTGATCCCAACCACCCCCCCTGGGGACCCCAGGTGTCCCCACTAAACCACCTCTGCAAACCTCACTAGCCCCCAATTCCTTAAGCCCCCCTGTGGACCACATTCACCCCGATTCTTTTGCAGACCCCTCTTGCCCTCCTGATTCCCCAATCTCCCCCATGGATGCCACCTGCGCCTCCCACTTCCCCAATTACTTGTGGACCCTGCCTGCTCCACCAATCCCTCCCATGGACCATACCTGCCCCTCATCCCCCTATAGATGCCTTGCCTGCCCCCCCCCAATCCCTCAAATGTCCCACAGACCCTAATTGTTCCCCGATCCCTTCCATGGACCCCACTTGCCCCCCCCAACATCCCACAGAACCCACCTGGCTCCCAATCCCCCCAAGCACCTCCCTGCTAGCCACCTCCATCCTGACTTACCTTAGATCAGGTGGCCATTTTTAACTCAACCTAAGCTCCCCCTAATCTCCCCAAATGTCTGTACAAAGCCAGTAGGACTAAATCCTGCAGTTCATACTCAGACAAAACTCAAGAGGAATCCATCAGGAATTATGTCTGAGCCCACTTTAGGCAATGGTATTTAATGGACTTCAGCATTAGGCTCTGCTTCTTACCTTTAGTTGACAAAAAAAAAAAGTCACATTTGAGGCAGTTCTGATTGATCTAAGTGCAAACCTGGGAATGTCAGAGCCCTTTTTACACATAGCTGACCCCTGGAATGAATGACAATTAACAGAGATCATCCTAGGAAAAAGTGTTACATTACATACTTCACAGGTATGTTGACAGGAGTCTATGAACAGATGTTGTTTTGTCACTGGACAAGTTGTGTTTGTCTCTCGTCCCAGAACAGAAATGTTCCAGGATTGGCATCTACACACATCACCCTTCAAATAAGGGTCTAGTGAGCACTGCTATTTTTCTGTCGTTGAATCAATAATGCAATCCCAGGATAACCATTTTAGACATACCGTGTAATGTACAAGGATAAATTGTTAGTACTTCTTATCCAGTGCTTTTTTTTTTTTAGGATTTATCCCAGAATGATGGATACGAATGTCTGAATGTTTGGACTTTGACCTGGGATGAAATGGATTATCCTGGGATAAAAATGGCATCTATTTGTAGCCTCACATCCTAAGAGAAAAAGCTTTGTCCCAGGAGAAATCCAACATCAATTTTTACCCTCAGAGAAGTATTTTCCTCAGCAAACAAGATCATAGGTCCATCTGTTGTAATAAGATATCTTGCCTTGATCGTTTAGCTGTGCTACTCTTTGCTTAAGGAGAAATTCCCTCCTTGCAAATTCCTAATGCAATTAATGTGATTACTGTATTAATTACCTTGCCTGCTGCCCAACTTTAGACTAATATGGCTAACTACCTCTCTCTATTTATTAACTTAAAGAGCTTATCAATAATATTAGTAATGGTCATCACTTTAAAAGGTCAGCTACAATCTTTGACTTTATGACCTCCTAGAGTAGCAGCCAGACTTCAATAGGTTGACTTTGAGATGCCTAAAGTACTTTTCAAAAATATTTCCACATTTCCTTTCTTTTAATTTCACTGTACACCCACATTCTGATATAACGGTACAGGGTAAAATGAGTCAGACATGTTTGTTTTTACTTTGCTCATCATAAGCTTGTTTTAGTCAGGTCTATATCTACATGCTAACAAGATCTTAGTCTAAAGGGTTGCAGTACCGAGTCCATGGGAATGCCAGTCAGATTCATAAAAGTTAATCACCCTAGAAGAAAGTCAATAAACAACTTCTCTAAACACATTTCTTTTCTCCTCTAAGGTACATTGAGAGGTGGAGAAATAGGTGTCTCCAGAGATTAGTAGTGGGATATGAAATCCATAATGTTTAGGATGGTTACACTTTTAAACCTGAATGAAGTTAGTAATCAAATAAAATGTTTGCCATGTGTTTGCTGCTCATCCTCAAGTAAAATTAATTGGTCATCTCAAAGTATATCTACATAGTTACATATCCGACACTGGGGTAAGTGGCCTGCAAGCTTGAAGCAGCCAAACTGCCCTACCCCTTACAGAACTGTTTTATATAATATACCCTGGTTTCTCACCTCTGCGTGTACAGTGCCAGGATTTATTGGAGGCCTATCTGAGGTTTCCTGGTGCTGCATGGAGAAGAGTTCTTCAAGGTATTGATTTGTCATGCACTGTGGGACAACTTGTCTTTCCTTCTTGGCCCCCAGGACAGAAGTTATTTAAGCCCACTGTCACACACAGGTTTGTCAGCACAGCATGTTGTTCAGTTCTGTTCATTGGATAGGGGTGATCAGAACCATGGAGCTCTTGGAGGAATTCCTTCCGACTGCTGCCCAACTGTTTATAATGCCATTGTTCACAGAGATGCTGGAAAGCCTTTGAGAATTATATAAGTGTACAAAAAAGCGTTTCTGTCTCTGTCAGCAAACTGGCTACTCCAATCTGTTATAGCTCCATGACTAACCAGTTTAATTTAGTGTTGGCAAATCAGTGAAACTGAGATAGAGGTTTATGATGTCATTTTGTAAGTTGTTTTATTGGGGGTTGTCAATGTGCCTAAAATAAGAGCTGACTTTCAGCAAATGGGGTTGCCAAACTGCATTAGACAAATTGTTATGCCTTTGGTTGGTTCCATCCCCTGGTTTTGCAGGGCTTGGTGGACCACAGAGATAGGTTCATTAGCATCAATTTCAGGAAGCATTGGTAGGATGCATGCTGAGATTCTAAGAAGATCTCGCATTTATTTGGTTGGACAAGGCAGGACCTTATTTCTTAGCAGTTGCAGAAACAGAGTAAAGACATACTATCCGTTCTCAGAGCTATCCATCTTGGCATCTTCTGCCAGCAACTAGACTCTTTCAGAAATAAAGACACTAAGACCAGTAATTGAGTGGCCTTTTTTTTCTTTTAAAGTTTGCCACCAAGAGCTTTCTGATCAATGTTTTTGTGGCCCTTTGAAGTGTTTTTTTTTGGATGAAGTCACAGCCACCTCTTGTCATCAGCATGGTGACATTTTCATATTTAAAGAAATAACCCAAAAAAAAAGGGGATAGATATGAAGAAATAGCTTCAGCTCTATTACTACAGAGTTAAATATAAAGAAAAAAGAACTGTCAATACATACACTTAGGGCATGTCTACACATTGCCCTACATCGCCATAGCGATGCGCTATATCACCATACAGCAATGTGTATACGTGGCCATATAGAAAGTGCTCTCTCTGTAACAAATTACTTAATTAAACTGTGAAGCTCTTAAATTAAAAATGTATCTTTTAGAGGAGTAAACTGATAAAAAGCATTACTTTGGGGGTGATCAATTATGCATTTCATGTACCCGTCTTGTATTTAATTTTATTATTAGATGCTGGTCTTCAATAGGAAACCGCAGAAAAGGGAAGCAGGAGCTCTCAATCGGAGCCAACTGTGACAGAATTGGGACTGTTCAGCATGAGTTCCTTCATGCACTGGGGTTCTGGCACGAGCAATCACGATCTGATAGGAATGATTACGTTACAATAATGTGGGACAGAATTAGTACTGGTAAGTACTAATTCTCCTTTGCTTTGCTCTCATTATATGTTTTGACTGGGAAATACCTCATTCAGCTACAGTAAGTATTTACAGGTATGATTCTTTTACCTCATCCTATCTTTCAGTTAAACATTCAGAAATGTCTCATTTAAGCAATCACATTTATGCAATAGACACCAATAATTCTTATTACCTACTATACATGGTTCTCAGATGCTTCAGAAGAACATAGGACGATAAGGAATCTTCTTGGTCACCGAGTCCGGTTTTCTGCTATCACAGGGACCATGTTACATAATCTCTTAAATAACGTTTTCAGGCTACCTTCTAAAAGCATCTAGGTTTATTGCTCCCACCACTCCCACTGGAAAGCTCTTCCAGAATCTGATGGTTGTGAGACCTTGGATCCTTCTTCTACTTTCCAGCACAAATATATTCATAGCCAAGTTATACCCATTTGTTCTTATGCCAATATTGTTATCCTTTTGTTTAAATTCCTCTTTTCCTTCCCAAGTGTTTACACCCCAGAAGTGTTTATACACCCTTATACACTTCCCAAGTGTTTATACACTCTTATAAATATCAACATATACTGCTAGACTAAATAAAAAAAGCTTGGTTAAGGCAGGCAGAGTCTCTGTTTACTTGCTCCTCCTAATAGGCCCTACACTGTACCTGTTCTACTTTCAGCTGTATGACCAGAAACTGTACAAAGTATTTCAGATGAGGTCTCACCAGGGCCTGGTACTGTAGCATTAGTACTTCTCTGTCTCTTTAGAAAATATTTTGACTGCTATATACTGAAATCATAGAAACGTAGAGCTGAAAGAGACTTTTAGAAATCATCTAATCCAACCCCTGCCTGAAGCAGGATCATCCCTATCCAAAGCATCCTATACAAATTCTTGTGTAACCTATTACTAAAACTACACATTCAACCCTGTCACACAGCCATACGGCATAGCATCCTAACCAGCCACAGGTAAAGTAGGGGGACAATGGTAGCCAGTGTCCTGCTGCTGCAAGGGTTGTTAAAATATGCTTAAGAGATGCAAGGAAGAGGGCCTCACCCCTTGCTACAGAGAAAAGCAAAACCCCCCACAGTCCCTACTAATCTGACCATAGACTCAAATTCCTTCCTGATCCCAAATATGGCAATCCATCTGACCCTGAATGGAGGGGCAAGACCCTCTAGGCAGGAACAACTGGGTTTTAGTCTTGGCAGGAGCACTGGCTCACCTGTCAAGAGCCCCAGCTTTGGCTGTGGCCAACATCCAATGTTTCTGAGGAAGGCAACACTCCCCCCCCCCACCACCCCAAAACAAAACCAAACCCACAACGGGAAGGGCACAGGAAGAACAGGAAGGGGAAAAAAATTCTTTCATGGCCTATTGTGACAACAAGCTAAGCCCAGAAACATGGAAAATGTTGATGTTGCCATTAATTAGAATACTTAAGTCACTTTAAGACTGAACCTATTCCAACACCTAAGTTCTCCATCCACCAGTTGGTCATTTTCAACTGAAGAGTTTCCAGCTTATAGCAGAAGATTTTGGCATTAGTCCCTAAGTTCATGACTGCTTTTTTTGTATTACTGAATGTCATCCCATTTCTGTTTACTATTGATACACTATTTTGGATGACAAACAAATGTTCTCTGTTTACCCAGCAAACAGAGTCATATTAAGTTTCAGTGGCTCAAAGCTAAAGCTAAACAAACACAGACCAGAACTACAGTAATGCACAACTTTTCAACATGGCAAGAGTAATTAATCTTTAGAACATCTTCCCTAGACATGTGGTATACTCTCCATTGCGAGAACTCTTTAAATCAAGGATGAACATCTTTTTTGAAATGTATGCGACACTTCACATAGGGATTATAGACTGATGCTAGAATAATGTGAAAACATTCTATATCCTGTGTTATACAGGAGATCAGAGCCTAGATGATCAAAATGGTTCCTCTTGGTCTTAAAGATCTATGAATTAGCTCTAGAAATCTTATAGCTTATATCAAAGATATATTAATATTTTAAAATCAAAGTTTAATGTACACATTAGGAGTCAGTGACTTGTGTCATCTAGGCAACCAATAATCTTTCCATCTCTCCTCAGGTAAAGAGCACAATTTCAATACATATGATGATAAAACATCAGATTTCCTGAATACTCCTTATGATTTCACTTCTGTGATGCATTATAGTAAAAATGCCTTCCGGAATGGAACGGAAGCAACCATTTTAACTAACATACCAGACTTCATGGATGTGATTGGCCAACGAATGGATTTCAGTGATTATGATCTCCGGAAGCTGCATCGACTGTACAACTGCAGTAAGTTTCTCTTCTACTTTTTAGTTCCTTTGCCATCTTTTGTCTGTTACTTGGAAGAAGGTGAGAGAGTTTTACTCAGATTGGACTCACTCAGGCACAGGTAAAAGAGAAGCTAACACTTTAAAAAATGTTAAGAACACTAAAAATAATGATAAGCAGCAAAGGCAGCTAGAAATAAAAGAGCAGTTCTATGGATATCCAGCTGTGTAAGAGGCAATGCAAAGCTTCCTCTGCAATTTTACTTGACCTTTTGTTAAAGACTACTTATGGTAGGCAGCTTGTTTTTCTGTTTTCTGTGCTTGTTTTAAATGAATTGTCCTGTACATGTTTTTTTTGATTCCCCAGCTGTTGCTGTAGGCATTATAGGAAAACTAACATCTCAGCAGTTTCTATTGTATCTGCCCTTGCTTTGCTCTTACCTCTCAGAATTAGGTTACAGCATGCTTGGTGTCAAATTAAGTCATGGGTGGTACTTTCAGTATAAGCTGCTTTTTTGTATTGTTTTTAGTCTCTCTCCTCTAAAGCCAGTGACAGTGTTTGGCCAGCACCTCAAGAAGATGAGTAAAAACAAGGATTAGAGAATAATGTAATTATCAAATAGGATTAAAAGTCTTTAATAGTAGACTGGATAGCCAATCAAATGACTGTGCACTGACATACAGATCAGCTAGAACTTTTTGATATTCTCATGTGTCTAGAAGCAGAGATTAATGCATCTATAAGCAAAGTCACAATATGTTTTAATGATGATGTTATAGCTAGAAGGATCTAGAATTGTAGATGTATTTTGAAACAGTGTATTTTATAAATACAAGATCCTGATAAATAATCCTACTTCTCAATTAAGTCCCAGTTCAGCACATGCTTAGGAAACTTTAAGAACATGAATTACTTGCCATCAGTTGGCTCTTAAACATGAGTTTACACTTAAAGATATCTTTAGATAATTGACTCCCTCCCCATATCTTCTGCAACCATTAACTTGTCCCATTCTGTAAATTTTAGGTATCTTTCTTCCTTGTGTTTTCCCCATATTCTGTGCTTTTTTTTCCACCAAGAAGATGCCATTTTCTATCCTTTACTCTTATCTCCACTCACATTTATTCAATAGGTGAAACCTTGACCTTACTGAAGTCAATGGGAACTTTGCTATTGATAGGAGCAGGATATTTTTCAATAGGAGCAGGATATTTTTCTCAGTTTCTCCCCTTGCTTAGACAGAGCCATATCTTTGCTCTGTTCTTTCCTTCATAGTCAGCTTAACATTTAGCATTAAAATGTATGTTGTACGTTCACTCAATTTATTTTAATATGGAAGATGAAACCTTTACAACTTCTCTGGATTGATATACAACCATAAATGTTGAACTACCTGTCAAGACAGATGAGCTGTTGCTTTTTTAAAATCCCAACTAAATCATGGATTATTCAAAACAGTTATATACACCATGTTCAGTTGCATCCTGGTATCAGGAAACCCTCCATAAAAACTGTGATCATGCTGCTAGCCTTGAAGACATAGAAGACTGGGAAAGGCATGTTCACAGGCTTTTTAACTGAGTAAGAATTAGAGGAACTGGGCCATTATTATTTTTTGTAAATAATTGCTTATTTTAGAATAGCAATAGAATACCCAAGAAACCACAGTCTGCGATTAACACACTTCCCAGGTATGAAGTGACTTAACTCTTTTTGTCATTCAAAGAACCCAAGCTATGGATTCACCAGTTTCATCACCAAGTCTGTCACGTCTTTTTACTAGCTTGTTAATGGCCCAGTCGTACCAGCTCCAGGCACAACTCTGATGGGGATGGAGCACACACAACATAGGGCCTACATTTCTTAATATTCAGAGACTAGCGTTAAATGACTAGAATCAATTATTTGTATTTTGTAGCCTCTTCACTAAGCTTCATGGACACATGTAGCTTTGAACTTGCAAATGTATGTGGCATGATTCAAAGTTCAGAAGATAAAACTGACTGGCAGCGTTTGTCTCAAGTGTCTACTGGACCAGATACTGATCATACTAACATGGGACAATGTGCAGGTAACAGGCAAGAGCTACTCTTATCTCTTTTAAAAGGGTTTCTGCAAAGACACATTAGCTGACTTCATCTTTGACCGTGTTCAGAGTTTACTTGCTGACAATTAAGTTACAGTTAAATTTTTAACCAAGCAATATAAAAGCATTAGGGAAATCTAGTGTTTTTTTCTGCAGATGTTTAAAACAAATTGAAGGTACTAGTTCATTTGAGCTCTTTCTGTTCTTCAGTATAATAAAAAAACAAGAAAACTATGCAAGATGTTCTAACCCACTTCAAAACTAGATTTACACGCTGTGGTAGTTGAGGTATAAGAGATATGTCCACTCTAACTAGAAACTGGTTTGCCAGAAGTCCTTTTGAAATGGCTGATATTTGTGAATATGCATTATTATGATTGGGTAAACTATCTACTTGAAACCAATTTTTTTTTAGCCTATTCCAGCAGATCTCTTGAGTCTGGGCTCAACAACTCAGGCTAACACTCCAGCCAGGCATGATGTCAGCAGCAAAATATTGGTGTTAGGCAAATAGTTAAACCAGAATATACCACACAAACATAGATAATCAAGACAGAGCCAAATGGCTAACTATGGAGAAAAAAAATCTCTTTAAATCCTTCACCCCCTGTAACATTTCTGGGCAGCAATTGTCATTAAAGATATGTTTGTATGGAGCCCAATACAATGAGTCTCAACTTGGCTGAGTCCTCTGGGTGAGGACTACTACTACACCATCCTACCACTACGATGTTACACTAAACAAAAGTAATTGTTCATCCTTCGCAAGCAAAGATAACCACATCCAGCAAGGTGGGGAGAAGAGAGAAAGGAAGCAGGGAAGAAAAAGGGAGGGAGAAAAGAGAAAGGAAAAAAGAGAGGAAAAAAGAGAAAGGAAAGAGAGAAGAGTGGGGTAAAGGTTAGGTCACGTGGGTACACAGGTGATTTATAAGCCTAATCTTTGCCCTGAACAATCTGCTTTTTTTTTTTCTTAAGCAAAAGTAATAAAAATGTAACAGGAGAAAAGATTACTTTCCTTTTCTTCCCCATTCCCCACACATTTTTGGCAGACACTGGCTACTTCATGCATTTTAGTACCAGCACCGGCAGCGTAGGAAACAAAGCCATTCTGGAGAGCCGAATTCTATATCCCAAACGAGGTTTTCAGTGCTTGCAATTCTACTATTACAACAGTGGTAACGAAAATGATCAGCTGAACATCTTGGTAAGGGAGTATACTTCAGCCCATCCCAATGGTACTTTAAGACTCATTGAAGAGATAAAAGGTATGGAATAAAATTCCTTTTTAAAATGTGTATATTCCAGTGTCTGGCGGGGAAGAGCATACTGCAGTAAAATTACATTTTTCTGATATTTATATATATTTACTTATATTATTCATATAATGAGATAATATTTCATGGAAACATGGCCAATCATTTTCCTATCATACAATCAATTATGTCATCGGACTTATTCTTATCTCATATATATGGACAACTCAGGAGCATATGGTTGTAGCAAAATAGGACTGGAAGGTACCCTAGCAAGTCACGCAGTTCAGCCACCCACTCAGAACATCCCTGTTTAAACTGCCCCAGCAAAATGTTGGTCTAACTAACCTGCATTTAAAATCTAACAACATATTCCAAAACCTCACTATGTAATCTGAATTAGTATGCATCTTCATAGCAAACTCCATAGTTTACCTACTTTTATAATCAGAACATTCTCCCTATCAACCTGAATTACCTGTTACTTCTTGTCCTGTCCCCCATGTCCAAATGATCTGTATCTTTTGGAGCACCACCTCCCTTGGAAACTCGTTCCAGATTCTGGCAACCCTTACCATAAAGAAGTTCTTCCTAATGTCCAACCTAAATCTGCTCTCTGTCAGTTTTTGGCCATTGTTCCTGGTTATTCCAAGGGGTGCCCTGGTAAACAGAGTATCTCCAATTCTTGCTGCCCTTCCCTTTCCCCCGATGAATTTGTAAACAGCCACAAAATCACCTCTCAGCCTTCTCTTGCGGAGGCTGAAGAGATCCAGGTCCCTCAGTCTCTCCTTGTATGGCCTTACCTGCAGGCCTAACCATACAAGTGGCCCTCCTCTGGACCCTCTCAAGGTTATCCACATCCCTCTTGAAGTGCAGTGCCCAGAACTGGATGCACAGCTCCAACTGCGGTCTGACCAATGCCGCATAGAAGGGAAGCATCACCTCCCTGGACCTGTTCATGATGCACCTGCTAATGCATGATAGAGTGTGGTTAGCTTTACTGATTACTTCATCACACTGGTGGCTCATATTCATCTTGGAGTCAACCATGACTCTAAGATCCCTTTCTGGTGCTGTGCTTCTGAGGAGGTCATCCCATAGCCTATAGGTGTGTTGCCGATTCCTTCTTCCTAGATGCAACACTTTGCACTTGTCTTTGTTGAACTGCATTATATTCTTTTCTGCCCACTTTTCCAACCTGTCCAGGTCCACCTGGATTCAATCCCTTCCCACCAGCGTGTTAATTTTGTCCCATAATTTCATGTTATCCATGAATTTGAACAAAGTGCTCTCCACACCCTCATCCAAGTCACCAATGAAGACGCAGAATAGCATAGGTCCAAGGACCAAGTCTTGGGAGACCCCACTGCCCACATCTTTCCAGGCTGATACTGACCTATCCACCACCACTCTCTGGTTATGACCCTTAAGCCCATTTGCCACCCACTTGACCATGTAATCATCTATGTCACAGCTGCTCAGTTTGTTTATGAAAATAGGATGAGATACTGTATCAAAGGTCTTCTTAAAATCCAAGTAGATGACATCTATCTCCAGTCATTCATCTAAGCATTTTGTGACCTGGTCATAATAAGAAACAAGGTTAGTCAGACAGGATCTACCTGCTATGAACCTGTGCTGGTTGCCTTTCAGCATTATTTTTCCTGCTGGGCTCCCACAAATGTGATCCCTGATAATTTTTTCAAAGGTTTTCCCAAGGATAGAGGTCAGACTAATCAGCCTATAATTACCCAGATCCTCCTTCCTCCCCTTCCTGAAAATAGGGACCACATTGGCCCTTTTCCAGTCCTCTGGGACCTGATCTGAGCACCATGAGTGCTCAAACAGCCATGCCAATGGCTCTGCTATGACACTGGCCAATGGATGATGCCCACAGTGCCCTTGGATGATGAGCATCTTGACCTGCTGACTTAAATACATTCAAGCCCCTCCAAGTGTCCCTTTACTAGGTCAATGCTGACTGCTGGTGGACTGGTGTTCCTCCTGTGCCTATCTATAATGCAATTGGGAGATTTGTCTTGATCCATGTTCAGGAATACAGAGGCAAAAAACCCATTGAAGAGTTCAGCCTTGTTCCTCCTATCTGTCACCAATTGCTCTAGCATGTCTTGTAGGGGTCCTATGTTATGCTGCACCTTCTTTTTGCTCCCTATATACCTGAAGAAGGATGTTTGTTATCTTTAATTTTTGTTGCTAGCCTGAGCTCACCTGCTGTTTTGGCCTTCCTAACCAATCCCCTGCAAGTGTGAGCCAAGGAGGTATACTCCTCCTTGGTAGCTACCCCCTGCTTCCACAGCCTGTATGCCTCTTTCTTTGCCCCTAGGCTTTCCTGGATTTTCCTGTTCAGCCAAGAGGGTTTCTTGGCCCCTTTGCCCCCTTTTGTGTGCAATGGGATTGTCTCCTTCTGCACTTGAAGGATTGCTCCCTTGAGGAATGACCACCCCTATTTCACTAATCTTCAATGCCTCATTAACTAATCTCCTTAGCACATTGATGTTAGCCTTTCTAAAGTCTAGCACTTCTGTTCTACAGGTTACTTTTCCCACCCTATGCTGGATAGTGAATTCAATCAATTGATGGTCACTATCCCCTAGGTTACCTTGTACCTGCAGATCCCCCACCAGATAGCTAGTACCAAGTCCAGCAAGGCATTTCCCCTAGTGGGACCATATACCTCCTGAGTTAAGTGAAGGTCCTATATGCAGGTTAAGAACGTACATGAGCAGCTACGTGTGGCTGACTGCTCCTCCCAGCAGATGTCAGGGTAGTTTAGGGCACCCATGACAACCACCATGTTCCTTGACTGTACAGCCTCTGAGAGCTGTCTGGAGAATTCCAGGTCTAACTCAACCTCCTGGTGTGGTGGTCTGTAGTAGACCCCCACTACCAAGTCCCTTTCTCCCCAACCCCCTTGTATTCTAACCCACAGTACCTTGGTTTGGCCCTCCTCTGATTCCATCTTGATTATAGATGTGTATTGCTCTGTAACACAGAGAGCAACACCCCTCATTTTTTCTCATGCTTCCCCCCTGCCTTTTTTCCCCACATGATTCACAAGGAAAACCCAAATATTTCAGATAGGAATCCATAGTGCTAAAAGTATTTTGACCTGTTGTGGTCTCTCTGAGTGCTTTGCAACAGAAAAGCTGGTCTGTTATTTTTCCATAGTTAAAAACTAAGAGCTAGAATTTTCCAGGGGGTGCCTCAAGTGGCAAAAGGCAAAATCTGTGTTTCACCCCATTTTTCCATGGAAAATAGAACACCTGGATCCCTAGTTATAACAGATCCTTCATTCTGTACAATATCTGACTGCACTGTTTGCTACCTTAAAATATCTGATTGTTCTTTTTCAGGTTCACCTGTGAATTACTGGCAGCTGTACCATATTTCTTTGAATGTCACAAGTCAGTTTCGGATTATATTTAAAGGCATAAAAGGAACAGGTTCATCATTTGGAGGCCTTTCTATTGATGATATTAACCTGTCAGAAACACAGTGTCCTCACCACATCTGGCATATTAGAAATTTTACACATCTGCTCAATACAAGCCCTGAAGGGGAAATGGGAAAAATATACAGTCCACCTTTTTATTCTAGTAAAGGATATGCTTTTCAGATTGGTTTATATGTGAATGGCACCAGCAACAACTCACATAACCTGGCTATTTATTTGCACTTGATCTCTGGAGCAAACGATGATCAACTGGCATGGCCTTGTGCATGGCAACAAGTTACTATGATCCTATTGGACCAACACCCGGATATTCGTCAACAGATGTCAAATCAAAGAAGTGTAACAACAGACCCATCTCAATTATTACCAGGTTAGTTAAAACCGGGTGAAAAATCTCTCTCATTTACGCAATGCATTTTCTTGCTTTTAGGAAGATTAGAGAAAAATAAACAATGAATTAGATTCCTCATGGGCCAGGTACAGACATTATACTTTTACCAGTATAAGTGAGTGGAAACCAGTTTATACTTGTAACAGAACAGAAGCTCAGCACACACAGTTTGGTTTAAAAATGGTGCAGATGAATTCACTTCAATAGAGTTTTGCCTGTTTATATCAGCAAGTTTGATCCAATGGTGGGAAGCAATGGCCTAGGGAAATTATGTGCATCAGACAGAGGAGTTTTGGGTTTCAAAGGTGATATGTTTGGGCAGAAACAGTAGCATCTACTCTGCAGATTTCTTTTATCTCACACATAGCACAGACTTTGTCTGCCTATGAGAAGGTAGCTTTCCAGGACTCTTGAATGGAGAAATGCTGAGTTGACATCTTTTATGTGGGCATGTGGTAATACCAGCTAAGAGGGTTGTCAATAACTGAGTGCCACACTGAATGGAATGTCAGGGTCAAATCTAATCTCCAAATGGAATTATTTGTCTCCCTTTTACCCAAAACTACTCATTTCAAAGTTCATCTTTTAAAAGAAAGCATTGTAAAAGACTTTTTCTTCCCACCCCACTCTTCAGGTTCATTAACATCTCTTTTCTGGGACAGACCAGACAAAGTAGGATCACCAGCTAAATTTGCTAATGGAACCGAGTTCAGAAGAGGTCCAGGAAGTGGAACTAGTGGATTTCTAACTCATCAAAGGCTTAGAAGCCGTGACTTTATAAAAGGAGATGATGTTTACATTCTTTCAACAATAGAAGGTATGTGAGCATCAAGGGTATTTATAATACTTCATTACTTCATGATGCAATAAATAGGCAGCATAGCTTATTTTTAGAACCAAATAAGGCCCTAATTCTGCAACTGTATTTGCAGTTGGCTAACTTTATACATAATTAATCTGAGCTAATAGACTGGTCCAATTTATGAATAAATTTAAATATGTGAACCAAATATGCAGATAGATATGTCCGCTATATAATCCTGCTTTTCTCATGAGAAGGCTAACATTTAACTACATGATGTGATGTCAAGCTTAAATAAAAATGTATAAATAAACCACTTCTCTGTTTCAAAAAGATTTGAAAGTAAACACTCAAAGAATATCCTGGGTATTTCATTTCACACCACTGAAAGCACAAGTTACTTATTGTTTATTCCAACTAAAAACTGCTTTGAATATTTTATGGTCAGCACTTCATTGCTGTTTACTTTTAGAATTAATTATTAATACAAAGCTTTTAGCTGTGTGTATTCACATTTTAGCATAGCTAATTCTTATGTCCATTTATAGAAAGTCAGAGTTAAAAAAAAGAAAAGGAAAAAAAAGACCAGCTTCTCCATTAAAAAAAGAGAAAATGTAGGATAGCGTAAAAGCATCATGTCTCTTTTCTTTTTTAGATATATCACATCTGACATCAACTGAATCAAATCTTCCAAACACCACTGCTGGCAATACGACCATAAGCACCCCTACCAAGCCTGCCACCACTAGACACACCACCACCCGGCGAACTACCACCCAACGCACCACCACCAGGAAAACTACAGTGAACACAACCCCAGCAGAAGCACCAGAGACAAGTAATCCCAATCCATGTAAAAGGTACAGCTGTGAAAATGATGGCATCTGCGTTGCTGTTGCTGAAATACCACTGTGCAGGTAACTGACCTCATTTAACCTGAAGATTGATTTTATAATCAGGAAAGAAAACATTTTAGTAGAGACTACTGAGTAAAATAAATTAAATTTATATCTTCTCTGATGAAGGTTTTAGTCAATTAAAGTAATTTTCAAGCACCAGCTCCAGGAGAGTAAGTTTATAACCAGGTTTGGCAACATGGCTCTTCCAGACCTCCTACTATTTTGAAGTACTATATTTACTTGTATACGACACACACTTTTTCCTCAAAAATTTGCTACCGGAAATTGGCATGTGCATCTTCAGTGAGGAAATGCAGAAAGCAGAGGACACTATCATGTGGGAGCCAGGCTGCATGGTCTCTTCTTGAGCTGGGCAGTTGCTCTTCTTGAGCTAGCTGTGCCTGTTGAGGCAGCCGAGGGCCAACCCCACTTCAGAAGAGGGGCTAGTCAATTTGGCTCAGCCAGCACCACCTACTGAGCAAGCTGAAGGTCTGATCCTGCTGGAGCTGAACTATCTGGCTCCTCTTAAGTTCGTAGACAATCAGCAGTGTCTGCGGTGTTCTGCATTTGGGGAATTAACAGGAATTAACAGAGCAGCTGCAAATTTTTGCTCTCTTTTTACTGTAGTTTTCCCTGTGAAAACTCTTAGTATTTTAAAAGAAAGATTTTTTCTTTTCATTCCACCTTCCAAAAATAAGGTGCTAGTCTTATTTGGGGGTGTAGAGGATACAAGAAAATACAGTATTCATATTACACACCTATAAAATTCAGTTAACTATATTTCACCGAATTGTGCAGCAGTGTAAAAATTAAATGGTTACGTCGTCAAAAATCCATAATGTACCTGATTTGGGCATAAAATGTTAATGGAGATAAAGCAGAAATTGGGTTCATTTCTAAAAGGACGAATGCAAAGTCCTGCCTTTGGGATGGATCTATCACAGGCATCAATGCGAGAAGCAGAATTACTGGCTTGGGTGAAGGACTGCAGCAAGCACCTAGGGGTTATAATGGACCACATGCCAAGCATGAACCAACACTATAGCCTTTTTGCAAACATAAATAAATAAAGCCAACAGCACACTGAGGGAAGGGGTTCTTCTGCTCTATTCAGCACTGGTGAATTAAGTGTTCAGGAGTACCTGCTGTATATGCTATACTAATAGCGAATCATTAAAATAAACTAAGCTTTATCTTTCTAGGATTTTATTTGCTATTGCATGACTGTAGCTCTTTCTTCATAGATGTCCAGTAGGTGATGACTGGTGGTACATGGGGAAAAGGTGTGAAAAGAAAGGTTCAACTCGACAGAATATGGTAGTCGCTGTTGCTTCAACTGTTGCTGTTTTTGTCATTATGCTAATCATCACAATTATAAGCACACAGTGTATTAGAAGAAAATACCACAGAAGGAGGCAAAATGAGGAAGCCCTGGACAACCTAAATTTAGAAAATGTACGTATTTAGCCCCAGTTTTAAGATTTAGAAGTTTTCTAAATGCCTTTGGTCAAAAGAGTATATGCCAAACAAGCAAATATTGTTAATCACTTTTGGAAGAGTAGACTTAGATGAATAGGAACAAAATAAATATCAGGGAACAAGGATGCCAGAAAACTCTTACTGAATATTTTAAATATTCAAAATGAATGTCTAATTTCCCAAATAATGCAGAGGGTTATCAATTGTTTGATACATTCCTTCTCCTGTACCCTATCACTGTTATCTAAAGGCTGTACTTGTATCCAGTAATGACTGCTCATATGAACTGTGCGAGTACATGCACACTATTTAATTGTCCCCACCTGCCTTCAAATTTATGTGCTTAAAACACATTTCATTTGTTGTTTCACCAGTAGCATAACAATGGAGCCAGGTACCTGGGGTGGCTCCCACACACAGGGATGATTTCTGGTTGCCACAGCTGACGTGGTCATGATCAAAATCATGCAGTTGAGGGAAAAGCTGTTTTTACCCCTCCTAGCCCTCTTGGTGCCAGACTTGTTGACCCTGCCTTAGTTATGCCACTACATTTTTTATAAAGAGTACCTCTTAAAACACCTGAGTGTTTGTATAGAAGGAAGGCCAGCTTCCCAATCCAACCATCATTCATTTTGTAGGGAAGGTAATATAGGTTAAAAGGATAATCCAAGCAAATTAAAGGAAGATTGAGTTAACATGTTTTTAAAAAAAGTTAACTGAATCCTAAGGCATTGGGCTGAGCCTTGAGTAAAGCAGAGACCCTGGCATCTTTTTCCAAGCAGAAAGTTATACAGATGCAGGCCTAAATTAAGAACATTTGGTACTCAAACCTGATCAAGGGAAAAGCTTAGAACAGAGCAAAGACATAATTCATCTCACTAAGATATGAGAATAACTCTGTGAAAGAAATGAACTAGAGTAGGAAACTACAGGTCTTCCAAACAACATACTTTCATATTTTACTGTGCCTTAATCTGCAGTGCTTCAGGACTTCACCTACTCAAGTCACACCATGGTTTATTGCTTTTGTTGAAAGTTGCTGCTGGTTTTGTTTTTTAAATAAAGTAGATCCCTTTTTTAATTAACTGAGATTAATTCAAATTCTGGTTGTTTGCTGATCTGATGAGAGATATTTTCTTCATTTAACAGAGAACATCTTTCTGAAAATATTGAAAGCAACATCCTCCTCCACCCAAAAAAATCCAACCAGGTAGACTCTTTCCAGCACTCAAGTCAACTGAAAGCCTTAATTACACAACTATTTCTCCTGATTTCCTTCATCTAAGTCATCGTGCTAAAGTTGATAAAGAATGAGAAATAAAACACATTGTGGATAAAATCTGTGTACTATGCCTATGCCAATGAAGTGTCTGAAATAGGTTGATTTAGGGATGTAATCATGGCAGTGGTATGTTGCTGGATTGCATGCCTGACATATAAGTCTGTGGCAGGGCACTGTGTGCACCTGCCACTTTAAGGGCCTGGAGCTGGCAGCCACCAGGTGCCTGATGAGAGCAGCCATTTTGAGTCGGGGCCATCTATATAAACAGGGCAACAACATCACCTGGCTATGTTGAGCCCCAGCCCAAACCTGGGTTTGTGCCCGGAATGCAGACGCCAATATACTTCCACTGCCTGGTGTGTATAAAGAAAAGTTTATTGCTAGCAACAAACGGTGCAAGCAGAAGTTCACATAGCAAGCACACCGAATATTATCTCTGGGGTATTTTTATACAGAAGTTTGCAAGGTTTCACAAGTGTGTCGTTCAGTGATTGGTTACAAGTGAATGACACAAGAAGTTCTCTACTGAGCATGTCTCTATACCCGTGTTTAAGCCATGTACCTCATTTACATATGTGTATGTTTCATTAGCATACTTTCTCTCCA
This sequence comes from Caiman crocodilus, assembly GCA_030014935.1. Classification (NCBI taxonomy): domain Eukaryota; kingdom Metazoa; phylum Chordata; order Crocodylia; family Alligatoridae; genus Caiman; species Caiman crocodilus. The sequence goes on along the minus strand of JAGPOW010000261.1, from coordinate 73,784,315 downwards.
CCCAGGGGTGTGCTTTTTAGTATTATAATGTGTTCTTTGACCTAATTAGCTGGCTTTTCTTATTTTCTTTCAAGTCTCTCTCATCCGGTTACCAATGCTGCCTCCTTATCACAGATGGCCATTCTTTACATAACAGTCTCTTCTCCTTATCGTGTTTGGGTGGAGGTTTTCAAGGGTATTCCTTGCACTGGCAAAGGATGTTCATGTTACTGCCCTGCAGCTGATCTGCCCCCCCATCTCCTTACAGCTAGAGGGCTGCTGAGATCATCTGGGGGTAAGGGAGGAGCTGTAGGGGATGGTCAGGAGGCTCCTGGTCCTGGGCATGACCTAAAACTGCACCCTGCCAGGAATGGGTGGCCTGGTGGGGCTCTCAGTGACGCGGAAGCCCTCAGGAAATGCCAGGCCAGTTACCACCCCTGTGAAAGGTGGGTGAGGGTGCCTTAAACCCTAGCCCCCACCACCAGGTGGGTAACCCCTGTGTTTGTGTGAAGGGCCCAGAAGGCAGACCCCTGGAGAGAGTGAGGGGCTAAAGACTCAACCTGATTGAGAGAGTACCCTCAACTGGCCCATGCTGGGGCCAGGACCAGGACTGTCAAAAGGGCCAGGGGCCCACCGTGAGGGTTGCCAAAGAGCCAAGGGCCCGGGGTCCCGGCTGGCCTGGAGGTGGGCCTGGGCTGGTAGCCAGAGGTCCCAGGGGGACCACACCTGAGAGGGGAAAATAGCTTCAGGGAGCTAGGTAGCTTGAATGAAGGTGGGGTAGGCTGCTTGAATGGAGGGATCATGGAGGGGTCCTGTTAGGAGGATTCTGGGGCCCAGTGTGGGGGCCAGTCATAACGAAAACACCTAGATGCCATCTGCGAGGCTTGGGCTGTGGTGGAGGGAAGGAAAGGAGCTGCAGAGAGCGCCCCCTGGCATTGGGGCAGCAAAATGGATAGCCTCCTGCTTAATTGACATCTATTAATTAATCAATCAAAATCAAGGTGTGGTGGGAGAAAAGGCAGGTGGTTGGCCTAAGAACAAGTGGGTGGGCCACGGAGGTCGGCCCTGAGCAGGCCCCCTGTTACAAAGTCTATTTGAATATGGAGAAGATGTACTGAATTAAGATAGATAATTTAAAAAAAAAAAAAAAAAAAAAAAAAAAAATCAAGCCTACATAGTGAAGTCTGCTTAAAGATAGTCAGCCAGAATGAGTTTTCTGTCGAACTAAGAAGTAGTTCCTGTGATAGCAAGGGACTGGATCCAGTGACCCTGGAATTTACTCCCAGTCTTCAGCTCCTATAACAGGTTTTGCAGACTTCGGAGCCTAGGGGTTTTTTGTTTTTGTTTTGCTTGTTTTTTTGTTTTTTATAGGATTGCACGAGCAGAAGAAGATCAGAAATGGGAGGAACAGTGTCCTTCATGGAGCTTTCAGGGAAAAGTGCCATGTACCATTCTCTCTAGAGGTTCCTAGCCATGGGCTTTTCCCAAGGGACAAAAGTACCAGAAATAGAAGTGCCAGCTACAAGCTGGTCTGTATGGGTATCTATGAATATGTTCACATATAAAAGTAAACTACTGCTTTGTCTCCCTGGGTTGGACATTGATAATCACATTCTTGACAAACATTTAAAAAAACAAAACAATATAACCTTTGAGCTAAAGACTGACATGCATTCAAGTTTGATGAGGAAGTGAGAAATTCTCACATTCTGCCTCTAAATGCTGTGTTTTTAGTACCAAGATACAAACA
>JAGPOW010000261.1:73752884-73782152 GCA_030014935.1 Caiman crocodilus | reverse complement strand
ACAAAGGCCAACATTTTATTTACTTTAAACCACCACAGCCATGTATCCAAGTAACTCTGCTCTTTATTCAATAAACAGAATATATCCAACCTGACAAGTCTGCTGCTGGCACCAATTTCATTCGTGTTCTAACTTAGTGGACTAGTGTTTTTCTTTACATGCATATTTCTGAGGATTAAGGTGACAGTTTTTAAAGTCTCAATTTAGTTCATCCCTCTGCCTCTCAGATTAGTTGACCTGCTTTATAGACACAGACTCAGTATTTATCTCACTCTGTGGCTAGTATTTCAACTTAGGATAAGAACTTTAAACAATTGCTTCCTATATTGTATTTTTTTATTTAATTTTTTTTTTTTTACCAATTGAGAAGAATGAGAGAATGGTTTAATAATAAAGACTGCATATTTTTAAAAAAAAGCTTAAAGGTCTAATGGCAAATACATATTTGTCCTAAATAGAGGATAAAAATAAGGAAGGCAGTAGAGGAAGCCTTCACTGCTTCTTCAGTCCCCATGTTCATTGTCTATACGGCCTATAACCCACTGTTATCTTCTTTATGGCTCAGGCAGTTTGTCCATTTTGAGCCTACTGGTCTTATTCTTCCTCACTACTATAGCAACTCATTTTATGCAACTTCCTTATAGTTCGCCAGCACCAGAACTCATCCATTTCTGCTCAGGTGAAAAGGCTTTCATTTAACCAACTGTAGCAGTAACAAGTATCCTTCATTTTCTTATGTTGTAAACATAATTCAACTAGCTCCCCACATTGCATTTTAAGAGTACCTCTGGAACTGGTACTACACAGAGATGCGTTTTCTGGGAAGCGGATAACTTCATGATGATAAAATGCAACATTTGAATGGCTTATGCATTTGGTACGTGTTTCTTAAATCCTCTGTTCAGTTACATTTTCCTTCTGAGGGTGAATACTGAATGTTGACACAGATATGCATTTCAAAACTTATCCAGATGCCAAAAGCATCTGTCACAGATATAATCCCTGCAGCTTCTCCAGTTTTTGTCTGGTCTGTCCAGGTAAAACAATTTAAGAATTTTTAAGGGAAAAAAGGGATTTCTCTCTCTTTTCTTCCCCTTTGCTTCCCATCTCATGCAGAAATTCCATCCTTACCACAGAAACCATGGACAGTGAAAATGTTGAAGTCCCTTTTTAAGTCATTCACCAGGGATCAGGGTTTTCTACTGACCAGGGAAAAATGCAGATTTTCTCCTTTAGAGGAGAAAACCACAAGAAACATGTGGGTTTCCCCTTACAGACCAACAGTCTTTCACTTGCAAGAGGCTGCTTGGAGCTGGGGGCAACATGTGCATGTGCGCATACAAGTAGCTGGAGCAGAAGCAGGATGGTGCACCAGCACGGAGCTTTTCCTCTTGGCGGCCAGTATCTATGGACTGGACCGCCCTGTCATGGAGCCCGCCCACTGCCTTGGCACCTTCCTGCGCCTATTGGCATATATACATGGAGAAACAGCAGAGGGGAGGCATGGAAGGAATGGGACAAAACTGCTCAGGGGGAAGGTCTGGGCCATGACAGGTGTGGCCAGGGCCAAGGCTGGGGCGCTTTGTGGCTCCACAGCAGACAAGGACAGTGATGGGCCTTCCTTTTCCAAGGTACTGCACCTGTTTCCCCTGCCCCCTGCCTAGGGGCTTGGGTTCAACATTGGTAGGCTCCCCCTGCCCTGGGTCATGTGTACATGTGCACCCAGCAAGCGCTCTCTCTGCCCCCCCCTCCGTCATTTTTTCTGACGGAGACACTGACAGACATCGAGCAGAGCAGAGGGGATGGGACTTTACTCGAAGAAGAAGAGCATTCATTTGATCCAGCTCTATGGTATCTGTACAGATTGGGCACTTCAGCGGGGCTCTTTGGCACCAAAAAAGCCCTGCTAAAGCGTGCAGTCTATACAGATGCTGAGCAAGTCAAGTCCAACTAACATACTGCTTCTTCTGGCTGTGTTGGGCTTGGTGTAGGGCACAGTGAGCTGGAAGTAAAGTGCTGGTTTTTGTTTTTTTTCATGTCTGTAAGCAGATGGCTTCATTGGTAAGTGGTGGGGGCAAGTGATTAATAATGCTGCTGCCCACACAGTCCTCCGAGATGGCCAGGTGATGCAGACCCTGCTCTTACCAATTCATGGCTCCCACAATTTTCCTCAGTTCCTAGCATAGGCAGTGCTGGAGTGAGTGGAGAAATGAAGCATGGACTCCAAGACAGGCACCAGCAGGGCTGGGGAGGGACAGTGGGCTGTGGGTCAGAAGTACAGGGCACCAGCAGGGCTCAGAGGGATGCAAGGGGCTGCAGGTTAGGACTGAGGGGCATTGGCAGGGCCCAGGGGGCTGTGGCTTGGGAATGAGGGGCAACTGCATGGCCAGGGGCAGGGCACCAGCATATCAGGGCTGCTCAGCACCACAAAGCATTGGAGGGGACAGCCGCAGCTGGATCTGTGACCTGGTGAGCAAAGGAAGCACAAAGAGCTCTGGTTTTCCATGATAAAAAAACAAAACCAAATGCCAAAATATATAGTTATTTAGAATTAATTTTATTATAATGATTGAGGCAATGGTAGGCTTCCAAATTGCCTTAAAATTGATATATTTATATCAATAAAATATTGTATTCCACTGATACCTATATATATAGTGGCATTTCATTTTAATCATAGAAAATTGCAGATTTGGGGGTGTTTTTTTGTTTTTTTTAAGTCAGATAATTGGCAATTTTTAAACACAAAAAAACCCAGGATTCCCTGTAATCAGCATGTCCTGGTAAAAAGCCATGCTTAGTCAGAAAATCTCTGAGAGCTTAGTCAGGAGGTAAGGTTCAAACTGTTGCAATTTGGCAGGTAGCAGGAGCCTAGTGCAAGCATTTATCCCATAGGGCAGAGGTTCACAATCACCAGGCCATGGTCCAGTAACAGGCTGCAAAGGGTTGACACCTGGATCATGGCAGGAGACCCCAGCTCAGACCCTTTTCTGTCCACTCGGGCAAGCGGCTTCTGAGGCCTAAAAACCAGAATTGGGGAATTCCATTTCCCTAATAAACCCGAATTAAAAGTGGACGTGGGGAAAGTCAACCCTAAAGAAAGGGAGAGGTAGGTGATTGGGGCTCCTAGTGTCTGATACACAGAGGAAACAGTCTTCTACCCCTAACCCTTTAATCCTGAGATAAAGCTAGGACAGCATGATCCAGGTAATGGGCTTTTAAGGGATTGACAAAAGTACGCTGCCAGATAGAAACAATTAAGAAAGAATCAAGAAAATGGAGTTATTGCTGTTGGTTGTCAGCAATAATGTTAGGCTAAAACCACACTTATTCTCTGGTCTTTCTCTTGTGTGTCCAGGACAATGAATCAGAAGCTTTTTAAAAGACATTGAAGTTGCATTACAGCCTAACGGCACTGGTCAAAATGGACAAGACTCATTTAATGCATGATGTTGTTAAGTAAGTGCCATTCTTTACAAGAGTGTGGATTTCTTGGAACAGATGCCATCTTCTGAGTAGCTCACAGAGTAAAGGCACTAGACATAACTACATTAATATACAGCCAAGCAGACCAATATGTGGTGTGCAGTCAGAGTAGGTGAAAACAGTACACCAGGAGAAAAAGCTTACAAACAGAGAGAGATCTTGATATACACACCTATGCAGGTAGGCATGGTTACTCAGCTGTAATAGATTTCACTCCTTACAATAGTTAATAGTTTGAGAAGATTTTGAAATAGAGGGATCACATTTTAAAGTTGAAAACAGAGCACTGACATCAGTGGACTCATCAAGGAACTGGTCGAAGGAATTGCAGAGCCATTGGCTACTGTCTTTGAGAACTCAGGGAGGCGAGGTAAGGTGCCCAGAAGACTGGAAAAGGACAAATAATTTTCATCTTTAAAAAAGGAAAAAGAAGGACTCAGGGAATTACAGACTGGTCAATATGACTCCAGTATGTAGAAAGACATGTGAACATGTTATCGAAAAATCTTTCTAAGCACCTAAAGTATAAGATGATGATAAGGATTACCCAACACAGATTTGCTAAGAGCAAATCATGCTTAACCAGCCATGCAACATGCTTTGTGAATAAGAGAAGAACAGTGAATGTGATAGACCTTGACTTTAGCAAGGCTTTTGATGCTCTCCCACAACATTCATATAATGAAGCTAAAGTAATATGGTCTAGATCAGTGATGCTAACCTTTTTGGCAGGAGTGCCACAAGTTAAGCCCCACTCTCCCTGAATGCTACTCTAATCCCATCCCTTGCAAAGCAATAAAGTACCTGATAGAGTTTGCACCCTGAGGTACTGAAGCAGAGGCAAGGCATATTTGAATATTTAGCTATGGGGAGCAGAGCAAGGTTGGATGCTGCTGTGCGAGAAGGTGCCACCTCCAAGAGTTACATCGGGCTGATTTCCAATACAGGCAATTTTCTTTATATTGTTGCCAATCTGATATAGAACTGATGTATTGGTCCACCTCTGGTCTGAAGTAAATAAAAATTCAATAAAAAATTCAACAAGTATAAAGTCATATACTTAGGAAAGGACAGTTAATGCACACAAAAGGGGAAGCAACTGGCTAGGCTGCAGTAATGCAGAAAGGGATGCGAGGTGTATTTAAGCCAGGCTGAATCTGAACCAATAGTATAACACCGTTACAAAAAAACCAAAAGAAAACCCAAAACTAATAGGGTAATAGGATGCATTAAACAGGAGTATTTTCTGCAAGTCACAGAGAGCAATTCTTTCACTCTGTTCAGCGTAGTGAAGCCTCACCTAATATCTTGTGTCCAGTTTGGGGACAGTCCTCAAACACAAAAATTGTTGTTATAAAAAGAATGGTTATCAGCTGTTCTGTGTGTCCACAAGGCACAGAACAAGAAGTAAAGGCTGAAATTGCAACAGGGAAGATTTAGGTTGGATATTAGACCTTTACAATGGTGAAAGTAGTTAATTTGAATGGCCAGAACTGATAAATTGCAGCGAATAACTCACTTCACATGTGAATATTATTAAACAAGAGGGGTTTCCCCAAGCATTGTTTCCCTCTGCACTCTAATTATGTAGCTTGCTGCATGTTTTGACTGCCAATATTTGAAATTCAAGCATTGCTGGCTATTTGGCTAAGTCAGTCACAGTATCTGTCTCTCTTCCCCACTAGAAAAGTCATTTATCAAGAGAAAACCATGAAGTCCCAAGGACTTAGAACCTCTTAAGGCAGGGGCAGGAGGGCAGCTTACTGAGGTTTTGCAAGCCATCAAGGGTCACATGACAGGCAGCCAGAGGCAGATAAATATTAATTTTCTAAATTTTTTAGGGGCCCCGCAGGCTGGATAGAATGGCCTGGTGGGCAACATCCGGCCCGTGGACTGCATTTTGCCCGCCCTTGTCTTAGGGAGAAGCACTCTGACCAGGACAAAAAACTGAATAACAGATCTGTATGGAGTCAATAAAATAACTCTATGAATATTTGTTTCTCTTTGAACCTTTGACTTGCTGTTGTGTCAAACCAGAGAGATAACAGACTTAAATGTGCAATATGAAACTTGGAAAGTGGGCAAGGGTAAGTTTTGAAACAGCCAAATATGATCAACTATTTTATAAAAGGGATACTTGTGTTTAGGTAACGTGGGAGCAGGAACTGCTCTAGGATCATTGTTGCCCAGCTTCCTGAGAGAGCAGGAACAGAACTTGGATCTCTGTGCTGGAATTGATATGCACTTGCAAACTGTTTTGCAAGTGTTGGTAAGGAATAACTGTCCTAATCAGCTGGGGCCAGCCAATGCAGAACTGTTCACAGATCTAGTGAACGTTGCCATTTTTGCAGGGTGTTTTTGCAAACTTTTCCTTCACTACATGCTGGGCAGCAGGCAAGGTAGCTGAGCAAGCTTCTGACTGACACTAGCAATTAATTGCAACTATTTTGTAAGAAACAGGGCTAGGAATTGACTTATGAAAAGAAACCCAAATGTCTGTCTTCACATTCTTAAGTTCCGTCAGTTCAGAGGAACCTACGGCATGGCCTGGAAGGCTTGTTTTGCCAGACAGTTTAACATTCACGGCATTAGAGTTTTAACATAAAAGAATGCTTATCACTAAGATTAAATTGTATCTTGGATACTTTACATTTCCCTGTGGAAAAGCATGAGAAAGTAAGTTGCCTCTAAGAAAGGATTATTTTAGAAGTGCCACAAAATTGGTTAGCTTGTGTCCATCTTAGCATTTTATTTTATTAAAAACAAACTTTTGCTAAATAGTACTTTGGGACAGAGGTTTTGTGTATCCAGGTGCACCTGAAGTGCCATTTGATGAGTAGTTTGGATTTTAATGGCTTTACATATGCTGCAAGAGTAGAGTGTAATCACCCTACTGTAGTGTAAAATTATCCTCGGGAAAGCCAAAAGTAACTATCCTCTGGTGCAAATTAGTGATGTGCAAGTCTTGAATGCAGTCTATTACTAGCTTCCGCATCACACAGTGGCAAGGTAGTATAGTAGTAACTAGAGCAGGCAGCTTGTTATTTCTAGACACTAGCAAAACTTACAGTGCTCTACATACAACAGAAATTACTATTACTGTGTCATGTGCATGCAACACAAGTTACTATACCTTTATTGCCAGTACCTACAAAGTTAACATTTGTAGATGAGGGAACAACTGAACTCCTACCATAGCTACCAGTGAAAGATGCAGTATAGTTCCACCAACCTGAGAAAGATAATAACAGCCCATTCTTGAAATCAGCGGATGTTTTGCCTGAATAAGCGGTGCAGGATTAGACACTACATTGATTGCACATTATAACTGCACTAGTTAGAAAAAGAGAACAGATGTCAACTAAATGGGGAAATGTGGGACAAAATAGAAATTATTGTAAAAATGTGCCCAAGGATAAAACAAATTGATCCTAAGACACTAACAAACATTCTTGGATCAGGCAAAATGATGAGAGTCATTGTACTAGTTTGGCTTTTATTTTCTTGCTAATATTGCATAACAGAACTACACTAGCATGAGGAAGAAGAGGGGGGAATAATAAAAATAAGTTATCAATGCACTATTAACTCTACATGCTCTTACCTATTAATAAGATATTGATGTCTCCTCTAATGCGTGTCCCATTGTCAGGAACTTTCTCATTACCTCCAAGTAGCATACACAAAATGGCTTTTTTAATATACTCATGGCCATGAATGCTTGGTGCTAAAGACTTGCTTAAATGGTCAAAGATATCCTATTTAAGAAACAGGAAACACTTACATTGCAGATTATCAACATTAGAATAGAATCTCATTATCCATTAGCCAGTATTAGTGCAATTTATAACTTACTTTAGTTTGAGCTTTGCAGAATTTCTTGATCTTTGTCACACCATCAGCTGAGATTGTAGGTGCTATTTCTTTGCTCATCAGTTTGATATTATTAGCAAGCATTATTGTCCTGGTTATTTTCCCCCCAGATGCAGAGAAATGTCATGAGTTAATTTATTTAATAGTTAATCTATTACATACATACTGGAATAAAAGCTATTGTCTTCACAACACAAAGAGCTGTCTGGAAAAAAAGGAGAAAGTAGAATCACATTCAAAGAGATTATTAGATTTATCCTTTTCATTATGCCCTAATGAGGGAAATCCTCATTGGGGAAGGATTTAATGAATTCTTAATATCAGGATTAAAAAGAACTTGAATAATAGTGTAGTGAATAATACTCCAATTCATGCCTCTTGTGCTGCAAGTTACCTAATCAGAGAATGGATTTTTGACCTATAAGTTTTCTAATTTTAGGGAAATAAAAGAGCAGCTGTTCGCCTGCTTTTATAAAGGTTTGCACTGTGTCATGTATAGGTGACCAGGCAACTATTTTTAGCCACAATGAAAATTAAAAAAGGACATACATTTCATTTTGGGGCCATTAAAAATGGGAAAAAGGAGCACACCTTGATTTGTGGTCTCCTAGGTTATGCATCTATTGCCAGTTCTCTTTATACTACAAAGTGCAACATGATACTTCTGAGGAAAGTGTTTGTAAGAAAGTCATTGCATTAAAAGGAATCACGAGAAAATGCTTCAAAATACAACATCAATTAGAAGTTACCTAAAGAAAAATAATTAATAATGCCAATAATCCGTATGTGAAGAGCAACTGAACAACAAAGATTTCTTCAGAATTTTTAAAGAGAAAAATATCATTTTGTGTCACAGGCCAAACTACCAAGGTGAATTAACTTAAATTTCCTAAATATGTTCAATGAAAAAACAGAGATATAGGTCTGAAAAAGTCCTCTGGGGTCACTGATAACCTATTACAGGTACTCAGGTAATACAATATCGTTCACAAATTGATTAAGCTCCATTTCAAAACTAGCTAGGTTTTTGCCCCACCCTTGCTGTTGGACATTTCGTAAGTTTGGTGACTTCATCTACATAATAACAACTCAGATGCTGACCCCAACGTGAAAGTCTTGCTATCATCTGAAGCTGAAACTTCCTTTGTTGTATGGTAGACAGTGCTATTTAGCCACTACGTGAGTGCTCTCTCAAAATTTACATTTGTCTAACCAAATTAACACCTACAACACGATCCAAGAGCAAGGTACCTCCTGGTTGCTGAAAACCTGCCAAACCCTATAGATGGACAGCCCATACCATAAATAGATGCATTATATATGGAAATGTGTATACAGGGGTCTGCAACCCTTGTTTATACTGCTCTGAACTGCCATTTCTGTCTCTGACCCTGCCACAGGCCACAAGTGCCCAAGCCACCTACACTTACCCTTATCACTGATCCCTGTCTTTAACAGCAGTGGAGAGGACAAATTCTGTGGTGAGGGCAAGTGGAGGTGTGAGACAGCAGCAGAGAGGGCTGCGGAGGGGTTGGGTGGTTCAGTGCAACTGTGTGCCTCCCATACCCCATTCTGCCGCATGCCAGATCAGACTCTCACTGACTGGATCCAATCTCTTCCCAAGCAAGATATGGCCCATGGGCCATAGGTTCCTGAGCCCTGTTGTAAAAGGTTGTGATACCAATGATATGACATAATTTATTTAAATGAAACTTTGTGTCATGTTGTGGATTCAGGACACTTCAGTCAAGAGCCACCTTAATGAAGAGGTTTCTTTATTTATGCCAACAGCAACCAGACAGCCACGAGGCTCCTCTTTTGGCTCCCTCTCAGACTTTGGCCATCTTGATCTATGTGTAATAGCCATATCCTGGAGGGGAGCTAAGTAACAGTCTAACCCTTAAAGCTAGGGGCAGAAGTTAGACATAAACTGGTTTAAGTGATCCAAAGCGGGTTTAAACCTGTAGCAGAACAGAAGTTAAGTGAGTACAAACCACTTTCAAAATGGCTGAAACCAGTTTAAAATAAACCTGTTTGGATGTAGCAGACTTAACTGATTTAAGTTAAATCAGTTTATGGAACTTATGTCCCAGATACCTTCCTGATTCAAGTTAAGTCACAGTCCCCCAGTATCCTACAATATTTTGCAACCCTGGGCTGCGCTATCTGCTCCAGTGGAGTAAAGCTGGTCCCTGCCCCAGCTATCATCACAGAGCTGAGAAACTAAAGCCTCTGCTCCCTGACAGCACCTGTCAACCCAGCAAGGGCCAGGGAACAGGCTCTCAGAGACCTCTAGCTCCTATTTGTATAGGTCAAGGGGAAAGAAAGGCTCTGTAATGTGGGCTTTTTGCCCCTGCAGCAGCCAGGCAAGTAGAGTTGACATTGGCTCAGCCCCACCCTCTCCCCAGCCTGTGAGAAAGGGGGTGCAGAGAGGTGGGGAATGAACTGGCCTACCTCTGACCCGCAAATCGGGGTTTGTCCAGTGCAGGAGAAAAGCCCCCACTAGGAGCTTTTTGCTTCCCTGAAACTGGGTAAGTTGAGCTGGGATTGGTTCAGTCCTGCTCCCTCCCCAACCCCCACTGCCTGTGAAAGGGGAGGGAAGGGTACAGACAGGACTGGCACCAGCCCCACTCTCCCCCAGCCAGGGTCTGCCCAGTGTGGAGAGGGAGGAAGTCCCCAAGGGGGGCTTTTCACTCCTCCAAAGTCCAGCTCACCAGGATGGGATCAGTTCAGCCCTCCTCCCTCCTTAGCCCCTGCCTGTGAGAGGCAGGGTGGGGCAAATGCACCATCCCACTATGGCGCTGACCCCTATCCCACAGCTGGGATATTCCTGGTGCATGGTGGTGAAAGTTCCCACCAGAGGCTTTTCAGTCCCCCCACAGCCTGGCTTCCCCAGCTGGCATGGGCTCAGTTCCACCCTCTCCCCAGCCCCTACCTATACCCAATTGGGCCAGTACGTTCACCGCCATCTCTCGCAGGCTGGGGGGAGGGGGCGTGCGGTTTAGCTGATCCCATCCTGGTGAGCTGGGCTGCGTGGGAGCTAAAACCCCCAGTAAGGTCTTTTGCCCACACCAGGTGGACCCCAGCTAGAGGGACAGGTGTGTGCATTCTGAGCCAATCAGAGCCTGCTAGCCAGGCTGGGAGGGGGGGGGGGAGCCCCATGGTGAGGACTTTTCCCACTCCATGCAGGCCCCAGCTGGGGGCCAGGCTCGGTGGTGCTTTCCCACTCCCCAGAGGCAGGTTAAGGTTAAAGAGAGATTTTCTGCTGGCTCTCCCCAGCAGCGGGTGGAGGAGGAGGAAGGAGAGGGGAGGGGAAGTAGTATGTGTCCAGCAGCCAGTCAGGCCTGGGCTGCCTCTGGACTGGGTTTAGTATCCTTTTAGGCAGCTGGCCGTGAGTGCCTCCAGGGTCCGTGGAGTGCCTCCACACTTCTGCCCATCTTGGCCACACAAACACTGAACCCCAGTTCAGTTTGTCATTGGTTCAACCTATGCAGCTTAAATTAACCTGCAAAGATTGAATTGATTCTTCCTCAGGCTTTTTGAACCTCTGTACTTAGCCTAATGGTATATAAGCTTCATATATGGTCTATACTATAACTAAAAGGAAAACCTTGGAAGCTGTAAAATACGTCAATTTTCTGCCTTTTGGGAGCTAAGCGGTAATGAACAGTCCTTTCAGCTTCAGGTTTCACCAAAAGCTACGGAAGTCACACTTGGACCTTGTTTTAGTGTAATAATAGGTGAAAACAGCAATTGAAGATAAAACCCTTTAAATCATGCCTAAATAAATAATTTCTTTTAAACTTACGTTAATAAAAAATCTTCTGAAGTTTACACACCCAACATCTCAGCCTAACATTAAAAATATCTCAAATCATTTTTTAAAAGTCAACTTCAATTTAAAATAGTTTAGGATGGCAGTGCTCAACCCCCAGCATGACGGCCAAATGTGGCCCACAGAACCATGGAATCTGACCTGTAGGACTTCCCAGAGGTCAGGAAATTTGGCAGTGGGGAAGAATTGACAATTCATATTGCCACCCCTCTCCACTGCCAAAATCCCAAACAGCAGGTCAGAGCCGGGCCACAAGCCTCCCCTTCCTCTCCACTGCCTTACCTGGTTGGAGCCAGGCCACACCTTTTCCCTGCACAGTTGGATTAAATCAAGCTGTCCCAGCGCTCTCCTCCACATGGCCAGATGGGGCCCTGCAGCACCCACCCTGGGTGCCGGATTGGGTCCACTGGGAGGATTTGGCCTGTGGAGGAACAAGGCACTGCCCATCTGGGCCTACTGGCCAAAAAGACTGAACTAGTTTAGGAGACATGGGGTCAACCAAAAAACATTTTGCTCTGTTTTTGGGAGAATTTTTATGAGTGCTTTCATCCATAACCCCCATAAAAAAGTGAATTGAACTACTAAATATTCTGTGATTAATCTTTTTGGTATTATATAAAAAAAATTTCCTTCCTGGACCATTTTAACACTTTACCATCCAAGAGAAAGACCAGGGAAAAGAAGAAAGCAGTGTGACTACCATGGTTATAGCAGCATAATGGTACAAGTTGAAAGATAATACTATTAAATAAGTTATTGACATAAGAAATAAGGTTACATTAGCTACATGTGTACTACTCATCTATCATATTCTTTTTTTTACTCAGGTCACAGATTTAATAGATTTTTAGGGTCAGAAGAGACCTCAGTAGATCATCAAGTCTGACCCCCTGCCCTGGGCAGGAAGGAGCACTGGGGTCAGATGACCCCAGCCAGGGGGTTGTCAAGTCTCCTCTTAAAGACCTCCAAGGTAGGGGAGAGCATCATCTCCCTTAGAAGCTCATTCCAGCTTCTGGTAACACTTACTGTAAAGAAGTTCTTCCATTGTCTAGTCTAAATCTGCTCTCGGGGGTTTGTGGCCATTGTTTCTAGTTACTCCAAGGGGTGCCTTGGTAAGCAGAGTATCTCCACCTTACTGTACCTGCTCCTCCCCCACTGCAAAGGGACTTCTATAAAGGGGACTTAATATACATCCCCTTTATATTAGCTGCTCCACAAGCCCATGTAAAAATACCCCTTTCCACATGGGTTCACAGTGAAGGCACTTAACCCTTTTCAGTCCAATCTACATTGGCAGGCCCTTAGAACTGCATGAAACTTTACTGAATTCAATGAAGTCTATTGTCAGAGGTAGACTCAGGGCCTAAGATGACAAATAAAAAAGGCAGAAAGAAAGGAGAATCTTGAGTTTTTATGTAATGTGGCAGCTTTTAGAATTGCAAACATAACCCACAGTCCTGAGGGGAGAAAAATTAGAAAAAGTTACATAAAGATTAAGTTTCAAGTAATTACATTTTGTCACAATTCCTTCAGCACAGTCCAAGCTACCAAGGAAATGAGCTGATGAACATATGAAGAGAGACATGATTTGCTCCATAGCATCCCTCAAATCCAACACCGAAGTCTTCAAACTGTTTGGAATGAGTTGCATCAGTGGAAGCAACTAAATCTTTTAATGCTCTCTGAAAAGCAATCAGCTAGCGGACTGACTCATTCAGCAACCTCCAATATAAAATAATTAAACCAAGAAAAGCTGCTCTGGTAATCTTACTTTAAAATCCTGTATTTCTTTACGTACTGAGGATCTGATGGCATTGACTGAAGTCAGACACACTAAGACCATGGCAGAAACTGCACAATCTTCTCAAAAACAGCTCAGCTAAACTTCTTCAATTATCTGAGTAGACAGAGTTTTACTTTATGAAGGTCTGCTGTTGCAGCAAACCATCAGGGAAACAAGGTTAAATCCAAATCCATTTCAGTTGTAATCAAGTTATGTTTGGACTCAGGTCTCCAGAAGCTAATCTCTCTATTTTTCATATATGAAAACAAAATAAAGAACTTGAGCTTTAACAGAATTTATTTTTCTAAACAGAATTAAATTAATTGAAGATCACGTAAAAGAGATACAGTTAGGATAATCAAATTGAATAATTTTTTCTAGATGCTAGTAGAATCTGTGGTTTTAAAGAAAACCTTACCCCTTCAAATTAAGACTTCTCTTCACATGTGTCCATTTCACTTTATTTTAACAGTGAAGTCTAATTCTGTTTATGGGCCACTTTCACTTCCTTGTTGTCACATATTAGGGAATGTTATTCTTATGCTTTAATTTTTTCAGACAAGTAATTACATCCTTCAGTGAGGATTTATTTATAAAAGCAGAAAAGGCTAATTTGACTTAATTGCCACTCTTGTAAAACATTATTTAACAAAAGTTAAATACTAGGAAGGAGTTTGCTTTTTATTGCCCATCTAGTAAAAGGCCAAGTTGATCAAGTTCACATTCCTATGAAACATGTACTGATTCGTTTTAAACAACACCTTGCCAGGGGCAAGGAGGTGAAACACTTCACCACCACAGCAATGCTGCTGCATCTTAGGAGGCAGCACCCCCTTATCACCTGGGCAGCAGTCCTTCTTTCTGCTCAGCCTGGTACCAGTGCAAGCATGTCCAAGGGGAAGTCTTCCACTTGCTTCAAAGCTCCGTCCCCCCAAAACAGAGGCAGGCCACCCTGGAGCAGTGGAGGAAAGCTACAGACATTGCAAGGGCAAGCAAGATCACCCAGAGCATTGGGGAGATGCTTGTTCTGGATAGCCAGCCCTTCTCCTTAATTGAGCAGCTAGGGTTCAGGCAGCTCCTGGCACTCACGGCCCTATCTTACCAAGTGCCTGCACATACCACCTTTACCAGGACAGTGGTCCCCTCTCTGTATGAGGCATGCAGGGAATATTTGAGGAAGGAGCTGTGCAAGGCACGGCCACAGGTTGCATTTCACCTCCAACCTCCGAAACAGCCAGGGTGGCGATCACACCTACCTCTCCCTCACAGGGCACTGGTGCCATCAGTCAGGCCATCAGTGGGCTCTCCTTCACGCCAAGGTGCTGGAGGCAAGGGAGATCAAATGAACTTCAGTGTCTACAAGTGTAAGTGTAATGTACTCGGGGTAAAATAACCTCAACTGTAAGTACTCAGTTTTGGGTTCTGAACTAGTTATTACAACTCAGGAGCAAAACCTTGGTGTCATTGTAGACAGTTTAAAAAAAAAATGTCAGTTCAATGTGCAGCAGCGACCAAAAATCCAGTAAAACTTTGGGCATCATGAAGGGGATGAAAAACTAAACAGAGAACATCATCATGCTATATTACAGATTTTGACTAGTGTGCGCAGTTCTGGCCCAGTGGGAGAAGGGGGGGAAATATGCTAGAAATCACAAAAAATATGGACCGAGTGAGCAGGGAACTGTTGTTCACTGAGTCCCAGAATACTAGAACTAGGGGGCACCAACTAAATGCGCAAGCAACAAATAATGAGTAATGCAACACATGGTTAACTTCTGGAATTTATTGCCAGAAGAGGTAGATGGTAGAGGCAGATACCACAGCCAGGTTAAAAAAGGGACTAGATAAATTCATGTTAGATAGATCTATTAATAGGTATTGAACAGAAAGGTCGGCTACGTTTCCTCTGGCATCTCTAAACCTATAATGTCAAGGAGGGCATTGGATAGGGGATAGATTACTTCAACTATATCTGGTTCAATGCTCACCTTTTATAGCATTAATTTCTGCCATTATCAGGAATGGGATACACCAGGCCAGATGGACCATTGATCAGACAGTATGGCACTTCTTATATTTGTACTTGTGGACATTCGTTTTATTGACTGCAATGACATTAATCACCAAGACTTTCTGTCTGGTTACAGGTAGGTAAGAAAGTGTTGATTGTTTGATTTCAGAAGTAGTAAGGCTAACCTACACACACTGAGGCAACTTTCACAAAAGAGAATCTGGGAAACCCTGAGCTATTAAAGAAACATGATGTTAAGGAGAGGAGCTAGAAATAGATATTTCATATTAAACCTTCTGCAGCCTTAAGGCAGTAGTTTATGTTGTTTGTTTCCTTTTCATGTAGATTTATGTAAATAAGCTATTTTAAATTCAATCTATTTATACTGAATAGACTGCACTCTTTGAGTCTGGAGATTTTTCATTCAAACAGAAGCATTAAAATCCCAACTTTGTGGTGTGCAGCAGATTATAGCTTTCAAGTATCTTCAGCCATTATATAAATGCTGGTCTACTACAAGATAAGTGGAAGAGGAAGAGTGGTGGATGCATCTCTTTCAATGCAATATGTTCTCTTTTTATTTATTGCCTTTTTTTGTCACTGATGCACATTGAATGACATTAACTCTTCTACAGTAACTCTAAGGTCTTGCTCCTGTGTCAAAACAGGTAGTTCAAAACCCAGCACTGAGTCAAGGTTATTTTTCTGCAGGTGAATTAACTTACACTGTAGACACTTAAGTTCATCTGCTTTCTTTCTAGTTTTGTGACATGTAACTTTAAAGGCACAGGCATTTCACATTGTAGACAGATACTTGGAAATGCATGCCAGGTAGAAATCCAGCTGCTTTGATCTGCTGAATAGGTGGATTGAACCCAGATGCATAACGTTACAGAGAAAGGGTTCTTATAAAAATCACAGAAAACTGAGGTTGGAAAGGACCTCAGGAGGTACTCTAGTCCAACTCCCTGCTCTAGCTGGACTGTCCCCAACTAGATCACCCCACACAAGGCTTTGTTTACCTGGGTTTTAAAAACTTCCAAAGATGGAGATTACACCACCTCTCTGGGTAACCTGTTCCAATGCTTTACTTCCTTCCTAGTGAGAAAGTTCTTCCCAATATCTAACTTAAACTTCCCTTGGTGCAACTTGAGACCATTGATCCTTGTTCTGTTACCTGTCACTACCAAGAACAGTCTAGCTCCATCCTCTTTGGAACCACCCTTCAGGTAGTTGAAGGTTGCTATTAAATCCCCCCTTCAGCCTTCTCTTCTCCAGACTAAGCAAGCCCAGTTTCCCAATGCCCTAATCCTTTTTTTTTTTGCCCTCCACCAGACTCCAATTTGTCTCCATCCTTTCTGTAGTGGGAGGTCCAAAACTGAACACAATACACTAGAGGTGACCTCACAAGTCTTGAATAAAGAATAACTTCTCTCAATCTGCTGGCAATGCTCCTACTAATACAGCCCAGTGTGCTGTTAGCCATCTTTGCAACAAGGGCACACAGTTGACTCATATTCAGCTTAGCGTCCACTATAACCCCCAGGTCCTTTTCTGCAGAGCTGCTGCTTAGCTAGATGGATCTCAGCACGTCTCAGTGCATGGGACTGTTCGGTCCTAAATGCAGGACTTTGCACTTTTCCTTATTGAACCTCATGAGATTTTTTTTTTGGTCCATTCCTCCAATTTGTCTAGGTCTCTTGGAATCCTAGCCCTCCCTCTAGCATATTTACTACTCCTCCCAGCTTTGTGTCATCTGCAGATTAGCTGATGGTGCACTCCATCCTATCTTCCAGGTCATTGAGGAAGATATTAAACAAAACCAGTCTCAGGACTGACCCCTGGGGCACTCCACTTGATACCAGCTGCCAGCTAGGCATCAGGCCATTGATTGCTACCCACTGAGCCTGATGATCCAACCAGCTT
This sequence comes from Caiman crocodilus, assembly GCA_030014935.1. NCBI lineage: Eukaryota > Metazoa > Chordata > Crocodylia > Alligatoridae > Caiman > Caiman crocodilus. Next base: position 73,765,238 of record JAGPOW010000261.1, on the reverse strand, counting down.
TTTGTCCACCTTACAGTCCATTTATCAAACCCTCACTTCCTTAGCTGGCTTGTGAGCTCTTGCATGTCCTCACTGTTAGACTTTACTTCTGTTTCTGTTTTTATCTTTATTGAGAACAGGTCATTCAGACACAGGTGACAAGAGTTGCTCTTTGCATACATTAAATGTGATTCCAAAAATCTGGCTGGGGTCTAGGAAGTGGAAGAAATGTATTTTTATATCCAGAAGACCTATTCTTTTAGGGCTGAAAAGAACTCATAGGGCAAGTGCATTTTTTCTATTGTTTTTTCCCTTTAAATGGATCCCATTTTCCCCCTCTCTGACAGGTGCCAAGTTTAAGGAGTTGTGATTATTATGAAAAATCTCCAGAAGTTGGGTCACATTGGGGTTTTATTATTATGCAAAATGTCCAGAAGCTAGGGCTTTATTTCTGTATAAGTGTCCTGCCCTGGCCAATTTGTTCTGTAATATATATTCTGAATTTAGTAAATAGACCAGTCTGACATGATGCATCCAGCCCACTAAGGTATATTAGTCAACCAGCTTATTCAAGTCACTAGAGTTCTCCCAAAGATGATCAGTCTTCAGGAACCACCCGGAACCACTGAGTACCAAAATGGTATTTGATAAAGGTCTCTTCCATATTAAGAGATAACTGCAGTACTATTAAACCAAAGTCCAGCTCTTTATCTTATAGGACCCTTCCCAAGGGCTCATCTCCATAAAGTCCCCAGATGACTTCACTCATTAAACCCTCAGGATGCTCCACCCTCTGCCCCCCTGGCAAGAACTGTGACAATGTCTAGTTTTCTTCTTGTGCTGAAATATACAGGCAACTACATTCCTGTCTCAGCATTTATAGGGCATGTTTTAGTCTGCTACTAATTTTCCTCTTGGTTTTGCTTATGTAGTGTGAAGAAGAGTAGAGAGGAAAGCCTGTTTAAACTAAAAAAAGCAGAATAGACCATTTAACCTTATAGTTTAGTTTAATAATAAAAAACCTCAAACCAAAAAACTATTGTTCACCTTAGCTTCCAGCAGATGTCTCCACATCCCAGTAAGGTTTTCTTGAGAGACGCAGCTTGACATAGGGATGCTATGTAGCTGGCAAAACATAACAGAGCCAGAAAACAATTTGGGAAAAGCTTAAAAATGTTTTAAAGGCTTTCAGACACTAGAGTCATATATGGTTATTATTTGTGTTCAGTTTGGACCCAAGCACATTTGACCAAGCTTGGCATCTCTTTACATTGGACACTACACAAATACACAGCAGGAGCTTCACTCTGCCCCAATGAATATGTGATTTTAACAGACAAGGCAGAAAAGATTGAGAGGAAAAATGTTGAAATTAAGGGGATTATCCAAAGTAAATCTGGAGGTCAGTGGTAGAAATAAGGAACAGAATTCAATCCAATGCTCTTGTAACTGGCAGCCTTAACTTTCTCTTGACCTAGGTAGCCTGGGCACCAGCCCATGCTTCTGAGATAAAGAATAATTGTACTGGCTGTACTTGCGTGTCCCTCTGAACAGGTAGCAAAACAGATATTTGGTAAATAAGTACATAAATAAGCAGCAATGAGGGTTTGCTGGTATTTTCCTGATGAACACTAAGACTGGTGTTAGTGCTGAGCTTTACTAGAAAGGCAAAGTTGAACTCTTATGTTCTTGTACAGCCTTTATTGCGATAACTTTTCTTTTATACCCGGTTGTAAAAAAAAAAAAAAAAAGTGATTAAAGGTCAGACATCGTGTGTTAATGACTGACTTAAGATATGACTTTGGTTAGTTGAAAGTTTATATATAAATACCACAAGTTATATAAGAATACTGACAATACCGAGGAGCCCCACAGGTGACCCTGCTTCAAAAAGTAGAAATCCACTTCTCTACGCCCTAAAATATTTAAAGAGTTCCTCCTAAAATTAAAGAGTCCAACCTCTCTCTACCAAGAGATTCAGCATTCTTGTGAAAACCAATCCAAACATATACAAGTACACAATGGACAAGCCCACACTTGCAGACATCTAGGGGTTTTTGCTGCCTTTGCTGTCAGTTGAGCACTTTGATCTCAAAGGCAATTTAGGCATGGTATTGGCCAGCCACTGTGGTAACCAGAAATCCCACTGATAGGAGAGGAAAACGTGACTTCGAGTCCTGTGCTGATCTCTAGCCATGATAAAGCATATAAGGAGCCCCATGGTGGGGGGGAAAAAAATCTCAGGCATATTTTGCCTTAAGAATAATATGATGGGAATATTTGTAATCGGGTTCCTCATAGAAACTCAAGGGTGGACTGATTTCAATAAGTTTTTAGAAGAGCTTGAGGAGGAAAGTGGTCTTCTAGTTCTTCCCCAAAAGAAGTATGATCCATTATTAAGACTTCAAAGGACAGGAGACACTCATAAATCTCCTAGATTTCCCATTGCTACAGGGATAGGAAGGAAACAAGCAAGACAGACATTTAAGTTATGGAGACTAATAGACTAATGGTATTAGATGAGAAGATATTCTGCCATGGTTACCACTGCTTGGGAGCTAGAAGGGCATCAACAGGTGGCTGGACACCCTTGTATGAAGGGTAGGAAGCTTCTGGTTGGAGCATGCTCATTTGGGAACACAACCATTTGCAATCAACCTACATTTATATTTGTAAGCATTGCCAAATAACATTTTGTAACATTAATTCACTTATTCACAGACACACAGCTGCCAAAAATTGCCAAAAGTGTCAGAGTATTAATAATCAAATAGTCATTGTAGGAGAATGCATGGGTCCTTAGAGAAGGCGGCCAGCATGGACAGGAACCAGGAAGCGACTAAAATGTCACAGCTCTCATACACCAGCTAGAACCGGGTTGTTTGCATCATCTAGATATCTAGATTGAACTTTCATACAGCTGTCCACGGAATGTGTCCTACCTGCTGTTAGCAATACAGATAAGTAGAAACATTTTCACTGTGCTATCAAGCCTATATCTAAATTGCTTTAATAGTTGTCATGATTTGTCTATAATTTTTTTTCTAAGACCACTTTGTATTCTGTGCCAATATAGTATCTGAACATTTGAAAATTAGCTTGGCCATTAGAGAGAGAATCATCAGAGAAGTTCTGATTTAGTTCTGAATACAAACTTCTACAAGAGACTCATACCTGCTTTAGGCATTCAAAAGAAGTCACTGGCAGCTGCTGCACTAACATAATCCACTCGTGAGGGTAAGGAGACAGCTGCAACCACCCCTGTGGCATCAGTCACATCACCTCCCTCCCTCTTTTTGAAATCTTAGATCTGTTCATAGGCAGAGCTAACAGAGCAATGAGACAGGCTTATCCCTAATGTAATTGGACTAGCTGTAGTAGAGATACCTAAAGAACAGGTACTAGTCCATTATGATCAATGCTATCTTTCTGAAGGATCAAGTCCTTGGTCCTGAAAGTCTGTCCTGAAGTTGGTTACTGATGTGTTTAGTTTCCCAGCTAGAAGGGCCTCGTAAACACATAATTGTAAACCCATGTGACTCAATCCAACAACAGGACTGAGGTTTATTGTTTGAAAATCCTTTGCAGGCATCCATTTCTTTTACTGTTCTGCAAGTGTTTCAGTCAAAAGGATCAGCCAAGCTATAATTGTAAGGAAGTAAAGTCTTCTGGGATGCAATATCCTTGCAGGTCTTCTAGTTTTATTCCTTCAACTCCAACTTTCCCTTTGAACAAATAAACTAAAACCTTAGTTTAGTAGAGATGGCTCATACACGTGAAAAATAACAGCTTATGGAATAACATAGCATAAGTATGATTAAATAGACACTGATCATAATAGAGCCTCTACAAAATTGACAAAGACTGCTGGTTAGTGATTCTTGAGTCTTAATGAGGGTCATGACCCCAAATATTTATTTGAGTAATTTATAAAGGACATTTTCTCTTTCATCAGCTGTATGCAAGTCTGACACTGTGTGGAATGTCTTTGTACTACAACAATCAACTACCATCCACCTCAAAGTAAGACATACAACAGCCCTGTGTTGGTTTCACTATCGTCACAGTAACTCTGGGGTTGTCTGCTAAATTTCCTTACAGTTCTAATAAAAAAGAACTTTTATATTTCCTTTCAACTTATTCTCCCTGTTCCTATCACAGATCTTTGACAAGGGACGGGGGTGTAGGCTGTAGCCATGCTGATCTAATGCAGGGCCGGCCAATTATTTTGGGTAGACGGCTGCTTACTGAATTTTGGCAAGCCATCGAGGGCTGCACAACAGGCAGCCAGGGGCAGATTAATATTAATTTTTTAAATTTTTTTAGGGGCCCTGTGGGCTGGATAGAATGTCCTGGCAGGTCACATTCGGACTGTGCGCCACATTTTGCCCACACTTGGGCTAAGCACATAGACAGATGAGGTTCTTTGGGCAAATCTGGTATCTTTTATTAGACCAACTCAAATAGTTGGAAAAATTCTTCTTAGCAAACTTTCAGGTTTAAATACTCTTCATCAGGCTGAGGAAGCACAGGCAGTTGGTGTGTGTTCTTCTTGGATGGAAGGAATAGTAAAGAAGCCAGAGGCTGGTATGCATACAAGAAAGCCAGGCTTTCTTTACTATTCATAACACAACTGCCTCTGCTCCCTCTGATCCACCCTGGTGCCCAGAAAATGCATCTTTTCTTAGAAAGAGTAAGGTATTCCTAAAAAAGTTTCCAAGGTCGACGATGATGATGATTGCATGTTTCACATACATAGGCCGCATCTCTTTTCTTGATTTTTAGGAAAGCATTCATTGAATACATTGTCCCTAGAAGTGTGATAAGGTTCCAGCCATATGCTCTTCAACGTTTTGAAAAAGTTTCCACTGGACAATGGAAGGCGGGGGAAGGACAAATTCTCACGTGGAAATCCTGGATCCTGAGCCCAGTATTCCTACACATGTGGATAGCACTAGTAACATTTATAGTAATGTTAAATGTATGGGCTTGATCACTCTTCATTACATTCACTCATTTTACACCATCATCTTGCTATTTCAGTGACGTTTACCCTCAATTTATACTGGCGAAAGCAAAGGTGTCAGTCTTGCAAGGTTCCCAGACATTTTGTTATATATGTGACCCATCATTTACATCAAACTCTGGATACATTTGAAGTATCATGAAAATAGTATCTTTAATGTACAGTTTATATACTTACAATACACAGTTTAAATTTGTTCATATACATTACAGGAATATTTATTTGCACCTAGATTTAAATAATCTACCTTCAGCCTTTTCCAGAGAAACCCAAAACAGCACAATTCCACAAAAACACACCTCAATTTATAACGGAAATGTACTAAGCCAAGGATTTGGGGGTTTTGTGTTGCTTTCAAATGTTCACTCTGAGTAGATCAAAAAGGTAATTTAAACAGCTAAACATAGTTATTTTATACAACAACTCAGTGGAAGGTTACGAAAGTCAAGAAGAATCAGAATCATTTTAGTATATGACAGTCTGTTCATTATGAATATAGATGGTCAGACCTAAACAACTCCTGGACTACTAGAAGTTGAAGACATCCTTGCTAGAAAGGTGCTTTTTTCAAGGCTACAGCAATGTACTTGCATTCGTTTGTTACCCAGGATTACAAATACCTTGTGACAACACAGGTAACTTATTTATTTTGGCTAATAATGTATCAATACCATCTAGCTGGAAAGCTGAGGACTTCAAAATGCTAATCACATCCAAAGAATGTAACTGAGTGAGCTCGATTTTGGCAAGATCTTGCCCCATCCTATGCCTGTTAGCCCTGGGGAGCTAGTTGCTGTTTTGCAAAGCATCCTTTTTTATTAGTGTAGTGTACACCCCCCTGGTCCCTAGACTCATTATGTTTACTCTCCATTCTACAAAGACATGTCTTCAACCACAGCAACGTCTTCCCTTTTGTATACACCTTAGCTCACTTCCAGTGATAAAGACCTAAGCAACTTGTATTAAAACGTATTTAGCAGGGAAACAGCTAAGTAGCTGTCTCAAGAGGAAGATGTAGCAGAAAGCATATCAAGTACTTTATAAAAAAAAATTAAAGAGAGGGACTTGAAATAAAGTGTTTTTACAATGTTGCAGCTACTTACACAAAGCTTCTCTTGAAGCTATTGTGAAACAAAGTCAATTAATGTGGTAAGATGGTGGCACCAAATAACCACATAAGATACAAAGCTGCTTTCATCCAGTTCTAGCTGAAAACCATACGCATTTTTTTGCTTCTATTGGATGGATCAAGTGTGTTTTGCCCAAGTTTCAAGTATAACCTACTTTTAATACAGCAAGAGTAAAGAAAAAAAGATAGCAAGATATACAATAACTGATTTCAGTAAGACTTTGGTTAGTCACAAAGGTGGCAATACAGAGGAATCTTAATTAGAGGCACAATATGGGTACTTAAAAATCAACCGTTGTTTCTCCTAGATATATCTTCTTGTTCTTCTCCCTCAGGAGTATTGTTGCTGCCCCATAAAAGCCTCTATAATTTTCAAAAGGTAAAGGGACTATTAGTACACATGCCACTGTGCTGCATAGGAAGAATAGAAAGCTCTTGCTCCAGAAGGTATACAACCTTGTGTATACCTGGATGGCATCCTGTTAACATTCCAGAACTGGCCCTTTTAAAAGAGCGTAGATACCAAATCATTAAATGAAACTTATGGGCCTGATTTCAGCTATTATGCACAAAAGAAACCCAAGGTTAAACTTATCAATAGCACTTTAGGAAAAGAAGGTGTTTCTGAAAAGCATCAGATTTTAGGGTCTATTCCTGCAGGGTGAATGGATCCCAATAGATAGAGCTAGTCTTGGATAAAAACAAGTTCAAAGCCACACAAAACAGCACATTAAAATCCGAAATGACAGAATAAGGTGCGCTTTTCCATAAAGAATTTGTGAATTTGCTTGTACCTGATGATATTTTGACTACATCCCTCAGACTAACAGAATAAGACACCAGACAGTCTTGGTTTGCAAATATACTTAGATGCAACATGATTTAGAGAGAGACTTAAAGTACAATTATAATTAAAGAATCTGACAGCCAAGTTGTAAAGACTCTCTCTTAGACATGAGTAGTAGTCAGAGTCAAAACTTGTTATAAATTTATTCCAAGTGATATTTACATGGAGAGGTAGGTAGATGTGTTGGTCTGAAGCTGGCAGAAAGCAGGTTATTTGCACCTTATACACTAACTAAATTAGAAATAGCTCTCTCAAATCTCACAGTGATGTCATCACCTCCCATTGACTAACACAGAATTGAGGACTCCCAGCACTTCACAGGAGGTGCTAAACACATCTGAGAAGATGTCCAAAACTTTCAGATTGAGACATTTTCAAATTGGTAGGAATATTCAAATAATTTTAATGCTGTAGCTAAACATGCATTAGCATGGCCCTTTATAACTATAAATTTAAATTTCTGCACCCAGATTTTGAAAGCTATTTAGGCAATGCTTTGATACAGTTTACATCACTTAAATGGGCAAGTCCAGTTTTCAAAAGCAAATTAATCTCTCAAATCCTACTGCCTTACAATAAGATGCATTTGACTAAGCCGCTTACTCCACTCAGGACTGCAAGACTGTAGGCCTAGATTCTCAAAGGTATTTAGGTGGAAACTCTAAGTAACTAAAACGGCTGAGAATGTAGGACCAAGCACTTCTTAAAAAACTGGGCCTGAGGGTCAAATTGGCAGCTTTCTGAAGTTATTCTGACTGGAAGAAAACAGCAAAAACAAGTCACTATAAACAGGACTTCAAGGACACACAAATCCCTCTCAAAAACAGGTTGTGAAATGAAGCCTGTGAACTATTTTTGGGAAAGGGTGAAGGACATGTGGTATGCTAGCTTACTATGCCTAAAACTGTATAAGCAATACTATGACAGAACAAAACATTTGAAGGGACACAGAAATAAGTCTGATTGGTCTTCTGTTGCATGTTTCAGTTGTGGGTATGTACTATGGACCTGATCCAAAAACATATGCATATTCCTCTGTCCTTCTGGAAGCCCTTTTTTTGTCTGAGTAGGCATTATGGAGCTATGGTATTAACAGGGAGTTAGGGGTTTGTTGCATGGTAATTTTGGATGGCTCCTGGAGTTCTTAACCCCTGGACTGTCTGCACATTAATACCTTAAATTGTTTTTAAGCACTTGCTATGTGGCTCAAATGACAGTACTCTAGGCCAGGATTCTCTCTGATCCACATTACCTAGCTCCTGGTCAATTAAAGTGTGGCCACTCCCCACAGATGCGCCACCCAGGGTGAAGTCCTGCAGTATCCTGGGATCTCTCAACCCTCAAGTATCCCAGGATCTCCCCACCCATGCAGCAGGGATAGAAGCCCATCCTGGCTCATCAGCACTGTATTGGCAATTCACCACTGCAGCTCCTAGTCCTGCCCCTGCTTACCAGGCCTCCAACAGCAAGTCACAGCTGTGAAGGAGAAGGACACAGTCAAAGAAGGTTTCTAAACTAAGGGTGAAACTTCTCCAAACATCAAGCTAGAACTAACACTGATCAACATTTATGCAGCTCACAGCGTAAGGTGCAAGAAGGCCCTTAGATTACTCATTTTCAAAATCCATTAATGTTGTTTATAACAAAAGCAGGCCAAGAGGCAGGCAAACAGTATGCTGTCAACTACAAATCAAAGCTGCCAGTTTCCCACAGATGTTTTAGGATATGGCTACACAGCACAATGCAGTACCATATGGAGATAGAGCTGTCTTGGGTACTAGAAGCAGTACAGCCAAATTAGGACGGCACTGCCTGGGATAATAAACAGACATAACCTGTAATGTTCTGAGGCATTTACCATTATTAAGACAACCACCCCCTTTTGGAGATCAAACATTTTCTAACATTAACAAGTGAAACACAAAAATAGGTACCCTTCATTTTAAAATGTAAAAAGTTTGAACCTTCCATTGCTGAGTAACAGCTGAATTTAGTTAGGTTTAATAAGCAGCAATTACACTCTGCATGTGCCTACAGACACAATAGTGGTCAGCTCTGAATGGTACCCAAAATTAATTCACTTAGTCTTTATTTATTCATTCAATCCTACTTGCACTTAGAAAATTGATTCAGAGGGTATGTTTTGAAACCCCTCGTTATAAAAATAGCAGAAGTCAAGGATAGTTATTGATTTGTTGCATCAGCCTAATCTTAGCATTTGGCAAGAAACAACAGACTCTGAGGCAGGGAGTTTTGATTTGGTTTTCTTTGGGGAGGGGGGTGGGAAGGGATAGATGGATGTCTAATAGGGTCTTGAAGGTGCTACTGCAATATAAATAGTAAAGCTGGACTTTGAATAAGGCATGACATGAGATTTATACAGGTCACCAGAAGCAAATCCCCCCCTTAATGCAGTTCTGCAGTTGATAAGACTTGCTATATCAGTCTCTCAAACCTTGGTGTACCCTCCTGCTTATTCTGGTTGCTTCTACCATGCTTCTTACATTTTCTATCTATGAAAAAAATTAAAACATGGTAAGAACACTTGCAACCCTGCTCAGGCCTCCAGAAATCAGGTAAAAGTACCACAGAAGTATAAGAAGGGCTCTAAGAGGTCAGGTTCTGACCAGGGGAGAATTCTTCAGGTGCACAGGGAGGATGGCTCCCTGAGGTGTGCAGGACTAAGGAGGCTCAAAAGGCAGCTAGAAGTCACCACTCTCTCCTGTGCTAGCACTTGGACCAGTTGTTCCATGCTGAATCTCGCACGCCTTGTCCACGTACACTTGGTTGTGCTAGCTTGGTTGTGTGCTAAGGAGAGAGGGTGCTGGCATCACAAATCTACCCCAGAACATGCACATGCCCAATGTGCTTCTGGTCACTCTGCCTGACTCCTGCAGCAGCTGTGCCTCTACAGTATGCCATGCTTTCTAGGAGGGTATCAGCTGCTCATGGGATTGCTGCAGCAAGCAGAAGGCATGGGGTTGTCCAGATGAATCTTCTCCTGTCTGCCAGTGGCAGCAGAACCTCTGTTTAGTTTGGGCAAGGTGGTGCGACTGCAGTCAGAAATGGGATGCTGCCACCACAAAGTTGCTCTAAGGGCAGACACATGCAGAGTTTTGCCATCAGAACTTGAGTTAGGCTGGCAGAACTAAGTATGTGCTGACTAAGCCTTGAAGATGTGGCATACAATTTCACTCAGAGTATTTACAGTGTTCTCTCTGCATTTTTAGATCCAGCCTTTTATGGGAAGTTCAAGTGCTTCTGCATTTCACTTCTACCTCAGCAATGTTTTAGTTCAATGGGACTCTGCATAGTTGCAAGGATCTGCCTATATAGCTGACTGCAGTGTAAAGTGTAGCTCATGAAATCAGTATTTTCATCTTATACCAGCAACAAGAAAACTGGTTTTCTTTCTGGAGAAAAGGGCCAGCAAAATGGCTCCCAATTTGTAGAAGACTCCACTGTTGCATTGTTGGGATCTACTAAAGGAAACATGCTATTTGATGCCCTTCCCATGAAGCCTGGCCATCATGTTACTATTTCACTGATCTGACAAAGACAATTTTGAAATTTACAGATTGTGAACTTTTAATTGAGACATGGAAATGGCAGACTGGTTTGGTAGGAATGATTTTCCCCTACAAACAACCAGATAAGGATGAAATGTTATCATCAGGAATGACTTAATATTTTTTAATATTAAAAGGGTTTTGTTCAGGTGCAACAACACAGTAAATTTATCCATGAGTACTTTACAGGTACACTTTCGTAAAAGTATCTTGAAGAACATACTGTCTGAGCCTCACTTCAAAGCAATTGTTAGCTCTGATGTTTTCTGCTACATTGTTGAAAATGATGATCTTATAGATTTCAATGCATCCTTTAGTGAGAAACAGAAATTAAAAGAAGTCATAGCATATTGCCAATTACTATTAAAAAAAAGCCCAAAAGAAATGCATTATTTTTTGCTGTTAACATAAAATTGTAAACTAGATTTGTGTGTCTTTCAGCATTGATTATTCAGCAATAAATACTACATCTTGACAGACTACAAGGAGTAAAAATTCCCTTAACGTCCAGTTTTTAGCAGCTGCTGAATGTTCAGTGATGCACAAGGCACACTTCTATAAGGTTCTCTACATTTTGTATTGACATATAAAAGAATCTGTTCACCACTCAAAATTTTATCTGCATAGTAACTTTCTTCTACTACTATTATTTATAGCAAGGGCTTTTAGTGCAAAAAACAGGAAATAACATACTAGCCCCAGTACTCCTAGCACGTACCGCATACAGTTTCATTAAACACCAGTCAGCATCACTGGACTACATCTTAGGCCGCCAGCCATTAATGAACTGCAGTATTTTCTTAACCTGCAATTTGCTTAGCTTAAAGTCTTCTGAAAGAATTTCTTCTGTAAGCTGAACAAGTAAATTGCCATCAATCTTCTCTGTAACAAAGAAAGATACGATGTCTTCTGATAAACCAATGAACCTCAGAGATTTAGATACTTCCTCTATTGAGAGTCCAGAAAGGTCTGTAGGTGGCTGCCAGGGAGAGCCATCGCCACAAGACCTTGGTGCTAACTGAAAGTGAAGCGGAGATGAAAAAGGGTAAGAAACAGAGAAAGCATCCTGCATGCCCTTTTTAAGAAGGTACTGATCTTCTGACAGGTCTGGTGATCCAGTCTGAGATTCTTCTTCAGCACCATCTATTTTTAGAGGCAAAGGGCATAGGTCTACAGCTGGCTTCTCGTCATTCATTTTCGGTGCACGAGGTGGTAAGGCAGGGCACGAATGGCTCTGCTTTGTATCGCCGACTGCCAGAGTTTTCTCATCAGTGCATTCTAAAGAGTAACTTGCAGACTTTGGACAACTGGAGATGGCGTTACTGAACTCAGTTGGGGCCAGCTGTGAGTACCCAGCAGGGATTTCACACCCATCGAAGTCAAAAGTAAAAGGTGCTGGACTGTTTCTCTTTGGTGTGCCCGGTGTCTTCTGTCTTGGATAACTATAACTTCTGCTTTGATCCAGCAGGAAGTCATTCCTATTTAGGCCTTCAGAAGTTCCAGAAAAATGATTTGGCCAGGATAACCTACAAGACAGAGTTTCAGCTGAGGGGCTTTCAAAAGGCATCTTGCTGTCAGGTTCTTTTGATTCTGTTGTCACCACATTACAAGGGTAACAAGAGACAGGGGCACTCTCGGTTGGATCTGTTGGATCACTTTCTGTTACGCTGCTTTAAAAGAAATAATAAAAAAGAGTGAGTGAAAGGTAGCTAAAGCAAAGAACTGCAAGTGCTTGAACAACATGTATATTTAATCAGGGGCTGGGTGTTCCAAACTAAACCTGGGAGAACATTAAGAACTGAGA
>JAGPOW010000261.1:73702824-73744980 GCA_030014935.1 Caiman crocodilus | reverse complement strand
GAAGCTGGGTGACAGTGACCATGAGCTGATCACCTTCACCATCTGCTGTAAAGCTGGCAAGTCAGTCAGCAACACTGAAGTCCTTGACTTCAGGAAAGCTGACTTTGACAAGCTCAGGAGACTTGTCAGTGAGGCCCTGAGGGACCACGACCCCAGGGGGAGGGGAGTTCGGGAAGAGTACTTGCTCCTTAAGGGAGCGATCCCTGATGCACAAGCAAATTCTATTCCATCTCAGAGGAAAGGCAGCAAGAGGGCACAGCAGCCCTCCTGGCTCTCCAGGGATCTAGCAGATCTCCTGAGGCTAAAAAGAAAGGCCTACAAAGGATGGAGGACAGAATTCATCTCCAAGGAGGAATATTCTGCACTGGTCCAGCCCTGCAGGGAGCAAGCCAGGAAAAGCCAAGGCTACAACTGAACTTCAACTAGCTTTGAGTATCAAGGACAATAAAAAGTCCTTTTTCAAATATGTGGGGAACCAGAGGAAAAACAAGGGCAATATTGAACCCCTGCTGAACTAGATGGAACAACTGACAACTGATGCCCAGGAAAAAGCCAACCTATTAAATGGGTACTTTGTCACTCTTTCATCAGTCCCATGGGACGCCCATGCCCACTACAGGACAGGGAGGTCCAGGTGAGGAAGATCCCCTGCCCTCTATCAATGCTGACATCGTGAAGGAACACCTTGAGAGGCTGGATACCTTCAAGTCAGCTGGTCCTGACAATCTACATCCCAGGGTACTCAAGGAGCTGGCAAGCATTATAGCCCAGCCACTGGCATGGATCTTTGGGAACTCCTGGTGCTCTCGTGTAGTGCCCGAAGACTGGAAGAAGGCCAATGTGGTGCCTATCTTCAAGAAAAGGAGAAAATTGGATCTAGCAAACTATAGGCTCATCAGCCTGACTTCTATCCCAAAGAAGATCTTAGAAAAGTTTATTGAAGAGGCCATCCTTAATGGACTGGCCAACGCCAACATCCTGAGGGATAGCTAGCACGGGTTTGTTGTAGGTAGGTCTTGCTTGACCAAATCTCATTTCCTTCTACAACCAGGTGACCTATCATCTGGACAAGGGAGAAGAGATTGATGCCATATATCTTGACTTCAAAAAAGACTTTGATCTGGTATCCCATGATCACCTCTTGGCAAAACTGGCCAATTGTTGCCTTGGGTCCACCACGATCCGCTGGCTGGGAAACTGGCTCTGTGGCTGGACCCAGGTGGTGGTAATTGATGGAAGTCAAATCGTCAGGGTGCCCCGAGACCAGTGGGGTCTCCCAAGGCTCTGTCCTTAGACCCATATTATTCAACATCTTCATTAATGATGTGGACATTGGAGTAAGAAGCGGACTGGCCAAGTTCGTCGATGACACCAAACTTTGGGGCAAAGCATCCATACCTGAAGACAGGAGGGCAATCCAGGCTGACCTGGACAGGCTCAGCAAATGGGCAGATGAGAACCTGATGGAGTTGCACTGAAAAATGCAAGGTTCTCCACCTTGGAAGGAAAAACCTGCAGCATCCTTATAGGCTCAGCAGTGCTACACTGGCTAGCACTATGGAAGAAAGAGAATTGGGGGTCATTACTGACCACAAGATGAACATGAGCCTGCAGTGTGATGCTGCAGCTAGTAAAGCAACCAAAACGCTAGCTTGCATCCATAGATGCTTCTCAAGCAAATCCCGGGACGTCATTCTCCCCTTTTACTCAGCCTTGGTGAGGCTGCAGATGGAGTACTGCATCCAGTTTTGGGCTCCACAATTGAAAAAGGATGTGGAGAAGTTTGAGAGAGTCCAGAGGAGAGCCACACATATGATCAGAGGTCAGGAAAAACAGACCTTATGATGACAGGCTGAGAGTCATGTGGCTCTTTAGCCTGGAAAAGCACAGGCTCAGGGGTGATCTGATTGCCACCTATAAGTTTATCAGGGGTGACCACCAGTGTCTGGGGGAACATTTGTTCACCAGAGTGCCCCAAGGGATGACGAGGTTAAATGGTTATAAATGACTGCAAGACCAATTCAGGCTGGACATAAGGAAGAATTTCTTTACTGTCCGAGTCCCCAAGGCCTGGAACAGCCTACCACTGGAGGTGGTTCAAGCACCTACAATGAACACCTTCAAGAGTAAATTGGATGCTTATCTGCCGGGATCCTATGACCCCAGCTGACTTCCTGCCCTTCGGGCAGGGGGTTGAACTTGATGATCCTCCAAGGTCCCTTCCAGCCCTAATGTCTATGAAATCTATTGCTGTAAATCACTTGGGGTGCCTGTTCACAAGTCATAACTACAGTATGGTGTAGCAGCCTCAATTAACTGAGTCTGCTGGAGTGAGGCATTACTGTGATCTAGCCAGGCTCTGAGTCTCATGCATCACCATCCCCACACTTTAAAATGGTGACAGGGCACTTTAACTAAGCTCATTGATCAAATTTTAGACAAAGTGCCTCTGCTGCCATTTTGGGGATGCTGATACACAAGATGCTCCAGGCACTTTAGTGTGGCTCTTGGATGCCTTTCCAGACACCAAGATATGAATTGCCCTAATGTACTCTAGCTTCTGCCAAAGCCCCAGTCCTGTAGTAAGTTACATTCACACTGGGAGAACCTCATACGAAGATGTAACTGCAAGACCATGGTCTAAACTCATGCCAATGCATGTGGCTTAAATTCTTCAGAACTGCCCAAGTTATTTAGGGCAGTTTTTATGACAAAATGCATCTTACCATTTCTGTTCCAAAGACAGAAGAAAAAAAAAAAATGCTTCTACCTAAGGTATCTCCATTTAAAAACAACCCCTCCCCCACCAAATCCACACTTCAAGATTTGCTGCTTATACAAATTTGAATCTTCTAGTAGATAATGGACATGCTTAAAACAATTAAACAAAACATCATTCAGGCTTATTTTTTTTAAAGACTGAAAAGACTTCCTATTTTATGGGCCTTGCTTTAATAGGTGGTTATCAGATAAAAACACTCTGGAATTCATTGATCTCAACAAAAATATTCAAACTTCTAAGATCATTAAATGTCTTTTCCTCTGGAATCAAAATTTTTCCTTTAAGTGCATTTTAAATTTTGACATGCAGAAACAGAAGCAGCAACCAAGTTCTACAGACATACTATGGAATATCATTTTAGAGAATAATTACAAAACCTTGTTTGTTACCAGGTACTGAACTCCACTTATAGTGTAAGTATTCCACACAGAAACCAAAAACTTCTTTTCAACCCTAGCCCACTGATGAAGTCAGGTAGGTTGCCAATATTCATCCTAAAGCTGTTCCACTAAGCCACAAAACAGATCTGAGTGCTCTGCTTGCACTTTTCTCCAGTATGATCATTGTACCCACTTTTGATAATGTAACACTTGTGAATGCCGATCAGAGCTGGGACATTGGATTTTTTGGTGATGTATCTGTTTGTTTTTAAAGGTGGTACTTAAGACCATGCACGACTATAACTGGCATCTAAACCTATTAAAGGAGGTTGAGGGAGCCCTTAAGAGCAAGGTTATCAGCAAGCTTCACCTCTGCAGCCTTAAGGTTTCAGTGCAACATTAGGAAGGGGATAATTCCTACAAGATTTACAGTAGGAAACACACATGATATGGTCTGCATATGAAAAAGGGCTCTAACTGAGGCTTAATAATCCTGCAGGTCTCCTAATCGAAATGCAAGCTGTTTCTAATAAATAACCTCCCCTGCCTAAAAAAAAAAATACATATAATACCAGTTTGAACTGGGGACACCAGTCTCTCCCTGTCCACCCCCGGCTCCCTCCGAACCCACCTGTTATTGTAAACTTGGGAGTTAATCGTCCAGCCATTTTAGAAGCATGACTAATAAATACAAGTTAGGAAAACACATCTAAAAGATCAAGTCTTTTTTGACCAGTCTTTCCTACTTTTAAGCAGCCTGGTGACTCCAAATTCCCATGGAGACCCCAAGGATGGTGCTGACACAAGTGCAGGCATGGCACACTGCAGCCCTGAACTCCTGAGTTCAAGAAATTCACCAGCCTCAGCCTCTGAAGCTTAGATTACAGGCACAAGTCACTGTTCCTGGCATTTTTCTTGAGCTTGTCTGGGTCTCTAATTACTGGCAAGGTTGCAACACAACATACCTCAGATGCACTCCAACGCTTTATCAGTGCTCCCATTTTGAAGCATTTATACACCTACATATGCACATAAAACAATGTTCTGCCCCCTCCCAAATCAAGCAAGAATAAGCACACTGAAAATGTAAACACTACAGCAAAACAACTCTGGGAAGGAGTTTTATCCTTCTAAAATGAAACAGACAGACGTGTGGTTCTAGCAGGACTCAAGGCCTATAGGTCTAAGGTAATACTTCTCAACCTTTTTTATACTAGGACCTATTTGTAGCATCAAGGGCCAGTTCCAACCCAGTGCCCCTCACTCTCAACCCAGTATCCCTCACCCCCAGCCCTGCAATGTGTGCAGCAGGAGGAGCACCAAACAGCCCCGTGCAGGCTGGAACTCTGCCAGCCTGCAAGGGAAAAGCCAGTTTCCCATATTTTTCTCCTTGCCTTTTTAAATGTTTGTTCACAACCCTTCCATATATTCCTGTGACCCCCTTTTGTGTTGCAACTCATGGGTTGAGAAACACTAGTCTAAGGTATTTTATTTTATTGTACTGTACGAAGCAGAACTTTGGGATGCTGAGCCTTTGGTTCACCCAAAATCCAAAAAGATTTCAAATTACTTTATAAAGCAGCTTTTATCTCTATTCAATTCTACAGTAAGGGGAAGGGGGACTCAGGTATTCAGAAACCTAACTGATACATGTGAGCAACACCCTGCCTGCCACCTCAAGGTGCCTGCTTCAACCTTTGCCTGTGTTTAATCTGCATACTATAAACACAGAGCAGCTTTTTGTACAAATAAACTTTTCCACCCAGGAAGACCCTTACATCTCTCAGTTCCCCTGTGCAATATGAAATTTCTTTTCTATCTAGGAGAAATTTTACAAATATTGGGAATTTTCCTTTGCCTGAAGAAGGGCATTTGGGGCAGAAAGCTCGCAAATAAGGGCATTTTTTGGCTACTGTTTAGTTAGTCTAATAAAAGATATTGCCTCTACCTCAAGAGCTTTGTCTGCCTTAGCTCAATTAAGATCTCAAAGATACTGGATGAATCTTAGATCTTTCACACCCATCAAATACCCTAAGAAATGCATTTTAGAAGTCTCTCCTTTGCCAGATAAACCCTTGTTTGGATAGTTAAACAATATCTATATTGGCCTGTAGACAAGTGGCCTGGGACATGTGCTAAGAGTCACTGATCCAACAAAACAAAATTTAAGAATTAAAGATGCCGGCATGCAGAGATTTGCTGCAGTAAGACCATCTCAAACTACCCCTTTTGTAAGATTAATAAAGCACTCCTTTGGCCTAGAAACCTGCCTGTCGGTGGTACAAAATACGAGTTGCCATTACTAGATTTAAGATTCACTCTAATGAGATCTGCAACCGTCATGGGCAGGTGCTAATGGATCCTATATTTGGACACAGTATGTTCTTGCAGCAAGAATGATAGGTGACTTAAAAAAACAAACAAAACCACTATTTGGTTTTGTTTATTCCTTGAAGAAATAAGAGGAAAATGGCTCTGTCTAGTAATAAGACATCGTAAATACTGGGCTAACAAATAAAAAACAAAATCTTGCTTCTTTAACAATTCAGAGCCTGCCATAAACTCCTTAAGTGTACCTGCATTACTTTCACAAAAAATAGGGGCCACAATCCAATGGAATTCCTCTGCTTGTCTTATTATCTACTGCTTCATTTCAGCTTTTCTTTTATACCACTACACATGTTCCGTTTAACTTACTGTAAACTGGTTAAATGGATGATCTTACCATACTTTTTCAGTAACTATGATAAATTATATACATGGTATTTTATTACATATAATATTAATATTCATTTTATTGTATTGTTCTGGGAAACGCTGTAAATAAACTACTCCTACTGCTTTCCCAAATTACTTGCCCAGTACTCCTCAGGTTGACTTTCATTTAGTAGAGACTGGGACTGAACATACCATTCAGTACACTGCAAATTACAGTCAAAGGATCATAATGAAGTAGAAAAAGCTCTCTAGAAGCTTGGTTTTCTTACACATGGGTAAATTGTGCACAAAGTAAATTGTACACTACCAGGAACTATTAAAGGAAAATGCACACAGAAAATTTCAGAAGCACCCCCACGCAGCAATGTCTGCGGTTAAATCAAGAACGACACTGAAGGATTCTGAATCGATTCACATCCAATGCAGTTCAGCCACAAAAAGCTTGAGCAAAATAAGAAGCATTCAAAGCAAGGCATAATGGTAAAAGTGAACGATCATCTATAATTTAAGGAATCTTATTTGTGGGAGAAGAACATAAGAAATATAAAACCATAAGTTTAAAATACTAATTGATTTGTTTTAAATACAATCCTATGAAAACTTTCACTTGGCAGGAATTAGATTACTTATGAGAGACCATTTCTCCCCATCCCAAGAATAAGTCTTCTCTAGTGGTGCCAAAGTGCATCTTCCCTCAATTAAAGATAAACAGAGAGACAATTAACACTGACTTACTGCTTCTGATTTGGGAGGCACTGGAGGTGGAGGTAGGGAAACATCTGAAGACTTTTTTGTTGTTGCTGCTAGAGTTCCAGGCATAGGAAGAGATGCATTACCACATTTTGACCAAAAAGAGCTTCTGTAATTGTCACATTTGTTCTTCTCACTTAGCGAACGAGTAAGAGGCTGATCACTAGGTTTCCCAGATCCCTGGTCCAGCCACAGTTCTTCATAAGGAAGTTCTGGTTTGGCAGGCAGACACATTGACTCCTCAGTAACTTCAGGAAAAAGATAGTCACTGCTATTGTCACCAGAGTCTTGATGCTGAAGGGTGTCATGAGAAAAGAGGGCCCATTCATTGCACAAGTCCCTACACCCGTGAAGGTTCACTTCGCTATTTCCATGCAAATTGTTTCCGTAAACACAAACTGAGAGCCGGTGAAAAGACTGCGTTAGTTCATCCCGGGCATAGCTCAAAGAATTTGGCACATGATTGTGCCCAGTGCACCGACTTTTTTTAGGACTCTTACAATCTTCATTCCAGTCAGTTTTCACATCTCGCACTGCACGGGAATATTCATCTATATCAAACTGTTCCTGGCAGATGTTAAACCAATGCTGGACCAAGGTATCATGCCATAGCTCCCCTTTCACAAGACTGTCTGGGAGGACAAATTTTGGAAGAGTCAAATGCAAGGGAAAATGCATTGGAATAACTTTGTTACCACGCAGAACACAACAAACTACAACAGTCTTTGTTTGAATGTTGACGAATTTGTACCTATGGCCCTCACGGATAAAATGCAGATCATACGGGTTTCTTGGTGTGGGGCTTGGCACAGTTACATTGACTGGCAACCTTGTTTTTTCTACTATATTGCGAATTGTATGCTCACCCTCTTGCATCTGTAACTCCAGTGGACTGCGGGTGCTAAACCTGCCCTTACACTGGAAAGGAAGGCTTATACTTTCATTGGTCCTATGGTTCATGCAGATGAGGCATGGCATTTTACCTCTGCCTAGCTTACTGATAGAATTAAGTTTTCCAATTTTCTTGAAGATGGTGTTGAGTCGTGACTTTTCCTTAGAAGATTTTGCATACAGGATTTCTGCTTGTCCCATTAAAGTGAGCTCATCCCCTGTACTGAGGGTAATGTTGTAAACTTCTGTGTCTTCGTTGCATTCACCTGAAGCCACCTGAAATAGTAATACAGAAGAAAACTTTTTATCCAGAGAAGATAACACCTCAATTCATATCAAATCTAACTAGGCTGAATTAGACAGTGAGATGGAAAATAATATTTAGGAAAACAGTATAAGCTACTTCTGTTTGAATATCTTAGCGAAGCAAATACAAGCGATTTAGCATAAAAACCTAACTACATGTCTAGCAGGGATAACACAATCTTATGGTCTTGCTTGAGATAAAAGTAGTCACGTAGGGCATATGTAGATGAAACAGGGGCCCTAAATTGAAGGGGTGGATTTTTAAAACACTGCTTCAATTTAGGGCAAAGTAAACCCGTCTTACATCTGCCTCTCTGGTGGTGGGGAGGGGAGGGCAAACTGCTGGTGAGTGGAGCGGTCCCTGGGCTGTGGAAGGGTTGGTGCTTCCCTGCGTGGTGGCAGCAGCACCGCCCTGCTGGTGGCACCTGCCCAAAGGCACCTGGCTTAGGTGGTCCTTGGAGGCACCACAGCCATGGAGGGAAGGACCAGGTCCCCGCGCAGCTTATGCAGACGGGCCGGCTCCTGAGGAAAAAGTAGTAGAGATCAGGCTCTCTGCTTTTTGGGTTTCCCCCCCGCCATCTTCGGTGGAACCTGCTTTCCCAGGCTGCTGCCAGGCTGCTTGCACAGTCCCTGAGCCACGCAGAGCCTGGTGCTTCGCTCCACAGATATAGGGCAGCAAACTAAAACTCCTTGGAAGTGTTTTAGTTTGCTGTGCCCCAAACTCATTTAAGGCGCATTACACTGCTGAATGTGCCACAGCAGCTGGAATTAATGTGCACTATGCCCCCGACACATGCAAACACCAACACCATTAAAACAGTGCAAAAGCATTTATTCTGCTTTGAAGTATCGTGCACACATGCCCTTTGTTTCATCTACACATGTCCCTAAAACTTATTTAGCTTGCAAAAAGAATGAAAATACATGCGAGTAATTTATAGGAAAGAAACAATATTCCACCAAATTCAACAACAATCTGAAAATTGTAGAGTAGATTTGAGTGGTGCTGTTTCTCCTGAATATTCAGCCATCCATCTCTCTTGCTTCTGCTGCTTTCTGACACTTACCTACAATATTCTTGAATACAGAAGGGCAAAGATTATCTATTCCCAGCAGGTTCTTTCTTTAGGAATCAAAAAATACCCTCTTATTGCTCCTCTCCCTTGTCATGAGGAAGCAAATATAACCCCCCTCAACTCCTTCTAAAAAGGAGAGGGGAAGAATTAGATAACACTGGTATAGGCATACTGGTTATTTCTTACTACAAAACTTGTACTTAGAAGGGGGGGGAGGGGAAGGATGCCTAAAGGCTTGAATGCTCCTAAAGTCATTCCCATAAAACCACTGAATTCACACCCCAGCATCTATTTTAGATACCCATTCCATCTCCCTTGTGTCCAGCTAGTGTAACAAAACACCTTCCCTTCAATGAGCTAACAGAGCTTGCAGGATCAAAACACCTTTTCACAAAGTAAGGTGTTTTAAGCAAATACCACAAGCCTATTACAGATATCTGCACTATGTAACAGGCTCTCAGTAGCAGGCACACTAGGCAGGGATTTCACATTTTCAAGCTATGCAAAAATAGCTTTTCCTTACCAAAAGTCCCAGTTCATGTGCACAGTAAAGTTTTAAATTCCAAATTCTGAAATCTGGCAAATAGCTGCTACATAAAAATCATGAAAACAACTTCCTAACTTTTTTTGTCATCTCTATCTGTCAAATAAGTGACAGATGCTTTCAGTAATTGCTATTTCCCTTGAAAGAAAATCTGCAATTTGTCTATGTTTGTAAAGGTGCTTCTGTAGGTCTTCGGGAGCAAGTATGCACAATGTGTTTAGTATAAGCATGAAGGCTACAAGTTTCAGTATTTCCTGAGAGGAAGTTATTCAAGTTCTATGTTATCTAAACAACACTAATCAGTCTAATCCAGGAAACTGCCAGGATTTTACTGTACATAATAGTCATTCACAGTTTACACTAGCAGTCAGGAAACATTTTGAACCACTGACAAAAGTTTCAGTCTTCTGCTGACTGAGGTGCCATAAATTCATTACAAATTGATGTTGGAAACCAATTACACAAGGATTCAGGATTAAATGACTGTTCTGAATTCGGTGAAGTTGATAGGAGTTAAGAATACTTTGTACCTAGATATACCCTATAGCTTTATAGCTTTTTTTTTTTTTTTCCTTTTTAAACAATCACATAGAAAATGAATTTTAATTTCCACAGAATTGCATAGCCATATATATTGTTTGTTTTGAAGAGGCAAGGCATATAATGAGAAACTAAAGACTTGGAAAGATAACTATTATCTTCCAGTGGTTTTTTTTAAAGCACCAATGAGAATAAGGGAGGCTGCTGTTATCTATATTTGCTAAATTGTTACTTCGATAACTTGTTCCCTAGAGATCTACAAACAAATAATTGAGGATACCAGGAAATATTTCACCTAGATCATGAGACTAAGGTAATTAACCCCTCTGGCTTCCCCATGAAGAAATACTATTATGGATCTGATGACATGAATACTTATTTTTCAGTGATGCCAGGTTCATTTCTTAAGAGAAAAAAAAGTAGAGAGTTTAAAAAGACCAGCAGTGAATAGATTATTAAATTGGGCAGGCAGATCCATTTCTTTAAAAGAAAATTAAATCTTTAAACTGAGACACTTAGAAGCAACTGTTCCATAGCTTTACTGCATACATGCACATGGCTGATCTAGTATCTAAAACTGAATTGGAATAAGAACATAAAATTGTTAAAACAGTAGGAAAAATAAATTATGCCTGGGCTCAAGCCTGGCACTGACTGAGTAAAAATCTTAGTATACAAGCTTCGTTTTGAAAGTAAAATACAGGAGGGATCAATTGTAGTCCAAGACTACCATAAAATAAATCAATCACTCACATGTTTTAGCTAAAGAAAGTGAATCAAATGTTGAAATCATACTTGAAACCAGGTCCTACTTCATTTATCAGTCATCAAATGCACTCAAGAGCACTACCTTGCTCAAGCCTCTGAAAAACTGTTAATAGAAAAGGCAGATGGGTCCTCTTCCTCAATGCTGCTTTTTTGTGACTTAGTTGTAAGTTTAATATGTCAGCAGGGTAGAATAATAGATGCGTTAGTGAAATTTCAGGGACTTGAGCAGGGTGGAATAGGATCTGGCCTTTGGGTTCTGTCCACAGAACAACTTATTAAAGGTGAAGTTAAAAGCTGCTGGCAGGTTTCAGCGGGCTGAGTGCAACTCTACCACTGGAGTTTGGGTTCTCAAGTCTCTGCTTCTTCTATGCCTACAATTAATTTATTTGATTCGTTTAAAATACATCAATTTATTTACATATATTCTACTTTAAGGAACATGGAAACATGTCCCAGGATACACGCATCTATTGTTAGTTAAACTGGCTGCACTTACATGAGACACTTCTATGTAACGATTACTGTGCATTTATTTAGCACCTGAATGAACACTAAACAAGTACTAAATGAACGTACAGTAACTGGTTAGTGCCAAACGTTGTTCCTGCGATGCTGTGCAGTACTGTCACTTCCCTGTTTTTGCCACATAACACTACTGCACAATAGTATCTGGCTACTGGACAGTCAGCATCTCATGTAAATGTGCCCACTGACTAACAAAACCCATGTCCTACTTGCTATATCATTTACTATTGCATTAAAACTAAATTAGTATGAAAAAAATCCCACAAGTTAGAATTCAGAAGTAGACTTTCAGTCTAAAATTCTCAACTAGAAGTGGCAAAATTACCTGGACTCTGTCCCTGCAGCAACATTCTGGGAAAAGCACACAACCTTATTCACAACTATGTTGTATAATCTGTGATTATGGAGTTATAATACCTTATCTTTAATCCTAGAGGGTACCTGGGCACAAGCGGGGAGGCTGCTCTGATTCGCTACAAGTAGAGTGCATCAGAGCAGACTTGATTAATCGAGTTTGCTGGAACATGGTAATTATCACGCTCTAGCCGCCTCCTGCATCTTGTGTACCAGCATCCCCATACTTAAAAATGGCAGCAGAAGCACTTGAACTGAAGATAATTGAATAAGCTTTAGCTCAAGCACCACCACCACTATTTTAATGTATGGGAAGCTGATATACAAGATGCTGCAGCACTTTAATAAGAGTGGCTCTTGGAGCCGCTCTAATTCAAAAGTGACACCTCCCACATCTGGAGTACATGAAAAAAAGTGCCCATCGTGCTTGCGGCTTCTTTATGCTCTTCTTTATCATCACGTACACATAGTATAATCTTCTCTGCATCACTGGATCCAGCTAGTTTCTTTCAATATAATACAGCATCACATGCAGATCATGACAGGAGCAGATTACACAAAACAAGCCAGGCTTCTACGATGACAACACAAAATACTTAAAAGATACAAAACAAGTTATAAAAGCCAGCATATGCTATACTCTACATGTGAAGAGTAACCTAGTGTCTGTATGGGAACAGTAGCATGTACTCTAGGCTACTTTCAGTTTCTCTCACTATCGTGACCTCTAAGGTATTTAACAAGGTGTCAGACATTTCACAATTCTGCTGAAAACTGTAATAACCCAGAGAATGCAGAAAGAATAAACTCAGAGCTGCAATATCATTATCATATTTACTTGATACTAAGACAACCCTCCTCCCCATTTAACACTGGGGAAAGCCCCTCATTTTTTAATCAAGTGCAAGGGTGGTGTGGTCCTGGCGGCTGTTATGGTTTGGGCTGTGATTGGGGTTGTAGCCGCAGCTGCAACCTACCACACCCTGTCCTCTTTGCACCCTGCCATCTCCCTTCTACTGCTTCTTCTGCCTGCCTCCCAGCCCCTACCCAATGCAGCCTCTGGTCCCCCACCTGCCCCTATCCCTTCACACTTTTCTTGATCCTTGTCAGCAAGTTTTGTCTGTACTGCAGCCTGAGACACTGAGCACAGTCCCAGCCCAGCCCCATAGCAGCAGCACACCTGCACAGCTGCTATGGGGGCTGCACTGGAACTGTGCTCAGTGCCCTAGGCTAGAACAGGGATGGAGCTTGCCAGTGTGAAGCAAAGGTAAGGGAGGTGGGGTGGGGAGAAAGCAGGGATCAGAGGCTAGTGGGAGGGGGGAACCAGAAGCTGTAGGGGAGGAGAGAAAGAAGGGAGTAGAGACATGAGGAAAGGAAGCTCTGAGACTGCAGGTGGGCAGGCAGGAAGCAGAGTTGTCAGGCATAAGCAGAAGGTCAGCTGTTTGACCTTGTCACAGCACAAGCACCCCCTCTACCTGCTCCCCACCTTCCCACCATAGCAGAGGGGAGGAATTAAAAACAAACCCCCAATAGTTAGATATTATACAAGGACAATTGTAACAAATTTATCATTTTTTGACGTATTATAACTAATTATTGGGAGGCTTCCCAAAATTCAGAGTTGTCTTAGATTGGAGTAAGTATGGTAAATAAAAAACCTGACTGAAATGCTTAAATAATCTTTTATTAATAGCATTGCTATTGTGATAACAACAGACGTTCGCGTTAAGTTTGGATTTTTTTTTAGCTTGCATTACAGTAGCTTTAGCTGTGTTAACTTAGCATATGTGAGGCTAAGGGAAGTAGTATAAAAAGATTAGTCAGTCTTAGGACATCAAATCCTGCATAAGGGTTCAGGGTGCTCTCCCTCAATTAACAGGATGACACAAGCATATCTCCTTTCTGTTCATATTTGGGAAAAAAAAATCTATGTAAAATTGTAAGGAAAATGGATTCTGGTGCTCTGAGCTGCATTTCTCTAGCATCTTTTGGTGAGGTTCTTATATGCAGGACATAATGAGGATCCAATACCTCTTAGAACTTAGTCGTAGAATTTGGGTAATATCTCCGTAATAGGTTGGCCATCTGCAAGAAAAAGTCTTAGGATTTTAGTTGTAGGACTGTAGATTTCTGAAAAAGTACATCTATATCTATAGTGTTATTTTTTTATTTGCTAGCAATATTCATAATTGGAAAATTCTTATAAAGTTTGCTTTTGTATTCACATTACAGGAGAACTCATCTTGCATGAGAACAGGCGCTCTCAAAAGAAACCTTAAGATCCTCAAACCTATTGCAGGTGCCAACATAACTCCAAGTCAGAAGTCAGGAACCAAACTATGACTTAACTGTGTGCCAGACATCTTTGCCTCATCTCTCTTCTTCCTCTATTGCCCTCAGGTCAGAAATGGTCTTGTCCAAAGCCCAGCTCATTGAGTTTTCAGTGTTCCTCTCTCAATTCAGTTTTGAATCATATGTTAAATGTTTGTCTGGAGACCAAAACCCTGTTGCCTTGAATGAAGCTAAGGCCAACTGAAGGGATGGGGAAAGAAAAACTAGGGCAGTTTAAGCTCTGTATTAAAAAAAAAAAAAAAAAAGACAAAAGTTAAAGTCCTCCTCCTATCCTCCATTTAAAAGTTGAACATTTAAGTTAAAAAATTTAGCATAACTTTAAGCTCTTCCAGTTATCCTTATCTTGCACTAACATATAACTAGTCTTCAGCCATCTTCAGTTATTATTCAGGTATTTCCCTCATAAAACTGGAAGTTTCCTTGAGTTACTATGCTGTTAACCCTGGCAGCACCCTCAAGTAACCCTTTTCCCTAGTAATTTTTGCTTTAATGAATATTTTCCTTCCCCTTATTCCTTATGTTCTATTAATAACACCGATTATCACACTGTGTCTCTACTTTTACTACTCAACTCAATCCTGCATATGCTTATCATTATGCTCCAGAACATCCAGTGCTACCATATTAGAGGCACTATATTTCAGAGCTATTTGTAAGTCACTAATAGCTTAAATACTTATCAATTCTATAAGTGAGGTTCCACCTAGCTTGTCACCCAGAAGAAGGAACATATTCCACGCATAATTAGTTGCCCTCTGCCCTCTCTCAGCCAGTTATCAAGCCACGTCAACAGTACATTATTGATGCCAGAGTCTTTACTTCACTCACTAGCTTCCTTCACATGCATTGCAAAACAGTCATGAATTACGTCACTAATCTTTTAAGCTGTCTCCTGAAATTCAAAGGCAATTTAGACTAAAGCGACATTCACTGAAGAAGACAGACTTCTAGTAAATAATGTTCATCCGTTTTTTTTTAAATCTGGGGAAGATTAAACATAATGTTTTCCATAACTTAAGATAGTAGATTCAGTCAACAGCTGATGCACTATGTTTTCGTCAGTTCTGACTGTTGTAATCAGTTAATTTGATGTAGTGTCCAATCATTTGGGTATGCATGAACTTCTATAAAATATTTGAGTTGCTTTATAATAGTTTTTCACATCTGTTGCATCTTTTTACAGGGCAGTTACGGCTGAGCTCACAGTAAAGGCCAGTTGGGTTCCATTGTTAACAAGTGGGTATTTTCCCATGCTTCTGGGCTTTGTTGGTTGCTCTACTTCCTTTTTGCTACATGGGTCAGGATGTTTTTAATCCTCTCTCAGGAGGTGCCAGGTGTTGGCTGCAGCCAAGGCTGGGGAATTGACTGGGATGTGCCAATGCTCCTGCTGGGACCCCAAATCCAGAAGTTCCTGGCCAGATGGTCTTGCACCTTTGCTCAGGGTCAAACCAATCACCATATGGGATCAGGAAGGAATTTTATCCCATGGTCAGACTGGCAGACACTGGGCATGCCTACATGTGCATTTAGATGTGCCTAAATTTAATGTGCATTAAGGCAATTTAGGCCTGCATCTACATGTGCATGTATTAAAGCACATTAATGTCATGTGCATGGACTGACATAGGACTAAAGTTAATCCCAAGTCAGTCCATATTTTTGCAGGTATCAAATTTAGGTGCAAATAGCCTAAAATTGCCCTTTTTAAGGCATGCTAAGAGTGCACATGTAGATGTACGCTCTTAACATCAGGCTAAAGTGCCTTAAATCAGCATATGTAGACATGCCCACTGTGGAGGTTTTTGCCTTCTTCTGTAGCAAGGGGTGTGGCCCTCTACTGGGGATCTCTTGAGCACATATTAACAACCTTTTATGGAAGCAGGACATTGGCTGCCATGGTTCCCTTGCTTTACCTATAGTAAGTTAGGGCGCTGTGTCTTGTGTTATTTCAGGATGGATGGTAGTTTTACAAAGAATTTGGATTATGAATTTTATAGGATGGTTTTGATAGGAAGGATCCTGCCACAGGCAGGGGGTTGGACTAGATGACCTCTGGAGGTCCCGTCTAGCTCTACTTCTCTAGGATTTCTAGAGGGGGGAAAAAAAACCTTTTAAAGTATGAAAACAAGATTACAGTGACAGGACAAACTTTTGTGGACTGAAGCTAACCCACAAACCGAAACACATTGGGGATGTAGGCTGTAAAAGAAGTTAACGTATTAAGGTTTGTTTGGGTATTCCAGACTTAATTTGTTTTACATTTATAAAAGACATGCACACTCTCTAACATAGGGGTGAGCAGAATGTGGCCTGTGGGCCGGATGCGGCCTGCCAGGCCATTCTGACTCACAGGGTCCCCCCAAATTTAGAAAATTAATATTTATCTGCCCCTGGCTGCCTGTCATGCAGCCCTTGATGGCTTGCCAAAACTGAGTAAGCAGCCCTCCACCCAAAATAATTGCCCACCCCACTCTAACATTTGATCCAGAACACTAAATAGTCAATTCTTTCCTCTTCTCTCACATACACACCTCTCAACAATCATTGTTAAAGTCTTTGCTTCGACACATTAAGTATGGAGAGGAAAAATTAAAGAAATTAACAGAGTTGATGAAGTAGAAGCTTAGAAACAAACCCACAGCATGGAAGACAGACAGGTAGGAAGCACAAGGAATTAAAACCAAGAGGCAAGCTGTGTACCATCTGCGATGGAAAGTTTACTTTTTGTTGCGACAGAAGGAAAAAAAGGCACAAGGTGGAAGACAAACCCACCCGCCAAAAAACAGAAGAGGCAAAAAAAACAGATGAAAAATAAATATCAAGATGACAATTATGGGATCAGAATCTTATGTCACATTTTACATGACAGCCCTTCACAGACAAGGTCAGCTCACAGACTACTGCACCAAGCAGCACACTTTGAGGAAGAGGTGAGCAGCCAGCAGTGGCAAAAGAACAGGTTAGGGACTATCTAGCAAAGCTGTACTTATACTAGTCTATGGGGCCACATGGAATGCACCTGGCGGTGTTGAGGGAGTTGGCTGATAAGACTGCAGAGACACTGGTCTTCATCTTTGAAAACTCACGGCAATCAGGAGAGTTCCTGGATGATTGGAAAAGGGCAAACACAGTGCCTATATTTAGGAAAGGGAAAAAGGAGGATCCAGGGAACTACAGACCGGTGAGCTTCACACTTCAGTCCCTGAAAAAAAATCATGAAGCAGATTCTCAAGGAATCCATCTCAAAGCTCTTGGAGGAGAAGGTGATAAGGAACAGTCACCATGGATTCACCGAGGACAAGCTGTGCCTGACCAACCTGATTGCTTTCTATGACAAGGTGACTGGCTCTTTGGATGTATGGACACCAGTGGATGCAAATGTACCTTGACTTTAGCAAGGTTTTTGATATAGTCTCCCACAACATTCTCTCAGGCAAGCTAAGGAAATATGGGCTGGATGAATGACTAAGGTGGATGGAAAACTGGCTGAAGCCTAGGGCTCAGAGGGTAGTAATCAATGGCTCGATGCCTAGTTGGCAGCTGGTGTCAAGTGGAGTGCCCCAGGGATTGGTTTTGTTCAATGTCTTCATCAACGACCTGAAAGATGGCACAGAGTGCGCCCTCAGCAAGTTTGCAGATGATATCAAGCTGGGGGAGTAGATCTGCTGGAGGGTAGGGCTAGGATTCAGAGAGATCTAAACAAATTGGAAGGTTAGGCTAAAAGAAATCTCATGAGGTTCAACAAGGACAAGTGTAAAGTCCTATACTTAGGATGGAACAATCCCATGCTTTATAGGGACAGTAGTGGTGCATGGCAAATCTTGGGTTGGTTTTAAAATGCCAAAGGTGATTTCCTACTTAAAGGTTCTGACCACTGAGCTAGACTGTTCTCAGTGGTGGCAGATGACAAAACAAGGAGCAACAGTCTCAAGTTTCAACAAGGGAAGTTTAGTTTAGGTATTAGGAAAAATTTTATTATTAGGAAGGTAGTAAAACACTGGAACAGGTTATCCAAAGAGGTGGTGGAATCTCCATCCTTGGAGGTTTTTAAACACCCGGCTAGTCAAAGGCTTGGCTTGGATGATCCAGTTGGGAATGGCACCAGTTTGAGCAGGGGGTTGGACTAGACACTTCATGGAGTTCCCTTCAAGCCCTAAATTTTCTATGATTTCTATGACATTGCACTTCAAAGGATGCTGCTTGAAAGAATAAAACTGGAGTAAAATTGTTGCTCGTGAGAATGTAAATGTCTGGATCAGGTGAACGTGATAAATGAGCATATTAACTGGGTAGAAGCTTTATTTTTTAAACAAGTCATTGTGGCAGAAGACTTTCCTGACTTGCCTTTAGAAGTGGGTACAAATTCAATTTTCTTACACACAATTTCTTATCAGGTTTGGGGTTTTTTTTGTTACTTTTGGTTACAAAGGTCCCTTTGCAGATCTCTATTGCACAACTATGAGCAGCTATTTTCCCATGCCAATTATCTCTCCTATGCAGCTGGAATCTAATCAAGATCCTTCTGTCATTAAGCAAGATGGGAAAGAGAAAAACATTTACTTCCAGACTGAAGAAGCCTGATGCAGATCTTAAGTACTTTACACAGGCCTCTGGGCAAATCCTGCACAGTCTAAAGTGGGCTTGGATAGAAACATGATGCTTTCTCCTTCCTTCTTCCATGTATAAAATGTGTTTAGTACATTACCTATTCTGCATAATTTTTAAAGATCTAATTTAGGAATAATCTACTAATTCATATATTTTAATCCCTTCTCTCTTTGTTAAGTCAATTTTAGATTAACTTCTACATATAACATGTGTCCTGTAGCAGAAAATGTACTGTCTGATCAGAGTAAATTGTTTAAATCAAGTATGTCAAAGATACAGCCTACTGAGACCTAGCA
Organism: Caiman crocodilus; assembly: GCA_030014935.1. Classification (NCBI taxonomy): domain Eukaryota; kingdom Metazoa; phylum Chordata; order Crocodylia; family Alligatoridae; genus Caiman; species Caiman crocodilus. The sequence continues at coordinate 73,726,090 of JAGPOW010000261.1, read as the reverse complement.
TCCGGCCCATGGTGCTGCTTACGATTAACATGACTAGATCTGTATTTGGGAGTGGTCCAAGGTGCACACTGAACAAGGAGCCAGCATGGGGCAAACACTGCATGTGCGACCTGTATCATACTAGTCCCATGCACTGGATCTGGCTCACAAACCAGCCCTGTGCCAGTCATCTGACCCACAGAGCCTGATGCTCCTGGTTTAAATAATAGCTCTTTATTAAAATCCTGATAAATTACTTCAATTTTATTTTTATTTCTGGAAGCAAACAGACTTTAAATATTCACCACTTTGAAACACTTAGGCAAAACAGCTAAGATGACTTCTTAGCCCATTGTTAAACATAGTAAAATACTACCACGCAGTGATTTTCAGAATATAAGGCTGATATTCAAACTTTGCTTGGTTTACTGAATATGGGAAGTATAATTGAAGACATCCCTATTCAATTTACACAGGAAAAATTTATATTTAAGCTGCAGTACTATACTCTCATTATAAAAATCACAGAAGTGCATTTTGCTGTTATAAGTACAATGGTATACTACTATACCTTTTTCCATTGGTCAACTGAGTAATGCTAACAATGTTAACTCTAAGCAGAGTTAAATTAAACAACACCCTTGAAATAAAACTATTCTGCAACTTCCTATTGGACTTATTTATGAAATCCCCTTATTTATAATCATGTAAATGACAACGTGCTTTCCCAGAAGTTTCATTTACTGCATCACAACATCAGTTAATCCACATTCATTTAGACTTACACAGCATCCTTAAACAACCCTGCCTCATATGTATAAACTATGGCCAGACCAGAGGCGGACAAAACATGGCCTGTAGGCTGGATCCAACCCACCAGTTGATTGCATCTAGCCTGTGGCTATATCCATAGTGCTCTGCTTGAGAACAAGTCCTGCATACTCCCACCCAGGACAGCCCACACCACACTCCCACCAGCACTCACCCCTTGCCTGGTGATGGCACTGCCCTGGCCAGCACGCACAGCTTCCTGCCAGGGCTGCTCTCACTGCTGCTGCAGCCACCTTGGTATTGTTCATCTCTCCCCACCTCCAGTGGCTCCTCCTCCTCCCCCTGCCCTGGCTGTGCTGCTCTGGGCAGCAGGTAGTGCAGGGAAACAGCAGCAGCCATGGGGATGCATGCTGGGCACCACATACCCAGCTAGGCAGGGGGGAAGCTGCAGCCATGTGGCTCCTGCCCTAGTGTGTGGGGCTCCAGTTCCTGGCCACCTTCCACCCACTCTACCTCAGGATTAATATTGTTAGCCAGTGGCTGATCATCCTGCCAAGTAGGAAGAATGGATGGAAGGCAGCTGGGAACTACAGCTCTGTATGCTGGGGCTGGAGCTGCCTGGCTGGGCATGTGGTACCTGGCCGCATTCCAACAGCTGCCACCACTTTCCCACACCACCTGCTGCCTCGAGTGGTGTGGCAGGAAGAAGAGGAACTGTTGGAGGCAGGGGGAGCAAAGCAGTACCTGGATGCTGCAGCAGCAGTGGGAGGAGCCCCATTGGAAAGCTGTGCATGCTGGTTGGGGTGAGGGTCATTGGTGGGTGCAGGGAGGGTGTGTGGTACAGGCTGCTCTGGGTGGGGCTCAGCCCCATACAGAGCACTGCTGGAACAGCTGCAGGTAGGATACAGGGGGTGGTAGATAGATCTAACCTGCACCGCACTGTCTGGGCATGCTGTTGCTGCATGTGCTCCCTGCCCCCCCACACCCTTCCTCACCCCTAGCCAACTCCCAGGACATGGCACATGTGCAGCCCCCATATACTCCTCCCCCTAATATACAAGAGTAAGACATTCTTTTGGACTATTATGCAACTACCTTTATACACACTACTAAAAAACCATCAAGCAGGACAATAATTAATTTTTTGAAATAAAATTAAAATGTTATAGTAGAGGTTTGTTTTTAGTGTACAATTTGTGTAGTTGGTTTTTTTTAAACTCTCTCTGTTATATGTTAAAATGAGCTCTTCTGAAAGATTGTCTGTGTGGCCTTCGACAGCTCACCAAAATTCATTAAGCTGCATGCCTGCCAAAGTAACTGCCCACCCCTGGGCTAGACCCTGGTCCCATGTTCTTGTAGTGCAAGGAGGGTGAAGAGTTAACCAGAGGAGGGGAATTCACTGCACAATAATCAGCTCACTCCCACCCTAGGACATGGAAGTTGATCAACAGGCTTTAGTTGGTATTTCAGCTAGCACAAAATAGAGAAGCTTCATGGCCACTCTGATCTGCACTGAGAGCTCCTCTGGCTTGCACTCTATCCAATGGGACACACAGGTAAGACTTCACATAAGCAGATTCAGGTAGCCACTACTCTACTGAATGCCAGTCTCTGTGTATGCCAATAAAGGCCTTTTTGCATTCCCATGCGATTCACTTGTCTCCTCTGTTGAGAGCAATTGGTCTTTTTCTTGTTTTGCTTTATTCACTGTGGTAGTCTGACATCTGATCAAAGACCTCTGCGTGGTCTGGAAATTAGACTTTCTGGAGAGTGAGTGTAGCAGCTGCTGCCTAGCAGGAGGTAAAAAACAGGCTGCTTTGGGGTGCAACAAAAACACTTTGTCTAAAAGCTGGCAACAATATCTATCCATTTTATTGCAATAATCAGAGGTGCTTTCCTAAATGGCTATGGGGAAAAACAGCTCGTGGAGAGCGCAGAGATTTAATGCTACAAAAAAAGACACCGACAATCCTTGTTTTAGAATGCAAGGCTTAGACACATCTGTCCCAAAAAATCATTCTTCCCACATAACGCAGCTGCACATTTGCCATGTATATAAAGGCTGCAACACTTAATCATTTAGATGGCGATAAATATTTATTCAGGGCCTACCTTAACGTTGAATGTTATTTCCTCCATGACGTAAACCCGTTCAGGAAATGCTTTAGCCACCTCCTCCACACTGTTAAAATACTGCACTGGCTCCTTAATATCTCGGTCTTGTTCCAGCAGCTTAAACTGCCCTGAAAACAGATGATAAACAGAAGAGCCGTAAGATATTTACATTGGACAGCTGTCACTGTGGCAACTGCTGGCGCCTTTTTTCCGCTATCATGCTTGGTCAATTTCTTCCAGTTATTAACAGCCAAACAACAACAAGAGAGATTGCAAAAGAGTTTTCATGAACCTGCAAAATAAAAATGCCCAAGTTTCAATAAACCAGAATTAAAAGGAACGTGTGGGAATTGAAGTCAAATTAAAAAGAAGCCTTTTATCAGACACTCTTTAAAAAAAAAAGTGGTGAGTAACTATTAGTGTCTGAACATGTGGACGTTCCGACATAGAAGTAGCTTCTGCATAGACAGCATTTTCTTGCCTTTACATGTCATGTTATTAAGGCTCCCCTCAAACTATGCAGCAAATCCAAGAATAGTGTTTAATTAAAAAAAATCATTAAATGGCAAAATATATAAAAACTGAAGCCCTTCTCCTTGCACCTACTTTGGTAACAGTAGTAGTGGTTTACTTTACACATGACATTTTCCAATCAGAAATGAGGTTTTTAAATTACTTTTAAGAGTCCACTCCATTTCATCTAGTGAAGTAGCAGCATTTTTCTTATATACAGAAACAGCTGAAGATGGTCCACTTCAAAAATGAAACAAAGTATTTAGTGGTGGAAAGAAGAACACCCTCCACCTACTCTGCAAAATGGCAAACATTTGGCTAGTTTTCTAAAGTAGTATTAAAGACAAGTTTTGTCCAAGCCCCAACTATGAGACGTCCATGACTCTGGAAAGAATGCAAACACTGGCCTGGATAGCCAGGCTTTTAATATGCTACTTTCCTTTTGTGCAATATGAATGCAGTTTCAGAGTAAATGTTTGCTATGAAGTAAGTAACTACAGAAGACTAAGGATGAAAAGCTAACTAAAGCTGAAGCAGAAATTAGCACTACTGCCAGTATTTTAGTTCAAACACACTTAAATCACTATAGAGATCTTCCCATCTTTGAAAAATGAGAATACTAGCCTAGGGGATGTTCCCAGCAAAACACAGCAGAATTTGTTTTAAGCAACTACTCAAAAGGCTCGACTAAAAATTGGTTAAATATTTAAAACTGAAGTTAACAAAAAAGGACACCTACTCAAGATTCCAACCTACCATTAACAACAGAGCTAGATCTCAGCACCATTAAAACAATCAATCAGATGGAAACTTAAAACAGTCTCGTACAAATACTACTTCCTAAGTTTTCACCATTCAGGAAGCATATTATCTGCCTCCTCCAAACACCCTATTAAGACGAGGATCATTTAAACTGTGTTCTGAAGATCCTCAACTTGGACTATTTCAGGTTGGAAGTGAGTTGCAGATCAGTGGAATCCTGTCAGTCATGTTCCCTGCTGCCCCATTTTCTAGCAAATGGAGAACAGCCTTAGTGCTCCTTCAGTCTGCAGCAGCTCACTACCAAGCAGAGACAGGATTTTTTGTCTGTTGGTTATTGGTTTTTTTTTAAAAAAAGGTCAGAACAACAATATTTAAGGATACTTGGGTGGATTCTAGAGACAGGAGAGCTTGTCTTTCCGGTCTGGGTTTCATGGTAGTTTTAAAGTATTATAGACAATGATGATAATACAGCCTATAATTAGGGTTGCCTGACACTTCCCATAAGGACTTGTTTTCAGTTGCTAGTAAAGCTTTGCCACATGTTAATCATTTCAACCAGAATTTCCAAATGAGGTATACGCCTTCAACCATTTTTTGTTTTAAAATTTTATTTAATTTATTTAAATTTTTATTTAAATTTTATTTAAATTTCAATTTTAAATTCAGCCAGAATTTTTCCAGGTGCCTCTGGGAAAAAAAAATGAAGCCTGACAAAATAAATGATTTGGCCTCCTTTAAAAAAATTCTGGAAACCTATTATTTAAGAAGTGTTAGCTCCCCACAGCTCCAGACTTGAGTAAAAGCTTGAAATTTGGCAAGAATATGGCCTCTATCTTAAGAATGGGCTTTTGGCTGTTATCATGAATGTCCACCATTGATGGAAACATACAAGCCTTTACAAATTGAAGTTTGCGCATACTTGTAATAGTTTTAGAAGCAAATTCTTCAAAGGTGTCCATACCCAGTCTGTTTCAGCCTGGGCCTCTGTGGCTAAGTACAGACAGTCAAAAAGCCAGAGGCTAAAATCAGTTCAATCTTTGTAGGTTAGTCTGAGCTGCGCAGATTGAACCAATACGCAAGTGAGCAGACATTCACTTCTAATTCCAGAAATGCAACCATACCTGCAGGGGTCCAGGCCAGAAGTTGGGAGGCGCTGGCTAGAGCACACCTCCCTGCCACTGTCAATAAGGGAGAGAGGAGATAAACCCCGCAAGGCTTTCTTCTTCCCCACACAAATGGAGGGCATGTGGCCAGGCCCCAGCCACGGGGCCAGCATGCTGAAGCCAGGGGAAGTGGGGCTTAATGCCCTCCCCCACCACCTCCCCCGGCATGAGACTCCAGCTCTGGCCTGCTGTGGGGGAGGGAGGGAGCAAGCAGACCCAGACAGGTTTGTTCCCCATTCCCTGCTGAGGGGGTGAGGAAGTCCATGTCATGCTTTTGCCCCCCAACCCCCAGCAGGGGGGGTGGCCATACCTCAGCCAGAGGCTTGAAGACCAAGGCGGGAAGGCCCTCCCTGGCTGCATGGGACTGTAGCCTAGGCCTGCCTCAGGGGAATGAGGCAGCCCTTGACAGGTCCCCACTCCCTGCTTGAACAGAGTGCGGGGTGTGGCCATGAGCAAGCCAGGAGCTTGTAGGCTCAAGCAGGGGGTTTAAATAGTTGCAACTGAACTCCAGGGCCCTGGACACCAGCTGGGGTTTCAGGCTTTTGCCTCCCCTTGCTACTCACTCTAATAGAGAGAGGGACATGGCCACACCCCAACCTGGGGCTTGCATGCTCAGGTGGGGAGGGAGGGGGAGCATCAGTCCCATGCCTCAGTTTGCCAGCTCTGGACTGGGGGGTAGCCACGGTCCCCGCTCAACTGTGGGAGAAAACCCCAGCAAGGGTTGCCCTCTCCCCACCTCAAGCAGGTAGGTGGGGGTAAAAGCATGGTAGTGGGTCCAGAACCAGGGGTGGGATTAAACCCCACCCCCACCCCAGGGGAACACAGCTGGGATCTACCCGGGAGGGACAAAGCAGCCCTGTCTGGCTTTTCCTCTGCTCCCTGCTCAAGCAGAGGGGTCAGGGGTATGACCAGACGACAGCCAGGCAGGCCCTGCCTGGGATCCCCTGCGGGTGGGAGGGGAAAACACAGGTTTTAAACCGCCTCCCTCCCTCTAGCTCAAACATGCCAGCCTAGTAGATGTAAGGCTATGACCCTCACCCCTCTGAGCAGGGAGCAGGGGAAAAGCCAGAAGGGGCTGCTTTGCTCTTGCCAGGCAAATCCCAGCTAAGTTCCCATGCAGGCAGGGCGCAGGTGGGTTTAAACCCACTATTCCTCACCTCTGCCTCAGCGTGTTGGTTTCTGGCCGTGCCCCTCATCCTTCTGCTCAAGCATAGAGCAGAGGAAAAGACTGAGGAGCTGCTTTGCCCTTACTAGGGGTTTAGAGACACACTTCCCACCTCCACCCCTTCTCAGCCAGCTGGAACAGTGACAGTGCTCCAGCAAGGAAGCAAAGGGGTGGGGTCAGCATTGCTCTACTGGAGCAGGCAGCCCAGCCCAGGGCTGCAAAGCATCCTGGGATGCTAGGGGATTGTGAGTTAACTTCAACCACGAAGGGGTCTGGGACAAAAGTTCCATAAATCGGTTTGACCTAAATCTGTTAAGTCTGATTGTACATCCAACCAGGTTTATCTTAAACTGGCTTCAGCCATTTTGTAAGTAGTTTAAGTGGGCTAAACTTACGTTCTGTTACAGGTTTAAACCCATTTCTGATCATTTAAACTGGTTTGTGTGTAACTTCTGCCTCTACCCAGTGGGGGACAAATCGAAGCTCCAACTGCAGCATACCAGGTCAGGCCTAGTTGTGAGCAGGGAGACTGTTTATGCATGATGATACATCCTGTAGAATTCCTGCTTTGTTAAGTTAGAAAGCATCTAATAAATAGTGTAGGGAACTTCAGGAAGAGAAAGGATGGCCTCATGGTCTAGACAGCTGAAGGTGACTTTGGAAAACTAGATTTTCTGTCTGCTTCTGACTTGCTGGGCAAGTAACTTAAATCAAATTTCACAGGTCTCACTACTTGGTGCAGTCCTCATTTTCTGGGGATCTTCACTGAGACCACAGAGGCTGATTTTTACACTTGCTGAGCACTCATAGTTGCAACTGAACTCCAAGGCAGGTGCACTTGCACATAAAATGCGGCTAGAATGTTAAATAGTTTGGAAAAAAGTCAGGTTATAGTTGCCATAAATAATATATCTAAAAAAGTAGTAAGCACTTGTGACCTGAATCTTCATTTCTGGTCACAAGGAGTACCTAAACATATACTCAGGGGTGGGAGGTGTTTTAATTAGTGTAGTTCCCAGAGAACTGCTTTAATTAAAACATAGCTGTGTTATGTATTTTAAGGCCCTGAGCATTTAAAAATGGCCTCAGGGCGCTTTCACTAAAGCTCATTCAACAAGGTTTAGTTAAAATGCTCCAGCAGCCATTTTAAACCTGCAGAGGCTTATACCTGTATATTTATGGAGATGCTAGAGCATTTTAACTAGAACATGTTGGAGCATGTGTATAGGCACCCATGGAGAACAAGCAAGAAGGAAACTTGCTTTCATAGCCTCTACATAGACATTCCCACAAGGGCGGGGGGCGGGAGTTGCCAGGGCAGAGAGGGGAGGAAGTGTCCTAGGTTCTAATCCTGCCAAAGTTATTCTTATTTTTAAACAGTGACCACCTAACATAAAATGCCTACACAGCGTTGGGAGGAAGCAAGACAGCCTCTTAGAGCACTTTTGGGGGATGTTTTTGTTTCCTTTTTCAAGTAGATTATGCATTTTACGTAAGGTTGGTGCTAGTTAAAAAGCAACATAAATCTGCAACTTTATAAACTAACTAAATAAGATGCATATAGGGAGCCTAAGTTTTCATGAACCCAAGTTCACTTCATCAGATACTGTGAAAAGAAATGTAGAAAACAAGAGTAGGAGAAAGAAATTAGAAAACAAAAGGGGGGGTGGCAAGAACAGACAGAATGGGAGGAGAAGGGTAGCACTAGGAGAGAAAAACAAACCAGTAGTAAACCCACAGGAACAGAGGGGCTACAAAAGCTAGTCCACGTAATGGGAAAATAATCCATGGTCTCTGTTTTTAAACCATACTTAACATAGTCCAGTTTATTGTACTTCCCAGGGGAGGCCATAAAACAGGTTATATAGACCTAGGCTCGCTCTTGTTTGCCCTCCAGTTGCAGTTGGTCAGGCTGGGCTGCTAAGCAGGCAGGAGAAGTGTACAGTGTCTTCACCAAGCTGGCAGTTAGGGCATTTTCCTGGAAACTGGAAGTCTAGGCTCAAATACCTTACAGGTGAGGGCAGCCTAGGATTCTAGTTTCCTATATATGGGGTAAATACTCTAAACTCCTTGGGCAACAATTGGATTTCCCCTGCCCACGCCCCAAACTTCGTACCTGGTCAGGTCTGTAGGATGCATAAAGTTAGCTGGAGTTTACCACAAAATTCTATGGAGGAAATGAGATCCCCCAAAGCTTTCAGCTGCTTCTCAGCACTTGCATTTATTTCTGAATTTAATTTATTGTTTCTTTTGTAATGTAAGATGTTGAAATGTAAAGTTCTGGCTCAGTCAAGGTGGGATTTATCTGTATCTTAATTACTGGTCTGCATCAACCCTTAGGAATTGGCTGGACTAAGTGGAGTGATCACAAATCACTATGAAATTGAGGGACAGCAATATTTATTACTGCTGGGAAGTCAATGGGAGGAAATGAGTTCCATGCAGGGAAGGCTGGCAGCGTTGGGCCTTAAAGTGCCTCTCCTTTGGGGAGCTTTTTAATAGCATGCATCCTATGATTTCCTCTAGACAGCCATTTGAAACTCAATTTCCTCTTAGGCTGTCAAACAAAAAAAGTGGCAGGTTCCAGACAGCTATGCTGAAATGCAGCAGTTAAAATGACAAACACAAAACTCTACCCAGGGGTGGGCAATTATTTCGGCTGGAGGATCACTTATGGAGATTTTGTGAGCTGCTGTGGGATGGGGGGAGGTGGGGGAAACATGCTGACTTAGCACAGTGGGCAGGGGGGCAATTGATCCTAGCCAGCCTTGTGCCCAGGGGCGATGAACAGGGGATGCACATGCATCCCGAGCATGGCAGTGCATCCCCTGCAAAAAGGCACCACCAATAGACGGCAGCGCCTGCAGGCAGCCACTGCCAGGGGCATCTGCAGGCAGTCAGCCAGTGCAGCTGTGTCTCCCCAGCCACCAGGGGCATGTGTTGTTCATGCCTGGGTCTGTCCACACTGCACCCAAGCAGGTGGACAAGGTTTCCATGGAGACCAGCCCAGGACACCCCCCCACCCACCGTGGGCAGGGTGTGGTCAGCCAGGTGGATGGGATGGGGCCACAGGCAGGTGCAGAGCATCAGTGGGCAAGCTGGAATTCCAGGGTGGTGATAGCATGAGGCCTACAGCAGAGCCACAATCCATTCCCTGCACTTCCTTGCCCATGGAATCAATACTTGTTGCAAGAGTGTCTGGGTACTGGACTGCGACTCTCCCCTGGGCACTAGCCCCACACTGTCACCACCCCACAATCCCAGCCCCTGCCCATCCTGTTCCCAGATGCCACTCTCCACCCACCCACAGACTCTACCCCGTCTACCCAGCCAAGTACACCCTGTCCACTGGAGGCCTGGGACAACCTTCATAGAGACACCACTAGCCTGTTTGCTCTGCTTGGTGCCCCCAGCAATGGGTGTGGGGTGGATGGGCCAAAGCCAGGCAGTGGGGCCAGGCCCAGCGATGGTGGTGATGCTAGCAATGGCAGCTGAACACAGTGAGATGCCATCATGGTTGCTGCTGGAAAGCTGAGTCTGGCTGGCACACCATCCCCACCCATGCATGCCATGGTCCGGGCTGCCCCCTTTACCTGAACTAGGCAAAGCCAAGTGACCCAGATCCAGCCCATAGGCCATATTTTCCCCCACCTTTGATTTAACCTTTATCAGGTAAAGTAAAATATTACTGCCCTTATATTCTGGTAAATCAGGCCACTTTCTCAATGTTTCATATTAGCACAAACCAATGTTAAAAGCTAACAAAGTGTTTCTAAGCAAGACATAACATTTGTGATACGTTGCATATTTCACATACAACACTGTCTTTCAGAGAAGAAAAAGACATAGGCAGTATATATTCTCAGGATATAATTCTGTGTGAATGTGCTTGTAACAGAAACAAATACATTAGTTATCAGAGAGATAAGCATGGAACTATAAAACAATGGAAAAACCCTTCCTTTGGAAAGCGCCTAACGTGTAGGCATTAAGATAACAAATCAGTGGACCGCTGACTAAGTTAGAGTGAAAATGGACATAAAAAAAGAACCTTTCCCACTTAGAGTGGTTTTTTTTTTTAAATCACAGTACTTACAGTACTTTCCACTGTTACTGTTCTGCAAGCCTGAATCAATACAACATAGATATTAATATTATTAAATATTAAATAATAGCATAAATGTTAATGTTTAAAATAACTCTGAATCAATGCAATATTCATGTTCAAGGTAGAAAGGGGGAAGGGGACGGAATGGGGGCGGGACACAAACCCATGAACACAACACATGGTATAAATTTGTTCCACGATGGCCCAGCTCACTTTGAAAGCAAACAATTGTAGAAATGTATGATGTGCATATGCATCTAGGATAGGGACAGACATTCAAAAAGTATGAGCCTGAACTGATTCAATCTTTGCGGGCTAGTCTAACATGGCTACGCTAAACCGGTTTGTAACCGTACAGACACCCCCTCTGACTGAGGAAATTCAAGTACATGCTTGCAGTGGCTCAAGTTAGAAGCCAGGGGGTGCTAGAGCAGCCCTCCCTTTAACAGTGCTGATGGGGGCATGGCCAGGCCCTGGCAGGACACTCTGGTTAAGAAGGGGTTTCCCCCCTCCTAAGCAGCCCAGCAGAGAACTGATAACAGCGTTTATCACCTCTAACTCGGTGTTTAATCACCCCATTCAGAAAACAAAGGGACATTACCAGCTAACTGTTGAATCTGCCTTTGTCCCATCTCCCACAGCACAGACCGTAGCCAGCATGTGGTCTGTTAGCTAATGTTGAGAAGGTCTGTGCAAGGCAGAGGGTATTTTGCTTAGCAGGGAGTGGAGAGGGAGGTGGGGGGAGCAAGCAGGAAGAAGCCAGGCAGATGCCTGCAGTCTCTGCTGGAGCTGCAGTTAGCGAGCAGAGGGGAGGGGCCAGCTCTGCTGTACTGGAGCAGAGCCCCTCCCAGAGTTGCAAAGCATCTGGGATATTGAGGGCATCTGACTTGACTTAAACCAGGATGGAGTCAAAACAGTTAAGTCTGATACTACATTCAACCAAGTTTCTCTCAAACTGGTTTCAGCCATCTTCAAACTCGTTCATGTGCATGAACATCTGTTCTGTTACAGGTTTAAACCAGTTTATAAATCACTTAAGCCAGTTTGTGTGCAATGTCCGTCTCTAGCCCGATAGTGAAAGTTTCAACATCCACTACACTTCCATTTAGGATGTAACCGTATGTTCCAAACAAAAATGGAGTTTGTCAGCCATCAGAGATGAACCACAAGATGAAAGGATGACTGCTTCACTATTATTATTATTATTATTATTGAAAACTTTTTTTTTTTTTAAATAACCAAAAAACCAACCAACCAAAGAAACCAAGATTACTTGGGCAGTTTTTGTTCCGTGTTTTTACACCATTTATCAGAATGGAGTCCTGATCTATTGCTATAAATAAGCAATTCAGAGAGATCACACACAAGCACAGAAGCAGATGTGGAATCAGTTAAATTAAGAATTTGGGCATAGGCCATTCTATTAAAAAAAAAAAAAAAAAAGCATGGTTAAGGTTAAAAGGCAACTGAAACAGCCATTGAGTTCTGTCACTTTTCAAACCTTTCTGCGAGGAAGAAAAACCATACATTATCTTTTAGCAGCTTTTGCTATTTAGCAACATTTCCGTGTGGGTGTATAACACCACTTGCAAGACCCAGTGCTTCCAACAAATAAACAAAAAATACATTGGGAGAGCAAGAAAGTAGCAGACGTTTACATTTCGCATTTGCTGAGTGTTGACGGTGAGCTTAGTATTTAGCAGAACTATAACCATGGCCTAAATGTACTTGATAAATTCCACCACTTTGGGAAAGATTTTTCTTAACAGTCCTCCTGGGATTTCCACTTCCTCCAGCTACTACAGCGTATGTTGAGAAGAGTCTGACTGAGCTGGATGCAAGTCACAGTCAAAGAAGCAGACAAGATGCAGGTATGATTAAAATAATGAACTTTAAAACTCAGAAAAGAGGACAGAGATGAGCAAAGGGCAACTGGCTAGAGGCACAGAAAACTGTGATGCTGTGAAGATCCAGTTTGAATGTACATGTCTATATTCTTCTTAGGTTGCTAGGATAAGGCAGCATATACATTTTTGTCAAAACATGCATGCAACGCCTATTGATGCTGGATTTGTCCCAGCAGGGTGGAAGTCATAGCTTATTTAGTTCATAGATTGAAGCTATTTTATACCAGAGACAGCAGATGGTGAAAATGCCAAGCAACCATAAAATAATATAAAGTAATAATCTAAACAATCTTAACTCTTTACCTATGCTAATCTGCAACTGAATTATTTTTCTTTTCTTTTTTTCCCCTGTCAGCATCACACCACCACCACAGTTACTGAGCCAATGGTAGGGTAATCACATTTAACCCATGTTTAATTGAAGGGGACAGGATATGAGGGTGTATCAAGTTACAAATGACTTAAGAGGATAGACAGGGAAAACAAACATAACCTATAAAATAAGGGTTGAAGGTTACCACCACAACTACTAGGTAACCACAATAAACGAGTGTTAGGTTTTACAGATGTTAAAAGACTGCAGTTCATGTCAGTAGCACATGACACTAGCTAGGTTTAAACCATCTTCTGTGGCAACATCAATGTAATTTATTAAGGGCTATGCCATGCCTCTCCCATGCATTGCTTAAAGGAATTAAAATATTAGCTGATTTTGGTGTGCTTTAAGATCAGGGAAAAAAACCTTGGTGCAGTGATCAGTCCCCACCAAAGTTTGCAACTGCACTGTTTGCATGCATGCTACCAATTGGCTTACCGTAAATTATTCCTACCTGGTGGCTGGCAATTGGCTCGCTAGCCATATAAAGGCTAGGGCAAGTTTCCACCCAAGTTGGAGAACTCTGTGTGTACGTCGGAAGAGAGTTCCACGTGCATCTAGGAGTGAACTTGGAGGCCTGATCACCCACCGATGACTCCCCGTCACTGTTCATTCCGACAAATCCCATACCCTGCACGTTCAGAAATGAGGTAAACTGTGGCGGGTGGATGACCGACCCTCCGGTACGACCAGGCCGGGGACGAAAGGGACACCAACTCAAGTTAAGATGGTAAAATAAACAGAGGTTTTACTTACAACTTGTGCAGGATGACAGAAAACTCTTAAACAGCAGCTGCTTCTTGTGATGTACAGTCAGAAGATAACAGAACAACAACGATTGCAAATGGCGATAACAACAGCAAAACTGTTGCACGAGAGCTCGGTATGTTTGACAGCGAGTATACAGTAGCCAACCTAGGGGACATGGGCTCCTGGAAAGGGTGATCAGTCCTCTCCAGCGGTTTGTGTGGAACCTTGAGTCGTTGCGCTCTGCCCCTTTTATAAACTCATGTGCCAATCAGAATATGCTGCTGATGTTCAGTTAGGGGAGTGTGACTGCTGGCCGTGCAGCCACATGCCTCATGCAACCTCTGATTCGCTGAGGTCGTCTGATCACGCGCCTGTCAGTCCTGTGATCATGAGTTCTCCACACACCGAACACAACTCACTCTCATGCTTCACATTGGTCTGGCATGTGGGCTGGCGTTTGGTCACCTTTTTACTCAGACAGGAAACATCGGTGTGCCACCCGGTTTTGCAATTTGTACAGAGGGTACCTACACTGCGTGCATCGACGCGAGTCCCTGTACTGCAGTTTGTAAGTAAAGTTCTTTTAAAATTCAACCAACAAGCTTCTATGCGTAATTCCACTCTATCGGTGTAGCCCCATCCACCCACTCTCGGTCCCCACATGGCGTCACAAACAGGATCAGTATCCGGGGAAGACACAATGCAGTTGGAATTAGTTAAGAATTGCCCCAGCGCAATGGGAAACACCATGTGCTGAATGCCGAGGAGTTAGGTGCACACATCGCCTACCACCAAGCGGGTGGAAGACTCGTGAGCGGTTACCTCTCGCTTGAGGGAGAAGGGGAAACTGCAAAAGAGTGGGAAGTACACTCCACCCCGGGAAGTTTGTATGTGTGATGGGAAGCGAGCGGGTTCTATTTAGACCCCGAGAGGAAGGGGGCACCAAACCCTTCGCCGGAGCAAAGCCGAGCGAAGAAAGCACTGCCCTCAGCCAGGAGTTTGCCCACTGCATGTGTTGCACGCAGGAGGGCGAAGAGCCAGCGCTGACTGATTTAGCCCTGGCGCCTGAGCTGAGAGACTCGAAGCTTCTTCCCAAACTCCGCAGAAAATTAGAAGAGGAAAGTTACTCCGCAATTAAGAGGACTGGCTCAGAACGCAGAAAGGGGAAGATGCTGCATGTGATGTTCTGCATGGTTACAACCTTGATGCGGGAAAAAGCAGATCTAGAAGCCCAACTGCTTGCCGCTCAAGAGGCTAAGCAGACGGCAATTGAAAAAGACCCTGGTCCTCTGCCATTTCAAGATGGTGACAAAACAGAAGGGAACCGCCTGGAGGACCCAGAAAGGAAGGGAGGATCTACCAGCAGGCGGGCGGAAGTTCAGTCAATGACTCCACCCCCCAAGATGACATTGCTCCCAATGGGCCCACCTCCTGGCTACAACAAGGGGGCAATGGATGAAGAGCTATGCCCAAGTTCCCCTTCGGATACTGTGACGTCTCAAACGGCCACGCACCCTGTGGCAGCAAGAAGCCAAGTGATTGGTGTGCAGAGTGCAGCCTGCACCACTGCCAACACCTATCACACCAGAACCTGGACTGAATTGCAGAAACTATGCAAGAAGTCCAAGATGAGACCTGAAGAAACCTTGGCTATGCGGTTGGGATGCCTGGTCGTGGAGTTTGGGTCCGACCTGGTGGACCGAGGCGAGTTTTTTTAACTAGGCAAGCCTCATGGAGCGAAGGGTATGCCACTGACGTTGATATGGTGATGTGCAACCCCCACTGGCCCATTCCACTTCCAGCGCTCATTGCAGGCCAAGCTAGCCAAAAGTCATATGCATGGCACAGAGGCTGTCCATTGAAAGTTAATGTGGAGCAGATTCTACTGGCGGTGACAGGAATCTTGTACTGCACCTGGAACCCTAGAGCATACACATTGGGACTGACAACACTCCAGCAGCGAGGACCATGGCCTCACTGTTACTTACAAGATCCTGGAGCTGTTCCAATAACGCTGAATGGCGTGAAAGCCTGTATCAAAGTATATGGAGGAAGGACTTCCATCATCCTTCGGATTCTTCTTAATCCGTTGGCCGGACAACCCACAGGTGATCTCCTGCACCAACTCCCATGACTGCAAGATCTTATAAAGCCTGACATAAGAACGTCTAGCAACTTGGGGCATTGATCCACTGCACGCTTATACAAGTCTAGTTCTCAGCAACAACAGGTGTCAACACAGAGAACGCCGGAGGAATGGCCATGTTCAGATTTCTCCTGCGTCATTCTAGACTCACGAAGCGGCAGTTACAAATTTTGGGAGATGAGGGTCAATGGAAACTGGCATACAAGCTGGGTTTCTGATATTCAGCCGAGCCAGACGATGGGTCATCGTGTTAGAATCCAAAATGCATTAATGGCATTGTAATACAAGTTGACTAATTGTTTAGAGAGTTTCTTTTCTCCACAGGTCTGGAATCCAGAGCGCGTGCCGAGTCAGACCAGACCAGACCAGAAAGAGAGAGAGAAAGAATACTCCAAGAAGCAAGGGCTCAACGTGTGACATCATCATGACACCCACCGAAGTCCTTATAGTTGAACTTTTTGTAACAAATGTAATCATGTGCATTTGTGTTGTTATAGGTTATTGTTTAATCCGGTTTTTAGAGAACAAACTTGTTTCGTTGTCTACATTTGTTTATACCTATTTGCCTCATGAACCTGTCGGACAAAGCGACGATTTGACCGACTCGCATGTGCTCCAGATTCAACTGTGCCATCGGCAAAGGGGTATGTCTGAGCTCAATGATTAGAAGTGCCTCAGCACAGCAGAATTCTTAGCACAACGTGAGCACTTGGTGCAAAAGTCCCTCAATAAGGAGGGAAAAAAAACCTTGGTGCAGTGATCAGTCCTCACCAAAGTTCGCAACTGCACTGTTTGCATGCATGCTACCGATTGGCTTATCGTAAATTATTCCTACCTGGTGGCTGGCAATTGGCTCGCTAGACGTATAAAAGCTAGGGCAAGTTTCTGCCCAAGTTGGAGAACTCTGTGTGTATGTCGGAAGAGAGTTCCACGTGCATCTCGGAGCGAACTTGGAGGCCTGCTCGCCCACCAACGACTCCCCATCACTGTTCATCCCGACGTACCCCGTACCCTGCATGCCCGGAAATATTGGTGTGCCACCCGGTTTTGTTTTTTGCAACTTGTATGGAGCATATCTACACTGTGTTCATTGACATGAGTCCCTATACTGTAGTTTGTAAGTAAAGTTCTTTTGAATTCAACCAACAAGCTTCTGTGCCTAATTCCACTCCATCACTGCAGCCCCATCCAGCTATTCTCGGCCCCCCCAGAAATAAGTTGAATCAATTTTAGTACTTGACTTTCTAGATTAGCTACCTGTGAGCAGTAAGATTACAAATTAATTAGTCAAGCTAATAACTAACACTGTCATGGCAAAACCATGTTCAGGGAAGTGCAACAAACAATTTAGAAGTTTGCACCAAGCAAGGCTGAACAAAATGTGTTATAAAAGCAGCTGTCAGACAGCAAAAGCTTATCTACGATGCCTCTTCCCACCACTTCTCAGCAGAAATGAGAATACTTGCTAACCCACCCATTCAACATGTAACAGTATTATAGAAAAAGAGAGGGGATAGAGTAGTAGAGGCCTATGATCTCCTGATCTACTCCAGAGGCAATATGAATTCTGGTTAAAAATTACATGATGTCTCTTTCCTGTGAGATGCAAATTGGCAGTGATCAATCTGGCAGGAGTCTCTCTCAAAATATGCTGCCTATTATATGAATAGCTGGGCCAAGAGTAGAAAGAAGACAGAGCTTTCTGAAATGTCAGTATTTCCTGCTGAGCCAAGGATATTATTTCTGTTTGATTTTTGAGCACTAACCTGCAAAGCTTAAAACCTACACATTATGTAAGAAGCTAACTCAGGTGCATCTACAGAAAATGCAATCATACTTTGGGACAGGTGTGCAGACAACCCTTTGACAAAAATCTTATCTGGACCCAAAAACTGAACAACTTGAAGGCAAATCACGCTGAGTGAAGAATAAATAGATCAAAAGGATGTTTTACAGAGATTTCATCCATAACAAAATCTAACATCAATTTTCACATCTTTAGTCCAGCAGTCGATTTTCTGCTGCATATTTTGGAGAAGGCTATTAGACACATTAAAAACTGAAATGCCACATAAAAACTGCCTCCTATGGTTTGATCAAACTTAATTAGGTCACCGGATAATCTCAACCTAATTCTTGGTTAAAATGTGTCAACAACAAATCCACAAATTACAAACAGACTCATGAGCCCAGGGTTAAAAGGACTGGAAGAAACCAGGCACCCTTCCTGTCAACACAATGACTAGCTTTAGTCATTGTTATATAAAAGTCCTCCTCTTCATGAATTCCATATTTGTGTGTTTATTTCTTTGCAAGGAACTCTTTGCTTGAATTGTGATAAAAAACAATACTGAACAAAGCTTATGGTGAGTTGTATCTATCTAGCTGTTTCTGGAGCAATCGGACATGGTACAGATAGGATTCTATCAGATTTTACTAGTGGCACCCTGTTTAAAGACACCTACAAATGTTTTTAAAATGAACCAGATTCATTACCTAATTATCTAGTTAGGGGAAGTTAGTATAAAGTTTGTTACAAAATACATATGAAACACCTTTATGGAACCAATTCTGGCTCTACCAAAAATCAAAAGCAAAGCTTTTCTCAACTTAAATGAGAGGGATTTTTCTCCTGGATTGAAAATCTGAATTTAGAAAGTGAACTAGCTGCTGAAAAAAAGGTTTCAATTCTTCATCCACTGAAGACAATGGAGTTTTACTGTTACAGTATTTCAGTTTGTGTTAGGCCTCTAACTTGCACATTTCATTTTGTTGATAACAAACAATGGATCTCTCCAACCTTGTAAGCGGGAGGAGATACAAAGAATTGTGGCAAAGGTGCCTTTGTGCAAATTAAAATTTTTCTTCAGGCTAAGCACTAGTTCTTCAAAAACTTCAGTTAAATTTAAAAGTGACTTGTCGGTCACCAGGGCATATATTAACAGTTAATACATGGATAACAACACGGATTACAACAACTGGTAGATTCAATACAACTAGTGTGGTCTTTCTTGTCAGGCTGAACCTAGACATACTTTTTAACAACAGGAAAGTCCTGCTTGTAAAAACTTGAAAAAGAACAGCAACAAATGGTAAACTTAATAATTAGTTTCTCCTTACTGAAAAATGGCTTTGATTTTTACAAAAGGTTTACAAAGTTTTCAAGGGTCAAACTTACCAACATTCAAACATGTTAGTACTATGCTATAAATAGACTCTCTTTAGGCATAAAACCTACAAGTTCTTTGCTTTTTATTCTTTTGCTGATCGAGATCTCTGCTTTTGCTACTCCCACGTCTGTACCTCCGTTTCAATAGCATGACTTTTGCTTCATTCAGTGCAGTCTTGCTTATTGAGCATTCTTTTAAGCCTTTCAGGTTTTGACTGTGTTCCATGTAAAATAGGCTGTTGTGCAAGTGTAGGAAGGTGTATAGTAAAATATTCCATCTGACAAGGACACTTATGTAAATAGTGCTGTTTCTGGCAGGAACTTTCGATGGAATCAACAAAGCTAAAGAAAAAGTGCATTCAGAGAACAGCAATTTTGAAAATGTACATAGAGCACTTTCATATAAGAAGTGCTTTTGTTTCATGTTCAGGAACAAGTTTCATTAACTCAATGGGAGGAGTTTTCAAAAACAGAAACAATGACTGAGTCAGCTGCTGAAGTTCTTGGTAACTCACAGCAATTTATTTCAGACAGAAAAAAAAAATTTCATTCACAGTTTAGGCATTTTTATCAATGTTTAAAGAGATTCTAGATTTGGGGTGGGTAGCTTGAAAGAATGTCTATGCAGCACAGAACGTTCTATTGTTTTAGAACTCGTATCATATTTATTCATTGCGTACACATACAGCCTACGGCTTTAGCCTAGCTTATGCTATTGGCCTTTTCTACATTATTTCAACTTAAGTCTTTCTTTCAAGAAACTGGAGACATTGAAGGTGCAGGGTTTGTTTGGTTTTTTTTTTACTTTACCTGAAATATGAAAGGAAGGATGGAAAACTGTATTAATATAGTTACCAACACTGCATATGGCCCATTTGCTATTTGCAAACTCATTTGATATAAATCATAACGTAAAAATTAAAT
Organism: Caiman crocodilus; assembly: GCA_030014935.1. NCBI lineage: Eukaryota > Metazoa > Chordata > Crocodylia > Alligatoridae > Caiman > Caiman crocodilus. The sequence goes on along the minus strand of JAGPOW010000261.1, from coordinate 73,706,242 downwards.
AATGGTGTGCAAACTTTTGAAAAAATAGCTTCACTTGGGTTTTTTTTGTGACATGCAGGAAAACCTAACTCTAATTAACAATCTGAAACTAAATCAGTTTCTAAAGTCCTTCCTCTTTTTTTATGGTCAAACATCGTCACTCCTCTAGCCTTTTCCGAAGAAAATGCTTAGTGGTTTATGATGTGGTTACGAACAAAGGACGTAAGACCACATTTTAGAATCAAGATTATTAGAATTACTTTTGAAGTGTGATTTTTTTTTAAAACTATTTTTCTGAACTACCATGAAGCAGAAGCATGATTGATGTGTGTTCTGCATTGACAGCCATTTATTAATTCCCTTTCCCCCAAATGGCCAAAAAAGTGTTTTCCAGGTTATTATAAAACAATACTGGTCTAGGATTATCCATTCTAAAAGCAAATAATGAAATTTATTTTCATCTTTTCAACTTAAAGTAGGTAAGATTTACAGCAACTAACCCAAAGTGTGTGAAAGCTGCTTTTACAAACTGCTTTTAAGTTTATGTTCAAAGGAATGAATTCTACGGAGCATTGCAAAACAAACTAAAGAACAGAAAGGGACAGGGAGACAGGTGAAAAGATGGGGCAGAGAAAAATGAAGCTCTAGTAAAGCACAAGAGCTAAGATTTCCTTTTCACTTTTTTTTTTTTTGTTAAAAGAGAACAATTCAAAACACATATTTAAGGAAAAAAATACAACTGGTCTGACGTTTCCCAAATACAAACAGGATTTGTATGAGCTAGTATAACAGGCAAAATTCGTGACACCCTTAAACACGCTGGGCATGTCTATACATCCCATTAATGGGCATCAATAAGCTGCAGACCTTCTTGCTCTGCAGTTTATTGCTCCTGGGAAGCTCCCGGGCATGCGGTTTACATGTGCACATTGAACCGGATCAGGGCAGCATTGGCCGGCAGGAGGTCCCAGGACTTACCCTGCCAGCCCAGGGCTGCTAGGACTGGACTCAATGTTCTGCAGAAGAGCTGGCTGGGACACGAGGGTGCTTCAGTGTGGGGCTAGGTGGCAGGCAGCCCTGCACTGAAGCACCCTCGTGCCCCAGCCAGCTGGCTCAGTGTCCATATGTGCACTGCTGCACATGAAAAGACAATGCAGTTTATTAGTTTTATTCACCCTAATAGGGGTGCACATACAGACACCAAGACATTTACTGTGCAGCTAATTACTCAACTGCACAATAAATGTCTTATGTAGACATGCCCACTAAGTACTATCTGAAGCTATCTTTTAGTGAGTTATTTACATTATTTGGCCACTTCTATATCTAGTTTTTTTTTTATGGTAAACCTTACCCTTGATTTCCTGTCCCTTCTGGGAGCACAGTAGGCCATAGTACATGGCTCCATGAGCCATATCCAGACGACACAGGTTGTATATTCATTACCCCTGATTGAATGCATCATAAGAACTAAATGAGACTGTTAGAAGGATCAGGAAGGGCCTGATGCTGCCAGTACTTGAGGTAAAAAGGAAAAAGAGAAGTAAAACTGGTGCAATAAAATACCATCCCCTGGGACCAGGTGTGTTCAGATTTGATTCTGAAAAATCTTTGACAATCTTTTCCATAGAAGTAATAATACTTTGGGGGAAAGGTATTGCATTATTTTCTCATATTTATACCAACAGCAAAAACATTTTCCATACTGGTTTACGGGTACCTCTGGCTGACAGCCATGTTTTGGAGTGGAGTGATTGACTCTGACAGCTTGGAAAAGGGTAGTAAGAGGTGATTATAATAAACCTTTCTCTTTACATGCACATGAACCTTCACTAGCTGCTCCAGTATCATGAAATGGGTTATTGCATGCTAGTTTTTAAGAATATGCACCAACCAATATTACTAGCAGCTGCAAATACACTACATAAATTATATGCTTTAAATTTCTTATAAAAGATTTCCCTTTAAAGCAAGATAAACTTAAATCAGTTTCTGGGGTTGAATGAAGCACTGCATTTTTGGTAGAAAAACAAAATGTATTTAACTAGATCCAAGTGCAATTAAGATTAATCAACACAAGTCAGTTAGTAATGGCACACAGATTTGGGGTTGTTAGAAAACCATGAACAAAAGAAGAATTGAGCTAATAGCCAGTATTGGGTATTGCTGCATATGACTGAAAAGAAAATAGAGTTGGGATACAATAGTTCAGTTCTGTTCCTTAAGTTAAAAGGAAATGAGTCTCTCTTTGCAACTGTAGGTAGAAAAGTACTTTTCAAGTAATCATGGAAACTCCATCAGCTGAATGTTCCTTTAGGAAAAGAGACTAATTTTAATTCTTACTGGAGAATGGACACAAAACCCCCCATCTCTACTTTGACAAATACAAGTGGCATTGTCTAAAGGGATAAAGTAATAGTTTTCTGAAAAAAGGTTCCCAGTTCGGTCTCTCCAGTTAGAGCCTGACATGGTATTAAACAGCCCTCAGTTGCCTTCTCATTCACAAAGCACAGTCCATGCATGGACAGTGTCAAATGTCAATCTTTATCACCTTTTCCTTACGGCTTGTACAATATTACTGAACTCATTAGTAAGCACCATCACCAAGACTTTAGGGTTGCTTGAGGCATACCAGTTATACCTCTAGCATAAAGTGAAGCACTGAAGCCTAGGTTATAGGCTTTAGCACCCAATTTGATTCCCAATAAGCACGGCTACAAGTGAAGGATCACTTATTATCACTAGAAGAAATAAAAAGCAAACAGCGCATTGTTAAGGACTAGAGACAGTTCTTGTAGCAATTTAGACCCAGGATATAAAGGAATTACACTGTTGTTTCTAGCTCTGCATCCAGAGCAGTCCACAGAGGGGCATAAGAATAGGTAACCCTGGAGTTGCCTTGTTTTTTTGGAGGGCTATTTAGTACTTTTTATGAATGCCCTTGCACCCATTTTATCATACGCCGTAGTATTGCTGGGGACCCAGCTGCACTGCACTATCACGTATTTACAAGCTGCTGACCCAGTTATCTCCCACCCCATATCCTGCAGTTTTTGTGCCTGAGCCCTATAGATGTCCCTGGTGAACTCTTGACTTTTAACCCTGCCTGTGTCCCAAATTTCAGGTTGTTTGATCCAGGTACATCCCCCTGAATAAGAGCTCACTTCACTGATTTAATGATTTCACTGATTTAATGCACCACAAGTGACTTCTTTGGAAAGGGTTAGAAGTATACAATCCATCTTGTACTTTGGTAACTTTATATGGCCTTCAGAGAGCCATACAATGAGCTGCGCAATAGTGATCACAGACAGTCACCTATTCTTACATCCAGTTTCTTTAAATTTTGATTATTAACAAGGGGCATATTTTTCTGTTGGTCTGCAAGTGTGAGGCAAAGATGACATTTATCGATATTCCAATAAAAAAAAAAAAAAAA
>JAGPOW010000261.1:73689210-73702724 GCA_030014935.1 Caiman crocodilus | reverse complement strand
AAAAAAAAAAAAAAAATCAAACCATGACAAACCTAGTTATAACATATCTTAACTGACTGAGCTTCCACCATTTCTCTAGTGTTCTATAATCCAAAAGCTCTTAAAGTCTGATTTCATTTCAATAATTAGCTCATTTTCTTTAATTTAATCCTATGAATAGTTACAGCCTCTCTGCCACTTAATTCCCCCTCCGTCCCTTTTATTTTTCTTTAAACTTCTGTCCCAGAAGAGTAGTACAAACCACCCCTATTTCAGATACAGTCAAGTTAAATTAGCTGCAGCAGTAATTTTCCAGAAGAAAGTGAGGTTTCAGTTTCATGACATTTTGGTCATCACCTGACTAATTCAAAAAAGCATCCCACTGGGAACATTTGGGTATCATGCACTTCTGAATGCAGTCTGGTATATCCAGACTTTTATTCCTCCCCTGAACAGTTTATACCTTTGCAAGATGGGTTTTCCTATGTTGTGAATGCTTCTGAGATTTCAGGAAAGTTAATATTTTACATAGGAATGAATTAAAGGCCAAAAAGGCCAGAGGCCACTTCAACCAAAAAGAAAAACAGAAGAAAATCCCATGCATCACAGCACACACACATGTGCACCCCATGTTCAAAGTAAACAACCCATTTGTGTTCAGGTATTTACCTAGCAAGTCAGACTTCGGGTCAAATCCTCCCTATTCTCCCTGATTTGGGGCAGTGTCTTTTACCTTGATTTCCCACCTCCAAGGTGAGTGCAAGGCAATCACATTATCACCAGAGCAATGACATTAATCTTGAACTTGTTTACTGGAGCTGTTACAGTTTGCATCAATATGTATTGATGGGCTAGGGGCAGACATTCAAAAAGTCAGAGGCTGAATTGATTCAACGTTTGCAGGGTAGTCTAACCTGCCTGAGCTGAACCGGTTTGTTACAGGACAAACAAACCTTCTCTCTGGGCTGAGGCAATGAAGGCACGTGCCTGCAGTTGCTCAGGCCAGGCACCAGGGGGCGCGAGAGCGCACCCTCAGTTGCAGGGAAGCTGTGCTGGGGAGTGGGTGGCCAGTCTGGGCTGAAATGGCTGGGGGAGCAGGGTTTAAATTCCCTGCTCTGTCCCAACGGCACGGACCGGAGCTGGGTCTGCCGGGTGCTCCCCCCTCACTGCTGCTGCAGCACAGCACCATGGCAGAGGTGGGCAGGGAGAAGAGTTAGTCTCCCCTCCATCCACATTGGCAGCTGGGTCTGCCCGCTGTTGCTGCTGCCAGACTATGGAGGGAGGAATAATAATAACCCCTGTCCCTGCCTCCACACCCCCACTCAATGGGGCCCTACCAGACAGTGTCTGGCTGTGCCCCGGCCCCACCCCTGCAGCAGGAGGGGCAGGGCCCTTGTTGCCCCTACCATAACATGGGGGAGCACGAGTCCCTTCCCAGTGGGGGTGCTGCACTACCTCGGCAGGGATGTGGGGGGTTCAGTGCGGCAGCACCAAGATCTGGAGTGGGACAGAGCCCTGCAAGCCCCCTGCAGCACTGCCACACTCCACAGCAGCCCTACCGCCTCTGCAGAGCAGCCTCCGTTGGGAAGGGGCTCGTGCTCTGGGAAGCCGTGATGGACTGCTGCCCATCATGGTCACTCACTGCTCGCCATTCCAGCTGTCAGGAAGGGGTGGGGTCTGGCCCCTGCCACTCAGTCTGTGCTCAGGGCAAGCCCCCTCCCCACAAGCAGGGACTTATTCAGCTGCTGGCCCTGAGCACAGGCCAAGTGGCAGCTGTGGCTGCAGCTGGGCAGACTGCTGCTAGGAGGGGGCTTGCCCTGAGCAGAGAGGTCAGTGGCACCACAGCAGGTTCTGCTCAAGGCTAAGTAAGGCCCTCTTGCAAAGAGGGGGCTAGCCCCAAGCAGATGGAGTGGCAGGGGCTGTGCTCCCCACAACAGCTGGAGCAGCCAGAGGAGAGGGACTGTGATGGGCAATAGCCCACCACAGCTTCCTGAAGCATGAGCCCCTTTCTGGTCAGGGGCTTCTCTGCAGTGCCACCAGAGCTGCTGTAGAGCATGGCAGCGCTGCAGGGGCTTGCAGGGCTGTGGCCCACCGCAACAGTGGGGAGGGAGGCATGGCCAGGCAGTGCCCCTGGAGGGGGCAGGGAATGCAGCAGCAAGGGTAGGCAGACCCAGCAACCAGTTAGGGTAGTGGGGAGACTAACTCTCCTCCCTGCACACCTCTGCCTCAAGGTCTATGGTGCCATGGAGGGGGGAGCTCCTGGCAGGACCCAGCTCAGGTTCCTGCTGGTGGGATAGAGAAGGGGGAATTAAAGTCCTCCCTGGCTAGACCCCTGCCCCTGCCTGTTCCTACGCCAGCTGGGGGGCAGAAGGACAAGACCAGCCTGGATGGGCTGGAGCAGAGAGCCCAGACCAGAGAGCATGCCAGGATGCTGGGGGAGTCTGGGTTAACTCAAAATCACCAAGGAGCCAGGGTAGACACTGCATAAAGTACTTTGAGCCAAATCAGTTAAGTCTGATACTACATTCAACCAGGTTTATCCCTAACCGGTTTCAGCCATTTTAAAACTGGCTTATGTGCGCTGAATGTCTGTTCTGTTACAGTTTTAAACCAGTTTCTGATCACTTAAACTAGTTTGTGTGCAATGTCTGTCCCTAGCCATGGAGACAGACAGTCACTATCTGGTTTGGCACAGAAGGTACTCACCTAGGATGTGGGACAGTGGGTTCAAATCCATGCTGCAAATATCAGGTAGAACAGTGATGAATTAAACCTAGGCTTCCCACATGCCAAGTGAGATTGTGGCCTATTTTCTGGTGCAAGTCATTTTTTCTAAATTCCACTGGGAACCCAGGAAACCCTTACACAGAGCTTTAACTGGCTTCAACTTCTCCCTGCAAGTCATACATTTGAAGATGATGAAAAGAAACAACACAAGCAAGCAAAAACTAAAACAAACCAACCATCCAACCAAAAACTTGACAAGAAAAGAGTCTAACTTATCTTAATTTAATCCATTCTGCTAGTACTGTACACACAAATTGCCACATACAACTACAATGATAAGATCTTTCATTGACAGCATGCATCAACACTTACATGGATTACCTGTGTATATGGAGATTTGTCATTAATGAGAGGCTGCAAGCTTGGAGAGAAAGTACAACATAAAACAACAATAAAGCCATGCAAATCTTGTGCTTGAACTACAAGCAGAAAAAAATTGTCAGCATGCCTCTGATTAAAGAAGTTACCTCCGTACAAATGACAATATAATTTGATCTGTTACTACACTCTTAATGATTTCCAAGTAGCACTTGTTCATTACAGTAATTAAAATAAATGTTTAAGCCATTCAAGGGTCAAGGACTTATAAAAACTGAACCACTTCACTTCAGCTCCATCAATAGTAAATCATTCTTTTACAAGAAAAAAAAAGGGGGTGGGTGGAAGGGGACTCTTTTGCCCTTAGCCTGCCTGCAAGATGTCTAGACTTTCACTGTCCTGCAAACCATCAGTGTTCAGAGTAGCTAGGATCTCGTGGAGGTGGTGGTGATGATGATGAGGGGGATCATTAGTAGAAGTATCTTACTGTTTATGAGTCTACTGTCTCTTTCTCAGGGCAACATTCAATTTCTCATCCAAAGCAGACATTTCATCATCATGGGTTCTCAGATTATTCTGGGAGCCTGGGTTAGTGCCCTAGATGTGTGGCAAAAAGATATCCTCCAAGGAACTACAGAACCTCTTCTTGACTTAATGGGAAGCAGTTCAGTGGAGCAACAGGAAAGAAAGATCCTTGTAATGATTCCTACCTTTGTCAGGGCCCCTCTCTAAGCACCAAAAGACAACAAAATCAAAGAGAACCATCAATGGTGCTGTATTATTTACATAGTAGTAAAACTGGAAGTCAGTAAACTTACTCAAACTGAAGGTGTACTAGACAAATAAGTGTTGTATGCAGTAGATAGCATGCCTGGTTATGTTTACTATGCCTCATTATATTTACATATTAAAAACAGAGTTAAAATTCTGAAACAAACAGTACTAAATGATTAACTACTTGTGAATGACAGTGACTACCCTACCTTTTTGTTTCTTTCTTTTGTTCTGTTCTAGAAGGCAAGGTAAACTTTCAACTTATAGACTAAGCATGTGCTTTCTTAAGCAGCCACTTACTTCAGATGAATGAAGAAATCAGAGTAAACCAAGTGCAGCAAAATGCAATAATATTATTAGTTTGGGAGCTTAACTTAAAAGCCCAACTGTTGAAGGACTTCGTGGTGGGGGAGAAGAGTTTAAAAAAAAGAAAGAAAAAAGTTACACAAAGTATCTTTTTCACAATATGAATTACAGATGCAGAACTTCAAGGAGTTCATCCCAAAGTCACTTGTTAAAGCCACAAACTGGAGCTGAGCAGCAAGACTGAAAGCACATGGAGCTAAAATGCCACTTACGTGATGTTAGGTTTCTTTTGAGTCATCAGAGAGCTCCTGAGAGCTCACTTACTAAAATGCTAGGCAGCTTGTTCTTCATGGTAAAGGTCACATGCATCAGTGAAGAAAGCAAGGAAAAGGCCCTTCTAGCTTGCTATGTCCTGTGTATTGTACAGAGACAGCTAATCCCAAGTAGGTTCAGTTGGGACCATCATCAGATACCATCCTCATTAGCCCTGACATAAGGTCTACAAATGTCAACTTTCTGCCAAACTGCAACAAGGAGTATTTTCTGTAGTCTGCAAGTACAAGTCAGATGAGATCTTTCACAATTCTTTTACCTTTTTCAGTTCAGGGACCTGGCACATACTGGAGCAGAACCTGTGGACATGCAGCTTCAGCAGCATTCAGAAGCAGCTGCTTTCTCGTTCCACTTCACAGAAAAGTGCTGGCCATGGGTGTTCTCTCCACACCAAAGGGACCAGAGCTGCCACTGGCTCTGGGGAGCTTTCATTATGCTACCACTGGGAAAAGCAGTGGCAGCAGCTGGGTCCTAGCTCCTACCCATCTCTGATCTGAACTTGGTCAATCTAGCCCACAGCCTTAAAACCCCAGCCTTAAAACACAGCCCCACAGCCTTAAAACATGGCTGACAGCTCATGCCTATGGAGGCACTCAGGACTGTTCAACTTCACCCTAGCTCATAAGAATCATACAATGGCTGAACTGGTGTAGAACAAGAGCAACCTAGTCATATTGCCCTTTCACTGCTACTCCTGCTTTGCTGTGTCACTGTTGCATATAATACCTATACCACTGTAGGATCACACATGTATTGAGGGGATGACATGTTGTGACTCATGTCTCATGGAACCACAACAATGATATGATGCAAAATAGCTACCTCTCACTTGTGAGAATCCAGCTTGACACCAAGTACTTTTGTTTCAGCAATCTCTTTTTAAATATCAAAGCGTTTGGTACAGATTGGCTGGCAGTACATCTCTCACATCTATTTCAAAGATTTGGTTGGAGTCACTGTTTCTATTGGCCCAAGGCCAACACCTACCCAGGTCTTTGCAGCTGGTGTGGAAAACAGCAAGGAGGAGACTTTTGAAACCACTCTAAGCTTGAAGTGTCTTTTTCAAGGACTGTGAAACCTAGTAGCATTTTGTGGTTCTACCTGTATGAATTGCAACAGTAAGATACTGAAAGAAAGATCAACATTAAGACAACTGAGAGGTCTAATGAGAACTGCGGTGAAAGACAGGATTCTTTGCAAAGATTCTTCATGCTGTTGATAATTAAGCCTCCTCTCCATGGTACTGTGCAATTACCTTGAGACCAGCTACACATGCAAAGTACTTACCACACCATAAAAAGCTCCAACCAGCTATAAAAAGTTAGTACACATTTTCAAGGTCTAACTTGATAGCTGATTGCTATCCAGCTTTAATTTGCACATGTAGCAGGGTCTGCCCTGCAGCTGGGAGCCCTGTCAGCTAACAGGGCTCCCAGCTGCAGGGGTGCACCTTGCCCAGCCAGGACTGAGTCCTGTAACTGCTGGGGACTCTCAACCCTAATGGACTCTGGGTCCTGCAGCTGTGATCTCCCAGCTTCAGGGGTGGGTGAAACACCCAGAGTCCCACTGGGAGATTGCAGCTACAAATGTTTCTGCAGCCCCAGGGGCTTTATATATCCCCAGGGCTAGGAGACTGAAGCACGGGGCACCCCCATGCTACCTCAACCAGTCCCAGCCATGGAAGCTGGCATCCTGCTGGTGTAGGGGAGTTCAGGATCAGGCTCTCCCTGCACTGGCAATAAGGTGCAATGGGATCTAATGTGCCATTTTACAATCTTACTTGGCAGAAGGCGTGATTGTGTGGATTGCGTCTTGGATCCCACTGCACCTTTACCAGCAGGTGTAGAGGGGCCCCCAAGTCTATCTAACTTAATAAGCCTAAATTGGGGTGAAAAAAGTGATCCTGTAGCCTGCACTCTCCTACAAAAACTGACGATAAAAGTATCCTGATTTGAAGATATATTAGAGGTAGTTGAGTTTTCTGGGGTTCTATAATCAGTGCTTTGCTTGTAAATAGCTGGTGGGTGCTCTTGAATCTCAATCTGCTAAATGCTCTTCACTTTCATTTAGTCAAGTTACTTGTGTGGTAACAATACCAGTTTTAATTAAAATAGTATCAGTCATCTTCAGCATGAAGTCTCTGTAATAAAAGCCTTTATGATGCAAAAGCATCATCTTGCAAATACCAAAGAGCAATTCTGAAGCAGCAACCACTTGTACTTACTTTTAAAAGGCCCAAATCATTGTTTATATAATTTAGCTGAATGAAAATAAACGTTATGCCTTATAGAGCAGCTGTAATTTTGTCCACCACAATCTGATTTGATTTTTCTGTATTACATTTTGAAGCCACGCTTGTTATATTGGTAAGTGTTGTACATGCCGGAAAAGGAGGAAACCACTTACAAAAAAGGAGGAACAGACTTTAGGCTTCTGAACAAAATAAACAAGCAAACAAACAAAATCACACCCCTCCACGGCTTTTGGGTCTAATGGGAGAAAGGAGTTCTCCACATGCAGCTAGTTTTTTGTGCATAAACCTGCAGACAGGTTTTTTATTTTTAATACAAAAGGAAAAAAAATTAAGTCACTGACAGAACATTATATTATAAACCCATTTAGCATGAACATCTGTGAAGAGGGAAACAGTGCTAATTCTGCTCCCATAAAGCTAATTAGCATATATTGCAGACTAGTTGATAGTCACAGCTGTCTAAGTTAAAGGTTTTTAGGTTTATTGGTGACATGTTAGAACATAACCAAGAAAGGTCCACTGCTCATCTGCTGACTCACGCTGAGCTGTATATCCCCCAGAGCTAATTTACCACAACAGTAGAATGTGCAATGTAGAAGTGCAGAATAACCCATAAAGATTTTTGTCCATAAATAAAAAAAATTCTAAGGTCCTGAAACTTAAATAAATCTTTAATATACAAATTTACTTTTAGTGATTCAAACCTTTTCTGGGTTTTATTCAAATGCACAGTTATATAAGTGAATATTGCAATAACCAAGAACATTTTCTTATACTAAATGTGTTGCATTTAAAGTTTTAGCAAATAGAATGCTAAACCCAAATGCCCATAGAAATGCTAATCTACTTTACAAACTAAGAAGAAAGTTTTCCTAGCTCCAGTGGGGGAAATCCACTATCAGTACTTTAAACAGTTAAGAACTCATGCAGAATACACTGGTATTTCCTGAATCTATTTCAATTTCATCTGTAGGGAAAACAAAGCACTTGATTCTAGCTGAACTAAGAAAAGAAGAAAAGAAAAGTTTAATTGCTGTAAGATACTGAAGTGGCTAGGTTGCTGACAGTAACAAAGAATGATACCATGCAGGGAAAGGGAAGAAGACTTGATTTTAAGAGAAGAATTTAGTCAGCTTGAATTTATTTTCATATATCACTAAACAAAATGGAAGTTATTGCTCCATAAAACAAAGTTCAGAATGTCATATTTATCTGCTATAAAGCAAGACTACAGTGTGAAAAACAGGTGTGATTCAATGAAAAGTTCTTCAAGCATGCCAGAAATCATGTGCTGTGAACTCCACAAGAATACCAGGATTTTGCTTCTAAGAGATTTGTCATCTTAGAAGCCATACTTGTGAGATTTAAGCCTCAGAATCAATAAACCAGGGCACAGTTTCAGCTTTTTGAACAATTTCCTCTAAAGAAAATGCATGATTAACCTTGTTCTTCTAAGAATAACTATGCCAAGTTGGGAATAGAGGTCAGCCCTGTAGGACTCGCTTTGTAAAAAATCCTGCATCAAGAGTATTGTCAGCTCAGTTGATAATTGTCATTAGTGGTACTATGACAAAGGCATTTACAAGCAGCTAGAAGAAAAGGGCAGTAAAAAAAGCCAAACATTTGTTCAAAATATAAAACCTGCATAGGTAGGCACAGAAACAATGTACCTTTAGCTGGGGGGAAGGAGGGAGGGGGAAGTGGGTAGGGAAAGAACTTACCCAGTGGGCACAGCAGGAGTTCATCTATTATATCTCAAAAGAAAGAAAACAAAAAAAGGTGCGATTCTAGGGAAAGCTTACAGATGCATCTTTTTTTTTTTTTTTTTTTTTTTTTAACATCTACCCCTGAAGGAGAGGAGTAGGGGGGCATACAGGGAGGAAGAGTTTCCCTTAATACTGTAATTTATTCCATAGCTCCAAGGATAATCTATATGAATGATCTCAAATCTGAAAATAGCTGTGCAGCAGGTCAAGTAAAAACATTGCTGGATTCCCACAGCAGGAAAGCCCAACTAGCTCAAAGGATAACCCATGCATTTTTAAGTAGGGAGTGGGACTGAATGACTGTCATTCCATGAATGAGATGGCTTGATTTTCAACACCTGTAAGAAGCAAGATGAAAGAATTAAAATCTACTGGGAGGATGAGGGTAGAAGAGAGAATCACGCTTTAAGTAAGAAGATGTTTCAAATAGCCTGCTCCAAATTTTCAGAAATCAAGTGCTTAAATAAGTTTAGTCAGGTTAGCTTTCATGGAACTGCTGAGCATTTGAGACTTCTCGGGAAAGTAAAAAAAATACATAACTGATTTAGCTAATCTGAAAATATCTAAACATTTTAACCAAAAATGTAGGTGTTTACCCAAAGTGAAACATCAGCTTCAGATCTGTTCATAACCAGTTCAAATATTAATTCAGACTCCAAAAAAACTACCAACTGAACAAGATTCATTAAATCAAGAAAAATGACTGAAAATCTGAAATAAATTATACCATATGCTACAACCAATTAGACTGTTACAAGTTTAAATGCAATTAAACTTTATGGCACATTGCAAATCAGGAACATTCAAGACGTTGTGAAATTATATTAGTCTTAATTAAGAATAGGTTAGCAAATTTGGTTAGACATGTCAAACCTTCTCTTAAGCACTCACATAGCATATTGTTGGAAAGTTAGGAGACTTCAGTTTTAGAGACGCCCTCCTTCATCCATCTTCTAATAAAAAGAGGATATAAATGTGAACACAGAATGACAAGAGAAATTTAGCAGCCTGTAGTATTAGCCTATATATATGTGTGTCTTACTATAGTACGCCAGCTCATCTCCTATCCATCTTTTATTTATTCTGAAGACCTAGCCACGACATCTCTGGACTGTAATTTCCATCAATTTGATGCACTGATGGAAGTTATACTAAGATCTGGAATGGATAGACCAGCAACTATTCAAGGGTAGATCTTGCACGTAGGTGCTATTATAGACAGTTTCAGCACTAGTTTTCAGGAACCAGGTAAAAGCTTGGTTTTCCTGTAGGAATGAGTTACATCTAATAGCCAGGAAAACACTATAATTACACTACTGTAACTGACAGTAGTGTAGTTTTATCCCTGGCTGTTCCTAAGGTAGTTCTGTGTTGGTGTAGGGCCCTATGCCCTCTGCCACTACTTGGTTACATTGATATAAAACACACCATGTGTCCAAGCCTTGACATAATGAAACAGACAGGTTCTGCTAGTGGCACTGAAGGCAATCAAGTTAAGCTCATTCTTTTCTAAGGTTTCTGCTGTCTATAACAGCTAACATAAGGTGCCTTTTCTTTTCTAAACCTCCAAAACTGCAGGTTCAACCAAGAATGAGAGAAGCTACATACATTTTACAGAACAAAATAATGCCTATATAACTAATACAGAGATATAGGTAAGCCCTCGTTAAAAAGAAACAATAAAAACAAGAGCTCTTCAAGTTTGGTGGGTAAGTGACCAAATTCTCAAATACTGGTGAACTTCTTCTCTATTCTATTGAAAGCTGTTTGCATTTGCACCTTCTGATTACACAGAGAGAAGGTGTTGAAGGGGAAAAGAAAGGAACTGAGGGCAGGGCCCTGTAGAACCTCCAGATAAAAGACCAGATAGACGCTGAACAAGATCATGCAAAGGAAATGCTGAAGACTACTTGAGCTTACAGAGAGCCAGGAAAGGACAGTATTCGAGTCCAAAAAGGAGCAAGATCTCAGAGAGAATGGTAATTGTGCTAAAGGTGGTTGAAGACAGATGACTGTTGAGTACTAACTTTGAGCTTCAACTAGAAAGAGGCTCACTGGCATGAATGGCTGCAGCAGTGAAAAAGCAAAAGCCATATTTAGACAGGACACTGGATGGACTAAAATAGCCTGTCCTCTGCAAGGAATAAGTCTGTTAAATGAGTTTCACTTGCAGCATTTCCACAGGAACACTTCTTCCAATCATTTATAACTTGCTGCTGAGAGTCAAATTTAGGTGGACTGAAAGCTCAAATACGTAGACTAAATATGCTAATATTTTCTATTCAAGGGCTTACTGTCTCAAGTAAACCTTCCTAATTTAGGCTTTGGTGAAAAGGGTGGGGGAAGAGAAGGGTTAATTCCACAAAGTGATGAATGGAGCCTTTTATTTTCTGCCATGCTTGCATGTGCACTCCTCCTGACCTGTGGATGGTGAAGGAAATAGCAGTTTAACCATATTAATGTTAATCTTAGGAAGTTTGATGCTTCCCTGACTTGGAACTACCACCATCCTCTACACTAGTACACAAAGTGTATGTTGAAATACAGCATCAAGCCCATGTAAAAATCAGTTTCACACCCAGGTCAGGGCATTAAATGACAAGGGAATAATCTGCTGTAGCCAACTGCTGTAGAAGCAGTTTGACTGCATTCCCAAAAAGATAAGGAGGAAAAAAGTAAGGCTTTTTGTCAGAATAGCAATAGAACAGGGAACGAAATAGTGTAACTTATTGCTCAATTTGACAATTATTCTTTGTGTTCAGTATTTTGTATCTCCAAGTTCCCAGTTTAACTGAAGGTTTAGGAGCACATCAAGTGCTACCTTAGTTTACTCTTTCAGTCTCTGATATCTATGGTGTTTGAGGCCTTTTGACATTCTTCCAGGCAATGCTTCTGAAGTGGCTTCCATTTGAGCTGCCAACAACTTTCAAACTAGGGCAGACTAGGGCAAGGAGGACATTTTCTATGGCCAGGATACAGCAGCAGAGTGAAGCGAAATTGTACAACACTGTTTATTTTACTTCTAATAGCCTAAACCCAGGTAGTCACCATTCTGACACTATGTATATGAATATTTTAAAGGAACATTTTAAAATCAATATTTTAACAAGATTAACAGGATGGGGAAGCGAGAAGAAACACTCTGAAAAACTAGGCAGAGAAAACAAAAGAAATAAAACTCAAGAGGCAACTGTGATAAAGTTTAAATTGTAATGGCCTGATTTGTCTGTTCAGATCAGAATAAAGCAGCAGAGTAGTTAAGCAAGATCTAAATACAGTAGCAGAGTGGTCAAGGTATCTTGCTAGGATCCCAAAGTTGAATTTGAGGCCTTATCTGGACTTGTATCAAAAGAGCCTTCCCAGTCAGCCCAGCTGCAAATAGGTCATTTGGCTGCAGCTGGCGTCAAAAGGCAGCCAGTTGCAATGCTGGATACATCACTCCTTTGCATGCCATTGCCTACAGAAACTGGTGTGCCTTAACTATGCTAGCTAGTCCCATAGACTTCTGGTTTCAGAATGCTCTCTGCCCTTTTGATCAGTACACAAACAGACCATGCAAATCCAATTACAGAAAGCAAACGTACTATACCCCTTGAGCTTCAAAAATGTTTTATGTATTTTCTGACTTTCTATAAATTAAAAATCAAAGACCTTGAAGATTTTTTTTTTTTTTTTTTTTTTAACAGAAATCAAGCCTTTTCTCAAATTCTCCTTTTTTTATACCTACACACAGAAGTGATGGCTACTTTTAACCCAGCTCTGTGGCCATGCAATTCGTACTGCTTATAAAGGATTTGCAGTAGAAACTGAAGTAAATATGGAACAAATGGTACAAACATGTTACAAAACTGAAGGGACAGTGCTTTAATAGACTGAACTAGATTTCAAAATAGAACAGTTACTGGAATAAGAAAAAGTAGTCGCTTCTTTAGACTTTGGTGAATGCAAGGAAACTTTTTAAAAACAGAGGCTACAAGTCAAAAGGTTCAAATTTAAAGATAACTCCTCCCTCTTAAATCATCTTCAATTGCAAGTGTCCTATGTTCCTTCCAACCTTGTCTAGTACAGATGGCAGAAACTCAAAAAACAAAGTAGAAAGTTAACTAACACTGCTAATTCTCAACAGGCAGGAGGTTAAAACTACAAGACAAAAATCTGTTGCCTAAAGCATGAGACTTGGTATCTTTACCCTTCCCCTCCTAAGACTTGCTTAACACTGTTCCACAAGACTTGATTTGTACTCAATAAGTAAATTAATTTAGGAAACAGAGAAAACAAGGAAGCCTCTGTGAAACACCCTTCTTTTGAAAGGTGTCAAGCAAACATTTTTTTCCCTCATAAGGGAAAGAACTGCAGAAGGGAGCCAAAAAATTAAGAACTACAAAATATGACATGATGGTGCCTCCAATTTATGATTAATGTTTTCCCTGGCTTATACATCTATAGAAATTCTGGCAGTCATTATATACCATGTTGAATCTTTTTTCCTGTGGAAGGGGAGAAAAAAAAAAAAAAGATTTATTTTTTTCCAAGCACTTCCTCATGCTGGTTTGAATATGCCAATTCCTATATTTCCTACTTTAAAGGCCATGCTTCTAGAAGAGACCACCCTAAAACAAACTCTTGTCTTCAAGTCTGCCCACAGTATTCCTTGTCGTACTGTGTGTAATGCTAACAAATTAACCAGGGGTCGACAACCTAGGGCTCACAGAGCCTGTGGATCTGGACTATGGGGCAGTGTGACCATGGCAGAATTCAGTGGCAAGAGGCTCTTCTTGCATTGTATCATAGCTAGACACCCAGAGTTTTGTCTTTGGGTTGTTTGTTTGGGTTGTTTTTTTTTTGTGGGGGGGGGGAGAGGGAGTGACAGCTCTCCCTGCACTGTGCTAGAGTTGGGTGTCAAGGGCTCCTCAAGAGGACAGACTCTCCCTGCTCTGTTCCACAGCTGAGTGACAGGCAGAGTTCAAGTTACAGTGACTCTTGGGGGGGGGGGGGGG
>JAGPOW010000261.1:73675134-73688341 GCA_030014935.1 Caiman crocodilus | reverse complement strand
TTTTTCAGTGTTGACTGTATTTCAGCATCAGGTATAGCAAAAAATATTTTAAATTGTAAGAGTTACCTTAACACTAGTTTTCTCTGGTAATAGCATATAAAATAGCTGCATTCTGGAAGTGGTAAATATTTACTCCACTAGGCTAAGACTCCTTTTAAATCAAACAATTATCTTTAAAGTCCATCTTATAGCATTTTTTTTTTACTTGCCTCATTTTCAGGAAGCTAAACTGAGTCTATGACATGACACAAGGGGAAGAAAACATAGATAACAGACCTACCCTTTAGAAGTGGGTTGATTTGTGTGCATTAATGGATTTATTCATAAAACCTTTTTCTGCAAAGCATCTTTGTATATTCTCTGCTGTCAAGTGCATCAAGCATGGAGAGAACACATAACTATCAATGCTTATAGTAACTAAGTTTGATACAATTCAGATGTACAAGAGTGAACTAGAATATTATTAGAAGATCAACATTTTCCCATGGTAGGCTTTAGTTGCATCTGATGGAATGCATTGCTAAAAAGTTTTTCACATGACTAGAATAAATGCCTAAATTAGGTCTTTTCATGTGCACCTCATTCAGTTCAAAGTCCACAGGTGGTGAACGTGTGCAGTGTTACCTGAAGTGCCTAGATCAATCTCCAAGGTATTTTCCTGCTGGTATCTGGTAAATGGATCCTTTAGAGTAGATAGGCTACAGCAAACAAATCCTTTTTAAATTAGTGCATTCTTCTTTCAGTCAATCAATTTACACCTGTGAGTGGTTTACACTACCACAATCTACAAGACTTCCTAGAGAATACCCCTTGTATTTGCATCAGTCTTACCATAAAAAAGTTAGGAAGGTATACCAAGCCAGATGCTGAAGTGCATCACAGAGTGATGCTGTGATGCACTTATTTTTAGAAGACTAAAACAAGCAGACACCTCAAACTCTTTAAGGTTCATCCCTTTAGGAACAGTCAGCTATTTCTTCCAGTGCAAGATCCAGCCAAAAACAAGAAAGCAATGAATACTTTTAAAGAGGCATTATGAATGTTCTAGTAGAGTCACTAGATTTAAATTGTCCAAATTATTCTAGACCACAGGCAGTACTTAGAGCTGGCTGTTAAGGGAAGATAGGGAGAGAAGGAAGGGAAAATTCCTGAAGTCTCACTTTTCCCATCTTCCTCATCTCAGGAAGTCTTCACTTTCACCTAACCCCCTCCTTCATATGCCAGCTGTTCTGTGTATCCCACTTGCTCTTCTTGTGCTTCCTTCCCTGCAATGGCAGAGGCTTCACATATGCTTCCTTTCTTCATCTACCATATGCAAATCCAAATCCTTCTCCCTCAGTACCAGGAACTTCCATTCTCCAATAGTGCTGGAGCTCTACATGTCCCCAGTGCTAGACTTTTTACATTCTCACCAAACAAGTTTTTAAACTCCTGAGGCAGAACTGACATGGGGCACTGTTATACAGTGAGTGGTAACTATTCGTTAAAATTGATAGACAAACAGCTACTGTGGCAACTGAAGCTGCTAGGCCTGTTCCCCACATGCCAGGGGCTCTCTTTCCCGTGTTTCATTTTTTCAATCCTCCTCTCCCCACCCCCAAACTTTACTTATCTACTTAGTGCTAGAATGTGTCCTGAAATTTTGGAATTGGTTGGACACAGTGTACAAAATGTTGCCACGTAATAGACACAACTGAGTTTGGTGAGGGATCTCTTTGTTCTGCCAAAAGCATGAGAACAATTTCCACTTAACAGAAGGATGAATCTCAAAATAATTCTTCCATGAAGATGCTTGGACATACCTGATTTTTAAAACAGTCCTGCATTACCAGACTGCCTCTTGGATCCCTGAGATGTTCCTAATGTCTGTACAGATTATTTCAGGATTTCCCAAAGTGCTCTCAAAACAGGTGTCAGAAAGGCAATCCTGTAGTCCGATGCCTCCAATTTTTTCCCCAAACACAACAGACAAGTTTCTCCATCTTTTCCTAAGCAATACTTCATATCTCCCAGAAAATTAGAGCACAGTTTTTCAAAGACCCCTGGGTTGGCCTGATTTGAGTTCTGCATCATCTAAAGTACACATCAGTTCAGTTTAAAGGAAAGCCAGCCACTCCCATTTCTATGAAGGCAGATACTATTACTATTGCCAGACAACATTACATTTTGATAGCACTTTTAGATTAAATCCCATTCATTAGCTATCACCAGGCAAGGTAAAAGATCAGTCATCACCAGGGATCCTGGTTTTCTCCGATTAAAAAAAAAACAAAACCACCAATCAATCACTCACAAATTCTCTGATAAACCCCCCCAAATCCATTATTAAAATTAGAAGCCCCCCCCACTCCCTGCTAGTGCCCCTCACTTGCTCCCACAACAGCTCCCCCACCCTACTCATGCCTCTTGCCCCCACCCACAGCTCCTGTCCCCCAGCTCTCCTGGAGATGGTCCGCAGCTGCCAGGGCTATGGGGCCAGGGACCAAGTCTGCAGCTCCCTGCCCTCAACAGCAGGCAGCTGCAGCAGAAGCAGCATGGAGCCGGCTCCCCCACTGCTGCCCCCTGCTCAGGTGGGGGCAGGGCTGGCTCCTGGCTCCCTTCACCGCTCACCGGGTGCCCCCAGCCATGACCCACAACTCCCCAGTCCTGCCAGAGGGGACCCCAGCCCCTTGCAAGCCCCACTTACCTCAGGCTCCAGGAATGAAGAATGAAGCTGAGCTGAGCCAGGAGCTGTAGCTGACTGATAGCCTCAGGCCCCGCCCTTCCCCCTCCAGGCAGAGCTGGGGGTTTCCCGCCCTGTTTGCAAGCAGCTCTTACAGGCTGGAGCTCAACCAGCCTGCAGAGCTCTTTGCAAAAAGCAAAGAAACCCTTGGATTTCCTGCTAAAGGGAGAAATCCATGTTTTCTCTGTTTTTCTGTGGGAAACAGAAAACTCGGATCCCTGGTCATCACCTTGAAGATTCAGTCCTATAAAATGGGGATACCCAGTCCATAGTGCCCATACAAGAGCAGTGCCATCTTCTAAGGAAGTATGGACTCTTCCCCAAACCAATCTTCTAGTAACACATGAAATGGGTTATCATCTTGTTTACATAAACCAAAAGATTTCAGGTTTTCATTCAAACTGAGGGGCCTGATGTCTTTCAGATTCTTTTCAAAACTTTAACAAGATTCTGAACAATATTTTTCAGAATGTATCAATCCATACTGTACAAGTTGTCAGACATTCTCTGCTTAAAGCCCAGAGAAGCTACAGGACAGTTTCAGTTGCTTACAAACCTTAAGAATTTGTCTACACACAAAAAAGGTGCAAATATTAGGTCTATACACTGATTTAGAGTTTGGATAAGCTCATAATCTCTAGGAAAACCCTTAGCATGCATTTAATAATGGGTATGAGTTTCCATAAGCCATCACAAACATCAGGAGAGAATGAGATTGAAAGCTGGGTCTGCTGGCTAGCCCTCAAGCATTGCATCCCACTCGTGACAACCAACATGCACCACAGATCAACATCTGGTCAATTCTCTTTTAAAACTGTAAGCAAAGACCAGTTATTCCAGAAGTAACTGAAAGACTACAGCTGAAAATCCCATTTAAACTATAACTGTCAAGCTGAAGCTTCTGGAAGACCCAATTCAAGAGGCTAGCAACTGATCTGCCATAAAGAGCTAAAAAAATGTATCTACGCTGCATCTGGTAGGTGAAAAGGACTAACGTAACAAAGAAGCCTGTATTACTTAATGATATTTTGCTATTCCTAGAGATTTAAAAAAAAAAACCAAAAACTGTAAGCAACACATGTATGAGTACTTGCATTCCATCTTGCCAAATTTCACCTTAGCTAGCCAGAAAGAATTGTGTGAATGTGATCATATGTGCTGAAGCAAGAAACTTCATGTCTTAAGTTAGACAAGTATATTCCATTTTCTTCTGTGAAAACAGCTCACCCTATGTAGGAGTTGCATTCTTTACACTGCCTTAGATATAGACATCAACTATGGCACGAGACCCCAGAGGATCTGAACTCCAGCCTTAGTAAGCAGAGGAAGGGTAAATGATCTTAAAGCATGTGTGTTTTTAGTAATTATCTTTTACATTTTTAAAATCATTCCAATTCATGTTAAAGAAAGGGCTGGCAGAGAAGAATTCACACATGCACACGCTCCTCCAGTCAGTGAATGGCTACCAGATCTGATAAAAGCCAACACTTAATAATTGTGCGCTGTTTTACATGCACACCCATGTTTCCTTTTGTCATAATAATGTGAAGTCAGTTTTAATATTAGCATTTCCAGCTTTTCTTGGATTGTTTCAAAATTCTCAACATTATTTTGGTTAAATTTATTATATTGGCACACAGTGTAGTTGGGGCTGTACCAGACAATGGAGAAGGGAAGAGGAGGATTTGAAAGTATGTATAAGTCCTTGCACCAAGCAGTTCTCAGTCTAGATCGACTACAGATACTAGGGTATCTATACTATACTTTGCTAGTACTATAGATACTACAGGGTACTAGGGAAGCTCCCAAACAACAAGTTTTCATATTAGTACATCTCAAATATGTTTTTTTTTTAATAAATTGAGATTAAACCCAGCTAAAACTCCAAGTATACTTCCATTTTACCTGCCACATAGTCTCTAAATCCTGTGGGCAAAACACTTAAACAGTCTGTCAGAAAGGAATTCCAAGGGAAAGGTGTAGTCTAAAGGCTTTTTGCATTCTCTCCACAAACCATATGGACAATAGGATTGTGTGCAGTTTTGGGTGCCAATTCAATTCGGAGGAGATTTGGCCTGATTCAGCAGCCAAATCTCCAAAATTAAATTGAATTGGGAGACCAATAAAAAGATCCAAATCAATTTGGACAAGATTTGGGGAAAAAATTCAGAGATTCGGTCAGTCCCTGATCGCTGCTGCAGGGAGCTGGGTCTGGGGTCCATGCCAGTAAGTAGAAGGCAGGGTGGAGGAACAACCCCTGCTAAGCTCCATCCCCTGCCTTGCTCCCCCAGCCCTCCTACGCACCTCCCGACCCTTGCCTGCTCTCCCAACCCCATCACTGGCTGCCCCACCTGGCCCTAGCATCCCAGCTCCAAAAAACAAAAAGCCCCACACTCATTGGCTGCTGCAGCAGCTGTCAGGGCTTCCGGGGGCTTGTGGCAGAGCCCCCACAATGCAGCGCAGGGCAGTGGGGACTGCCCCCTAGGCAGCAGCCAGTGAGAACAGGGCTTTTAAAGAGCCGAGATGCTGGGGCCAAGTGGGGCAGCCATTGATGGGCCTGGAAGAGCGGGTGGGGGATGATCCTTTTTTTTGATTCAAAAGATTCAGCTGATTTGGTGGCAGCCAAATCTCCGAATCAGATTTCACTGAATTAATTTAGACAACGATTCAAATCACCGAATCAAATCGTCGTCCCCCAAATCAACTAAATGCTAAGCAAAGGCCTAATGGACAGCACTACAAGTCTGGCAACAAGATTAAGACCAGTTCCTACCACGCATGCAACTTTGCTCCTTATGTGGTGTTTAATTAACACAACGGGATCGCTGCAGTTGTACAGGTCCCTGGGTAGCACCAATACGATTGAGATCATTCAATTAACAAAAGAGATTCCTTTCCTCAGAAGCAAGGAATAGCCATCCACCAGGACATCCCCATTAACTATATAGGTGAAAGTGCCACAAAGTATAAATGTTTAAGCCAGCAGCTCTCAAATTGTTCCACTGGGTGGATAATATCTTAATGGATATATTGCCTCATGAGCTACCTTCCCATCCATAACCACAATATTTATGTGGCAACTACAATAATTTCTAACAAAGAAAAGCAATTTTGGCAAAGGGATATATTTTTAACTTTATTTTCTGCTATTTAACAGCCAGAAATGAAGAACAGAGCCTGTTTAATGTCAACCAGCTAGCTCTTTAAAGACCACTAGTAAATGGTCCCACAGGCCACAAGACAAAAATAATAAATACCTCTGAGAATCAGGTAAATGGACATGGTTTTTAAAAGAATCAAACAAAGTCTAAGGCCCTCTGCTCCACATCAGCATAATTCATTCATCCAGCTATCATGTTTAGACTGACACTATCTTGGAAAGAGACCAGAGATCACAAGCATAATACAGGAAAGGAAGCTACAGAAGGAGCTACTGTATTTGCTTAATAAATCTACTGCATAGGCTGCTGTCCATGGATTTTGCTCCAAGAAACTATACAAACAAAACAGTCTTTGCAGACTGAGGAGATGGGTGGAGGAGGAGAGGGAAAAAGGGATTTGATCTCATGATCTCTAACAAAGTTGAACAGCTGAAATGTCCACAGATGACGACTGTGGAGCTCATGAATTTTCTGAATTTCTTGAAAAACCTTTTGTAAGCCTTACGAAATGCATCAATATATATGTATTTTATAAATACAAGTTCACTTAAAACTGGAGGTCAGTAGTTTGTTTGTTTGTTTTATGAACAAAACATAACTCATCTCACCTTCCTATATTCCAATATATTCTTCTGGAAAGGTTTTTCCACCTTTCCCAAAAGTGGTAATCATTCAAGTCCTGTATAATGGATTTTCCAGTAGCATTAGCCAAAGTTCATAAACAATCCTTTCCTGAAAGTCTTAGAACACTCATTGTAGTAGCTAGAATATTAAATAAAATGTTTTTAACAAGCAATTTACCAAACACTCCTCAATAGAATTGTTACTTTCACTTGTAAATTCAAACTATGGTATATTGCACAGAAACATAAAGGAATAAGGAACCTTCCTTAGACAGACAAATATTTTCTCATGAATGGCATAAACCTCTCCTCTGACCCTATTCACACATGTTAATGGAAGTCTGAGCGTGTTTCGAGATGACATGAGTAGTAACACAAGCTCTTCCTTCAGATTTAAATAGCATGCAACTGAGACAGGCAGTAAATTTCCATAGCTTTGTGAAACCATTTTTTCTCCAGCACTCATGCTATGTTGCCTTTAGGTTTAACATAATATTTCTAAAAAAGCAGTATTTGTAACAGTGTTGGAGATGGTATGGATCATCACTAGAATAGAAAGTACTCACCTAAGCTAAAACAATTTTATATAAAGATATTAAATGCTAATGAGTCTCTCAAAATAGCTTTTAGAAGAAACATTTTAGACCGCATATCCAGTACACTTAGTGGGTGACAAGGTACAGCACATATAACAAGTATTTATTGAGGCTTATTTAAGAGAAATAACTCATCTGCAAGCGTTGTTTGTAAATGTGACAAGATCCATATGCACTTTCAAAAAGCGTCCTACAGTTGTGACTTTCCACATTTGTAGACATTTGTTCTACATTAATTCATTATCCTTCATTTTTCACTGCTAAAGGAGGCCAGATAGATCCAACAGTCCTGTCTCCAACATAGACCTTGGTACAGAAGGCAAAACCGACTAAGGTCACCCCCTGTACTTCAGAAAACATGTGAAAGGATTAAAAAAACACTTGGGTAGACTTCACCATTCAGTGCACGGAACATGGGACAGCATCATCTTTGAACATGGTGACAATTACTCTTAAGAACATACTAAAATACCATCTAACATATTTTTGATGATTGTGGCCTTATTAAAACAACAAAGTCAGTTCTTTTAATGGAGCTTGAGAAGAAACTGCAGCCATCTAATTAAAATTTCCATTAGGAAAGCAACAAAAACACTGCAGTGATTATAGACTGTCTCAAGCATGCCAAGTCCAAAACAAACAAACAAACAAACAAACAAACAAAAAAACTTTTCAAGAACTTTTTGATACCGTATTGAGGAAAGATATTCAATTCCAACTGGTTCAGAAGGCAGACCTCGTGTTTGACAGTTATGTGGAGAAGTCAATTTAAGAAGGTGAACGAGAGAGAAGAAAGACTACTAGACCAAAAGAGTTTGTAAAACTGGATCCTGACATTCCTTTACCTGTTCAGATGGAGAAGTTTTGACCTTCTTCAGCAAACAAATACTTATTACTACCATCAGTCAAACAATGCTTTCGTGAAAAAGGAAGAGCGAGCAGCATAAATACTACAGTGTTAAGTGGAACTATGACAGGGAAAACGTGACAAGAGAGGCCAGAATGATCACAGATGGTGGAGTCCAGGCATGTAATCATCTGTCTGTTGCTCTAGAAGAAGCAGATACTCAGCTGGTCATTCATTTATTTGATTCAGTTTCATCTGGTTTCACATGTGGCAGTGCTGTCTAATGATACTGGTGTTTTTGTCCATCTTTGATGTTTCAACCATTTGAAAAAAGACTTTTAGAACATTGCATTGCATGCCAGTTTGCTCTGCTGGCCAGATTTGAGGTGCAGAACCCCTGTATCGGGGGGGAGGGGGTAGAAAAAAGCAGGTGAGTAAAATCGTCCTCCCCTGTGGGAATTGCCTTTTTCAAACAACTCACCCCTCTGGTGCCTTGGCTGGGAATCAAACCTAGGCCTCCTGCATGGCCAGGAGCCACCAACATCCAATTTGTCACTATGACATTGGAAATACCTTTACTGGACTGTTTGACCACGAAAATATTGGATTAGACACTAAGATTAACTTTGTTCCATACTTAAAAGAGGAGATACCAGTCACCAAAGAGTGACTGGCACCATGTTAAAAAATGGTGCCCTCCCCTGATCTGTGCATTAAATGGTGAAGCCTATTCTAGCTTTTTTTTTTTTTTTTTTTTTATCATTTAACATGTTTTCTTAAGTAGAAGTGGTTAACCTTAAATCAGCTGCAACTCTTCTATGGGGGTCTATGGCAGGGACTGACCTATAACAGGTCCTTAACTGCCGTGTGATGCTTTTTTGAGTGTTTACAGAAAGCGCTAAAAATTAAAAGACTTTAAAACAGACACTTGAAATCTATTTTCATCATGGGATTTCTGGTTAAAGATATCTATTCATCACAATGAAAAGATGCCCCATGGGACACTGCCACAATCTCTCTTTATCTGCCTTCATTTCTGTACATGAAAGCTTTCTGTTATTTATTAACTATTTTTAGGAAATAGAATGATATTGCCAAGCCTAACCTTAATCCAGCATCAGAAAAAGGTGGTGTTCTGAACAAATGGGGGAAGCAATTCTCCAAAAGTCAGCATTGTAAAGAAATTCCTAAGAGGTTTTTATATAGCTCTGCTGTTGCAATTTTTACTTTTAATTAAATGCAAAATTGATGGGTAATGTGATCTGATAGTATATTCCTCCTTTTAAGCATGCAAACCACTCCAAAACCCACTTCACTAGAGGAAACACTGGTTAGTGAAATGCTCTCCAAATATTTCCTTTCTACAGCTGGTCTTTAATCCCCAGTACACAGGAGTTGGGGGAAGGAAGGATAGGAGTGTTGTTGAAGTCACCCTCTAAATCTTCTTAATGTGTAAGAATCAACAGAGCTGCCCTTTGAGCATGCAGCATACACCAGAGCACAGAACAGATTGTTTCAAATGACAGCTGCATTCAGGCAGAACACAAAGATTCTCTACCAAGAATGGGAGGCAGGAAGCATCACTCAGTCAGAGGAAAAGGGACTGCCAGTTTAAAAAAAGAAAAAAAAAAGAAAGCCAGTTTAAATCAAAATCAGTATAATGCCTGAAGAGTATACTGCATGTACTTTGTGTTCGTATTTTGCTTGTATCCCTCTCCTCTTCCCTTTGTCTGTTGTTTATGTTTATCGCGCTGCCAAGTTCTTTGTTGTATGAACTGTACCTTTCTGTACATTTGATATTTCCACCAAAGTGCAGATATTGACTACCTTCAAATAATTAGATTTTGGCATGGAAAATTTAAAAAAAAATACTGATATAGTTAGCCATGTACAGAACCTAATTATGGGAGGATTATTTTGAATTTATCCCTCCCTCTACTGCTGTAGCAGCGAAAGCAGTTTGGGGGGGGGGGTGAGGATGAGGGGCCAGACCTCCCACCCGTTGCTATCCTGCCTCATGTTCTCCCCATGCCTGCCCACTACCATGCAGACCCTCGCCACGCGCTCCTCCTTGTCTGTTCCCGCTACTCCATGCCCATGCATGCGGTCCTATTCCCAGCCCCATCGCAGTCTATCCTTCCCTTTGCTCTGCCCCTTACTTCCTGCCCTCTTGCTGCAGTTTGGTCCTCTAGGGCAGTCAGCAGCAGCAACGGTACAGCCCTGGCCTTGATTCAGCTCAGTGTGGTCAAGGAGAAGTGGTGGTAGCTCTTGGCCAGGTCAGGTCAGGGTTGGAGGAACCATAGAAAAATGTATGGTCTTAAGTCTACAAAAGATTTTTTTTAGCCAAGTCAAGAATTTCTACCTAATTTCTAAGTAAGCATTTTTTTCCCTTCCCCCTGTAGAAGACTGACTCAATGGGATAACTTTTCCATTACTAAGCTTCCCACACTCTTATTTTTCACTTTCAACGCTTATTTGAGGGTTTTAGTCCAAATTTCAACAAATTTCTCTTTTGGCTAGCACAAATATTACTATTGTTTCGAAGTAACCACTAAATACAGATTATGCCAAAAATAAAACATATGCATCAGTGAAGCTGTAAAGCCATATATCCCAGCTGCAAAACGAATTATGTAGGTACTGTTCATGTTATATAGCATCTAGTGTAAAACATTACAAAATAAACAGTATTTGCTGGTTTGACATGCTAATTAAGCTCAGGGGTCCTCACACAAAAGGCCCATAGACCAGATGTGGTATGCAGAGCCAAGGAATTCAGCTCTCTCTACACTGCCACCAATTCCCCACTATAAAATTTCTAAGCCCCCCCATGGCTGGATCAGCCTTGATTGAGTTGGCCCTGTGCAGGGGGATTGGGTGCTGGCCCCATGGGGCTGGATCAAGCCAGAGCCAGATATAGCTGCACAAGAACAGACTGCCTGTGGTCCCATGCCAGTACCACACACCGGATTGTGCTCCTGGAACAGATCTGACCTGTGGATGGAACTGGCTTATTGACCCCATTGGTTGAAAAGGTTGGGTACCACTGCTTTAGCTGGTTCTAAAATGGACTTAAAAATATTAAAATAAAACCAAATCTTCTCTCATTTCTGGATATGGAGTCTTCAAAAGGAAGAAACACCTGTTTGATCCACAATCATTTTCATTGTAAGAGCTACACTTGATCATTGTATTTTTACATTTCAGGTAGGTAATTTCTATATGATACTGCACGCGTGATATGCATTACACAAATGTTGACAAGTAAAAGAGCAAAATCCACATTTGCTTACAAGTGCTCTGAAAGTCCCTGAACAAAACCTATTAATAAAAGGATTGTACCAATAAGCATAAGTGGTATGAAAAAAAT
Organism: Caiman crocodilus; assembly: GCA_030014935.1. Taxonomy (NCBI): domain Eukaryota; kingdom Metazoa; phylum Chordata; order Crocodylia; family Alligatoridae; genus Caiman; species Caiman crocodilus. The sequence continues at coordinate 73,677,022 of JAGPOW010000261.1, read as the reverse complement.
GAAAGGAAAGGTATTTGGAATCAGGTATTCTTAGAAAAAACCTGACTGTGCAGGTAGTTTGTTCTTTCAAAACAAACAGGCCAAATAACCTGGATTCAAACCAGTTCTAGCATTATTGAGTCAGCATACAGTGATAAATGTTGAATGTTAATTTAAGATTGGAAACTTCCAAGACCTAAAAATGAACCAAATGGTTTCTATACCAAAATCCTATATAATAAGACTCCACTTTTGGACTGAACCATCAGCAAACCCACTGTTTCCTGCACTGACTACCTGCACACCAGTTTTAACTCTACTAGTCTAAATTTATACCAATAAGAAGCCTGCACACCCTCCCACCCACTTTAAAAGGCAGCGTGTCCCTGTGTGGGGAGGCTGCCGGCAAATTTGAGATAGCACATCTACAAGTCTAAACAGGTTCACAACCAAGGCTCTTCCTGCCTAGATCAGAAGGTAGATTTTGGATCTTCTAAGACTTTAGGCTCTGTAAGAACAGGAAAAACCAGCACATGTATGAGGAGATTGCTGCAGGGAGGCAGGCCAGCAGTTACAAGACAAAAGCAGCCAGGGCTAGCCAAAACAAAAGCTCTTTGACAGGTATACAATTGTGCAATGGTCCATGACACACAGCACAGAGGAGGAAGGGGACAAGGGAAGACATGATTTATCAAATGGCTACTACTTTCAGAGACAGGATTAATAGTGGAAGGGGAATGCGCACCAGCAGTACCAGAAGCAGCAAGAGAACACTGAACAGGTGCCACCAGATCGGATACAACTCCTTACACAAACAAGATTCACTGCAGTAGCTTGTTACATATGCACGCTGCCCCACGCCAAAAGGACCACACACCACTGCCCTACTGCTTGCCGCTCCACATCACAGCGCAGACAGGAAGGACAACTCTAAGGTCTCGTCCAAGCGTCTCTAGGGCTAGGTACAGACGGTCAAAAAGCCTGAGGCCGAATCATTTCAGTCTTTTCACGTTAGTTTAAGTTACAGAGACTAAACTGAAAAACACTTTTGATTCAGGAAATACAGCCACATACCTGCAGTGGTACCAGCCAGAAGCCAGGAGGCACTACAGCACAACTCTCTGGCACGTAGCCAGTGTGGGCTGTGTGTTAGCTTCCTCTTCCAGCTACCCCGGAGATCTCTGGGAGTTGCAATCTAGAATCACAGCTACAGGACTGTGCAGGGTTACCCATCACTTCCTCTTCCTGCTTCCAGGTGCCTCTGGGATATGCAGTTTCTAGTCACAGCCAGCAGTAAGTTTTTACCAGGGCAGGGCAGCTGTGTACTCAGGGGAAGGGAAGTTTAACTCCCCACCCTAGCACAGATTGACCTTGAGATAACTTCATCACTTACAGCAATGGTGATTGATGTTTTGGCCCTGTGTGCTGGCATTGGGCCCTGTACCACCCCCGCCTGGCCCCACATGCTAGGGTCAGGCCCTGCAAACCCAATCTAGCATGTAGGGCCATCCTATCTGGCCTGCAGCGCTCCCTACAGGTCCAGAAATTTGGCATCCGGGCAGCAGCAATTAACAAGCCACTGCTTCTCAGTTCTTAAATTCTCAGACCTACCTCTAGGGGATCCTGCAGGCCAGATGACATAGCTCTGGGGGCTGGAGCTGGCCTGCAGGCAGGGGGTTGAACACCCCTGAGTTAGTGATACTCTAATCTCTGGGACTCAAAGCCTCACAGAACCACAGTGTGTATGCTTTATGGCCCTTATATTTGGTGCAAAGTTGGCAGACAGACACTTTATATCCTGCTTTGAGCTCACACGAGTTGAACTAAGCACAGGCATGTTCCCCCCATTTATGTTCAGCCTGTTAAACCGACGCACCTAGGACCTCTTCCAATGCCAGATCATAGTATC
>JAGPOW010000261.1:73634004-73662172 GCA_030014935.1 Caiman crocodilus | reverse complement strand
TCTCATCCTTACCCAAATGAAGCATTAACTACATATTGGACTCAGAAGAATGCTTTAGCAAATTTTTTTCAAGTAGTATTTCCCAATGTCTATGGTTTTCCTAAGGGGTGTTTTAACCGCTGCCTCAGTAAAGGTACAGTGCTAGGAATTATGCCTTATGGTACAGGTTCTCAAATGGAAGGTTGCTAAAAAAGGTCCAGGGGAAAAAAAAAAGAGTTCCCTTTTTAACTCAGGCAGCATGAGAAGGACACTGAAAAAACTCTTTGCTCTATTTGAATATACATGTGCATTCACACAAGAGACCACCTAGGAATAGGTGGAACCTGATGAGAGGAACATTGCAGGGCCATCAAGGTTTGTCTTTCACAGATGTAACTTATCCAAGTCTATTTTTTTTTTTTAATTTTCTCCTCATGCTAAAAAGGATATCTGCCCACCACCACAACAGTATCATCTGTTTGTCATGGCTTCTCTGCCAGGTGGCCCACAAGCCTAGCTTGAGAACATTCATGAGATTCTGTGCATGGCTAATTGCACATTCTTTTTTCACCAGCTCTGTCACTGGGATCAAATGGTATTCCAGGTTACAGGACTCAAGCAGAAGTCTTGTACGTAATGAGAAAGTTGAATGGGAATAACTGCAGCATCTACATGCATCTCTGAACCAAAAATAGAACTATAGGCTTTGACAGCACTCCTTCAGACTTGAAGTATTATTATTCCTCTATATCTTACATCCTCCTGCACTACTTTGCATTTCAGATTCAAAATCTATAGTAATTCATAAGCAATACTACTACTGCTCATGCAAATTTAAAACTGAAGGCAGTCTACGTAAATTAAATAGTACACAGAATCCTGTAGCTTAATTTTTTTCTTCTAAACAAAATTTCACTGTTCAAAGCCTTTGGAAGCAACTTATCCCTATATACTATACATCAAAAATACTGTGTTGGGTACCAGACTAAATTAAGCACAATAATTAGACTCTCCACATAAACACCAGATTAATACATATTTAAGTAGTGGGTTCACATTTTGCTACTGGCACTGATTGATACAGTAATTCAGTCATAGCCTGAAAAACCTGTGAGGCCAGTTGCTTTAATAGGCAACACTGACGTGACTGGCTTTTGGTTCCCAGACATGAACTATTCTGGTTTCCATGGGGAGGATGCTGCATTGAATAGCATGCATTAGCTCCAGAGAGAAACTATTGGATGGCCAAGCAGATATTAACAAGATGACATCATTCTGTAGCAAGACTCTTCTACTTTATCCCTGCACTCTCCAAATGTCTTTTACCAGGTAAGTTGTATTTGAGCAAAACTTAGGTGCAACTTTCATTTTTTCATTTTCATTTGTTTGCCATGTTTGTTTAGTTTAGTTGTAACAAATTCTTCATTTTTCAAAGTTAATGAATCAATATAAGTCTGCCAAAAACTGGATTTTGTATACAATTTCCTATGCTAGTTACAGGGAACCTACAATACTCTCTTCCCCATAGGCAAACAAAACCCACAGCAAAAGAACAGACAGACTTGAAACAGAAGTAAAAAAGAAAAGGAACAAAAAGACAGGGAATACAGGAAAAGATGCAGAAAGCAATGAATGAATTTTAAGAGTGGTACTGACGCATAAGAATTTCCATCATCATTCACACACTACCCAATAGATGTAGCAAAAGTAAGAATTATAGAATATATAAATTAATATTCAAACCCTACCAGTTATTGTAGCATTCTCTGAGGAAAGTATTCCTTCCTTCCTTAATGCTCCAGTATCTCCACAACGTACTCTGGCTAGTTATGAGCGATTCATCTGGAAGATGTACATCATCAATATGGATCCTCAGTCCACATTTCTCTTTGTAGAATGAAAGCATAGAGTTATCAACACAGCAAGCGTTTTCAGCTGAGGAACAGGTTGTTAGCCTAACACAAAAGCAAACATAGATTCTCTTTTGCAGAGAAAACAGTGTCTACCATTTTTTGTCAGCTTCACCAGTAATAGTAACTATGCTCTTCAAACTAACTTTGTCCATTACCATCTCACTTCCCAGATGCTGCTTTCAGACACTTGTGTCCAAAACTACAAGCCTGAATTACCTCCCCACCCCATAAATCAGCCACCATCTAAATGCTGGAGGTTCTTAAAACCCAACAGGCATAAAAGTTCTGCTTCTGGGCACAAAAATGATGAATGAGTAAGTAACAAGCCCTAGCAGGATCCAGAAACCAGACATTACTCATGTGCAGGGCTTAATAAAGTAGGCACTCAGAGCATGCCTAACAGATCTGATTCCAAACACATGCAGTCAGAGGGAGGAAAGACCATTTTATAGGAACACATGTAAATAATAAAATGAGTTGAGACCCTGGAGCAGGACTGAAAACTACTCCTTTGCCTCCCAGGTGAGTGCCCTAACCACTTGGCTAGATTTATGCTCATGTCTGCACAATGCTTCTCAATGACTCCATTATTCTCTGTATAGTAGAACAACTTCAACAGGAGAGGCTATGAGCTCCCCACACTCTGTGCAGTTCAGGCATTCTGCAGGGTGTGGATTTAAGTCTCTTCAAGTAAAAGGTGAAAATTAACCCAGATCTGTTTACTCGACAGTAAATGTTTCAAAATTCAGCTGCTGGTGAAAGGGGAGCACCATCATTGGTGTTTTGTAAGAAAGGTGACTATGCCAGCCCTTTCTCTAGAATAGGGTTAAGGACTGTGAATCCCAAGAGGGGGAGGTGTCTCCCTGTATGTCCAAATAAACAACTCAAGTCCTGGAAAATGATGAGGCTTAAAACATGCCTGTTTTCCTCTGAATTTCCTATTGGCCAGATCAAACAGCTCCTGTCAGTGTGTTGCTTTTGTGGATCCCATCTTTAGGTCCTTAAACCCTTTTGCAATTTACAATCTGTGATACCTGGTCTTCTATCCCTTCCTCAACTTCTTGGCTTGCTCAGACGCTGAATTCTTCAGTCACTCTCTCCACAATGAATCTCTTCTGTACTTGCTTGCTGCAATTTCTCCTTAAAAACAGTGACACTGCAAAACTAACTTCAGTCCTACCAGTTCAACTGCTTCTCACAAGAATCTTAAAATCTCCAGTGAAAACTGACAAAGCCCTGGTATGTTTTAAAATGTTTGCAAGTCTAAAATAGCAGAAAGAATACTGGATGGTGGGTTAACTTTCCATGTTAAGTATTTTCACTCATTATAAATATTAGAAGTCTAGTTATGGGATGGGGTGGAGGTGGAAAGTATAGGATGATGATGATGACTAAGTGAGTGTTTAAATCTTTCCAGCTTCCATAGACTTTAAAAAAAAAAAAAAAAAAATGGCAAATACAAGTCTGCTGGGAGTCTTTCAGGATACTCTCTAAACTGCCCTATAACCCATAAGATAATTTGTTGTGTTTATTTACCATCATAACATTGTCATCAAACTAACCTTTCCTTTGACAACAGCTGAAGACAGGATTCCTTCATCCTGTCTTGAAGAAAGCTAAATTCTGTAAAGTCTCCAGTTAACTAGAAATATCGGGAGGAGGTTGGGTTTGTTTTGTTTTGCTGCACACCCCTTTAGTTCATATTCTGGGAAACTGCTGGCACCCGATACTAGAAATAAAAATGAAGTATGCAGAGTGTGACTTATTTTGGCTCTGGACAAAAGCTAGTGTTTAATAAAATCAAGTAAGCATCAAACAAAGGTAAAAGAAAATTAATGTACCTGTCAAAGTACCCACAGATATTATATATTTCCATTTAGAGACTAAACATAATACTAGTGCTTTATATACACATCTCCCATTTCATTTAGTGGTCCAAAACACACTCCAATTAATAGTTTTTGCATATGGTATAACTGACTTAATACTTTTTTGCAAGGGGTATGTGCCCCCTTATTTGCATTTCAAATGTAAACTATTATCCTGGAGATGTAAAAAGAAATTTCAAGAAAAAAAAAAAAATGAGTACAGAAAGAAGTGTTAGGTGATAGGATGTTTTGGGGATATTGTGTATTTTTTATATTGGTTGAAATTACCTTCTATAGCTAATAGAACATAACTATATCTCCATGCAAAACTGACTCCTCACTTCTCAGAAAATGTTTTACCAGCAGAGGCTCCAGGAAGTTGCTGGTTTACAAAAATCTTAATGGATTAAATGAGCAGTACAAATATGGGAGGTTTTTTTGGGTGGGGTAGAAGGATGGCAGAAAGAAAGGGACAAAAATTATATAAAATCCGTGCACTCTCTCAAAAGATTGATGGAAGAGAGGAGGCCTGTTTTCAAGAGACAATGCAAGGACACTCCAAAGAGTAGCAGGAAAAAGCTGAGGATTAGGCCTCAAGAATATTTTATTTCATAAAAGAAGGCCAAAAAGATGAGTGCTCCTTTCTTGTTCCATACATAATCACAGCTGCTCAGACTTACTTTTAAAATAACCTATTAGGTCTTTTAAGGAATATTTGAGTTTTCTTCTGGAAAGGAAGAAAACATGAAACTCTATGCAGCTAACTGAATATTTGCTACATAACTAAAATAAAGCTGGTCTGGCTAGAAATCTCTCTAAAATGACTGATTATGCGCTGTTTGTAGCTCAAGACAAAGTAAAACAAACAAAGACTCTGGAACCTATCATTCCTGCAGGTACCAGTAAAACTAACATAGATCATCATTAGGGACCTACTTCCACAAACTGCAATTTTGCACAAATCAAAGTTGGGCAACCTCAGCAGGAAAAAGGAAAAAAAACCCCAAAACTTACTAAAATAAAGTGCCACTCCCCAGTGAGAGCCAGCAGTCCTTCTGACCACACAGCCCGCCCAAGGGAAGGGGAGACAGGGGCTGACAGCATGCAAGAGAGAAGGCAAAATGTTTCACACTCCTGGTCTTGACCAGTGATTGGCTAAGAGGGTTGCCTCATCATGTAGCCATGCATTTTTGCACCAATCAATAACAAAGGGCAGGGCTGTATGACGGACAACTGCCTCCACCAAATTAGTGGTGGGGTCAGGCCACAGGGCCCCCTCAGCCACAAGTCGGGGGGAAGGGGCTTGGTCATGATAAACCATGAAGATGGGCAGCCCTACAATCTGCTCACGAAACTGGCCAGCTGCCTTTGAGTTGGGTAGACCCCTAATCATCTTCAGTAGCCTTAAAAAAAGACCCAGCACATTATTACTAAGCCATCAGACATTGTAAATGGTCTTTTGGAAAGTGCACACGTACATTTGCTTACCATTAAAAAAGCAACCTGTATATATTAGCAAAAGTATATTTCAGCTCTGTTCTCTGGCACTTGCATGACATTCTAAAGCACAAGTGCTCCCACAGATCCACATGTGACTTGGGTGACAAGCTAAGTTATTATGTGAGAACAAAGCAAGTTAAGAAATTCATGCCTAACCTCATGTCAGGGTGTGGCACAGCAGTTTGGTTGGGAAGTACTCACAGCACCCCACCTAAAAACAGTGCCCCTCCCTGTTCGTGGTTTCACCCTTCTTTTTGAACTTCTGTTACTACAACAACCTGAGGCTATACAGCCCTGCTGACCAAAAGGGAGGTGTTTGATAGAGTACTTCTGGCTTTGCCTGCCATTATCTCCTACTCCTAATTATACAGGAAGCTGAAACGAAAGAGTTTCTGCCCTTTATGCCATCTTTGGAAGAAGGGGACCCTACTCCTCAATTGCGGATGTTGGGTAGGAAGGCACAGAAAAGTAGTTGGTTCCATGCATCCCTTTTTAAAGATAGAATGACAATTTGCTTTAGTCTGTAAAGAGCTTAACACTGTCATCTGAGGAAGACTGATATCCTCTCCGACATCTACAAAAGCCAGAAAAAGTAATGAATATACTTAGCAGGCAGTGGACGTCCAGCAGATTAGGCACAGTTCAAGAGACTGACAGGAGCTCCAGTCCAAGCACTTTCTGGTCTTGCATAAATCACAGACTCATGGCCATTTAATTAAGAAACTAACATTTTTTTCTTAAAAATAGGCAGCACTGCTACTGCTGTTGTGCCTTCCTTAGAATTTCAAAGGATCCAGTTATCACAGTGCATATGGACACATCCACCTTTGAATTGCTTTAAAAGGGGAGGGGAAATATTGCCTAGAAACATGCCTTAGCTACTAAGATCTAGCTGTTAGATCTATGTAGCCCTGTAGCAATGACCAAGCTAAATCCCCCCCAATTCCAAACCTGAGTGAACCAGGGTCAAACTTGCAGCAGTTTGGCTACACTTATGTCTGCATGACGCTGTAGTGTGAAACAGAAATCTGAGGTTGCACATCAAAGGAGCCTGGAAGCTCTCCAGCTGCACAACTGCAGGGACACGTTCATTCTTAAGACCTTCATTTAAAACCTCCCTCCTTGTTTGGCTTGTTTCTTATTGCATCCTATTATCAGGCACTAATCCATGATTAACAAATCAAACCAGTATTAACAGGTTTTAGAGCTACCATTCAATGAACACCTACTAACTAGCAAAGCACATTGTGACTCATTTGGCCCAGCTGCCTCATCTGGCAAAGGATCACATGACAGTTTCTCCATCACTTGTTTAGAGAAATACTAGAAAAGCTATGCAAACATTTAGGTAAGCAACAGGACAGAGCAGAAATTATTATACTGCACTAACTGCACACTTCTATAATGCATTAGGTCAAAAGTAGAGTCTTTCCAATGCCCAGGATGCATTACAATTCCAGAGTGGCAACACAACGCACCCTAGAATATGGTGTTGTTTCATTGAAGAAATTGAAGTAAAAGTGTCGTTTCACATCACTGCTGTCATCTGTACATTTGTACAATAAGAGACATACTCCTCCAGGCTGCAAAAGATGTTTGAAAAGTTTAGTTTTAAAGTATGGTTTTTTATTATAGCTGTGTTGGCTAAGGACAAGTTTCTTTTAGTAAATGTGGTATCTTTTATTAGACCAAATGAGTAGCTGGAAAAAAGTTCTTAGCAAACTTTTGGGTGCAGTCATCCAAGACGCAACAAATTTCCTTCAAAAACATACACCACCTTCCCAGCAATACCCTCCTACCACCATGGATGTCACTAGCTTACACAAACATCCTATACCAGTATGGCATCCAAGCCTGCCTCACATACTACAAGAATGAGATTATAACTCAAGAGTACAGGTTTCCCACGATTTATGCTGTACACGCATTCCTGGAGAATGGTGCGTAAACTGAATTTGCGTAAAGCAAACCCATTTTACAATGTAGCAAATAGGAATAGGTTCCCATGGCAGTGAAGTGAGGCTGGGACTAGGGAAGGGGTGTGAGGAGGGGTGCCACTCCCAGGGCTGCACAAGGCAACAAAGCAGAGGGAACAGAGTAACATTCACCCCAGCCCCAGTGGCTCCAAGAGGGGCCAGCACTGGCAGCCTGCAGCCATTGGGCTGGACCATGCTCTGCCTGTCCCATCTCACCTCTGCTCCTGGGCTGTGCCATGCCCTGGTGCAGACAGCTGGTGTCAGCTGCTCCCAGGGCTACTGCGAGTGCTGTGCCCTGCACTGTCCGGGGCTCTACCTGTCCACACTCATCCCAGCCTGTGCTGGAGTAGCAATGCCAGCTATCTGCACCATAGCATGGTGCAGCCCATGAGCTGGGATGAGCCCAGGCACAGGGGGACAGGTAGAGCACAGTGCAGCCCAGAGGCTGCAGGCAGCTGGTGCCAGCCACTCCCAGGGCTGCTGCAGCCAGGGCTGGAGTGAGTGGGGCCTTGGCCTTTTCCCCTCCCCAGCCCCCCCCCTCCCCCCAACTTACCTGCTTGGGCAAGGGGGCATCTATGTTGATCACGTAAAAGCGAATTTACCTTGCATATAATGAATTATGGGTCTAAGTATGCTCATCACATAAGAGTAAATCTGCATATAAAGAATCCACATAAAATCAAGGGAAAAGTGTACAGACCTCAGGATATCACTGAACTCATACTTCATCCTCACACATGCAACAACTTCAGTTTCAACAACCAACACGTCCTCCAGACCACAGCCACAACTATTTGGCATATTATGGGGCTATTTTAGTGCCCACTTTTTATGGCTGACCTAGAAGAATTCCTCAAGAATTGAACTATCAAACACTGAAAAAGTGGAGAACCCCAGTGGATCCAAACAAGAATGCCTCAAAATAGTTTACTTTCTTTCTTAATAAGATAACAGTTTGGTGAATTATTAAAGTATTTAGACTTAAATATATTGGCACCTCATTTTGGCAAGTAGCAAAACCAATGCTTTGGCTATGCTAGTAGTTACATACACGAATGATGGTCTCATAATTCAGGGAAATAGTTTCAACTTCCTGTCCTGTTCAATAACTGAAATCCAAAACCATAGTATAAGCTACCATACTAGTATAACTTTGACAGAAAAAGCTGCTTGAAAAAGTTTCCCAACAAAGAGTCTTGTAGGTAACATAAAACACTAAACCAACTATAAATTGCTAGCTGGGTATTTGTGTCACATGTTCTCAATTCACAGGAGCTCAGAGCTACAGAATTAAGCAATCAGCACAAAAATAAAACGTTTAAGGCCACATGATTAAAACAAAGCACAAAAACACCACTCATTTAATCTCTTAGAAGCAGTTCTCAAAACAAATAATGTAAGCATAGGTCACTTAGTAGGCTAACACAAATCAGAATGATTCATATCAAGTTAGCTACATGCTCTACTACAGTTACTCACCAAGTCAGCTATAGTTGAAGACCATCTTTTTAACGATACTGCATCTACTCAAATCAAAGACAATCCTGAATTAAAGATGACTCCAAGACAATTAGATTCTATACATGGAAAAATTTATAAATTAAAAAAATTTATGTATAGAATCTAATTATTGGAGAAGGGTCTTAAATTCATCCCACCACTGCAGGGGGAGCAGACAGTGGGGAGGTAGGTGGTATGGCGAGGTTAAGCAGCTTGCCCCCTGCTTGCATCTACCCCTCTTTTGTCCCACCTCTGCCTACCTGTTCCCAGCAGACTCTGCTCCCCTACTTCACGCCCCCTCCACCTTTGCTCCATGCCAGCAGGCTCTGTCCCTTTTCTAGCCTGGGACACTAAGCATGGCCCCAGCCCATCCCCCATCTGTTGCACTCAGGAAATGGGAGAAGAGGACAGCAGCATAGTGGCAGGTGGGGTAGGAAGCAGAAAGCAGAGCAGAGATTGGGCAGCGAACAGCAGTGGCAAAATGTAGGAGGTGCACATGCACCCCGAGAGCTCTAATGTATCCCCTGACATCAGCGTTCCCCACTCAGACAATGGGCAAGGAGGGCAGGAAAGGTCAAGGGGGGCAGGCAAGGGCACAGGTGCCCCCCATGAGAGCACTGGCTGGGGAGTGCGGGGATGCCAGGAGAAGCGATCCCTGCACTCCTGCCATGGCTGATCACGCCGACCCGGGGGGGCAGGGGGTGTTCCCTCGCAACCAATTGTGCCAGCCCAGAACCCTCCCCTTCCCCCCCGCCCCCAATCACTGACTGGCTGCTGGGGAAGCAAGTACCCTCCGCCCTCGCCCTGGAGGCATCAGTCGCCTATGGGTGCAGGCTAACTTGTAAAATGCCTGACAAAAATGTTTACCCTCACTGTTCTATGACATCTTCTGTAATTAAAACTCTTACACTTTTCCACAGCTTTCTTCTTTTCCACATGTAAAACACTTTATAAAAATACTTCATATGTTTTCAAATTCATCTGTATGAATATACAACAATTTTTGTAAAGCTACTTGAGCCCAGTAGCAGTATCCAACTTGTTAGTAGCTTACTCGTATAACATACAATACTGCCAAATTATGGTTCAGCAGTTGATAGGCTTCTATGGTTTTCCTACACTCATGGAAGCCATTTTCATTTCAGTGTTCAGCTCACATTATTTCAGGTTTTGTTTACTTGCACAGATGCATTATTTTTTCCCCTTTTGGTGGTTTAATTGGTAACAAAATGTGTAATGCCAACTGAACACAATCTTCCTTGTTAATATGAGGAAGCCATATTCCAAACCACATGAGGGTGAAAGGAGATCTTACACTTCTGTGACATTGCGGAAAGCATGCTTTAGTTCAGATTTTGATCTTATCAAGACCCATATAAATCTGGATTTACTCCATGGACAGGAATTACAATGGAGTTACACTTGTATAAGGGGTGAGAACCTGACCCTAAATCTCTAATTCTAAATTAATGAAATAGATTTCTCAAGGAAGTACTAGAGATTTGTTAAGTGCTTTACAAAAGACATCACTAGTAAGAACCAAGCTTTAATAAACCCCAAAAGACTCCAGCACTCTTTTGTGCCAATGACTGGTGTATTTTTCTGTTCTCCTTATTCCAAAAATTAAACTGAAGACTCAAAAATGCACTTTTCAATATGCACGGAGCTAAATGTTTATTTGGCCAGAGCAAGACAGCTCAAGCAGTCTGGAGGTCTATGACAGAGCTGCTACTATGCATAAACAGCAGAAAATATTGACGCTAAACAAGTTATTAAATTAAGTTTAATGCCATGAGCACTATGATACTGAATGTGCCTTCAGTCTGATCATTTTAAAATAAAAGCTTTTAAAATTAAGCTTCCAGAATTTTGTCCAAAAGACAAATGGGGTAGAGAACAGGCTGGATAAATTCCATCACTAAAACATGTCATTAGCAGTGGAACATCGCTTTGGTATTAAAAAATATTTGCTTTAATTGCATCCGTCTGCTTTTATACATATAAGTATAGTCCCATTAAATATTCTGAACCAGAAAGAGGATTAATTATATTGGTAACAACAGATAATAAGGAAAGGAGATAACCAACAGGATTAGAGCCATATTTTCACTACATTACTGTTAACAACCTAAGAGACTCATAATACTCCCTCTCACCTAATTTAAACTTGTTTCTATCCTATCCAATATTCGAATGAATACAGAAAATTCCTTGGTGTTAGAACACATACAATAAAATTGATTAGCTGCATCATACCTGTATGTAATATAGCACTTTTCACACAAACAAGTCAATAGCAGGATGTTACTGCAGTAGAGTTAATACAACAGTAGAGGCTGCAATTTAATCTCCTCAATATTCTTCAGCTTTTAACACAGAAATATTTAGAAGTCCTAGCATGGGAGTGTACAGTGAAGTGTAAAATTTATTCCACCTTTGGCTTATCATTTCATACTTTTTAAATACTTTTGTTACCAAGTTCACATGAAAAATACTAGCAGTTATACTCAAGTTGGATCCCATTTTTCTAAGGAATCATGCAATTTACCCCAGTGCTGCTTATGTAAAGTATCCACTAGCTTTATGTGCAGCTTTAGATTTTGTGCTACAAGACCCTGCTAAAAGGCTCAGTCAGGCACTATCACGAATGTAAGATATTTAGATTCTTTCCATCAGGTAAGCTGCTCAATGTAACTGGCGGGGTATTCATTCTCTCTGATTTTCTATTTCAAAGTCAACAATAGATTTACCTGCATAATGTACAGGGATTTCTATCTTTGGCCCTATGACGTAATGGCCCTCCTCCAGGCTATGAGCCGTAATTGTTGTCCACTGCCGGCATGAATGAATCAGAAGATAATCACTCTCTCGAAGACCTTCTACCACTTCTCCTGCAAAAGAAATGTAGTTTTATGTCAGATTCATTGCGTTACCCCCCCACAAACAAACACCCAACCCAAACCCTAAAGCTTTGAGATACAAAAGTTAAGTTATTTATTTTATATTACTGTTTAAGCTTATTCTAACCATATGCAAGTGGCAGATTTCCTGTAGGAATAAGTTACTATAGTTTTTCAGGAGTTTTACTACAAATTCTGAAATAAAAGGTAACAATGAAACACCACTCAGGATAGGCTGGATAAGAGTGTGGAGACCCCCAAAAATCCAAAGTCAGCCTCAGTTGTATATGCATGTAGATGTACTTTCATAAGCATCAACCATCTTTTGCAGCAAACAACATATGAATATCACAATACTTCTGTAGTAAATCACCTTTTCAGTTCTTTTTAGCAATCTGGATAGATATCTAATAATTGCATCAAAAGCATAATAGTATATCCATGTTAATGTGGTAGTATGAAGATCCTAGATAAAATACTAGGCAGTTTATGCAAGGTTATAAATAGGAACACTATTACAACATCAGAAACCATATTTTTTTATTATTTGTAATATGAATATATTTGCTATCCGTCCAGACTTCCATTTTGTGCTTTACCTGACAGTTTATATGACAATTTGTAGTCAAATCTTTCCATTCTATATACAAATGACTGGTACCCCCCGTGACTGGGGGAGCACCACGGTGGTATGCGGGGACCTCCTGCAGCCACCAGCACCAGTATCAGCAGGTGAGGGGCAAGCGTGGACTGCCCATGGATGCCAGCAATGGCCAATCTTGGGGAAAGGGGGAGTGGGGGGGGTGTACGACAACACATTGCCCATGGTTCTGTACTGGCAAACAACACAGGCTATCATACTTGGGGGCAGGAAGATGCTTTAGTTGCATTGATCTTGCTCACTACTCAACTGGTGACCCCTGTAATGCCATGTCCTGCATTCTTTCGCATGTTCTCTCACAGAAATCAATGAAAAAAATTAAGGCAAACTAGAAAAGTGTGGTTCAGAGCTTCCCCAAGTCCATTTCTGCTTTCATCCCTCTCTGTACTTTAGTAACTGCCAGGCCCACCCAACACTCCCCAGGTTTCACCCATCATTCATGTCTACTTTAAGGTGCGTGATCCTTTTGACTGTACATGTCAGTCACTGTTCCTAGTCCAGACCAGAGTTTGTTGCTTAGAAGCACAGCAGCTGCGAGAGCTGTGCCACGTCTGTTCAAAATAAACAAACATTTTCGGAGAGTAATGAAGCCCAATAGAAGAGTAAAAAGAAAAACTAGACCCCACGGTCGGTTATAGATATTCAAAAAGCCAGAGGAGGAAATCGATCCAACTTAAGCAGATTTCTGTAAGTGGCCTAGGATAGATTGGTAGCAAACAGGACACATGTTCACCCTGTGGCAAGGCAGGAAGACACAAAGACTGCCTCTGTCAGGAGTTCCACAAGCCTCCATGTCCTGCCCTGCTTGCATCCATGCCCACCCCCAAGCAGGGAGACCCAGGAATTGTGCCATGTCCTGCTTGTCACACTGCACAACTCAGGGGTGGCGGGAATCACACGTTTACCTGGACATGACTCAGTCACTGTGGCATATGGCTTTGTGCCACAGATCCAGTAGCTAAGTGTCCCACATGGGCCAACCACTGCACCTGGGCACCACCTCCAGACCACTGAGCACCAATTCTGGGCTCGTGCTATCAGCACTGACAGGTGAGAGGATTGTCCTGGGCACCTGGGATGATGGACAATGGGTCCAAACCTTCTACATGCACTGGGCCATCTTCATGGACACTGTTGCCCAGCTGGCCCCCAATATTGTATGCCAGGATGTCAGCATGCAGCCATCCCGACTACAGATAAGCAGGTAACCATCGCTGTCATGAGACTGGCTACCCCCAACAGTTACTGCTATATTGCCAACTTTTTGACATGAGCAAGACCACAGCCAAAAAGACCAGCCAGGAAGTGTGCCCGGTCATCCAGGATGTGCAGGGAAACCACTTCATCCTCCCTGTCAACCTGCAGGAGGTGTTCGCCAGCTTCCAATGCATGGGCTTCCCCAAATGCATGAGGGCTATGGAGTTGTGCTGGTGCATGGAGGCATGTAGGCCTCCAGCTGGGTGTGTGGGAGCCAGGGTAAGAGTCCATGGAGATCTACCCATGCATGGGGGCTCTCCTGAACTCAGTGACAGGGGAATGCATGCATGGCAGCATGCTTCATGACAGGGTGAAGTGACACGGCCCAGGGACTATGATGCCCATGTCCCAGGGCTTGTGCAAGGGGATACAGACACCTTCCCTCACTGCCTGCAGCTGGCAGACTTGGCTCTGGGAGAGCTATGGGACAGGGCCCACTGGGCACTCAGTCGGAGCAACAGAGCATGGGCCGAGCGCTAGCATGCCTCTGTACAGGGCAAGTGGGGGGCCTCAATGGAGGCTGGGAAGCTAGAGAACAGCAATCCAACTTGAAATCAGCAGGGGATCTGGTACAGAAGCTTGATTCACCAGTCTAACCTAAATCTATTACACCTGGATCAACATGCACACAAATCTCTCTTAGACCAGATTCTGCCATTTTTAGACTAGGCTGTATGTGCCAAACTTCCACACTGTTACAGGTTAAAATGATTTCTGATCACTCAGACTGGTATAGGTATAATATCTGTACCTGACCCTTATTACAATACACATTCTATACAGTGGCCAAAGCATTTGCCTTGTACTATATCTGCCAGCACAGTATGACACGTCCACAAAAGATAGGTCTTACCTACCCATAGCCAAATTCAGGCTGGCTTCCTACTTAATGTAGTGGTCAGCAACATACTGCCTATCAGCGGGAAATCAGTCCACACAAATTTTGGATATGGCCCATGGACACGGGACTTTGGTGGTAGTCTATGGTTGGAGATTTGCCTGTAGACACTCTCCCTGTGCCATCACAGGGACAACAAGCCCCAGTGGCACAGCCAGGTCTTAGTGCCTGTCTCCCTGCCTCTGACCTAGGCTGGATCATTCTGGCCCACAGCCCCAGAAGGCTGCCTATCCTGGCTTAGTGTACAAGGAAAATGTGGACAGATTCATGCCATCTATCAAAATGCCTTTAAAAATATCATTGTCAGAAAAGCAGTCAAGAACAGACTAAGGTGCAGCTGACAGTTTACCTGACAGTTAGAGGCAAAAAGTGATATAATACATTTTATTTTAATGCTTTCCTACAGATCTTTCACAATTCTGGTCAGGAGTCTTTCAGAAAGCACCTTCAACCTTCCTTGCAACCAATTTTAGATACCATACATTCCTTCATCTACCACAGCTTCTCATACATACTTTTCCAATGAAGGAGGCAGCACTCCAATTGCTTCTACACAAATTAGTACAAAAGTTAAGACTTTCAGTCTCAAAAGCAATTTTACTTTCTTGCTGGAAAGGTAGGAAACTTTCTTTGGGAGCTTGTACCTGCTTGGTTAATGTTTCATGGATATTTTGATTCTGTTTGGTTAATTAATTGCCCTTGTTTCCTGTTATGCCTTTGTCTTAAAAAGGAGCGCCCTTTTAAACCTGGTTACTCCCCCCCCATTCCCCCTCCTTCTCCCCCCATCATAGAAGTACTATTTTAGTACACTCTTACCATTTGTAGCAGAGAGAAGGCAATTTCCAAGTACTGCATTTTAGAACTGAGTTTCAGTTGTTACTATTACCACATGGCCTTGGTACTCAAAGGGATGAATGAAGTTTTTATTAAATATATAATTTCTTGTTATTTTATTGAAGGAGTGGGCTGTAGGACTACAATACAGACGTTTTATAATGAACTGGCCTCTTGTATTTCGAAGTACATTCAGGTATTCCACAGAATAACAAATATATACAAAGCTCTTCCAGAATTTCTGCTTTCTGGCATCTTGCCTGCTCTCTGAGCACAAGCTAACTGATAATATGTAAAAGCTCTCTTTAGTTAGCCGAGACAAATATTTAGTTGTGTGCATTTGAAAAAGAACCAGAATTTGAAGGAGGACATTTAGTAATAGATTTGGTTGCTTATGTTAACCATGTGAACTGTAAGTTTAATTTAAATTCATGCTTTTTAAAAGTCAATGGCAATAAGCAATTATTTTGTCTTAAAACTAAATAGAATGATCACACCCAGGGGATGAACTAGTATTTTACTAGTTTCATTAGTGAAGGTGCATGAAGCTTGAAACATCACTGGCACGCCTTTTTCTTTCTGTTACTTAACTGAGCTATAACTTCAAAACAAAATCACAAATAAATCTAAAATGAAGTCCAGGAATTAGAGGGAATTACAACATGGGTCACCCTTGGAAAGTATGAAAAATACATTCTTAACAAATTAAAAGGCATCTATTATAAAGACTTGGTTCCTTTGTGGCAGACATTAAGTTTTCCAAACTGCTTACTCTATTAAAATTGGTTGAGACCAGGTGAGTGTAAATATGCAATTATAAATAGATGTGACTCCATAGTTAAGGTCAATAAGAAGACTGAGAACAACTTGGAACTCAAGTACCTTAAGCTCTTCAGATAGCGAACCGAACTGACTGGGACTTCAAGCTAGCAAACTTTCAGACCATGAATGGCTTATCAGATCGAGCCTGTGTGAAGAGAGAATGGTGCCACCTGAAACCAGAAGGAATTAATGGAATAGCACAGATGTCTCCCTAGTCTTCTCCATGCTACAAACGGACATGTAGGTAGCAAAGGAAGAGAGCATAAATTCTCATCCCTGCTACTGATGCAGCTGCATTAAAATCAAACCCAAGTTCCAAAGTAGGGCTCCTTTCAGAAGTGTCCCAACTTTAGCTGCTCAGCTTTTCCTTTGATGGAAACCAAAATTCTCAGAGAAAAGTCTTCTGCAGTTACATCAGTAGCTCATTTTGACTACCGGTAGCAACTCTGACTACCTGTTGCTAGCACTGAACAGGGACAGTAGTATGTATGTGCACTGAAAACATATTTGGCATATAATTTTAGGAACTGAGAATTTAAGTTATCCAAATCTTCCACTACTTAAACAATGAAAGGATTAAACCAGTCTTCAAAAGTATACAAAGTAATCCATTCTTGTTTCACCCACTCAACCTATTCATACTAAAGTTTGCTGAACAAGCTTTTAAAGCACCCCTACTGCCATTTTAAAGGGAGGGATGCTGAATACATGAAAGGTTGCAGGTGTTTTAGTTAGATCAATTCTCAGAACTGCTTTAATTAAAAGTACTCCCCATCCCGCCACCTTGACCGCAGAGCCATTGTAAAGACACCCTAGAGTCCCAACCTTGTACAAGTAAAATATAGGGCATCTGGTATCAAAACCTGCCCTCTTCCTTTTTTATGTCCAAAAAGGCAATTTAATTAATTCATAATAAAGCCTGAGAAGAAAATCCTAGCTAGCAAATAGCTATCTTCACCTCTTTAAAATCTTTTATCACATCTTTTACTTGAAAGTACAAAATTCAGCAAATGTACAACCATACAAGGACATCACTCAAAGTAGCTGTGATTATACTAGTTAGATATAAATTGTCACTTTAAAAACCCAAATGCATGTACCTTCATTCTTATTCAGAATGCAGATTAAAAGTAGCTTTCTGTTTTTAAGGGGCAACTAACAAACAGTTATCCAAAATTGACAGGAGGTAGATGTTAGCACCTGATCCCAGGGTAAAGAGTTCCCATGCCCATTAAATCTACTCACTTTTAAATACAGATCCTTCTCCACCTCATCTATCTTTTAAACACCAGTTCCTAGTTAAGTGAGAATATTATCCTTAGCATTTGCTGTTAAAAGGGCTTGCTCATTGTAAAGCTGGCAGTAGGATCTCACTAATGTTCAAGGGTAATTTTTCAGAACCAAAAACACACTGTGATTTTTTTTATTTTTATTTTTTTTATGACCAGCTTCTATATACTGGAGCTTGAATGGCAAGACTTAAGTCCCTGTGAATAGGGATGTTGCCTGAACTGAATTTCCCCGAGTTTTGTTTAAGCCTGTTTTTTTAAGCCAATTTATGTTAGCCAATACCATTCTCTGGTGCTAAGGCTTGGAGTCCCATAGCAGGAACAAAATTTTGTAGAGCTGTATGTCTACACGTACAGCCTTTGAGACATCATGTCAAAGGCGGCAACACATGGAATTCCTTATAAACAATATTTTAATCATTTGAATTTGTAGGCACAGACAGTTTTATTAGCTCAGAGTGTTTAGCAGAAATCTAAATGTCTATGGAAAGCTTCATAGTGATGCTAAAAGCTAGATCCTAAATCTCAGAAGTCAGCTAATGGAATAACCTAGTCTAACCATTAAAGATTTGGCCCACTAAGATTCACAAAGCAATGTTCCTGCTAGTTAGTCATCATCTAGTTCCCAAATATAGCACTGTCTTTTTGACGCCAACTAAAAACCAACCTTCTTTAAGTGTTTTATTCTAGCACTAGGAAACTGACACTGAAATTACTTACAGAGTATGAAGGCTAACATGACTCATTCACCTAAAAAATATGCTGTTAAAAATAAAATCTGGATCTACAAGAATCTAAACATTTTTAAATGCCACATATTTGTTCATCTCTGTTTAAAGTTCACATCTACTCCTTCAAGTGGGAGCTCCCAAGTCTTGACAAATTAAATGGGGGGTTAGAAAAAGAAAAAAAACAGTTTAAGAAAAGGACAGAGTCACATTAATAGGTACCATTTAAATAAACCAAAACAATTCGAAGTGGAAAAAGTAAGTCCTAATGGAGCAGCGCATTCACTGTTACAGAGCGAGTGAAGACAGGGCCAGGCATATTGCTACATATCCACCAGGGGCTAGGATTCCCTACTTTCATTTGAAGTAAAAGTTCCATAAGGAAGTAGCAAGCAGAGGCTGCTCAAAGTATACACTAATTTAATAATCAAGGCAGCTAAGGGTTATATACACTTTTTTTTCAATATGTACCACTTATTTGGTATAGGTGAGGGGTGGTCTTATTTAGATTTGACTAAGAAAAAGATACCTATTCAAGGTTTTTAGCCAAATCTCAACCATGCCATGAATAACACAAAGTCACAGCAGCAGTAAAATAATAGTTGAAACAGGAACTCAGCCAGACACCTACAGAAATTCCTCTCCACCCCTTCTCTGTTCTGGGAAGCATACTCTCAGCCTCTGCCAAACGCCGTCTCAAAACAGGTATCTTTCGCAGTTCAGAAAATTACCAAATCCAGGCTAAGTGGAGGTGCAAATTCCAGAATCCTAGAGACATCCTTCCTGTCAGCTGCCTTCTTTACCAGATATTCAGACTACAAGTCTACTTGTCACCTACAGCTCTTTTCACATTGTCAGGTATGTACACCCTGCAACATATGCAATTATAATGCAACACGTGTCAGTATAGACTGTACAGCATTTTACTTGTTTTGGCAAATACACTCCACTTCAACATTCACCCAGAGTCATAAATGCAGTTCTCTGATTCTATCTTTCTTTCAAGCCTTTATTGAGTGTGGAGCCACAGAGGTTGAGTACCACTGAATTAAATAAAAAGCAACCTGTAAAGACCTTTTTACTCTTTCAACCTCCTTTCTAAAGATGGCAAGAGATGAGCAACAAAGTACGATTTATTCCAACAAGCATATATGTTTAGGCAGCTTCTGCTTCTCCATACTCTTGCCTAGATGTATGCAAAGGTCTTGGTGACTAGACCTCCTATGCATACACTGTGACCCAGAGGATCCACAGTTGTCTACTGTGTTTAGGAGGGGCTAAATTTAGAGTCTAGATCAGTGCCAGTTCAAGATAAGGGAACATTCAATCACACAACATGACAAACAACAGCCTCCAGCTTAGAGAGAAAGTTCTGGCCTCATCTACAAAGTCTTATTTGCAAAGTTCTCTCTCTGTTGCTAACATCAGTTCAGTTGTGTTTGATGTAATGTTGCAAAACCTTTGCCAGCATTTTAACACCATAATGATTAAATTACTTCACTGTTCACAACAGACTTGGAGAGGTAAAACAGTGAGAGATTCTTAAAAAAATATAAATATATACCCCTAATAAGGGCAACTAAAGTTATGAATTAGAATGCAAAAGGAGATGGGTCAAACTACCAAAACCTTATATACTTAGGAAAAATTAAGTAAAATAGAGACATTATTACAAATTCTCAAAATACTGAGGGTGGGGAGCAGGGATAAGACAACATAACCTGAATTCGTTTTTTGTGGCCTTACTATTTGCACTTGTTGAGAGTGTACCATGTGAAAGTTTGATAATCTAATAGTAGATTTACTATGGAACTGCAAGATAGTGTAAATGAATCAAATTACTGCATACACTGATAAAGACAACTACTCAAGTGCTTCCAAATGGTTACCAAGAGAGAAAGCATCTTTGCCATTTAAATACCAACCTCATACATAATTAACCGATACTTACTGCATCTCCAATGTATGCTATCCCAGTTAAACAGCAGGGAAAGAGCACACACAAATCAGAAAAGCATGACAAAACCTTTTCTAGCCATAGGTCAATCAGTATTCATTTCCCATCCAGTTCATGACCCAGCAAAATGCTACCAGTATATTTTGTTTTATTTTTATTGCCTGGCTATATTACCATAGCAACTTCTACTTTGCAGAACAGGTGCCGCTATTACTGCAGTTTACTAATACTCAAAGCTCCCCCCCCCAACCCCATCATTTTTCCTTAAAAAGATGCTAATTTTTAAGCCTATATTTTCAGGAAAGAAGTGAACATTTCTTGTACAGTCTGAGCATTCGAACTAAGAGGTACAGGGATCTTTCTTAATAGTGGTCAGCTCATGCAAATTGTTTATCTGACCCTATATCTACATCAGTGATTCTTAGGGACAGAGTGCCACAGTACCCTGGGGTGCCTAGAGATCTATTCAAGAGTGTCATGGAGTGCCACACAATGGTAATAGCACTGTTAAGTTTGCAAAGATGAATCATAACAAACCCACAGATTTCAAATAGAAACCCATAGATGTGGTCCGAGTTCTTTGCAACAGAAAAACCACTGTATTTTTTTTTGCCTACAGAAGAATCAAAACTAAGAGCTGTCACTTTCCAAATCCAAGAGCTTGAGAACTACTGGTATACATCAAGTAGAAAAGAGATAAAGGTTAGTTAGCAATCAGTTTAATTTAACTGCAGAGTTAGTTTTGTCCATTGGAAATAAACTCACCAACAGACAAGCCCTGTTGTCTATTTCTTCTACAGTTTCCATGAATCTATAACATGGGTTAGAGGGCAGGTCAGTAGTCTAGGAAAGAAGTCTGAATTTTCTAGCTTAAAAGCTGCAATAAGAATTTGAATGCTGCAATTATGTTTTTGGATGTGGTGCAGGAATTAAAGCATTTAAATCAGATGAAGGACATAATACACAGCAACATTTATAGAAAGCTTTCTATGCTCTTGGGACTACAAGCACTGGCAACTTTGCTTCTGGCCTTTATTATTGGCAAAGTTTAGAAAAATTACTGTAGTTTAAAAGTATTTGTACCAGTACAGTAAGAGCTTTGAGGCCTGAAGAGCCATAAATATGGGACTTTCCATGTGGCTCACCTGAGTTACTAAGATTTCTCCCTCCTCCATCCCTGAATATTAAATTGTTAAAGCTATATAAAAATTAGTGTACTATTATGAGCCTCTCTCTCTCTCTCAGTATTAAAGCCTGTTTGTATCCTGAGCTCTTCCAAAAATAAAACAGGTCCTTGTGCACTTTTAACAGGAAACATTCTGTGCTACCACACTCCACGGCATGGGTGCTATAGACTGTCATGGAAGCCAGGGACAAAGAGAGACCCAGCAGTACCATAGCAAGGTTAGTGCCAGTGGTACGCCAACACCAGGCACCCTCACACTGCCCTAGGAGTCAGGGGGGAGGAGGAAAAGGGCTGCTGCTGGTGGCTGTGCAATCACGATGGCAACCAGAAGTTGCCACTACCCCTATGAACTGGGCACCTGGCAATGTCCCTACACTGCTGAGACCCAAGTTTTCCAAGCCAAAGGCTTATCCCTTGAGAATCCACAGCAGGGCAGGCCTCAAGGAGTCTTACAGGGAGAAGGAACCCAAATAAGGAATCTTCTTTGGGAATCCCAAAAGAGCTTCTCTGAATAGGGACATGATCCATGACAAGAAGTTATACCACAGCTTCTTCCAAACAATCACAAACAGTTAATAACTGCTAACAACATGAATCTCAGCATACTCCTCTCAAAACTTGAGAGAAACCCCAGGCTTCGACTTCACTAAATTTTGCAAAATAGAATTTTGCTGTTTCAGTGCCTCAGAAACCACCAGAAATAGGATTCACTATAGTAGGCTTAATAAGGGTGTTATCTGACTGTCTACATTAGAAAAGTCATTCTTAACAGTTTTTAGACGCGAGGCAAGCCCAAAAATGCCAACTCTTAGTTTTCACTCTTCTTTTTACTACAGAAAACCAAGAGCAATTTTCTGTTGTAAAGAACTCAGAAAGAACAAAAATATGGATTTCTATCATCTCATGAATCATGTTTGTAAACTTATTACCATTGTGTTGCACCCATGAGAGGATTTCCAGGCATCCCAGAGTACTGTGGAACAGTCACTGAGAATCACTGTATTTTAAGAAAGTAAGAGTAGAGTGAAGGAACCTATGGTAAAGTAATGCAACAAAAACCTGTTTCTCTCAGCCTCCAAATATCTTAACCATTCAAGACACAAGGACAGAGGCACAGAACAAAAGGAAGCATATCATAAAGCTTGTTTATCACTACATTCTCTTTAGCAGGCCCTTGCTTCTACTTCTAACAAAACACCAAAAATGACAATACTGAGGAAAGCCAAGTTACATGGGTGAAAATAGCCTCCATCTCCGTTCTAACCTAAATATCAGAGTAGCCTTTCACCACTGCTTGCCATAATGGCAGCACTGCTTGTCATAATGGGGGAGAGGGAGGAGGGAAAAGAACAACTTGTGAATTGATGGAACGTCTTCAGTCATTTAAAACAACCAACCAATCAACCATCACTCAGACACAGTTAATACAAAGAAGTCCAAAGGAAAAACACCCAATGGCATCATCCAACCTTACAGAAGCCATGCTGAAATATACAACTGACAAAGTTCTGCTGCAAAGGAGGTCAATTATCAACAGTTTAGATACTTCAGACTACCTTTACCCTGCAAAACTATAGAACACTGTATAGAGAGAAAGCTTTGTTAGCTTCCCAAAGCCATTGATAAAGAGATTAAAACTAGGTTGTATGCACTGTCACTGACTTAGTATGGATAACCAAGAGAATCATAGATAAGCAGGGCTGGAAAGGGCCTCTGGAAGTCATCTAGGGCCCAGGCCAAGCCCCTGCCTGAGGCAAGATCATCCCTATTCAAGCCATCCTTACAAATCTCATCTAGCCTATTCCTACAACTACACTGATCAAGAGAACCCTGTTGCATGACAACGCATATTGCCCAAGACATCAATAGCACTCTGACCTGCTACAGGCAAAACAGAGGGACACCGGTAGACTGTCCTGCTATTGCAAGGGTTGTTAAAACAAGAGCTCCAAGGAAGAGGGCCATACCCACAGTTACAGATCAAGGCAAAAAAAAAAAAAAAAAAAATCTCACAGTCCATAAAAGGAGCATGAGAGCAGCATCCCTAGCATTTGCAAGTTCTCGCCCAGCTCCAAAAGGTAGTGTCTATATAGGCATTTTTAGCTCAAGCATTTGCACAGTAAAGAGAGAGAAAGACACCACACACTCACACACACACACACACACACACACAACTATATTTGGCTGAAGGAAGGAGCTGTCAGTCATACCAACTTATTTGCGGAAAGCTCCACAGCCTACCCAAACAAGGTGACTGCAACCTTCAGTATGCAATTTTTGGAGTCAGTTGTTCCCAGCACACAACTTCAGTGTTGTATCAAAATTAAGAGGGCTAAAATACTTGGTTACGCAGACAGAAGGCACCCAAGGCAGAACTTAGAAGTCTGACTTCCTTTCTAAATCACTTAACTAGCCTGCCTCTTAAGCACAGACTATTAAAAGGAAATGAGAGAACAGCCATACATGTGCACATGCATGCACACACACAAGGGAGAAATGCAATATCCAAGTGGAAATGCAGATATGACAGAGTTGTGTTCTCCCATCCTGGCAAAAATCAGATCCAATAATTAAGTCACAGCGTTTACAACTTCCATCTAACTACTAAAGTAGTTAACAAGCCATTACGAGTGAACCAGTAGAGATTTTGAGGGCCGATACCAATAGCTGATTTTTAAGGAGGCATGTTGGCTGATACCAATCCGATTTCTGATACAACTGCGTGTAGCTGCCAAGTCCATTGTGGTGGAAGTGGGGGGAGGAAAGGGGGGCAGATCAAGGCCCTTGCAGTGAGGGAGGAATGGGGCTGGGGCACAAGACAGAGCTGTGGCTTGTCCAGGGGGTGACTCCCACCACTGCATGCACCCCAGGAGGGCATGGGGGTTGTGTATCCCCCAGATCTAGTGGGGTGGGGCAGGCTGGAGCTGCAGGCTGGGGCCAGGGCTGCACTTGGGGCAGGCAGCAGCGGCATTGGGAGGGGGCGCTACAAAGGGAGGCTGCAGCTGATGCCCAGCTGCAGCCCCCCCCCCCGTTCAGATCCAAGGGCAGACACATCCCCCTCTGCCATGCCCTCCTGGGCTGTGTGCAGTATCGGGAGCCATCCCCCCCCCCAGCCTGCAGATGAGCTGCAGCTCTAGGCAGCGCCTGTCCCACTCCCTCCCTCACCACCAGGGGGTGTTGATCTGCATCCCTCTCCCCCTATGCACCTTCCTTTCTACCACAACAGACTTACCAGTTGCATTCAGCTCTGCACACTGTCAGGCTGTGCTCCTCGCTGCCTACGTGCTGAGCTGCAGCTACGTGCACGCATGGGCATTTATTGGCCAAATTATCAGCCACATCAGGTTGATTTCCAATACAGCTGATTTTCTTTATATCGGCACCAATTCAATATAGGACCAATGCATTGGTGCACCAAGACATCATCTCTTTAGGTCACCAACTCCACAAAAACCCAGATACAGTCAAATAGCCTCAATCTAGCCAAGGCATAAATACATGTCAGTACCAACTATAGTCCCAACTGTAGAGACCCTTCCCCACTTCTTTCATACTAGCAGCAGAAACAGGCAATTTTATTTACTTAAGATAAGCATTTAGTGGTTGCAATAGATCTCGAGGTTTACAATAGTTTCACTGTACCAACATGAACCATCATCTTTTCCATTGCTTCATAACAAGATTAAGCTGCTAAAAATCCAGTTTGTCCCAATGCAAATGCAATGTAGCTGTGAAGCCATATAGGTTGCATCCCAAAAGATCTACCATTGCTGTTCAATTCCTACAAAATAGGAGTAAGAGTTAATTTAATAACACTAAAGATGAAATTCTGGCCTTACTGAAACCAGTCTCCCTATTGACTTGATAGGGGCCAGAATTTCACCTTTGGTGCTTTGCTTTATTTTGTTTATGGGCCAAAGTAAAAAGCCAAAAGTAACAAGCTAGATTTTATTTGGGCTTGTTTGTGTTTGTTTTGCATCTTATGAGGAAATACCCAAGACTCCAAAATGTTTCCTTTTTATGAACATAAGCCAAACAATGTGGAGTGCATCTTTTAACATAACCCACCCACCATCCGCACAAAGAAAAAAAATCATTCACAATAATATAATGTTCCAACATTTCTGTTTGCATTCCAAACACAGTAAACTTTCTGTCACAATCTACTTTGTTCATTAATGTTGCTCATCTCAGGAGCCAATTTAAGCTTTGCTGTACTGTGTGTGTTACAGATACAGCTAGAACAGGGGTGGCCAACCTACATCACAAGGGCCACAAGTGACATGCTCAACCATTTTGTTTTGCATGTGGCAGGTTTGCCAAGGTTTGGAGAGATGAGAGCAACAGACTGGGAAAGAGAAGTGAACTGGAGCGATACTTGGCACAGGGACAGGGCTTAATTTGTAATATGCCAGCCAAAACGGTTGGCCTCCACTGAGCTAGAAGACAAATACACCAGAAGTCTCAACTAATATGGTCTTGTATATACTACTGTGGAGAATATTTTAAAGAATTGCTATGGCTTTTACAATACACTATGCTGTGTTGACTCTCACTGCTTAGATCTGATGAAGAAGGTTTTACATTCAAAAGCTTATCTAACTCTATCCCAACTATACAGGCAGTCCGATAAAAGATACTGTACTAAGAAATCCTTACTTCTTGCTTAATACCAAAAGGCATGTTTAGAAGTAAACAGCAATGCCAGCTGTTTATCATAAGCCCTGTGATATTTTGTGCTTTTCAAGAGCCATCTCTCAGATCATGTGATTTAATTTAAACTGAGTTTCTCATCCATGTGTTTTTTTATTTTACGAAAAAAACAAACAAAAAAGTCTAACACTTGGGATTATGAGAATCCTGAGAGACTATGAAACCTAAAAGGCAGAGAACCCAAAATTTATGAATTAACAAATCAATATGCATTGAGATCTGTACAAGATAAATTAAGACTTTTTTTTCTTGAACTGGGAGTTTACATCTCACAGTCTGCCTGTAAGGTACATTCCCAAGTACCTGAAGTTTTTGGTTTATGGTCTTCCAAAAAAATATCTAGTCATTCAGACTTTTCCTGAGCACAGTAAGCAAATGTGGAAGTATTTAGAAGTTGTCAATTGCCATTAAGTTATATTTAATGGTACTGTAAGATATGCATTTCAATATGTCCTCTAAGCTTATTTTCTATTTGTGCCCTAGGAGAAAAAGTGTGGCAAAGACTTATGCTCACTTTTCATGGGGAGGCTAATGCATTACCCAGCAATGATCACCACTTGAAGGCATCTCAGACAAACTCCCTAAACAAAGTAAAAGTAACTAAAACGTAGGAAGTCTTTATTTGATGCTTTCCAGGCCAAAGTCACTATTACTTATTCTCTAGCATCTAGTTTCTATATCCCACACAAAACAGATTGAATAGCTAGAAGCAAGTCAAGCCTCACTACACTCTTTCAGGAAGTCTGTATTAAAGATGTGAAATCAGTTTACATCAGAAGAAACGTTACTGCACACTGGCAACAAGACAAACTTCATATGGAGTTTTTTAACTTAATAGCCAGACACTGAAAATAAGAGCAGCCAGAAAGACGAAAAAATTTACTTCTGCTTCAAGCAGGTGGTTCTTGTCCATAGATTATGGCTGTCATTGCACAAAAGAAGAATTTGAGAGAGCAAAATTCAGTGCAGCACATCACATTTCTAGTTATTTACAGTAAACGCATTTGTGCTTTTCTTTTTGATACCTCTTTACTGCCCAAACAGGGCAGTCCAATTAAAACCATTTGTTGTTCTCAAAATTTTCCAAGAGTAATAACCTAATTCTGAATAAAGTTTAATTTTTTTCTGTTATAAACTTTTATATTTGTGATTAAATTAGATTTAATAAGCACAAAAACCACCTCTTTTTTACCTGAGGCTCAAATGAACAACATTATGGATAAGAACATATAATTTTCTTAAGAAAAGCAAGGCTTGCTTTTATGGTGAAAACCTTTATTGGACTAACTGTAAAGTTGGGAGAAATGCTACACAGCTGGCCCAATAATAATCAAAAAAGCCTTGTTTTTCTCATATTTTCTGGACCATCCTGGGCACAATGTTACCTCATTTTCTTAAAGTATTTTAGCTTTTCCAACAAAGCAAATTAAAATAGCTTTAAAAAGGACAAAGATGTCCACTTTGGTCAAAGGACATGCAATAATGATGAATTAGTAACTTCCATACCTATACACATGGTATATTAATTATCCACAAATGCTTTGTACAGTGAGCACTTTGTGCATAACTTAAAATGTGTGATTACACAAAATGTTCTTTTCTTATTATTGCCCTTCATCCAAATTGGAGACAAACTTGTAGTTTTGCTGCCTGTCTCTAGCTATACGAAATCTGAGCGCTGTGTAGCAATACTCATATAGCTAGGGCAGCATATGAAGTATGACTAAGGAAGGAACATTTTCATGTTTACCCCCCTCTTCTTTGTTGCTCACATCTATACTGATATGAGCAAGAACAAATATGAAGACATTAACTTAAAACAAATAAGAACATCACCAGACAAGTTTAACTATACAATAATGTGAACACTGCCTCAAAAATGAGTTTTCTGAAAAATGTACAAATACAGCTACAGCCTTGAGCGGTAGGAAGAAGGGAAGATATTTCTACCTTTTAGCAAATAGAAGTGGGTATATAATGATTTTTAAAAAATAAATAAATAAAAAACCCACAACCCCATCACACAGATATGCAGAAGTAACTTGGGGTATGTCCAGAAGAATGTGCATGTGCCTCTTGCCCCGCCGCAAAAGCCCTTTGAGGCGAGGCAAGAGGCACGTGCAGGAATGAAAAAATTGTTCCCCATGGACAAAATTAGACCCCTGGGGGTCTTAAAAACAAAAAAAA
>JAGPOW010000261.1:73620935-73633904 GCA_030014935.1 Caiman crocodilus | reverse complement strand
AAAAAAAACACTGCTCCACAATAGAGCAAAGCAAGGCATGGTTCCAGACTATGCCTGGAGCCAGTCTTCCAAAAGACACACTCTGGTTCTGGCTGGAGCGTCTCTGGTGTTCCTGCTGCCTCCTGGAGCCCTGTGACCCACTCTGGTGCAAAGCCAGACTAGAAAGCCACATAGGGCTGGACTAGGTCCTCACCCCACTGCAAGCACAGGGAGCAGAGGCAGAAACCGGCCCTGCAGCCTGGCCCATGGTGACAGCACCTGGCTGTGGCATATGGGGACCATGTGTTGCACTAGGTCCTGCTGCCTGGCCAGGCCCTTCCTAAAGCAGCAGGACCTGGCCTGGCATGCAGGGACCATGTGGAGCTGAGTTGGGTCCTGCGGGCCCTGGGGCTGTTCATGCTGCCCAGCTAGGCAACACGAGCAGCCCCAGGGCCAGCAGGATCCAGCTCAGCTCCGTAGTGCCCGCACACCAGACCACATCTTGCCGCTATAGGAAGGGCCCATCCAGGTGGCAGAGCGTTCCCAATGGGCCCCAGCACGCAGACCCCACATGCCATGCTGGGTCCTGCCACCATGAGACTAGCCCGGCTGGGCAGGAGTAGCCCCAGGGCTGACAGGACCCAGCTGGGCTCAGCACACAGTCCCTCCACTGCTGCTGTGAAAAGTTAGTTATGGGCCCTGGGCAGGGGGGGCTGTGGCCCTCCAAGGGGCAGCTGGGACCCTGGAGAGGGGCAGTCCATGTGCTGTGTGGGGGGCCCACACCCTGTGGGGACCAAGGGACCCACCCCTCCTGAGTACCACCCCCACAAGGTCCCCCACACCCACAGTGGCCCAACAATTGCCCCACACCTACCCACAGACCAACCCACATCCCTCCACACCTACCCACCTGCCTTCCCCCATACCCCTTCTCACCCTCTTTCTACAAACACCACTTCCCCATCGCACACCCATGATCACGTGTGAAGAAAACCAAAAGCACAAATCAACACACACGGGTATTTAGAAACACTGGTAGGCTTCCAAGTTGCTTTAACATTGTAAATATACCAATAAAGCATTAATCAACTTGGGGGAGGGTGTCAACTGTGGAAGAACATGGATTTTGGGGTATTTTTAAAAATGGATTTGGGATGCTGCTTCAACAGTCCAGCTAGCACAAGGGGTAGTGTTTTCAGGTACCAATTGGCTAGGCCCCAGAAGCTTCTGAGACCAAGTAGCCCTAAGCTGCTTGCCAGGGCAGCTTTTTGTATGGATGGGCCCAGGATAGGCAGATTTTTAAACTGCTGGGAACAGCACAGGTACTGGCCCCAGGCTCTAGCTCCCCTTGGCTGCAGATCCAGGAGGAGCCAGGCAGGGTTATTTTGCCCCAAGTGGCACAATTTGCTCCACACAAAGTGCATGTCTGAGCACAGGTTCTGAGACAAAATGCCCCGGCTCAAATTTGGACTACTTCTATTTGAGCTTCTGCAAGCACGTGCTTGGATGCGTGGACGCGTCCTTAAAAAGTTTAACAAACTTCTTCCAAGGGCAACTCAAAACGTATTATCACTATCAGTTCCAATTATTCACCTCGCTTAAGGAATGGATAAGGATGATTTTTCTCTGCAAGATATGTAAATTTGTTATCTTTCCTAGATAACTAGTGAACAGGGAAGGCATGCTAGCCTTCTGTAGCAGAGCTAGTTTTACCTTGCTACAAAAAGCTAGCACGTCTCCATGTGTGGCCACACTCAGTGTTGGAATCGTGTTGGTCAAATCCCAAGTCTGTGGTAGTCAAGTTGAACCAACTCAACAAATAAGAGTTCTGTGCTGGTACTGTCCTACTAGCCCAATGCTTACATAAATGCTGCATTACATACACCAGTAGAAAGTCTCCCAGTAACAATGGGTGCTTATTTAAGTGCAGGAAGGCACTTGCAATTGCACTGTAACTTTTGTGCTTTACACAAAGCACTAAAACTTACAGCATGATCAAACATAACAGCCATTCTGGAAGGGGACTCCCTGTAGGGGCTATGTTGCACACCTCCCAGCATGCTCCACAGGTTCTTGGGGCTGCCAGAGACTACCCAGACCAGCCCAAGGGGCTAGCCATAGCCAAGCAGCCTGTCCCCATCAGTGACAGCCTCTCATCTCCACCCTGCCTCCTAACTCTGGCCAGCTGGCAGGGGTAAGGGAGAGGAGTGTCGCTCCCTGCAGTGCCCCTGGGATTGGGGAAGACAGCAGCCAGCCCAGGAATGCTGCAAGAGAGGGATCTCTCCAATTTGCTCCCCTGGGACCATGGGAGCAAGCAGCTTGGCTGAGCATGCTGGGGCAGGAGGTTCTACCCGCACGCGCGCCCCCCCAGTTCATTCCACTTTTTGGGGGGGGGGGGCAGCTGACAGGTATAGTAGTTGGTAAAACTGCATGCAGCTAAGCTTTGTACTGCTGCCATGTTCAGGGTTTACCTGCATCACCTGGAGGAAGTAAAATCTGAAGTGCAAAACAGTGATGATGAGAGTGACTTGAACAATGCCCAAAGCATAATCCATAGAAGAACCTCCCTGTCATGTTTCAAGAGACCTGGACAAGGGACTGATAATTAATCTGGATCCCCCGACCTGGCCCCTTCCCTCTTTCAAAAAGAGATAAGCAAGAGACTGAAGTAACATTTTTTTGTTTTATTTTGCAGTAGCAGCAAAACAGAAGTGCATCATACCAGACAGAAACTGGCTAAGAGGCTACTGGTCTAATATTGTGCAGCATTAGCTTACATAGTCCTTTAAGCCAAGTTGTAAGGGCCTCTGTTCTAGGGACCACATACGCCAGATTCAAAAATTCATCCAGACGTGGTGATGCATTGTGCCAATTTGCCCAAAAATCGAAAGCCAAGGGCTCTTTGAATCCTGGATGAGTCAAGACAGAGAACCTATCGATGGAGGCAAAGTAAGGCATTTAATAATAAATGTTATTTCAAAAGCTTGGAGAAAATACATACCTTGTTTAAGGACCTCAGAACTCCTTCCTCCCCCTCAAAATAGTGGAGCAGCAAGAATGGCCATTTTAAGCAATCAGTTTGTTTAAAATGCGTTTAACAGTGAAGAAGCAGTATACGACTGTGGATACGAGTAATAATTGAACCATTCCAAACCATCACTGATCAGGAACCAATTCACACTAGTCATGGGTCAACTACCCAAAGACATTCTGCACCTTTCTAGCAAGGCAGGCTGATGAAATTTTTAGCAAAATAATGCATTGTAAATAGAGAATAGAACACACTGAAACAGATATATGAGCATTCAAATATACAGAAAATTTTAAATAATTCTTACAAGCAAGCCAGTAATCAGACATTCAGACTACATGATTTTTATGAGTAAAACTGTAAAGATCAAAACACACAATGCCTTGGTTTTGCAGCCTAAGAGGCACAAAATAAATTATGTCCAATCTGTGCAATTATTCTGGAGGCAGAAATACATAAACAAAGGCCTCCTTTTGCATGGGCTTGTAGAAGTAGAACCCTTCTCCACTTACAGAGTTAAAAGACTGGTATCAGACTGGGTCGTCTTTCTGTCCTATATCACGATCGGAGTTTGATAAGGAAATCGTGATAGTTTTCAAACACAGACTTTCAGCTATGAGTACATATTTCTACCAAGGGCTGTCTTCGTGATTCCAGCAGCAAAGTCTTCTTCCAGTACGTAGGAGCTCCTGAAACACCATCCAAAGAGGCCAGCAGCATACAAACTCAGGTGGCCTCAAGCTAGACCTCTGGATCCGTCATGAATAGGAGTATACCAAAACTGAGGAGGTGGCCAGCCAATTTCGTGGGCAGATATCAGAGCTGGGCACTATTTTCGTAGGCTGAACATCCCCGCAACCTCCAATTGGCTGAGATACCCCAGCAGTCCTACTTCTATCCACAGATTGCCACATGGCCTGAAATCAAGGTAATTAAGCTGTGGTTAAAACCAGGGAAGTCATTAATCCCCATGTTATTATGCATGGATTAATGGTTTCCCTGGGCTTAATAAGGGTAATTAAGCCATGGTATTGGGCCATTCCCAAGCAGTAGGCTCTCTTAAAAACAACCCCCCACCCCCAAAACCTACCAACAAAACAAAGAGTCTCAGAGCACTGGGTAGGGAGAGGCAGGGCAGTGCTGCTCCATGAGGTATGACAGTTACAGGCAGTCTTCAGCCTCCATACCACCTGCTACAAACAACCCCACCCCATCGCCTTCTACCTCCTTCCTGCACTCCAAGGTGCTATACTTGCTGGTAAGGTGGGGGGGTTTGGGGATTTTTTTTTTTTTTTTCCCCAGTGAGCCTGCCATTTTTTTTTTTTTTTAAATTTGCTTATTTATTTTTACAGAGCCCACAAAAAAATCATGCAATCATGATTTTGGGAGGTCCCTACTCATAAGCCGCGTGTCAGACAGAATTGTTACAGCCTGCAGTAAGTAAATCAGTGTTTACTGAACTTCTTCCCCAGGACACCAGAGAGTTCATACCACTCCTCTGCACACATGCTATAAGCAGCAAAGACTGCCCCTATATATTTGCCATGCTTAGAAATGTTTAACTGCCATAACTAAGTCTGACCCACCCCATAGTTTTTTGAGCATCTTTCTGGGAAAGTACCAAGGAGCTCTCACTCATCTTTTTCTGTTTGCTGATCTACATAATTTTAGTGCCTCTCTGCCATTGTTCATCAGTAGCCTTAGCTGATACGGAGGTGTTTTGGGAGGTACCTCCTCCACATACACTGAATTAATAGCTTGAACAGGGAAAAGTTGGAGAACAGAAAGGCAGGACCTGCTTATCTCCAAGAGTTCCATGTGCAGGACTTGCAACATATGGGAAAGGAGAGAGTTTACGCCAAGGAAAAAGATCTAGAGCAAGACATCTTGTTTTTAAACCTGCAATTGCAGCTGCTGCAGAATGTTATGGCAAAAAACCCCATGCACTTAGGCACGAACACTTGCTTCACTGCACAGACAATCATTCTTCCAGGGCCCATACACACACTCCCACCAAGGCGCCAGCAGAGCATACCATTCTATCCCTTCCACAAAACCACAATGGAAAATAATCACCGTTAAAAGTGCACATACATTACCCTGTGAGTCATGCAAAAGCGTTCAGCACCTTGCACTTTGTTTTGTGCAGTTTTAAGCATTTTTCTTCTTCCACTGTGCAAAGATTTTATAGAAAACATGATTTACTTAAGTCTTTTAAAACAGACAAGTGTCATCCCCACCTCCCAAACTAGCATCCCTCATCAAGATAAAAATATGTTAACAGTTAATTTAAAATTCATGTACAAGCCAAGTACAGTTTGGTCACGAACATGCTAACTGATGCCAAGTAGCAGACTGCCTGACACATGGCACCCTGTCATAGGTCTTCTTCAGACATACATACCCTTGATGTTGTCTTGCAATTGCCCTTCCGTAGGGTTGATATAAAAAAAGGGCAGCCTTTCCACTGCCTTCTGTCTCCAACCTGTTAGCAAGTCACCCCCACCCATTTTCCTCTACGGGTAGGATGTAAAACACTGTATGCAGCATTCAGTAGGAAAAATCTGGCTCACAGATTCAGCCAATACCTTAGGCATTCTGTCCAGGTACTGATGTAAGCCCCTGCAAATGGAGAAAACTAAAGTAAGGCTGGGTCCCTGAGGAGCTGCAAGTTGAAATTACAACTGTGCTAATGCGAATAAGCAGGTCT
Source organism: Caiman crocodilus (assembly GCA_030014935.1). Taxonomy (NCBI): domain Eukaryota; kingdom Metazoa; phylum Chordata; order Crocodylia; family Alligatoridae; genus Caiman; species Caiman crocodilus. Next base: position 73,628,184 of record JAGPOW010000261.1, on the reverse strand, counting down.
GGGAAAAAACAAAAAAAACTTTTCCTACTTAGAACTTTTCAAAATCTCTATTCAAAAAGAGGCAAGCCTCATGCACCTCCTCTGACAGCTTCAGATTAACCTAAATTATGGAGGATTGGTGGATCACTATGTATACAAAGCAATGGAAGACAGAATGATCCCACCTCAGTTTGGAAAGCCCACTGCATCAAACCCCTCTTGTTACTTCCTGTAGGTTTCCATGTCAAAATCTCTAGAGCAGCGTGCACTTAATGACCTTTCACACCTTGGCAAGGGCTACCCTGACTCAGAGCTATGAAACCAACTTCCCACTAAATTGGCAGAAGCCTACAGTCGCAAGCTGCCAGTGTGTGATCCCAGTCTCTTCCTGCACTATTAAAGCATCTCTCCTTTTGGTGCACCTGAACTAGACTAAGTTTGACCCAAAACTCCAGGAATACAGCTTCCACACCTATAAGTTCTGCAGACACTAATGACCAGTTCTGGATTTACATTTTTGTTCCCTTACAGCATTCAGTGGTGGTTTCATAGGCCCAGAGACAATTTACCATCTGTGCCTGATCTGTAAATATCTAGTGCAAAGGTTCTCACCCTTACTCAAGGTATCACTAGATAGATTCAAGGTACCCCTCAGCTCTTAGTTTTCACCTTTTTTGACTTCAGAAAAATAGAACAGCATTTCTGTTGCAAGTAAATCAGAAATCCTTAATTGTGGCCTTTCTATGTGAAATCTTTGGATTTAATCTCATGAAAAAAGTTTGTAAACCTAACAGCACTAATGTTTGGCATCTCACAACACCCTTGAAAAAAATCTCAAGACACCCTAGCATGCTGTGACACCCTGGTTCAGAACCACTGACGTAGTATGTTTAGTTTGTTGCCTGCACCATCCACTCCTGTGCTCTGGTGCATTACTGGCTGCTGGGTAACTGAAGTTCTGTAACATGCAAACAGATGCCCTCACTCTTACACAGACATAAGTCTGTCCATTAGGCCTGTGTAAAGTGGAAAGTATTCGCTTTTCATTTGGAGGGACAGTGATTCGATTCAATGATTCAGATCACTGTCCCAATTCGATTCTGCCATATCTGGATACATTTGGCCATAGACTATACAGGCAGGCAGTGCTGGCGGGAGCAGTCAGATGAGCCCCGGCTTAAGCCGGCAGTCCTGGAAGAAGCCGCAGCTCGTCTGGCCGCTCCCTTGCTGGGGCAAGGCATGGAGTACTGGCAGCCCCAGGAGAAGCTGCAGGGGCTGGAGGGAATGATCAGGGGCTTCCCCCCCAGCTCCCAATTCAGTCCCTCTAGCTCCCCACGGTTTCTCCCATGGCTGCTAGTGCTGCCTGCCTTGGCCTGGCTGGGGGGGAGCCACGGCTTCTCCTGGAGCTGCCGGTTCAAGCCAGGGCTCATCCAGCTGCTCCCCCAGCTGCTCCTGCCAGCACTGCCGAGTGCCTGCCTGTACAGTCTATGGCTGAATCTCCAAAAATCACTCTGAAATATATTCAGAGGCCTCCGATTTGATCTGGAAAGATTAATGGGTCTCCCAATTCAATTTGGAGATTTGGCTGCCAAATCTCCTCCGACTCGAATCAGCTACCGAAGCTTCACACAGCCCTACTGTCCATCTGTTCTGTATTCACATATCTGATGGCAAAGAGATCAAAAAAGTCTTGAAAATGTAAATCATGGGATGGATCACAGGGATCTTCTCTCCACAATCCTCTAAAAGGCTGCTAGCTTCCCAAAATGCACTGGAACAACTGCCAAATGGTGTACCAACCAGTGGACTGGAAGACAGAGTTACCTTCTCACATTACAGCCAAAACAAATTCTCACTGCCAAGACAGGCTGCAAGCACATGGACTGTAATATTGGCAGCTGCATGCCAGTGACCAGTTAAACCGACTTAAATGACTTTATCCCTTTATCACAAATCCCCAAATTTACACACATCTCCAAAGCTCTTCACACATGAGGGTCTTGCACTGACTTGCATCTTCAGTCTAAATTATAGAATAAAATTATTTAGGCCAAAAATCCCATCCTGAACGTATTTGCCTAATTCTATCCTTACAGTATACTGGCCTACACATTTACCTATAATGGCCTTTAAATACAAGTGAAGAGTCTATGCAGTTACAAACAGTATGGAAAAATGCAAGCTGTACACATAAAACAAGTACTAAACAGGACTGTTTATCAGAAGAAAGAAACACCATAAAAAGTAGCACTGAAGCCATTTTAGAAACTTGGCTCAACGGGTTTTAAGAAGCTTGTTTTTAAGTCATAGCAGTGCATTATTAATACGATTAATATTTTCCTAAGACTTAAGATCGTCAGATCTAAGGAGCTAGTTACTTCTTATATTAAAAGGAAAGTATGGTAACATGAATATTCTTGCTGCTGACAAACCACAGTTGGAATTCCTGGAACACAGCTCCTCTTACAACATTACTTTTAGCCATACCATGTTGGCTAGCATTATCCAACATTTCTTTTTTGGCATATTCCCTCAAGTTCCCTTTACTGGACTACTACAGGAACTGCCAAATTATCATAATTACAGCTGCCAGGAACACCTTGCCCAACAAAGGCATTTAAAAATAAAGAAAGAAAAGTTAATTCCTGGACTGGTCCTTTTGTACCTCTGTTGTTTCAAGTGGTCATAACACTACATGAATCACTGAACATTTGCTTTAGTTTAACAGCTACCTTCATAGTTTGGCTATCCTGTCCAAGTTCTGACCAACTTGACTGATAATCATTTGTGGACTATTTAAAAAATAAGAGAAAATATCCACAAAACATTATATATAGATAAAATTTAGAAGGCAAGCTAACAAGAGGCCCTCAGTAAGATTTAAAAAAATAGAATAAGAATTCAAGAGATATTAGCAAAGTATTTTTCAGTCTCATATCAAAAACTGGCTGGAGAAGTTTTGCTTTTATAAGATAGCCTTTATATACAGATGAGAGTTAAAATGTCATTCACAAAAGCAGGTATTTTGCATTTTGTTTAATATGGCTTTAAATTAATGCATTGTTATAAGTACTTGAATACCACAACTATGTGAAAACAGAAGCTTATAGCAAAGAAGTCTTTCCTGCCCAAGTGCAGGGGGGCTGGACCCAATGATGAATAATGTCCCTTCCAGCCCCTAACATACATGAAACTGTTTTGCATTCCTTAATTACAGTAGAATACTACCAAGATTATTATATGCTACTATAAGAGAATGGCATATTGATTAAATATACAGTATACAATTGTATATGAAGTTACTGAATATATGCTAGAAGAGTTAAAGACTGTCATTTTTAACCTAAAAATGGAGGTATATGCTAATGAACTCACGTGCGCCTCACTCTGAAGGCTGTTCTTCCCTTGAGACTAGGTATTGCCAAGTTACTTCGACTCTCGTCTCCAGGAGGGCAGGGCAATTTTCACAGACACCACTGAGTAGCAGTGGATTTTAAATGAATTAAATGTTTTTTCACTAAAATAATTCTGGAACATGTCGCTGCCAAGGGAGGAAAGAAAGGAGATGGCAAGCAGTAGTTAGTAGCAGAGCTTTAATTGATTTTTCACTCAATTGTCCTGATGGATTCAGCAGACCACAAGGAGGTGGGGGCAGGGGTGGAAGAAGAGGGACAAGCAGAGAAAGAAACTGATACTGGGATTTTATTAGTTGTATGAACTCATGTACATGCAATTCAAATAAATGGTTTAGATTTCTTTAAAGCTGCTAAATAGCTTTAAGAAATCAGGCTGTAAGCCTCTATCCCTTCCAACAAAATAGACTGCTACTTTTTTGCCTTCTCCAAATCAGAGAGGCTTTTGCCTCACTCATCTACCTTTATACTGCATAAAAGCCTATCCTACCCAGCATGTTCATTTGGATCATTGGTGTTAATGTCCGCTACCAACGATGGCATCTATCACCACCTCACTCAAGCAACAGGCTGCTGAAATAGTTTACAAATAGCTTCTTAAAGAGAAGAAATCATTTACAAGAGTTGGAATAATTGTATCTGTACTCAACCCTCAGATCAGCAAGATACCTTGCAGTGTAAGGCCACTGCTCTATTTCAAGGATAACTACACATTTGTAAAGTGACGTTATACAAAGTTTTTGCTGTGTACGCAGTCACGGAGCTCTACTTAATATGATGATATCTAGTAACACCCAGTGACATACAGTTTAAGACATGGAGATGTGGTTAGCTGTATTAATTTGAAGTTTAGTAAAAGACAGTAGATTTGCACCTTATAGACTAACCTAAGTAAATACTTTGTTTATATTCACAGTATATTTGTCTATGTTCTGATAAACACATCTGATAAATAGAGGCCAGCATCGATGAAGCAAGCTTCAGCCCACAAAAACTTATGCTAGACGTATGCGCATACAAATACACATTTTGGTAAGCCTCAGGTATAAATCTACCTGTTCTTCCAAGACATTTACAGCTAACCTGAGCACAAATAACCACAATATAGGACAGGGGTATCAAACGAATTACGGCTCATGGGTCAGGTGAATGGCCTATGGCTGATCCATACGCTGGACTGGGCCTGCAAACAGGCCCCACAGGTCAAAGCCAATGTGCAAGACCAGTCTGACCTGGGCACCACATGTAACGCACCCCCCAGACCTGCCCCATGTTGTGGGTACAGCATGCACTCCACCCTGGCCTTGTGTGCCACATTCAGTGCACAGGGCCAATCCAGCATATACTGCATGTGGATCTTCACTGAGACACAGAAAGCACTGCAGGCCAGACGATACAAGGCTCTGTAGGCCAACTTTTGACATCCCTGTATAGGGAACAGTCATGCTGACAGAAAAATGGACTAGAATGATGTCTTCTGTCTCACATTTCTAAAGCTTCTTATCATTATGGCTCCAAACATCTTTGAAGAAAGGTACATCTGCTGTGCCAACTCCCCTCCTCCCCCAGTACCCCAAGGACAGACATTTGTAGCACAACAAATATAATTCATTTTTCCCCAAGAAGCAGTAGGACTTTGCTGACTTCTTTGTACATCAAATGAAGCATCTCCCAATTGCAGTGGTCATGATACAATTCACCTAAGCCCTACAATTCCTCCATTTCAATGGCTTTCACTTCCTTTCACCCACATCATACTTCAGTTTCTCTTTCCTACAGTAACTGCAAACTTATGCTTCAAGTAAAAGAAAACTCCCCTTAGCTTTAATGGCTTGTATGAATCCAGGGGCACCATCTCCGTGGAAATTCAGAACAGTGGTCTCAGGCTAAGTGAATAGCTAAGAAGTAACTTCTCAATGCTGATTCCTTACAACTGGGCTTTCTATATGAACCACACTACTGTCAGAGGGCTCAGTTCAAACACTACCTTTCTGAAGAGAGGACATGCAATTGCTAAGGAACAGAAAGCATTGGAAAATTATTTTGATCTGCAGGTCAGATCTAAACAGATGGCAGCACCCATGACCTCACTGTTACCTAGATGGACCAAACTCTTTGGGATTGCGAGAACATAGTTCCAGGTTGTGGCCAATAAGGAAAAAACAAAAACAAATGAACAAAAAGCAGCACACTTAAGAGTCCTTCTCATCCTACCACCATTGTTAAATTTCCATGATGATGGATTTTTGGGCCCTGAACACAGGACAGTGACCTTAGGAACAAGAGCCAGATTCGAAAACCAGCCATAGAGTTCATCACCAACAGACCACATTCACAGAATACATTTTTCAGTTCTTAAAACCTTGATAGCATTGTAATGCTGACCTCAAGTTATCCTAAGGGTAACCATTACCAGAAATGTACATGAAGTTGAATCTTATTGCATCATCTGGACTAGCTGTTTATTTTGGGTGTTAGTTAACTGGGAACAAGTTAACTAACACAAATCATCTTAACGGATCCAATCTATTCATTTATTACCTCTCTTAGCAGTGTCTTCTCCCCGTGTCCCTTTGCCTTCTATATAAAATCCTTTCATTCTGCCAATCCATTCCTAGCATTTGATAAGGTGGGGTGTTGTCTATGGAAGCTCATACTGCTCTGAACCAGTTAGTCTCGAAAGTGCCACCCTGTCCTACCTTTGGCCAGGAAGTTAAACTTTCAAGGTAACTGTGCCTCTCAGCATTTGGATATTACAAATGGACATGGCCTCAAACTATTATTGTGCTTTTCTGTTGGCTTAAATTAGCTTTATCCACTCTTCATATACATGATCTACCTATTTTCTCCCACATTAATCACCACTATCAACCAGATTTTTTGCTGTTAGCATCCCAGCCTGGGAACTTCTTCAACTGAAGGGAAAGACAAAAATTCTACCAATTTCACAGAAACTGAGATTTCATCTTTAGGACTGTAATTCTGGGGGAGGAGGATAGAATAGGTTCTGGCCCTTAGTCTATAAAGGCGCTAGCAATTTCTATAATAAAGAAGTGGTCTACATGCAGAAAATTGCACTTAGTTCCTTTAAGAATTGACAGTTTAAATATCCAATTTCACCTTTTTCTTAGCTTAAAATAATCAGATATGAAGAAACAATGAAGATCTGAATTTGTGGCACTCATACAATTTAAGAACTTTAATTTCTGAGAGTTACGTCCACAAGTTAGTGTAAATGGCAACACTATTTGCAATATCACTGCAGGAAAATGTTGGAAGAGTCCAGTTCCTCAATCTTCCCAAAATCCAGGATCTTTCTTTTCATGGAAATTCATGAAGGTAGAAGGAGACAGTCTAAGATATCATTCAAGAGAGTCTACTACCCAACACTTTCAGGCCTGAGGTGCCTAATGCAATATATTCAACTAAAAGTAATTTAATTTTTGAAAGGCACTAGTAGATTCTGTTCATTTTACTGGGGTAATTAATTTTCTTAATCAAATTTCAGATCAAGAACTTTTAGGCATTTAAATTCAGGTGACCAAGCCTAGCCAGCTGTGTGATTCAAGCAGCTCACGGTAAACAGACATGTATCCTAGTAGAAAACCTATTGTGTAATGAAAGTTAAGACAGACATTAGTCTTCAGATGATACACTTTTTAATCAATTTTGTCTTCATTTTCTTTTATTTTTATCTGGAGACTTTATCATTAAGCAGCTTTGTTACCAAGGGTCATGACAGAGACCCTGAAATGACAATAGCTCCAGCCACTCATTCATGCAAAATATTCTCACTTCAATGAACAAAGCTCTGATTCACTGCTTTCCCCCACTGCTACTCCAGGACCTACCCCCCC
>JAGPOW010000261.1:73605352-73620835 GCA_030014935.1 Caiman crocodilus | reverse complement strand
ACACACACACACACACACACACACACACACACACACACACACACAGAGTTCTCTCTGCTCCCAAAGCTGTTCAGTGAGGCAAATCAGAAGCGTGCAAGAAGGTAAAAATCATTTAAGATTAGGAGTAAAAAGGCTGCTACTACAGCACAAACTGCTGCCAGCACAGCCAGACCAACGTATAAAATGTATAGGTTAAGCTGACAGTCTTAAATACAGTGATCGGAGGCCATCTTAGCTGCTTCAAGTGACAGAAGGTGTTACTACAATACATCATTACCCTAGCAACTTTCACATACATTATCACTATAACAGTAATCAGCAGTTACAAGGCAGAAACCTTTTCTTCCATCTAGTCTTGATCATCTGTACAAAGGCAGCATTACAAGTTATATAGGAGATGCACCGCATAAAAAAGTAACACATTGGTAAGGAGTCCTGGCTTCCATCATCAGATGATTATAGCAAAGACAGTTCAGAAATTAGTCAGTTACACTCTTGCCAGCAGAAGGAAAAGAAATATGAGATATTACTTAAAGTATAGCTTTTAACATTAACAGAAAAAACTTTAACATCACATTATAAAGCCATTTCATAAGCTATTGAGAACATTATAATAAAAAGTTTAGGGATATTTTCTGCCTTAGAGGTTGCTGCAACAGATGTAAACTTTCTTTTCCTCTCTCCCACGATCAGTAAACCTCTCTCTCCAGACATATGCTGGGCACTTGAAGCAAGTGTGGACTGATCCTTCTCACCCTAGCTCTTTCAACAGGGAGGACGAAGGTGGGGGGATAATGCGAGTTTTTCACAAACTCACAACAACATACCACAAGCATTGGGCCCTGAAAAGCCAAGATTACGTCCACCTTTAAGGAGCTAGAGTCCCAAATTTGTCTTGAATAGTAGCATGTTGCTCTACTAGCCATTCTGGCAAACTAACATCTGCCTTCCTAACTTCATTAGAAAATTTGCTGGCCTAGAAACTTGAGGCTGGAATGCAAGTAAATAGTAATAAAAGTGACTTTCTTCTGAGACTTACCAAGCCTCTCAAGTTACCTCTCTTTTTATAGGTCTGCTGCTCTTTCAGTAAACAGTAACACAATTAATTGGACAACACTACTTATTTAACATTCCTTTTTTCTTGCCTTTTTTTTTTTTTTGGTTAAACTTGGCCTTGATGTGGCTACTGAAACATCCTGTCCTCTTGTTTTAGCCCTCAGTGTTTTAAAGTGCCTGTCTTCATCTGAATCGTGAACTTTTAAAGCAACAACAAAAAACCACCCAGCCAACAAGAGATGAATCTCAAGGACCTAGGTCTGCTGAAACCAGTGAGTCTCGACCAAGGAGCTGCAACTCCCTGGCCAGCCTCACCGGTGCCACACAAGCGTTCGGTGCACAGCCACAAGTCACAGGACAAAAAAAAACCAAAACAAAACAAAAAAAACAGGTTTTAAATATGGTTGTCGGCTCTAGCCTGGTTGGTCCAAGGACACAGGCGGACAAGGGTCTTTAGTTGGTCTAATAAAAGGGATCACTAAATAGTGGGGGGGGGGGCCGGGATTGTTCTTTGCAAGCTTTCCAGCACAGACACCCTTCTCCAGGCACTGGAGAGAGTCTGCCAGTTTCAAACAGCACATTTAAAAAAACCAAAAAACCCCCAAAATTGGGGTGGGGACACAACGAGACTTGCTGTGGGGAACAAATCAGCCAAAGAGGGGTAAAAAAAGGAGAGAAGAGGAAGGAGGATCAAGAGTCGGAGCTTTCTGAGGGTGCCTCCAGCCTACAAGGGGCACCTCCAGCCTGGCTGGGGGCATAGCGCCGACAGGAAAAGAAGTGAGGGAAAGAGAAGGAGGCTGTTTCCCGACTTGCTGAAGCCGAGCCCTAACTTGGGGCAGCCCCGGCTGGAGGGCAGAGGCTGCGGGTCGCGGCCCCTCGGTCCGGGGAGGGCGCTGGAGACCAGGCGGCGAGGGGAGGGGAGCGGAGAGCGGCAGAAGTTGCCTGGCGGCGCCCACTCACCGCTGTCCAGACGGGCGAGCTGCGGCAGGCGGTACGTGCTAAGCAGCAGGTCCAGCGGTGCCGCTGGCTGCTGCTGCTGCTGCTGCTGTTGCCCCCCGGGACCCGCCTCCGCAGCCACTGCGGCTCCCAGCTCCGGCGGCAGCTGCGCCTGGCCCAGGAAGCGCCATCCCAGCGCTGCCTAATCAACAGGGTGCGGGGGACGCCTGCGCAGCTGCCGCTCCTCCCCGCTCCAAAAGGGAAAGTGCCGGCCTGGCGGCTCCCTCCTCCCAGCCCGTCCCTCTCGCTCCCCCCTCCGACCGCCGGCGGGAGCTGCGCCGCCCTCGGCGCTTGGGCGCCGGCCCAGACGGGGCGCCCGGCCCCGCGCCTGCAGCGCCGGCTCGCTCCTTGTGCCGGCCGTCGGAGAACTGGGATCAAGCGGCTCCTCTCTGCCGTCCGGCCGGGGCTGGGTGGCCCTTCTGCTGCCCTCTGAAGGGCTTGTGGGGAAATCGGGTCACAAAATCACAGCAACAGGAGGGCTGGAAGGGACCTCAGGAGCGCATCCAGTCCCACCCCTGCTCAGAGCAGGAATTCCAGCTGTCCAAGCAGATTCGATGAATCAAGTCTGCTGGAGCGTGGCAATTGTCCGGCTCCAGCAGCCTCCTGTGTCTTCTGTAACAGTGTCCCTGCACTTAAAAATGGTGGTAGGGGTGCTTGAACTAAAGTTCATCACACGAGGTTTAGTTCAAACACCCCCATCACCATTTTGAAGTGAAGGGATGCTCATACAAGAGATGCAGCAGCATTTTAGAGTGGCTCTTGGAGCTGCTCTAATTAAAATGCTGCCTCTCCACCAACCATGGAGCATGTGTAGAAGTACCCATAGAGAAGCTAGGCTGGGGGGGGGGGGGGGTTGCCTTTGTGTTTAACCTACAAATTCATACAGGGTGCATCCCTGGCACTTCAATGCATAGACCACATCCATGTGCAGTCTTGCACTTGGTGTGCTCTGTGTAGGTGACAGTGTTGTAGATCCCATTCTCCAGGAGGGTCTTGAGCACCCTGCTGTCTCCTCATAGATGAAGCCAAGGATGCACTTCACAATGCCACAGCAAGCCTGGATGTTGTCACGCAGCACCTTCCTGTAGCGTTGATGCCACCTTTCCTGAGCCACTTGCTTCCCTTGCCACAACCAGCCATGTTATCTCAGCTTTCACTCCAACCTCTGTGTATAGGGCTGGAAGGGACCCCCAGAGGTCATCTAGGCCAAACCTCCCCCTGCCTGAGGCAGAATCAGCCCTCTCCAAACCATCCCATACAAATAAAAACAAGGTAGAACCATGGGTAAATGATGATACACGACCAGGGTGACTGTGAACTGGGGTGTCTTGAGATCTTCTCAAGTATGTAGCAGGGTGCTCTGCACTGTGAAGCAGGCAAACAATATTCACAAGATAAAGCTAAGGATTTCAACAACTGCTCTGTTGTTTTTCTGGAGTCAAAAAACCAAAAGTGTGAAAACCAAGAGCTGGCATTTTCTGAGAGGTGCCTCCAGTCTACGATTGTGAACCGCTAGCCTAGACCAGTGGCGCTCAGCTTTTTTCCTTGACAGACTGGATAGACAATGCCCAGTATGTCCGCAAGTCAGATCCTACTGGTGGTCCCAATCTGACTCTCAGGGCAGGTGCAGCAGGCACCATGTGGCAGTATGAAGGAGGATTGGGGGGTAGGGGGACAGGAAGCAGCCCAGTCCCACAGAGGGGAAGATGATGTGGCCCAGCCCCAAGCCAGTCCCATGGGGGTGGGGAAGGAAGGGGGCATAGCCCACTCCCAACCTCAGCCCAGCCTTGGCCCCAATACAGTCACAGGAGGAAGAGGGTATGATCCCGCTCCAGCCAGCTGTGTGGAATTTGGGAATTTGGCACAGGGAAGGGAGGCCATATTAATAGCAACCGTTCACCCACCACCAAATTTCCCACTCTTTGGGAGCCCCGCAGTCCAGATGAGATGGGTCCCCGAGTCATATTCAACCTGGGGGCCGGAGGTTGAGCACCCCTGCCTAGACCCATCCATAAGACCCCCTCAGAGTGTTGATGTATGTATGACCTATTTGCAAAGGTAGAGGTAGAGAGATGTGGTTTTTTTGTATCATGGTGCTCTGCATGGACTCCTCCCACTTCAATACTGTTTTACTGCAGTCTAAAGGGCATTTTGTTCCATTCTGCAGTAGCTAAGTTAAACCATGCAGCTGGGTTTGCCTAATGTCAAAAGTAAATTCTACATCTGGAAAGATAATGCTATTAATTTTACAAAGCATTTGACCCTTACAAATGTTCAAAGTGCTAGCCTCCAGTGAATTTCCAGATATTTTGCTTGGAAAAACAGAGCTGTGAAGAAAACATACGCTCGTGCAAAATAAACAATATATATTTGTTTTCCTTAAGTGTGCATTGTAAGTGCTTCAAACAGCACACTGAGATGTCTTCATACACTGGAGATACATACTGACTACTTCTCTCTGAAGTTAAGGCAAGCAGAAAGGACCAACAGAGCTCCCTGAGTACAGCTTAGCATTTACAGGGTTTTGTTCCTTTTATCATAGTAATTTGAGCCAGTAATTTTAATGAAACCTTTCTGCTATTTAAGTCAGAATAGGAGATTTCGCTCATAAATTTACCACCATATTGGGAAAGGTATCCAATTAAAATACAATATCTAATTAAAATATAAATTATTTCTATTTGTGTTTGTGACAACATGAATATTCAGGGCATAGGAACAATAGGAGTTAAATTAAGACATTAGATTTATTATTACTACTTATAAAAGCATTACAGCATTATATATTTAATGACAGATGGGTCACAGCATAAGGTATTTGTGTAGTCACATTTTGATTTTGATTATTTTTGGTAACTTGTGTTTTACTTAATGTTGAGACTCTTCACAATAAGGTCCCCACCTTGCTGGGCAGTGGAGATTTTAAAATTCATTAAAAAAAAAACAAAATCATGAAACCAATTTTAAGGCAATAGATTGTATTCCGATAATTTGACTGTGTTCACAGTGGCAGAACTCTGATTTTATTAATTGGCTATGGGGCCTGTTAAAATTAATATATTTAAGACTGTATCACTACCTCCATTAAAAAAAGTATTTTTCAATGCTTTTTAACATAATTCTAGAAGTCCATTTACAAGATCTCTCCTTGGGATCTTTCATGAATAAATTTACTATAGTTATGATTTTGATCCAGACTGACCAGTCTTTGCATTACTCAGTAAGAAGATGGGAGTTTTCTTCCTCTCTCATGCCTCTCCATGGTCACAATTACAGTCCTGGCTACCTCCTAATACTCCCTGGACTCTAAGCAACCTGAAGGAGGCAGGGCCATACATGAATCTGTCTCCTCTTCCCATCTGGGACTACAAACGTGAGTGGTATCGGGAACATTATGGAGTAAAACCCTGACTACATACTTTGTTCCTACTGCGTATGTGGGTTTGTACCCATCATCTTAGCATGAGCCTGTACCTTCATTATACAATTATATTATTGCATAATTATAAATCATATGATTATACAATCTGGACCTGTTTATTCAGAGTCCTGATTATAGTTATGAATAGCTATCATTCTCTGATCTCAGTTACCGTGCTTGTATGTATTTATTGGCAACCATCATCAGCAACCCTTCACAGTTGAGGATGATTGTCTTCCATGATTGCCTTATCTGTGGCTCTGAAGATGGCTGATGAGACCAATTTGGGATTGACAGGCTCTGCTAGTGATCCATGTCTGGCCCTGCCTCCTTAGGCACATGTTTCTGTGCAGGGTGCATAGCTCTGGATCCTCGATTCAGTCTGCAACATGGTGTTTCTGCTGCTTCCCCTTTTCCACCTCTCGTCATCAGTGTATAGAAAGCCAGGGACTTGCTGCTACTTTATGGGAGAAGGGGCCTAGGTAGAGCCCCAGGTGGAGAGAAGCTGTGAGGGAGAAAGCTACAGGAGAGCTGGCCTGAGGAACTATAAGTGCTTACTGCAGAGCTAGTTGGCTTTTCTTCTTGCTCAGATCTGACAGGTTCAGTGAAAGGAGCCTGTAAGGCAGCGTTTCTCAACCTTGTTAGACTCAAGACACCCCTTGTCAGATTCAAGTCATCCCTCAGAAGCTCTTAAAAATAATAGAGCAGTTTGAAATCTCTAGATTTATCTTAGAAATTGCTTGAGTATTTACACATCTAACAGTGCTAATATTGCATGCCCCTTTCCCCTGTGCCCCCATTACTCTTAAAAATATCTTGTGGTACCCTGGTTGAGAATCACTGCTGTAAGCTATGACAGACCATGGCTGGACTTGATGTCTTCTGGGACTTAAAGTACCTTTCTAGCAAGAACAATTGTTAAATGTGTTCCTGGTTAGCATACTTTGAATTCCAGTATAGATAGGGCTTCAAAATGTGACAGAAAGATGGTGGCTTCATGTAATCCTCACAAAAGTATGTGTCATTGTCTGGGGAGAAAGAAGTCATTCTATCTTATATTGGGGGATGGCTATTGTTAATTTCTCTTTGAAGGTTTTGAGTACACACAAAACAGAAACCTGATGTAATATTTAGATGTTTCATTTACTTAGGTCATCTTCAAGCAGTCTTTGTACATTAAACACTTTCAGATTCTGTTTCGTCTCCCACAAGTGATCTTTTAAATATCTTCTAACTTCTGAAATTATAATCTATTTTTATTACTTTATCTTCACAGGATGTAAATGTGATATTTTTAAAAGATGACACTTTTAAACACTTAAATTCTGACTAAAACTGGTCTATTTCCAACCAACTAGACCTATTGCATGTGATCAGCATTAAAGATGAATTTGAATATTTGAAAGTCCTATTTTATATGAACCAAGGGTATGGCTATATATGGCACATGGCAGCACTGCTCTAACTGTACACCCTCATTCCTTGAACTGGAAGCACTATGGCAAATTAGCACATGCACAGTGCTAAATGGACAGGACAGTGCTGGTTCTAGTTCCGGAGCCGGTGGGTGTGGAGCTGGCTTGGCAGGTCTCAGCCCCATACTGTCCTGCACCACATAGACAAAGCCCTATCTTGCTTTACCTGAACATTCTCTAATGAGATTTCAGTGCTACATACATAGTGTCCAAATCAGAAATGCAAATAAATTCCTGCCTATTCTAGTGCTGTTTGGTTTGCTTAGTGCATCTGGCAGTGCTTTCTGAATAGGAATTTGTCTCCTGCTCAACAAGGAAGGCCTCAGTCCTTCAGCTAGCAAAACCTCCTGCACTAGTATACAATAGAGGTCAATAGAGCGCCAAAGAGAGATGAGGTTCGTCCAGAACCAGGGACTCATTCAACCACTTTTCCTTATTGTTTGTGTTTGAATCATTCCCACATCAGCAGAGGAGATGTAATCTTTACAACCTGGAAATCGTGGCTGTAAAACTGCAAGCAGTGGCAGGAGAACTCAGTGGAAGATACAACACCTAAAATTATTTTTAAACTCATTTTTTTAAATTTACTATATTTCTTATTGATGGCATCTCTTATTCCCCAACATGTCTGTAAGACAGGCTATAACATCTTAAGAAGACCATTGGCTATTAGCTACAAAATCTTTTGAAAAACATTTCATAACATCATCAAGCTCCATCTAAATTAGGATTTGAAACAATGGTAACACCTTTCCAGTACAAATTGTTTTATGCATGCTCCTGGTAATGCTTTTTATTTTTTATTTTGAGCACATGCATGCCAACTGAAATAACATCTTGGAATGATCTTGCAAAGTTCTAAATACTAACAACTCCAGTGGAAGTCAGTATTTGTCACAGATAATTATCACTTCTGGAAATCAGACCCTAAATGCTAATTTGTTGAAGTAAACCAAAAGTATCTAGTGTAGTTAATTTTCATGCCTGATAATAGGAGAAAGAAGCTTTTTCTTACTTTCTTGGTAAAATCCATTATAAAGAGAGCCTTGCTGCTAGTCATGTCCGTGATCTTTGCTTGTAGATTTCTTTGAAAAGCCTCTAGATACAGTGTATAAACACCACATAAATCCCAGGGTGTAAAAAGGGTCCCCCGCTCTTTATTTCAAATTCCCCCTTAAAACGGATTTATTCTACAAGCTCCCTCAATGTTGATTGGTACATCTTTAGCAGTTCCAGTGTCTATAGTATGATTTCTAACTACATGAAGAATGCCTCCCTACAGGACTGTGTCTTCTCAGTGTTACCAGTAAGAGTGCTCAGCACCAGAAGTGGGGTTCAAGTTGTTCCTTGCCCTTTGATGCAGAAGCGGAAAAACTCAGAGGTGGAAGCCTCCTCACTTTGTGCCTTCCTCCTCTGGATTTGGGCCAGGGATGATCACAATATGTAAATCTAAAGAAGGCATTCATTCTACTACCTCAAGAGAACAAACTACCCAAAGGAGAAAGGGCAAAGCTGGGCCCTGCCCATCCTACTTCTATACTAAATGACCTGGTTTGCCAAGGGCAACAGAACTTTGCACCTTGCAAATTCCTGCTGTGCCAGGGAACTAAAGTATTGCATCTCCTTAATGTGAGTGGCCAAATGCCAGATTCTGGCCCATAACTGAGAAAGGACAACATGGTGGGGAAGAATCCAGAAAAATGGGAAGTTCAATGTTCTAAATACTTGTTAAGATGCTGAAAACATTCTGAGAAAGTATTTCAAGTGATGAACCAAATTTAGCTCTTAGTGGATGCACCTACACATGCATTTAATCCAGCCTAGAATTACTCTGCAGTAAGACTGCAGAGTAAGGGTTTTTGGGTAGGTGTCTACATACGTGAGGATAAGGGTTAAAATTTGCTGCTAGTTCCCTGCAGCTCTGCAACGCGCCCCTGCCACCACTGGGGCAAGTTCCAGGTTCCAGGCTGCAGGCTCTGGCTGCAGCTGCCAGCACCCAGCAGTCATCTTTAAAAGTCAGGCCTGCTCTCTGTTCCCTGGCCTGTTTCTTTCAGCACATGGCAGTTTTGTTCATGCCCACTCTGCCTTCATATAGTATGGCTGCTCCAGCCCTTGACCCTGGTAGTGATGACCAGCGTCCTGCGATCCTGCTGGCCACTGCCCCTGCGCTGCTGGCCTGCTGCACCAACCGCCACCTGGTCCATGGCCGTCTCACCCTGCTCAGTTCCCCAACAACCAGCAACCACCTACCTGTCTGCAGTGCACTGTTCCAGCGCCACCACTGCTACCACACAGCTGCTGCCACCACGGATGCCAACAAGGGGCTTCAGATGCCACTGCCAAGGCTGCTTTAATCCTCCTAGACCTCCAGCCCTGCAGCTTTTGGGCCTGTGGCTCCAGCCAGCGCAGGTGGCGGCACCTTGTCCAGCAGACCTGGGACAATGAACACGGACACATTCGGGATACATTCTGGCTGACCCGGGCCACCTTTGGGGACCTGCTCCAGCCCCACCTGGATCAGGAGGACATCAACATGTACCTGAATGGCCCTAACACTGCTGAAGCTGGCCACACCTATCAGCCTCCGGTATGTGGGACAACCTGTTTGGTGTGGGCAAGGCCACCTGGAGATGTGTGAGGGAGGCCGTCCTGGAGATGTGTGGAGCCCTCCAGGATGTGCTGGGACAGACCATGTTCTGCCTCCACATCCCCCTGGCAATGGTGGCAGGGTTCTATGCACTGGGCTCCTGCCAGTGTATCAGGGCCAAGGATGGGACCCACATCCATCACTTGCCCACCCCATGGAGACTACCCGTATTACAGCCACAGAGGATTGCACTTCACGGTCCTGCAGGCCATTGTGGACAACCAGGGCACATTCACCCATGTGAGCACTGGCTGGGCAGGCAGCATGCACAACGCCCACATCTTTTGTAACTCTGGCCTGCCAGGACTGGTGGAGAGTGGGTGCTTCATGCTGGGGGTGCCATACCTGCAGCTGGGCACTGTTGTGGTCCCACCCTGCTCATCAGTGACCCTGCCTACCCACTCCTGTCCTGGCTGGTATGGCTCTATACTGGCCACCTGGACCCCATCAGGCCCACCTTAATCACTGCCTGGGCCAGACCCGAGCCCTGGTTGAGTGTGCCTTCAGCCACCTCAAAGGCCGCTGGCACTCCCTCTCTGCCCACCTTGAGGTTGCTGAGAGGAACCTCCCCTGGGTCATCGTCACAGCTTATGTGCTGCGTAACATATGCGAGGGGCAGGGACAGCTGCTCTGTGAGGCCTAGGTGGAGGATGCCTGGCGGTGGGAGCACCACCTGTGGTGACAGTGATGGGTCCCCCCTGCCAAGGCACCAGGACAGCCACACACCTGCCAGTGGGGCCCAGAGCACCAGGTGCGGGAGGCTCTAGTGAGCACTTCCTCCAGCACTCCCTGCTCTAGCCCATCTGCCCTTCCACCCACACACCTCCTACCCCCTGCCCAAACCCGGCACCCCTTTCATGGCAGACATGTGTCCAAAGTAAAAATCTTTATTCCTCTTGCATCACACACCCCATCTCTCCCCTCAACATACAGAGCCCCCTCCCCCAACACAGAGAACTGTCCTCCTTCCCTCTCCAACAAGAAAAGCCCTACCACCACCCACCCCACTCACCAACAATAAAAAACCCTCTTTCCAGTGAAAACTATATAAAAAGTGGGGGGGAGTTAGTGTCCCAGAGTGGGGGGCCATGGTGTGGGGGACATCTAGGGGGCAGAGCCTGGGGGCAGGCAGCCAGCACCCTGGACTCAGGCTGTTAACCCATGGGTGCATACAACACAGCATGTGAAGGAGGTGGAGAGATCGCCCTGGGGCAATGGCAGCTGCTGGCCCTCTGGCACAGGCAGCTCCTCCTCTGCCAGGGGCTCTCTGTGGCCAGCAGGGCTGGTATAGGGTCCTATCCCTGCTGCTGGCTGCTGTGGCTTCACGCCCCTGCAAGGAGCCAGGGCAAGCAGCTGGCCTGGGCCTAGGCTGGGGGGCAAGGGGTTTGGTGGAGGCAGATCCGGGGTGGGGGCTGGGCCTGAAGCCTCCTGCCAGCTGGAGGTGATGGAGGACCTCCTCCCAGGCCCAGGAGGGGGCCTGCTGCAGGGCAGTGGTCATCTTCCAGGAGTCCTGCAGGGCTAGATACGGGGGCTGGGGAGTGGCTGGCACAAATGAGACTACCAGGCCCAGGACAGTGTCCAAGATCCAATGGTGCCCAGGTTTGAGGGGTGTGGGGCTCCTGCATAACTGTGACAAGGAGTTGGCCGCACCTGTCCTCCCTGCAGGGGGCCTCTCTGGGAAGGTGTCCCGGAGTCAGCCTCCTGTTGTGTGTGCCCCTGCTGTGTGCTGTTTGTGCCCTGCCACTCCTGATCCTCATGGTGCCCCAGGTACACCTGCACTCTTGGTTTGGGACCTTGAGCTATGACAGTATGGGGGGCAAGCCCGGGCTGCCCCACAACCTCGACTGCCACCTGAAGAGCTACACGTGGCAGTGCTACATGTCCTTGCCCCCTGCTGCTGAGGAGGTCATTGCTGCCTGTGTTTACATGTTCCATGGGTTGAGAGGCCTGTGCCAGCCCAACTGCACACATTTAAACTTACATAATAGATCTTTAAACTGGTATAAAAAAGAAGCAGACAGATTAATCTCCTTCACTGAAATAATTCTTCCATGACAGAAATCAGGGTTAAAATTACACCAGTGTAAATTACATAGGCGTTGTCTGTTCAGTTTAATCTAAAGTAGCTTCTTGTTCAAAGTAAACAACCTATAATTGCCCTCTATTGCATGCAGCTCTTCGGGAAAATTTATATCTGCCTGCTTCAGATCCTGGTATAATTTACATCAGTATACAAAACAGATATAAAAACACTAGTGTAAACTTGTAGTCTAGCTGGACTCTGTGCTTTTTCTTTTCTTGCTCAGTCCTCACAGTTACTTCTGTTCTGCTTTCCTGCTCACTGGCATTACAGAACAATATGAACTCTTTAAACTGGGAAAAAGAACTAAAATCAAAACCATCCAAGAAAGTAGGTTTAGTGACCACCTAAAGAACTAGTCATCTAATGAGGTCGTATCCAACCTAGGCTGAAATCAAATTATATTGGAAGCCTTAGGAATTTTCTGAAGTGGTCTCTTAAGCCAGTAGGGCTCCTTCTGAGGCTGCTCATTGTATCAACAGTCTGATGAGGTGGGAAAGAAAGAAAGACTTTGACTTTTAAGAGGCATTTATTCCAGGGAGGGTGACCCATCGGGACCAGTAGAGGGTAGGTACAGGCTGGCCCAAACACCTGGGCCTCACAGACGTGGTCCTGGGCTCACAGCCTGCAAGGCCTGCCCATACATTCTCAAGCAAAACCCACCCTAGCGAGCCAACACACTATTTACATATTTAAATGTCCGCCAGCGGAGACCCCCACAGGGGGGTTCTCAGCGGTCGACCCGCATGCAGCACAGTCTGAGGCCTCGGCCCACTGGACGCATTGCTGCAGCCGGAGCAGCCGGGGGTGTTACAGGGCGAGGAGCAGGTGCCCTGCCTCAACTCGGCAGAGCACCCCCCCGAGGGCCCAGCATTCCTCGAAGGCAGGCACCGTCCGCCACAGGACTGCGTGCTCAAACTCGAGGGAGAGGCAGGTCTGCACCAGCAGGCGGAACAGCTTCAGGGCGTCGGCCATCCCGGTCCTGGCAAGCCGGTTTCGTCGGCTCTTCAAGGTGGCCATCTTGGCCTGGCCCAACAGAAAGTTGGCCAGGCTGACCACGGCCCACTCCGATGCCCGGTAGGGGAAGGAGTGGACGTAGACATCGTCGGACAAGTCCCGGCCCAGCGCCCGAAGCAACGCGCCCAGGGCGGCAAAGAGCGGCTGAAGCTGGGGGCAATCGAGGAACGCGTGGCATATGTCTTCGTCCGGCACCCCTGGGCAGAAGGGGCAGGCCGCCAAGGCCGCCGGGTCCAGGTGGCAAACGAAGGTGCCGGTGGCCAGGATGCTGTGCACGAGTCACCACTGCAGGTCACCGGTCTTCTTGGCGGTGGGCGCCTTGTACAGCGTATGCCATGCCAGGGTCCCGGGCCGCGCCAGGCGCCGCTGCCACACAGTGTCAGGGCAGCTGGCCAGCACCTGGGCATGCCGGGCTTACACCACCCACAGGTAGAGGCCCTTGCAGGGCAGGGTACCAAAAGGGCAGCCTGCCTCGCTGCTGGGGGGCACCGGGAGCCAGAGCAGCGTGATGGGCCGCTCGGCCAGCTCGCCGAGGACTGCGGGGATGAGGGGCAGAGGCAGGAAGGTGTCAAGCACGGCGTCTGCGGCGGGCAGGGCCCGGTGAGCCCGGAGATGGGCTTCCAGGGCGGTCGCCACCTCCACTGGGAGGGCACCCCTGACGGTCTGCAGAAGACGGTCCGCAGTGCGGACGGAGCGCAGCACCAGCCAGGTGGCTAGGGCCTCGGGGGACAGCCACGCCGACCGATCAGGGTCCAGAAGATGTTCCAGGCAGATGGTGCATGCCTCGATGAGGGCCACCGCGAGGCTGAAGGAGGCCAGGTTTGGCACGACTCGCTGCAGGGTCGGGTTGTAGAGCAGCAGCTCCCAAAGCAGGTGCGGGAACCGCAGGTGCCTGGCCTGGGAGCAGAGCTGGAAGGCCACTCGCCAGGCCTGCACCATGCTGTGGTAGAACAGGGGAAGGACCACCCCGTTCAGGAAAACGAGGTCCAGCAGGAACAGCTCCCGGTCCAAGCCGAGGCCCCCGACCAGTCGCAGGAACCGGTACACCAGCAGTCCCCATAGGAGGTGGCTTTTGGCGTACAGGAGCCGCTGGAGGGCCTGCAGCCGGTAGACAGCCACCCAGCTGGCCAGGCCGACCAGGCCTTGGCCCCCTTCCCCTGTGGGCAGGTAGAGGGCGGCTCAGGAGAGCCAGTGGCGTCCATCCCACAGGAAGTCGACCAGGAGCCGCTGCACTCTCCAGGAGCTCCAGCAGAGGGTCCAGCACCATGCAGCAGTGCCACAGGGTGGCCGCCACCAGGTTGTTGGCCATGAGGACCCGGCTGTGGTAAGAGAAGGTGGGCAGGTGCCAGCGCCAGCGCTGCAGGTGGGCCTCCACTCCCTCCGCCAGGCCCTCCCAGTTGCCGGCCGCAAAGGCCGGCGGCCCCAGGAACACGCCCAGGGCTTTGAGGCTGTCCCAGTGCCAGGCGAGGCCTCCCAGCAGGTCCGAAGGCGGCGTGCTGGCCCACGTCCCCAGCAGGAAGGCATCGCTCTTGCCCCAGTTGATGCGGGCCGAGGCGGCGAGCTCGTAGGCACGCTGGCAGTCCACCAGGGCCCGCCCGTCCTCCTGGTTGTCCAGGAAGACTGTCATGTCGTCCATGTATGCTGTTAGCCGGAGCGGGGGGCCAGCAGCTGGGCCCAGCACCGATGGCAGGGCGAGGCCGGTCAGGCGACATTGCAGCAGCGGCTCGATGGCCAGGGCGTACAGCATGCCTGACAGGATGCCGCGCTGCACGGGGAACGGGGAGAACAGCGCACCGTTCACCTTGAGGAGGGCGGAGGCGTCGTGGTACAGGGCCCGGAGCGCCATGGTGAAGAATGGCCCAAAGCCAAAGGCCTCGAGGGTGCCGAGCAGGTACCGATGGTTGACACGGTCGAAGGCTTTCTCCTGGTCCAGGGAGAGGACGCCGACGTTGAGGCCGAAAAGTTCCGTGGCCACAAGCAGGTCCCGCAGCAGGAACAAGTTGTCCTGGATGATCCTGCCTGGCACGTGGTAGCTCTCCTCAGGCCCGACGACGGAGGCCATGACAGTGCGGAGGTGGTTCGCCAGCGCCTTGGCCAGGATCTTGTAGTCGGTGCACAGGAGGGAGATGGGCTGCCAGTTCTTCAGGCAGCCGAGGTCCCCCTTCTTGGGCAGCAGGGTGAGCATGGCTCGGCAGCAGCTGGTTGGCAGGGTCCCGGTGGCGAGGCTCTCGCGGAAGACGCAGAGGAGGCTGGGCCCGAGGAGGGGCCAGAAGGCTAGGAAGAATTCCACGGGCAGGCCGTCCAGGCCCAGGGCCCTGCCCAAGGTGAGCCCCTCCATCACGGCCTCCAGCTCCGCCAGGGAGAGCTCGCGCTCCAGGGCCTCAGCCTGTGAAGCGCCCAGGCGCGGAAGATCCCGATGCAGCTCCTGGGTGGCCTGCGGAGAGACGGGCTCGGCCGCAATCAAGTCCCGGCAGAAGGCGACAGCGTGCTCCCGCACCTCACCCAAGTCCGGGAGCAGCCGGCCCTCCGGGGACCAGAGGTGGTCCTGTTGTGCTCCAGCCCAAGTGTGGATTCGTTGCCCGGTATACAAAGCCAATATCAATACCAGGAGGTGGAAGGTTGAAAGAAAAAAAGCTTTTATTGCCAGCAATAAAGGTGCAAGATAGCAAGCACACCAATCAATATTTCTAATCATCCTTTATACTAAAATCTACAAGCATAATATTCAGTGATTGGTTACAGGTAAATGATGTAAAAAGTTTTCTACTGAGCATGTCCCTTTACCATGTAC
>JAGPOW010000261.1:73585028-73605252 GCA_030014935.1 Caiman crocodilus | reverse complement strand
GGCAAACGGAGCTGCCAGAGCCCAGGGGAAAAATGCCCAGAAAGTGGGGGGAAGGGGCGGGGAGGGGGTCCCCAGGGACAGGGTGGGGAGAGGCAAGGGTTTTGGGAGGGTGGGAACAGGAAAAGCGGGGCATGGAGTGCAAGGAATGCAGAAAAGTCACCCGAGCTCCGAAGGGCTTCACCTGTCGGCAGCCATCTTGGAAGAAAGAGAAAAGAGCTATGAGTAAACATTAACTTCAGGTAAAAGACTTTGACTTTTAAGAGGTGTTTATTCCAGGGAGGGTGACCCATCGGGACCAGTAGAGGGTAGGTACAGGCTGGCCCGAACACCTGAGCCTCACAGGTAGAAGAGGATTATACACTAAAATCCAATCATGTACACTCTTCATATACAAGAACAATCCAGTTGTCACATAATGAAGGCCTGTAAATACAAAAGCAGATCTAATTTCAATTTAAAAATATGGAAAGAAATTAAATTATAAAGTATAGTATTTGTGTATATACAGTAAAGTGGCTGAGTTTCAATACTTTTGATAGTAAGGTTTGTACAGTGAGATCACCTAAATTTAGGGGATCGCTAAAGAATGAATTTCAGACTATCAGATTCATTTTAATGTCTTTGTTTATTTTCTTACAGTAGTTAATATTTTCTGAAGTAAGAGAAGTAGAGGTGAAATGTCATTGTTTGCAGCAAGTACGCTTTTTCTTACTTCCATTTAGATCTACCACATCAAAGTCATGCAATACATAGGTTTTCTGCAAAATAAATAAAAGCAAGCATGTCATTTAGACCAGTGAAATTGTGTAATAATATAAATACTCTGTGTAATAATATGAATGCCTGAAAGTTATACATATGCAGAGCCATATGGAAGCCTTTATTTTTTTTTATATTTTTATTTTAGATAATACTTGATTCTGTCAGTGAATATATCTGTAGTGATGAAAAGTCCAATAAGGCTCAGCACACTTTTTCATGGAGCTTTCTAATACAAAGGGCATGTCAGATGCACAAGGAAGTGATGTACTTCATTAATATCTTTCCTGTGTACTGAACATTGAAAAGTGGGAAATTTTGTCTTCTGAGCTGACACTGCAAATCATATGAGCTAATGTAAAACTTTACTTACCCAAATCGTTCAAATTCATGTAGGTGATCCCATAGACTACAAGTATAAATAATTGTATTTATTCTTTATTCTTATATATAAAAAATTTCAGGCAAAGCCTATAAGAGAAGGCATGTAAAGGTAAGGCCATGGTATAGTGTCAGCACCCAGTCTTGTGTAGATGCAATGGTCATGGAGGAAATTCTTTGTTCAATTTTTTCCCAGTTAGCATGTTTCCATCTGAATTTAGCCCTTGTATCAGCTGTGAATTTAACTATGCATCAGATTTATGGCATCAGTGGGCACATCTACATGAGATGCTACTGTGCAGTCATTACTGTGCATTTATTTAATATTTGTATAAACAAGTACTAAATAAATGTACAGTAACCTGAGTTACTGCACAGTAGTGCCAAATGTATTTTTTGTGACTGACCGTGCAGTAGCATTGCATCACAGTTTTTGCCATGAGATGCTACTGTGCAGTAGTATCAGGCTATTGTGCAGTGAACATCTTGTGTAGATGCACCCAATGACAGATATCATGATAGTTTTATGATATGCACAATAATCCATATTCATTTTTGTTTCTTAGTCAAAGTAAGAAGGGATTTTATGCTCTAGAATCTGAATCTTCAAAGGTACCAAGGTGCAAATTCTATCAATACTTCTCATATTTGATAGCAAAAAATAAACAAACTCATAAAAATCAGTTATCTGAATTGTCAGGACTTTCATGTACAATAATAGGAAGTATTATAAATTCCCTCATCTTTAAGAAACTAGACTACTTTCACTTAGTTCTACCTCCCACTGGTAGAAAGCTCAAAAGAAAGCTTCTGGAAGCAGAAGGCGCATGCATACTGCTGCTGGGGTAGTGTACTGCAGGTGGGCTGGGGCAGCCAGGGATGTGCCAGTTCAGTAATATCCCCTGAGCTCCCAAGGATCCTAAAGAGAAACTTAAACTGGTAAAAGCATTGTAAAAGATCAGCAGTGTGAAAATCACCTCGCCCTTACTCAGGAATACATGTCCTTGAAATGCAGGGGGCTGCAATGAATTTGGAGTACCATTTGCTCCCTATGGTGACTTTGGCTAGGGGCATCAAAGCTTCTAAACTCATATTCCCATAAGTGAAATAAACATGTCTAGGGATTGGTTTTCAGATGACTTGAGCCTGAAGAGATCCAGTTGACAAAAGTGGGAGATGCAGGTGCTCAGCTCCCTTAAAAAAAGGAATCAATCTCTTGATTGGTTAAGAAGAAAGTGAATTATTGTGACAAATTCAGTACTGTTAAATAATTCTGCTTGACAATTCTTTTTAAACAAAAACATCTCAAAATATACATATATTCACATGACTGATTATAATTAATTCAGTCTTAATATCAATAAAACCATCAAAATAGCATTTCAAAACAGTAACATATTTATTTACTTTTTGTAAAAAGATAAATATCACATCACAATGGTTTTCACCTACTGCCCTTCCTTGAGGCAAATCAGGTAAACTGAACTGGGCTGATAACACTAAAAAGAAAAATCAAAACCAGCTATGCAGTGTACTGCTAGCAAACACCTCAACTTCAAGCTTCAGAGAAGCTGGACACTGAATCCCAGAATGAGTTCAGAAACTGGGACAGCATGGAGACATTAAAAACAGCTGAAAATTCTCTGCTTTCTAGTCTTTTTTTGCCTGGTAGGTTTATCAAGCTACTAATGATAGACAGGGAAATACATACAGTTAACTGGATTCACCACATTCTTCTCTCAACCTAGCAATAACAGCAGGCACATGCACATGTTTGGGTGTGCACATGTGCACACACAATCACACATGGTACACTATGGGGATAAGCTGCAAAAAGAGTTATCTGCCTACTTAATCCATTTTAGTGATAATCTTCTTGAAGAGGGTAATTTTTCTGGCATCCAATGAAATAAATTATAAGATGACTGAAAAATTAACGTTTCTTACACTACACAGGATAATTGAATGGCAAAATTGGGAAGTATGAAAGAGTATGAAAATAGATTTCACAATATAAAAATTAGCTTGTCTAAGGAAGCTTTTTTTTTTAAAGTTTCAGGGAATTTTAGGAAATACAGACATTTCAGGTAAAATTGTTCTTCTACGTCCTAGAACAAGGTTTGAAAAAAAAAGTTGTTTTTCCAAGTTAAAAATTACTTAGTAGCAAGTAAACTCAGATTGCATAAAAAAATAAGATTATTCCAATTTATTCTCATTTTAGGTTACAGGAAGATTGCCTGTGCCTTTACTGAATTTTAGGAGATATTTGCATTATTATCAAACATGAAAGCCTTGAGGAAAAACATACCACGTTTTTAATGGCAAATTGTGAAATGTTGCTATGGAATGAGAAAATAATGATATTTTAAAAAATGGATTAAAAGGGAAAAACCACAAATTGGTGCCTCGTTGTTTGAGAAGACAATCTGGCTTAGAGCTAAAGTTGTCCCATGAGAACAGATTATGAGATATATAAAATAATACAAAGAAGTTTTACACTCAGTACCAAAAAAAAGAATGGCGTGGAACATCCATTATCGCAGTTGTAAATTAAGTGGGCTTTCTTTCAACACTGGCCTTCTCTCTGGGGGGAAAAAAACTCATGATCAAATACTACCTTTTCCAAATGACAGTATAAAGGATAAAATGGAATGAATCACAGAGATTCAGAAAATGAAGCCACTGAAAGATCCCTGTTCATTTTCTACAGAAAGGAGAAAGTGTGTAGTGAATATGGCACTGAGCTGCTTGAAGTGAAAGGGTTGTATCATGTTTATGGCAATAAATGACTGGCAAACTGGATTCTAATCTCTGCTTAAAAGCATTACTGGGTAAGTTACATAAACAGAAGCTTTCAGAGGTGACCATCCCATGTTTCTTATTGTTTTAACATTCAACTTGCAATACCTGGGGTCTGATTTTTAGAAGTGCTGAACACTTGCATCTCCAAATGAGGCCTTTCTGCTCTGAGTATATCAAGTGTACATGTGTGCATGTTTGTGGGTGTTATATTACACACACACAGAGGCCCAAGACTTTATTTTATTTATTTAATCTCTATGCCTTTGTTCCCCATGCATAAAATGGAGATAATGCTTTGTCACATGACAGGAGTGCTAAAATACTTTGACTAATATTTATTAAGATTTAAGAGATTACAATCAAAACACCTCAGAAAAGACCAGGAATTAAATAATTCTTTAACTAGTATGGGGTTTGGATGGAGTAAAGTTTATAATGCATGACATGTCAATGACTGGCAATAAAAAAAAATACAGCAGAGTTGCTCATTCCACAGGCACTTTCCATCCCACGCACTAAAGAAGGTGCAGGGAGATTATGGAAAATAGTATATGGTCATACAATTGAAGTCAACATCATAAGTACAAACAAAGGGATCAAATTACTGGTGCATAGATGACCTTAACTCTGTCATTTGCTTTTTCTGAATGCCTGACTTGTCAAATTTAAGTTCTTTTAACATTAATTTGGGGGTAAAGTTAAATGTAATAAGATTAACACATTCTGAATTCATAGTCTTTCATATTTCGTTATATAAAATAAGTATTTATTAAATTATTAATCAGAGTTCTGATCATATCCAATCATAGCATTGCATTAACCAAATTACATTCAACTGTTAGGTTTGACACATTACTCCCACCATCAGTAAAGAAAAACTTTTGGGTAGAAACATCAAGTTGGATTTTCCATGTTCTTTGTTCAGTTAAACAGATCCCCTTAGTATCATATGAAGTTGTTTTGATGGTTAACCACTTTTCTGGGGAATACAGAACAGAGTAGTTACTACTATGCTTCCAGAAATGGCAGCTGCTCCTGGTATTATTTTGTTGGGCACAGTTTTTCTCTTTCTGTCACTTAGAAAAAATAAAGATACCAAAATCCAACAGAGACCACGCTGAAATAGAGACTCATAATATTCTTGAAAAAGCTGTCTGGGAAGGAATTGTTATCTTCAGCAATAAAACTGAGCAACATTTGATAGCATGCAAATAACCAAATACTAACTGCATGCTGAGTTGGTTTCTAAATATTGGTTCTTTTTTAAAATGTGATTCACAGTTGCAAACAGTTCATTGGTAACCATGAGCAGTGTTATGTAACAACTGTCATCTATTAATGAGGAGGTTTAGGCATATCTGAATCCAGACTCTGAAGATTTCTGAATAAATAAAATAGTATTGTTATTTATTAACATGCCTTTGCAAACCTCTGGAATACTTGATGAGCTACAAATACAGATGTCAATTTACATGAAACACGTTTTAAATAATATGAAGTCAATTACTAATAGCTGTTTGGATAGCAATAACACAGACTTATAATTGTCAAAATTATGGCCTGACCCTACTACAGCTTTTACTCATGTGAGTAGCTGACTGAGTTGATGTCTTCACTGGTTACTCACATAAGCATGATCTGAAGGACTGAGCACTTATTGTAGAATGCTTTTCCCAATTTAATACACAGCTGAAAAGTCTATATGAAGTTTTGATTATCTGATGCTGTTGTGTGTTTCTACTCTCTTCCTCCAATAAAGACAAGGTACAAGGGAAGATGTAACAGATTATGAAATAAAATAACTTTCTGCCATGGTTTAAACTAGGGCTGTCCAAATTCTAAGTGGTTGAGGGCTGCACATTGTAGGGGCTTCACCAGTGGGGCCTGCACACCCCATGGGCCACACTAGTGCAAGGCGCCTGAACTGCATCCTCCCTTGCCCCGCCCCCCCCCCCCCCGTGCCCATAGATGGCTCCTACCTCAGCTCACTTGCTGTACCACACCATGAGCTCCCCTGGCACTGCGGCCTGTGTTATCTGACCCCATCGGGTGGGAGCTGGAAAAGAAAGCTGAGCAAGCGAAAGGAAGCCTAGAGATCTTGGCTGCAACAGTAACCAGAGCAATAGTGGGGCACAGGCCAGGCAGGTGCCCCAGACAGCACATTCATTCCTCTAGCTGGACAGCCCTGGTTCAAAGCCTGAGACCCTCTCTTGCATATTAGAAAGTATAGCAAGAACAATATTGAACAGGTAATGTACGCTTATTCAAATTTTAAGTCTGACACATTTCAATGTTGGCACTAATCTGAGATTCCTTCTCCAAATCATAAACTGCTTCAGTTTTAAAGTTCCAAGAAGCCCTGTGCCTCTGAAAATCCCAGCCTCCCCCTGACCTGATTAACAGAAGTGTTTCATATCTGTATTGGAAGTTAGTAAGTTATGGTAAGGTAAATAAGGAGCGATTAGATTGTAATAGAGAATAAGTAGAAACATTTTAGTTGTGTAGGACCATTACAACTTGTTGTGCACCTGAAAGTGGGTCCCTCTTTCTCCATAGCTGTCTACATCCACTCTTAACACTTGACCCATTTACTGAAAACATGGCCTTATAGCTTCCCTAAAGAATTCCTTAAAGGGAGTGTCCTCTATTTCGGAAAGAGGCAAGTTAGCCCAGCCCTTTCCACTCTGACCAAAAGAGATCTGTAGGCTATTGGGCCACAACAATGACTGTCTTTATCTTCTTTTACAATCAGTAAATAAAAGTTTTTCTCTTGTAGATATAATACTGTCCCTCATACATGGATCCCCAGGGTATAGTTTCAATTGCCATCTATCATGCCATTATTCATAGATGGTGGACGACACCTTGCTGACTAGATTTTCACTTCTCTGAAACATTAACAGAGATTGGGGAAAGTTAAAATCTGAGTGATATATCCAGATTTCACAGTTTCATAACGAAGCAAATGATTTTATTTAAACAAAAAATGATAGCAAAACTCTAAGGCAGTTTTTTAAATTTTATGGTAAACTGTTTTAGTGGTACAGCAGGAAAAAAAATACAAACTCAGGGCAAGGAAACTATGTTTTAAATCAAGAAAAAAATTAACTGGAAGATGGCAAAACGCTGACCAAAATAACCTAAAGAAGGGCCTGATAACCACTGATTTGTAGCAACTCCAGAAAGGATGAGACCATCTCACAAACATTTTATACTTCCACACACTTCCTGCCTTCACACAGGTCTAGTTAAAGTGACATGGTCTCACATATAGCTTTCTTAATATGCTCAGGGTTTAACTGCATATTTATGGCACACAAAATATGAATCTGAAAATCTGAAAGGTGAATGAATATATTAGTTACACAGAATAATACAAAAGTGGGTAACCTGTGACATAGATACTTAAATGTCACCATAACATGTTGCAGCCTTATCTCTCAGATTCTACCAAAACACATGGTATGCAGAATATTATCTTAATATGCACTTGCCTTTGTAGCTAGTTATATTCAGTTATTATTTTGTAATTTTCAATCTTATTGTGCTTTATTCATAGAAGATAATGGCTATTTATAGGATCTTTTGCATTCATCTTTCTTCTCCCAGCAATACTACAGCACTTTGTCTGATAAAATATGATCAGGCTTTCAAGCTTCTCAATGCTATTTGAATACTGCCTAAAGGACTCTTCCATCACTTAACAAAGAAAGTATACAAGATTTCTACTGTATGCTGCACGACTGAAAGCAAAATACAAAGCAGCACCCATTCAGCAGGAATATAGATGGGAAACATGGGCATCAATAAGTATTCCTTTGCAATTAAAATGATAAAGAATTACTGAATTAATGTACAAATCTTTTTGAATTCCTGACTTGACATCACTGCTATTACATAATTGAATTAAACACAAAAATGTTTATTCTGGAATATATCTTAGCTCTTATAAGATAAAGTAATTCAAAGCCATGTAAAACTATGAACAGAAGACAGAAAACTTTTACCACCAACTCTGCAAATTAATGTCAGTTATCTACCCTATCTTATGCTGGACTTGGACTTCTAAAGCTGATGACTACTTTTCCTAATTGTGCATTTGTTCACAGACAAAGATCCCAGATTAACTGGATTGAAACTATCATAATCATTTTACTGAGAGCCAAAATACATTTGAATAAAGGTTTCTAGAAAAAAAAACTTGTTTTACCTTCCCTTCAGGCTGTTTAGAATTGATATGCTATAAGATTCCTAGTGAATACAGACAAGTATAGTTTTCTGGTAATTTATATTTCTTAGTGACAGCAAACAGGTCTACTGCTTAGTAGACAACAATAATCTTTTTGTGGTACAAATTCCTGCTGTATATGTTAATTCTATTCCTTAGTTACAAGGTAATTAGAGTAAACCTACTTAAGGGGTGTACTATTAATGTTTCTGATAAGGATGGCATTTGTTAACACTTAGACTACTAGGATGAATTTTCATAAGAGACACCGGTTCATCTAAATAAGTACATTTTTTCCATAAAAAGCAACCATATTCACCTTTCATTGTTGCATTGGTCTCTGGTTTACAAGCAGTTTGACCCTGAACTGATTAGTATAACTCCCCGCTATGGCCATTTAAATCAAAATGCTGCAACTTCAGACTTTGCCAGTAATTCTATTAATTCATCTTTATCATGGCTTCAAGCTTATTCTGAATAGAAGGCTAGATTTATCTAACTAATATTGATGATGAACGGCAATAAAAATACATTGAGGAAAAATATCTATTAGGCTAGGGACAGACATTGCACATAAATCAGTTTATATGATCAGAAACTGGTTTAAACTTGTAACAGAAATGATGTTCAATGCACATAAACCAGTTTCAAAATGGCCCAAAACTGGTTTAAGATAAACTTGGTTGAATGTAGTATCAGACTTAAGTGATTTGGCTCAAACTGGTTTATGCAATGTCTGTCCCAAACCACTTGCTGGTTTAAGATAAACCAGACCCCCCAGCATTCTGGCATGCTCTCTGGTCTGGGCAGGGCTCTCTGCACCAGCTGCAGGGCTGACCCCGCCTCTCTGCTCTCTAGCTGGAGCAGGGACCGGCCCTAGCAGAGACACTGGCCGGCATGGCCCCGTTAAGGCAAAGTGGGCAGGGAGGGAGGTAATTCTTCCTTCCTTCCCATCTTCCCTGACACAGCCAAGGTCAGCCTGTCTGTTGGGGAGTAGAGAAGAGGGGACTGCAGCAGTAGCCCCTGGAGCTGGCAAACCCCAACTTCAAGGAAAGGATGGAGGGAGGAATTAACCCTTTTTCCCTGCCCCTTCATCTTAATGGGGCCATGCTGGGTAGGTTGTCCAGTAGGGTTGGAAGGGGGGCCCTGTCCTATGCTGGGGGAGGACTCTTGCCCCTCCTCCTCCTCCCAAGGTGGGGAGGGGTACTCTGTGAGGCTCTGGATGGGAACTCTTCTTCCTCCTCCCCTTCCCCCCCCCGCGCTGGGGGGGCGTTCCATGTAATACTGCCTGGCCTCAGAGTGGGCAGGGCAGAGGGAAGCTCTGTTCCATGCTGGAGACAAATCTTCCTCCTCCTCCTCCTCCTCCTCCTCCTAGAGGGGCAGCAGCAGTGCAGAGCTCAGTTGGGCAGCGTGTAGGTGTCTGGAGTGTGAGGAGGGTGGAGAGTGTAGGGGCCTCCACACACTCCCCCCATGGTGTGCAGTCCCCACTGCCTGGCAGCAGCAGTAGGCGGGGAGGTCAGGGTGCTCGTGCCCGGCACAGGCGCAGCTCTGGCCAGCAATGCGAGGTGGGAGGGAATGGAGCCTGCCTGAGCCTGAAGCATGGGAAGCCCCACACTGGAGCCAGCTGCTTCTCCTACTCCCCGCTGTGCAGGTCCAGCACTCTGCTGGGGGTGGAGGGAGCACTGCCCCCTGCTTCTCCACAGAGTCCAGCACAGGGCTCCCCCTCTTTGAGAGAGGAGCTGCAGGCATGGTGTGGAGCCCCAACAGAGGCAGTTAGTGCTGTGCTGGAGGTGAGGAGTGCAGCCCCGTGCAGCCTGTCCAGCTGCTTCCATCTCTGTGGCTCTACGTTGCGCCTGCAGCTCCACACTCACAGAGTGGAAGCTCCATGCTGGACTCTGTGGGGAAGCAGGGCTGGGCTCCCTCCATTCCTGGCAGAGTGTGGGACCTGCACAGTGGGGAGTGGGGGAAGCAGCTAGCTTCAGTGCAGGGCTTACTTTGGTGCAAACTGAGTCTCAGGAGCAGACCTGCAGAGATAAGGCAGGCTCTGCTCCTTCCCCCCATGCAGCGCTGGCTGGAGCTGTACCTGCACTACGCATGAGCACCCTGACCTCCCTTCCTGCTGCTGCTGTCAGGCAGTGGGGCTGCACACCATGGGGGGAGTGTGTGGGGCTCCCTACACCACCCCATCCTTCACACTGCACACCCTGCCCAGCTGAGCTCCATGCTCCAACTGCCCCTCTGTGGGGTAGGAGGAGGAGGGGGAAGAGTTCCCCTCATCATGGAACAGAACTTCCCTGCCCTGGGAGGGAGGAGTGAGAGGAAGAGTCCCCCTTTGGAGCTGGGCAGCATCCCATAGAGCCCCCCCTTACCCACCATGCAGTGATGGGGGAGAAGCTGGGGAAAGAGTCCTCCTCTGGGGCCAGGCAGCCTTACAGACACCTCTCCCCACCCCACTGCAAAGGGGGAAGGAGGAGGGAGAAGAGCCCCCCCCCAGCACCAAACAGAACCCCCCTCCCAGCTCCACAGCAGTGGGGGACAGGGAGGAAAAGGAGGGATGAGTTCCACTCTGGGGCCAGGCAGTCCCATGCGCCCAAATTGCTCCTGGCTTTCAGGAAGCCGTGGGGGCAGGCATGCCAGGGCCTGGCCACACCCTACCCTCCTCAGCTCAGCTTCCCTGAGGAAGGGAGGGCTGCTCTAGCATCCCTGGGCTTCTAGCTTGAATCACTGCAGGCACGTGCTAAACATCTATTTATTTGCAAACTGGTTCACTCTCTGCAGTTTAGAGTAACCTGTAAAGACTGAATCAATTCAGGCTCAGGCTTTTTGAACGTCTGTTCCTAGCCTTAATGTCTACAATAATATTTTACTATCTAAAAAATAAATCTTGATAGAAAATGTTTTCTTAGCTAATTGACAGTAGTTTCTCTAATGTTCAGTCTCTGTCATACAGTAATAGGTACCTTTGCATTGACACATCCTTGAGGGTGAGACAGACATGGAGTCAGACTACATCTATATTGATCCCATTGCTAATTAGCTCATGCCCTTGCAATTTCAAAAACAGATTTCCTTTTCTTCTCTGTCAATACCAATGTAAATCAATCATCTTCAATCTACTAATTTTAGGAATTTCGAATCACACATTTGCTAACTAAACATAGAAACCACTCCTTCCATTGGTGTATGGTCTCTTTTCTCAGGCTCTTGAGTATGGTATGGAGATCTGCAGACAAGAAGACCCCCTCTATGTCACAGAGTAGCAATGGAACTACTTTGACTGTTGCCCCTTCCTCTGCAGAAATGTGTGTGGCTGGTGTACCAAAAAACCTGTCTCAAACTTCCTCTGTGCTAGGGTACAAAACACCTGACAGTTCCATGGTGCAGTGGTGGTAGGTACCACTCTATCTCTGCAGCTTACTGTCTATAGAATATGGCCATGATAATCCTCCTTTTGCCTCATCATTTGAAAATATGAACATACCTTGTTCAGTATCTCTGTGGCCAACAATGAAAATGCATCCTCAATGTTTATGTTGTCTTTAGCACTGGTCTCAAAAAACGGTATTCCATGTTCCCAAGCAAGCTGAAAAACAAAAGAAGGCAAGGGAAGAACACACTTTCACATGTAAAATACTATTTATAAAACATGAAACATTTATTAAGGTAACTTCCCAATGTTGTCAGCAGTAAATATAGAAAGGAGATTCCTACAATTTTTAATATAGTACATATTCTTTAATTTAGGGCATACCAGTTCAGTAGGGGGAAAATGACATTCATCCTTAATTTAGTAATTTTAAGAAGTCCTTACAATATTCTGTTTACATTTGTATACTTGCAAGGATGGCTTTCCTGACATGGATTTTCATACGCATTCTATAGACTGAAAGTTTATTGGGTTTGGTCTAATTTTTCATTTAAACAGACAATGGAGAATATCCTTCATATTTTGGAGGAAACTGTTTGAAATATGCAGGAAAAAATTAATATACATATTAAGACCTGCAGAATTCAATACCTGCAAAAAGGTATAGATGGCAACAAACAAAACATTCTGGAAAAGGTTGGTTACAATGCAAAGCTTACTTTAGAATAAAGAGGGCACCTAGAAAGGTTTCTTCAGATATTTTTTTATGCAAGGAAAGACTCCAGACTGAGACTGAGTCCAATTAACTGTTTTAGATGCTGCAGTACTACTTGAAAAACAAACTGTCTTGGAAGAAACTTAAGGAGACAGCTGCCTATGAACAATGGTAATACAAGCCAAATACAGTTCTTAAAGGAAAGAGGAAATATCAGAGTCTCTGGAAACCAGCAAGATTTTGAGGGACTGTGAATGAGAATCAGTTTGGAATGTGTATGCATGAAGTGGCAGGAAGAGTTTTATATGAATACTGGTCCTATTTAGTTTGAATACAGGTACCCAGGTGGATAACTTCCCAGGATTTGTAGTTTGGTACTTAGAGATCATAGGGATAGACAAACATTTGACTTGTTTTAAAACCAAATGAAAGACAGAACTCAATCTATAGTTATGAATAAGATGTAAGAATTGAAAATTTGTGTTCCATAAGTATTTTCTCACCCACTGACTACAGCTGAAACAGATTAACAAAGAAAGTACGCCCACCCATTTTCAGATGAATGATATTTATGATGAAGTTTACCATTGGGAAAGGCTTGTAGTTATTCTTGTGGGCAATCCAGCAACTTCAAGCAAATTAGGCACTTTCATTCCACATACAACAAAGATATGTTGCCAATATCTTTCCCCTAGCTAAACTTTAACCCCATCGTATACGTCTTCTGTATAGTAAATATAGTAGGTTCCTAGCAAAGGAAATAAAAACAAAGATCACCTCAATGTATAATAAAAAAATACTACTGTTTGAAATATTCATAATGCCGCATGCCATGTTTGACTTTTTCATATTGCTCTTAGGAAATTCCTCTTTAAAATCAAATGCCTAAAGACAGGAAAAGCAAATAACATAACACCTGTACGTGGTTATAATTGTTTTTCTGAAAGTGCAAACAGACTGAAGGAACAGCCCCAAGAGATGTATTCATGTCTCTCCTCATGTCAGTCCATTTTTAAATATGAATGTAAAAGAAAATGGGCCAGATACCTTTAGCTTTTTTAACCTTTAATCTTTAGCTTTTTTTCAATGTAGAAAAAAACTTCAGTTGTTTACATTTTACTTCTCTCTTCCTTTTATCTGGTCCTACCAATTTTCCCATAGGGAAAAAACAGAAAAAAAGAAGGGGAGACAAAAATCATAAGAGGTTTTTTGCTTCATACTTCTTCTTTAGTTGGTGCTGCATTCTGGCAGGATAATTTGAGTAAAAAGAAAGAGCCATATCATGTTCCACCTATTGGGCATTTAAGACAGTGGTTTTCAAACTTGTTAAGCTGAGTGCCCCTTTGAAGTACAATTTCATTCATATGTCCCCATCCCCTGCCTGCCACTGCTGCCATCACCATGGCTGGGCAAGAACTGGGCAAAAAGGAGCGTGGGGGGA
The DNA here is from genome assembly GCA_030014935.1 of Caiman crocodilus. Classification (NCBI taxonomy): domain Eukaryota; kingdom Metazoa; phylum Chordata; order Crocodylia; family Alligatoridae; genus Caiman; species Caiman crocodilus. The sequence continues at coordinate 73,591,559 of JAGPOW010000261.1, read as the reverse complement.
TGAGTATTGCCCACTGTGGGCTCAGGGCTCCCCACCCTGCTGCCTTTCCCTCGGGAGCCCCATGCCAGCTGTGCACCCCTGCCCACCAAGCAGCATCAGGGGGCACAACTCTATACCACCACCACACCTGCTACTGCTGGCTGGGCAGGGAGTGCCTTTCCATGTTGGTGTATAAATTGTCTCATACTGACAAGGTCAAATTTTATGGTATAATACCATCTCCTGTACAGTGCAAGTGAGAGAACTAAAAAGACAAATGGTTTTAAAATATATTCTCTGAATGGGATTGTACTCTTGTACTATAAAATGGGAAACTATAAGTTTTGATGGACCTTTTGGGAAGAGTCAATGTATAGGATGAGAACCCTGAAGGATCTGTAAAACTTTCCTGAAGGATTCTGGAGAGAATACATGCTTACAACCTGCACTTACAAGTGTAGTATGAAATAACTAAATATGAATTATTCATTGACAGAGTTACTATTATACAATGTGATTTACTTTTTGTTAACACACGCTTTATTTTACTAAAATGAGTGGACACTGTTCGCTATTTTCCTCCTAATGGAATCTTTCACTAGCTGGCTCAATCGGGATTCTCTAGTGTTTTGAAATCACATTAAAAAGGAATACTTAGTATAACTGAAGAGTGCTTCAGAACACAGGGGAAATCTAGAGAGCAAACTGGTTGGTGAGGAGGTAATGATTTGTTCCATAAAAATAGTATGTTAAGAGAAATTTATGGTTGCATGGTTAAGCACTCAGAAGTCAGAAAATGCCATAGTTGAGACTGTTTTTGAAACCCTAACACTGCCCCCTTGTGCATATGGATCATGATAGTCTTCAGTTACAACATTACAGACTGTTTGAAAAAGAGTAGATACCATTTTTTCCAACAGCCTCAAGTACATACACATCACATCTTGTACTTCTCTGCGCCGATTAGGTAGACTCCATGAAAATCTTATATTCAAGGCAACAGTGAATGAGATAATTATGCACTTTAAGAGATACAAACTTGCAGTGCTGCTCAAAAGGTGACCTTTTTAAAACTGAATTATTTGGAAAAATTTGTCTAGATACTACCAAGATTGAGTGTGTACCTTATGAATGAGGGAAGTGCTCCTTTCAAATGACATACAATGGATAAATACAATTATCAAATAAGGGCTATATTATGGCATTTAATTATAGCATTAAGCATCTTTTGCTTTGGCATAACTTCCTGACCTTTTCAGTTCTTCTGAGACACAAATTCTACAGTTCTTTGAAAGGTATATTATATTCTCCCACAACTATTCGTCTCCTACATCAGATGGTCAAGCTATTCTCACCTCCTTTATAGCAAGATGCACCCAGAGGTTATAATAGAAATGATCATACAGACATTAAGGGGCCCTGCTCTAACTCATGGCACTTTACACAATGAGCTGGGTCAGGGAACCACAAGACAAAGGGGCTCCATTTTGCCTTAACCCCTGCTCTCCAGCTCCAGCTAGGCCAACTCTAGCCAGTAGCTGCTTGCCTGTTCCTCCATCCCCCTCATCCCCCTGCTGACAGTCCTGGGGGCAGAGCTTGGCTGGTGCTTACTCTGGTGTGAAAAAATGAACCCTGGAGGGAACAAGTTCCCTAAGGCACTGTCCTTTAGAGAGGTGCTCTTCATCTAATACCTGATTTGACAAGGGTTAATTTTGCATGCTATCAGACAGTTTAAAAGTACTCTGCAGCCATGCACATGTGTTGTGTCATGGCTGCAGAACACTTTCGGGGGCCCAACTGCACAAAAAATGTAATTTGTGTAAGTGCCCACACGCTTCACTATAGTTGAGGACTACATATTGCAACCTGGTTTATGAGGCTCTCTGGTACAGCAATCTGAATATGTTGTGACTGCTCCATTCAAATTAAAGAAATGTGCTATGATTGATCTAAATATGAAAACAAATAATGGAATCAGTTCAGTAGCCCTTGCTGTATTGACTTACTTTGATATTATATGCATTTCACATTGGTTTTACATTTTTCAGTTTGCAATGCACTTTCAGATTTCAGTGTTCATAACTTGTAGCTACGTGAAAAAAATTGCTAAGGGGAAGCTGGAGCAGCCATTAATATATATATATTTCCCCATGAAAAATTGCCCCGAAATGTTTGTGACACTTGAAATTTGAAAAAAATATTTTTTCAATTATAAAACATAATTCTTGTATAAATTATAAGAATGAAGCAAAAAAACTCTACAATTTTGTTTCCCCTTCCCTCCTTTTTAAGTTTTGACCCATGAGGTCGGACCAGAAAAAGGAAGACAGAAGAAGAGAGAAGTAAAATGTAAACAACGGAAGTTTTTTCTATGTTGAAAAAGCAAACAGTTAATGGTTAAAAAAGCAAAAAGTTTATGGCCCATCTTCATTCACATTCATATTTAAAAATGAATTGAATGCAAGGAGACATGAATACATCTCTTGGGGTCTGTTTGCACTCTCAGGAAAACAACTATGGCCATGTACAGGTGTTATGTTTGTACCAGGAGAACTGAGGAACTGAGTTACCACTGCCCTCCCTGAGCATCTCAGGCTCCAAGGGATGCTGGTTTGGAGAAACAGAGGGGAACACTGGTCTGCTGTTCCCTCCCCTCTTGAAGACTTTCCCTATCCTTCCCCAGATCAGGGTGACCCCATTCTGGGAAAGGCATAGGGCGCCTTTCCCTGCCACTCTATGTCCCCCAGGCACCAGGAGTGGAGCAGGCACTGCTCCCCATATCCTGGTTTGGAGAAGGTACAGGGAGCAGAGGAGAAGGGCCAGCTGCAGGCTGAAACATCTGTACTGCCTGTACTTTTTCTTTTTCTGCTTTGTAAGATAACCAGGACACTGATGCATTTAAACCAACATTTTGAAAAATGGACACTGATTTCTGGTGCTTTGGTTCTGAAACTGGTAGGGTCTTGTTTTTAAAAGGGATGAGATCTTGTTGCTCCTATTGTTTTATTTCCACATAAAAAGACTGTTTATATTTCTCTTCATTTCAGAAGGCCTGAGAAATAATTTGTTTCTCATTGTTATATGCCTGAAAGATTTTGAACCCTCTTCTCAAATCACAGCATAAAGCTAACAAATGAGCATGCCCTTATAAATATCAAATAACACCACATCAGAAAAAAACCCTCTTCAGTCTAATGCCATAAAGCAAGGAACATTGTTACTTTAAAATATAGCAAAAGCAAAACAAGAATCTAGTCCATCTTTGCAGAACGCCAAATAGTGACCAAAGAGAGAAATATTCAGCTGAGTGAGCCTTCTTAGTCCATTAACGACACCTGAAAAGTAGGTTGCTGCCTGCAAAAGCTCATTCCTCTCTGAACCAGTTAGTCTCTAAGGGTGCCTATACACATGAAGGGGGCCTGATGGTGGGAGTCTATTATAGGCCTCCCCACCAAGAAAAGGAGAGTGACCAAGCATTCTACAGTGAACTGCCTGAAGCAGCCAGTACTAAAAATTTGATTATCATGGGTGACTTTAACTATCCTGACATCTGTTGTGAAGATTGCTCAGGCAGCTCCAGCTTCAACTTCCTGGCGATTATAGACAGCCTGTTCTTGATACAGGCTGTGGGGGGCCAACTAGGAATAAAGCCACTCTAGACTTGGTGCTGGCCAAAGAGGAAGACCTGGTAAGTGACCTGAAGATTGGACATGCTTTGGGTGATAGCAATCATGATCTGATCAGATTCACAATCTACTGGAAGGCTGGAAACGCTATCAGCAAAACAGAAGTCCTGGACTTCAGATAGGCAGACTCTGGTAAACTCAGGAGTCTAGTTGGAAAGGCCCTTCACAACCAGCAACTGGATGACTTGGGAGCTCATTAAGGATGGCACTTCAAAGAGGCTATTCTTACTGCTCAAAAAGAGGCCATTCCCATGTGATCAAAAAAAGAGAGAGGGCCAAGAGACCCACTTGGCTCAACAGAGATATTAGGGAACTTCTCAAGAAGAAAAAAGAAATGTACCTGCAATGGAAAAATGGATCAGGATCTAGAGAAAAGTATGCTCATGTGGCCAGGGTCTCCAGACATGAGACAAGGAAAGCTAAGGCATCCATGGAAAATCAAGCTGGTGGCCGATATCAAAGATAACAAAAAATCCTTCTATAGGTACATAGGGAGCAAGAAAAAAATCAAGCTCCGTGCTGGCACCCCTACTGAACACAGAGGGGAAGCCCACAGTTAACCCCCATGAAAAAGCAGAGCTCCTTAATAATTACTTCACAACAGTTTTCCTGAAATCAGGTGAGAACTGGTCACTAGACCAGGGATGCAGGGAATATAGCAATGCTAGTGGTTCTCATAAAATCAGCCCAGAACCAGCCCAGAACAGACACTCTTAGATCATTTGGACCATTTGTTTTCAGGTTGGCTGGTCCAGATGATCTTCACCTGAGAGTGCTGAAAGAGCTGGCTGAGCTCATAGCAGTGCCTCTAGGAAGGCTGTTCAAGGAGTCGTGGAACTCAGGACTTGTCCCTAATGACTTGAAAAAGGCAAACGTGGTTCCTATCTTTAAGAAGGGAAAGAGGGATGACACTGCCAAATATAGACTGACTGACTTCAGTCCTGGAGAAGATCTTTGAAAAAATGGTCAAGGAGGCCATCAACCACAAGCCTGCATCTGGTTGGGTACTGAAAGCAACAGCATGGCTTTGGAGAGGGGAGGTCATGCCTAACAAACCTGGTGTCCTTTTATGACCAGGTAACTGTTCTGGACATGAGACATGGGACCACCTAGACATGGGACAGGAAGTGGACGTCATCTACTTAGGTTTCAGAAAGGCATTTGATACTGATTCCCATCAAATCATCTCAGATAAGTTGGAGAGTACTGGCCAAGATCAGGCTACAGTGAGGTGGGTTGGGAACTGGCTCAGTGGCCAATCCCAACAAGCTGTAATTGATGGGGTGGCCTCATCCTGAAAGGTCACCTCCAGTGGTGTACCCTAGGGGTCAGTGCTTGGGACTGTGCTCTTTAGCATCTTCAGTAATGGATGAGAGACGTGGATGAGGGATTGAAAAGTTCAGTGATTAAGTTTGCGGATAATACCAAGCTGGGGGGACAAGCAGGTACATCGAAAGACAGGTCACGGATTCAGGAAGACCATGACAGGCTGGTCCTATGAGCTGAACAAAACCATATGAGGTTCAACAGGGACAAATGCTGGGTCCTTCATCTGGGTAGGAAGAAGCCTCACCATATCTATACAATGGGTGGTGAACCACCGCCTGTCACTGCATCTGAAAGGGATCTGGAGGTGTCAACTGACCAGAAGACCACCAGTGTGACAAATATGAGCCACCCTTATAAAGTGGTGTGACAAAGTCACCAACAGAGCAAATAGAACTCTAGCATGCATCAGCAGGTGCATCGCCAACAGATCCAGAGAGGTGCTCCTCTCCTCTGTTTGGTGTTGGTGAGGCCACAGCTGGAGTACTGTGTCCAATTTTAAGCACCACACTTCAAGAAGGATGTGGACAAGCTCAAAAGGGTTCAGAGAACGGTCTCCCACATGATCAAAGGCCTGGGGGATAGACCCCATGAGGAGAGACTTTGGGATCTGGGTTTATTCAGCCTGAGCAAAAGAAGGCTGAGAGGTGACTTGATAGCTGCCTACAAATATGTCAAAGGAGAACACCAGGATCTAGGAGAACAACTTTTCAGAAAAGCACCCCCCCCAGGAAGACGCGGACCAATGGACACAAGCTAGTTGAGGAAGAGTTTCAGCTAGACACCAGGAAAAACTTATTTTCTGTATGGGTAACTAGAATCTGGAACACACTTCCAGCAGAGGTGGTGCAGTCACTATCTCTGGGGTCTTTAAGAGGAGGCTGGACAAATACATCAGTGAGCTTGTTTCAGCCCAATTACCTCCTGTCCATGGCAGGGGACCAAACCTGAGGATCTTATAGGTCTTTTCTGGTCCTTCTTTCTATGATTCTATGATGATTTTCACCATTTAAAGTGTTCTAAAGCCATCACTTAATACACGTGGGTGACTTTAAAACATTTTTAAAATGGGAGACGTCACTTTAATTAAACCTTGCTCTATGTGTTTTAAATGTCAGGTGAACTGTAGTAGTGCATCTTAACCTACTTAGTTTGTCTTATTGCACATTTATTTAACTGGCATTTCCCCATTGCCTCAAGCTGCATTGTCCAATGTCTGGAACCCCCTAGCTTAGGGGCAAGCAATTATTTCGGGTGGAGGGCTGCTTACCAAGTTTTGGCAAGCTGTCAAGGGCCACATGGGTAGCCCCGCCTCTAGACAAGTGACCTGCTCCCCGGTCACGATCTTGTGACCAGAACTCCCACCCCCTAACCCCTGACCTTTGCCACCAGAAGTCCCTCCCCATACCCCCAGAAGTACTCCTTTCAGCAAGGGGTACTCCCTCTCTCTCCCCCCACCTCCCCCTCCCCCCTCTCTCTCTCCCCACCTCCCTCCCCCCTCTCTCTCTCTCCCCCCCTCCCTCCCCCCTCTCTCTCTCTC
>JAGPOW010000261.1:73569508-73581524 GCA_030014935.1 Caiman crocodilus | reverse complement strand
GTAGTGTTTCCTAATGTCCAACCTAAACCTGCTCTCCAGTTACTTGTGACCATTGGTCCTAGTTACCCCTGGTGGTGCCCGGGAAAAAAGAGCCTGCCCCATTTTCTGCTGATCCCCCCTCAGCAGTTTATAGGCTGCCTCCGGGTCCCACCTCAGCCTCCATTTACTGAGGCTGAACAGGTTCAACTAGGAGTTGAGTAGGAACCTACCAAATCCACAATTACATGATTATTATGGAAACTGCAAATTTGGCAAGTCCCCCCTGAAAAAGCCTGGTTCCCACAAAAAAACACAGGGACTACAAAAAAGCAGGAAAACGAGGGAGAGGGATGTGAAAAGAGAGCTGCAAACAGAGGCAGGAAGCCCTGGCATCCTGAAGTACAGGCAGGGGGGAGGTAGAGAGGGGCAGTACAAGGAGATTTTTGCAGCTGACAGCAGCAGCCCCCCTATGCCTCTGACTGGCTGAGGTCCCTGCCCCACCTCCAAACCTGAAGACTGACAGGCAGCCATCTGTCAATCTCCAGGGAGGGGCAGGACTTCTAGCACCCCTTGGCTGGAGGAGGGAGCGGGGGACTGATGCACTCTGCTATGAACACAGTGCCAAACACTACACTAGGACTATGATATACTCCGTGACTTATGTAGGTCCCTAGTCATGAATACTGTCAAAAGAGTTTTTTATACTGCCTGAGTGGAACGGGTGTAATAAGAAGCTCTGGGCACTCTTTCCACTCTATTGTATACTAGGTGGTAGAATTACACTCAAAGTGTCTGAACTTACAGTGAATGAATTATTTTAAAACATTTTCAAAAAGCTACTATAAGGTTATTGAAATACCAAAACTGCATTGACTTCAACAGGAGCAGGAATCAACCATTCTATCCTTTGTCTACCATTAGATGTCCTGCTAACCCAGTTACATATATCATGACTCTAAAATGTACTGGATGCTCTGTAATACTATTATTTTAGGCCAGTCTATTACAGCTAAAGAAGACTGGAATGATGAGAAGGGAAGTGAAAAGTTCTGTAACAGAACACAGAACCTGCAGACTGACACCATGAAATATGTAATATTTATACATATTTAAAACCACTTCTGATCTCTTGGAGTTAGTGGTCTCAGTCTGGTTCATATTGGGCAGGCATCCACATTAGAACCCCCCATCCCCCACTGTGATACAGTTATACAAGGGAATGAATGAGCACGAAGAATTAATTACCCTTCCAATTCTAGAGATAATCCAAACAGATCAGGATCAGGAAAATTTGCTTTGCTGCAACTAGTACTATAATGTATGTAGCTCAATAGAGCATTTCACTCTGCAGACCTGTCACTCTAAGTACTTTGACAGACACTAAAGCCACATACAGCCATACCCTTCCACCAGTGTGCACATGCACATACACACATTTAGAGATATACAAAGAAAAATATCCATTAAAGGATGATAGACCTAATCATCATTTTTTGTATGTTTGCACTTTTACATCTAAGTTGCCTCATATGAAAGTACAGAACTAGGCACAATTTATTATTAAGGAATACCATTTCATTTTTTAATCCACTCTCATTTTGGAGTCAGCTAATCTCATTTCATAACTGCAGCTGATACTCAAGATAATGTAGTATTAAAATGAAGTAAGATCATCATAAGAGTACAAAGTACAGGCCTAAAATAATTAATCAATCTAACCTGGATTAATAGACCAAAATGTTGGCTGTTTCAGAACGCATTGGAGCTTTACTCATTAAGGTCAATGGTTCTCCTACATAAAATTACATCGGTCCCTAAAATAGGGTATGGTAAATAGACAATTTAATCACATCACATAATCATTTTTTTATTTGAAAGAAGATTTTATGTATCTAAAGCTTTCCTAAGTGACATTTGACTTTACTTTGAAGAAAAAGGTTAAAAGTAAAGGGTAAAACATACTTTCTTTATGTAAAACATAGAATCCATGTTTTAAATTAGCAAGTTCATTCCCATACCATAAGGTAAGAATATGTTTTTGTACAGAAATATTCTTTCAAAAGAATTTTAAAATGATAAACAACATTAAAAAGCCTTTAAGACAACAATTCCTTCAGAAAAAAATTATAATTTGATTTTCCTGTTAAGATAATTTACTAATAAGTTTGCATTTTGGTAATATGAGCCCTCCATGACTCTCAAAATGTTTACAAATATGAGAGCTTTTTTGCAGCTTGAAATGTTCATTCAACATAATTTGACTTTGGGCTACTATAGAATATATTGTCAGACTGAAATTGGCCCTTTCATTTTCAAGCAATTCATATTGTAAATGATACTTATGAGACCTTAAGCCAATGTAAAATAGTAGCATTAAAATATGATCTGACCCCAAGAAGAATTATCAATCCAGTTGAGCTGATTTGCATTTCCTGAGAATAAGGACTGGTAAGTGTTCCAAAACCTCATACAGATTTCATAGACATTAGCGCTGGAAGGGACCTCGGAAAATCATCAAGTCCAGCCCCCTGCCCCAGGGGCAGAAAGTCAGCTAGAGTCAAAAGAATATAATGTTTGTGACCCCTCAAAAGAATTAAACTTGGAAGTACAAAACAAAAGTCTAAAACTCCCTAAATTTGGAGGGCTAGGGTGCATTAATGTGGGAAGGAAAGGATTCCAAAATAGTTTTTGCTACAAGGGTGATACTGCCATTGTGGATGCAAATGCAGCCACCTGTCTGCATTGGTAGGGGGGGAGGGGAGGAGGGGATGTGGGAGGGTCAAAATATTCTTTATGATTCTTTTCAGTTCCAATTTTCTCAGTTTTTTTTACTTTTCATTAGTCTAAATTTACTCAAATTTGAAAATGAAAAGTCATTTCAATCCGTAAAACAAAAATGTCAAAAAGGGACAACTGGACTATTGCAAAACTTATTTATTTTCAAGTCAAGAGAGTTTGGTTCCAATAAATTGTTTTTCCTTCTTTTCTTTTCTGGCAAAAAATAGTTTAACAAAAATTTCCCACCAGCCCAGCAGTGTTTAAGTCATTGTGATCTCTGTCCACAAGGGGGAGCAGCTAAATAACATGACATAGAGGGCTGATTAGAAGACAAGACTATGAACATGAGAGTTATGATGAGAGATTACTGTATTCTATTAACCAAGCTCTGACATGAACTCCTTCCAAGGTCTTGGTTAATTCATGTTCTACTCTATTTGCAAAATTGTGGGCACCTAATTTGTGCCCCAAACCAATTAAATTAAATACATGGCTATGCACTCTGGTATGCAAACACTGATTTGAATGTGCACGCACCGCAACAAATGAGGTGTACAAATGTGAACTTATCTTTCATATTCCTTTCCATGTTTTATCTTTTGAAAGTGATGAGCTATGGTGACTTAGCTCATTGCAACACTGACATAGCATTGGCTGGCACAAACTGTGATACCACTGCTACCTTCAGGTTATTTGGAAAATTAGCCCTTGACAATCTTTTTATATGGTATAAATTAGTGGTGCCCAGCTAGTGGTGCAAAGTCAGTCTTTAGGCCAAATCTAAAGCACAGGGCCAGTCTACAGGCCAGATCCAGGGCTGTACCACCTGATCAATGGGGTCTGGAATCTGGTGGTGCCAGCATTCATTGCTGCGGTTCCTAGACACAAGAGCTGCTAATCCTCCTGCCCCAAATTTCCAGTCCCATGGGCCCAATGACATAACTCTGTGCTCTGGATCTGGCCTGTGAGATTCCAGATCCAGAATGTTGAGTGTGGTGAGTGGCAGCAGGAGCATTAATTGCCACATTCCAGGAGCTGCAACAATTAATGCATCCACCACTCACCACACCACCACATTTCCAGAACCATGGGGGATACCCGCAAAACAGATGACATGGCTCCGTTTGTCAGATACAGATAGCAGGTCTGGGTCACCCTTGGTATAAATGGACACTAAGATTAAATAGCTGCATTCTACCTTACTTACAGTAGGACAGTGATGACACAAACACACATGCTTGATATTTCCCTATACAAAAGTAGCCAGTTAAGGCTTGGTGCCCCAAAGAATTACCTCACTTATCCTCCACAAACTCCCCCATTTATGCTTTATGGACCAACACTGAGCTTATTGGTGTGATTATGATAGTCACTATTCAGTTACATATTAAGAGGGTGGAAAGGAAAACAGAACTTTTTTGGCAAGACAGTATAGGATGGAAGTGGACAGCTCTAACTAATAACTAAGCATCACAACAACACATTTGAGCAGGAAAAAGTATTAAGAGGAGATGTACACATAACCTAATTGAAGTCAGTTTCTATACCGATGTAAATTAGAGTGAAGTCAAGAAAGGACATATATGTGCAACTTCCTTGGGATAGATGACATGGTAGATGGTTATTGTAGCACTACACTGAAAAGCAGTAAGGGAACAAGTAACGGCCTATTTGCCTTTAGCAAACAACTATCCCAAAAGGACAACAGACCAAGGAAAGTGTAACTTGCATCATAGTATTTTATCCTCCATTTTTTGGGAATAATTATCTTTTGGATTGGGGGAAGTCTCCCCTAGTTTGTATTACCTGTGCACTCATTTTTTACACAAGTGTAATGCTGATTCCACCAATATAAACATTATTATGTCTGTCCATGCCTTGAGAAGTACATGAAGTCACATGGCAAGATAGTGACTTTCCTCAACTCACTACACCATATAAATTGTAAACTTATTCTTTATAATTAATGATGATTACATTTTCAAGGAATCCACTGATTCCTACAGGTAGTTACATACTTAGGGTTTATACCACCTACATTTGCAATTCTTATACATATCTCCTACAGGAATCTAAGCACCTGGTTTTTACTTTATTTTATCTAGTTCTCTTTCACTCTGGTTGGAAATATACAAGTATATCCAAAAGGTACAAGTTTTTTAGCTATCAGTAAGTATTAATTTTGATTAGAGTTAAATTGAACTTCTGATCACAAAAACAATCCAGATGAATCCTAGTCCAGCAGTCGCAAAATGCTTAGGAACCTGGATTCATTGGGCATCTGATGCCTGGAAAAAATCTGCAGACATCAAAACAGTAAAATTCATGCTAGCTCCATATGTGCCTAACTCCCACCAAGGTTCTATTGAGATACAGAGCAGTGATGAGAGACACTTTAAACTCTGCCTGAGTCCTCGATTCTTTAGGAAGCCAGAAAGTCTATGCAGCATCTCTGACACTGACAGCCTGCATACAGTTCATTACAAAATACTGTCATTATAAGGGTTGTGGTACTACCACTCGTGCCCAACGGCCTCACTGTTAGATACATAACTAGGAAATTGGAGATCTGGTTTCTAGCCCCTCCTCAATCTGTATCTTCCTCTTCCCAGGAAAGTGCCCTAAACAGCAAGGTATTGAGTTGCCTAGTTAGGGATCTCCCCACCTCTCCTGCTGAAGTGATGCCACTGGGCAGCCAATAGAATAAGAGTCGTGGGGCCAGAAGGAATATAAGCAAAAAAGCCATTGGTTAAAAATCAGGAACCCAGTCCCTGGCAGCAGGGACTAGAACACAGACTTCCTGGAAAGTGCCCTCTTCACAGTCCTCTCTTGCTTATTCTCCTTCTAACTTTTGCACTTTTGTTGCCACGAGGAGCTAGGGCTGTCTCATGGAAGTGAGAGATGTGAGTTTGAGTCCTCCTCAGGATGAGGAGAGTCTCAAATCCAGATCTCCCATTTCCTACATAACCATTATGCTCAGTGGCAAAAGGTGGACATCACCAGCAGTTATGCTTAAGAGTGAACAGGGTGTGCTTTATGCTGAATTCAATGCTGCTATAAGGGTGAGTTAACCATCCTTGTTCAGAAATGTGTCTCTGCTCTGAGTGTTCTGGATTTCAAGATGACAGAGACACTCTATGTGTAGCTCTGTAGCTACACCTACGCTCTAGAGAACTACGAGGGGTAGGCCTTTAAGCTTCGTATTTCCTACTGGCTAGCTGCACACCATTCCCTGTTCAGCTCCTAGATGCTCCTTAATCTTCCCATTTATTGTGCTGGCATCCAAGATGTCCGACTCTTTTAGGTTGGATCACTCATCTTTGGCAAAACACCTAAGCTTTAGACACTGCAATCGCTAAGCAAAAGCCTCTACAAGGCTGATTTTGATCTGGTGCTAAAAACTGATAATGTCCTTAGTCCAGAAGTTCAGTGCACATAAAGTGCTTTCAAAATGACTGAAACTGTTTTAAGATAAACCTGGATGGATGTGGTAGCAAACTTCACTGATTTAGGTTAAATCAGTTTACTGAAGTTCCATCCCAGATCCACTCCAGAGTCAAGTTAACTCACAGACCCCCAGCATCCCAGGATGCTTTGAACCTCCCCATAAACCCTGCCTCACACGGTGAGTGGGCTAGCCTTGGTCCAAGCTGTCTGGACCAGTCAACCAGGGAGGCATGCTCTAGTGCCCCCCAGCTTCTGGCCTGGGCAATTGCAGGCTTATGGCTGCATTTTCAGAATCAAAAGTGAATGTCTGTTCACTTGCTTATCAGTTCAATCTACGCCACTTAGACTACCCTGTGAAGATCGAATCAATTAAGCCTCAGGCTTTTTGTCTCTCTTATGTCAAGAGAGATGTGTCCACACCAGGAGTTTTGCCAGTATAGCTCCATCAGCTAAGGGAGCAAACCTTGCAGTATAAACCTGGTCTAGCTGCTGTTGGTTATGATGTCTTTATAGTAACTTTGTGATACCAGCGCAATGCAAAGAAGTCTTATGCATCTAAAAGATGCCCATATCTAGGGCACTGTGTCTGTGTACAGGGGCTCAGTTGCCATTTGGTGTAGATCTTGGTATAACCAAATATCAAATTATATGCAGTTACTTTATTTCATATGATTATTTATTTATAAAGGCCTAACTGAACTCTCGGTCTTTCTGAATAGTTGCATGCAATTTCTAACACCTTTAAACCATTTTCCCAATCAACAACAACACAAAATGTATTAAAAGTCAGTTTTGTCTGCAATTCTTTTAAATTTATAAAGAAAAAAAATCAGCTTCTGAAGTAATTTTCTTGCAATAAACATACTATTATAAGGGCATGGCAGCTCTGATACAGGCATAAAGAATATGTTAATTAAGCTTTGTATAGTCTTTACTGAGTACTGAATTACCTTTAGACTTGAATGTAAGGATGACCTAAATATTGAGGTTCTTGTATGACTTGAACTCACTCAAGCAGTAATAATAGATTTGTTGCTAAAGAAATTATCTTATTACACTCTTAGTATTAATTGAAATGCAAACACATTTGATTTATTACCATACTGACAGTTAGTTTTCTATTAAGTGATTGAGGATCTGTTACTAGAAGTGCTAATTCACAAGGGTTATTTTTAAAATTTGTGGAAAGAGCCAGGAACACTAGACAGATGCTTTTACAAAAACTATACGATTCTAAATAAAGTTAGATTATTATATGAATCTAGATAAGATACATAAAAGTATAAAAGATTAGGTTTGATCTGACTATGCCTAAATGCAAATTTTATACTCTCTTACAATTCCCAGTGTTTACCAAACGAAACTCCATCAGCCAATTAATTAAATCTACAAACCACTTTTGGTCCACTCACCCTTGCACTTTTTTCAACTTAAAGTAGCAATAGCAACTTTGCCATTGGGCATTTACTGGGGCAGAGCTACCCAGCACATCCACAGGTGGTGAATAGTGGAAAAACCTTCACTGAAGGTTAGCTATAAAATAAGCAGGGGTAACTCTGACAAATAAGCAGTCACGGACCAAGCAGTGGCAGCACCATCAGGCTGTGGTGAGGACAGCAGATGGCAATTCTTTTCCTCCTGAGAATCGTCTGAGGGTGCTGTGACATGGCAAGTACAGGTGACCACTAGAATAAGCTTGCCCAGCCCCTAGCCATGGGTCTACAAGTCCTCAATGGCTGCGCAGGTGCATGAAGACTGCAGCAGAATTAGATCCCCTGTTGTCTTAGTCTCCTTGCCATTGGATCAAGGTCCTGTTCTGCCAAGAGTCATGTGGAAGCAGACATACAGCAGCTTCTCCATGATAAAATAAGTCACGCACAGGCACCTTCCATGAAAACAACTTTTCCAGCACATTCCTCAAGCCCTTTGGTGACCAGCTAATGGCAATGGGAGCAGAATTCTAAGGTCTGGAATCTCCTAGTCATGAACAGGTATGAAGGCAGTGGTTATAAAAGAGTCTGTCGATCTCAGATAGGCCTCATCAGCTACCTTTGGACACATAAATATGACAATCATGGAAGACAATCATCCTCGAATATGAAGGATTGCTAAAGATTTACTGGTAATCCTCAAGGTACAACCAGGTAACATTACCTCCTACTGAGTAACTAACTCTGAAGAAATGCCTTATGTTTTAACCATTATTGCATAAACCACTTATTTTACACTGACTACCCACCTTTAGTTTACCCAAGACACTAAACTATTAGACATTAGTGAAGTCTAGTATCTTATTACATGATAGTGAAGAACTGTATCTTATTATTTAATTCGATTTATGAGACTCACTAATAGACTTTGTCTAGACTGGCCTGTAACTGAAATCACGCCATTCACAGTCATAAAATTTATTTCATATTGAATATTTTTGTTTATTTAACCTAAGCAGATAACATTTTATGAGGAAAGGTTAAACAACATAAAACTGAATAGCTTAGGTAATCATTGAAAGGGAATATAACAGTATATGATAATGGCAAATTATCAACAAGGAAGGAGAATAATGGTTTAATTTGATATTGGGATAACTAAGATTACTGGACTGAAATTAAGGAAGTGAAATCATAGGTTACATATAAGGAAAATCTTCCTCATGTCAAGTTCAACTGGATTGTGGACACTACTTGTTGATGGCTGAAGCCCCATACCTCAAGGTATTTGAATTCAGACTGGACAAAATACTAGATGAAATGTATGATAGATGAACATTTGACAATGTTATGGAGATGTTCTGGAGAACCTACAAGGCATCTCCCTATCTCCTATGAAACTATCTACTATGAAAATATTACAATAGTATACTGTAGGTGGGTCTACACGTACGCCTAACGGCACAGTTGTTACTGCCAGTACTGCTGGTACTGCACAGTCCTGGTGCCGCACAGGTCGTTTCCAACCCCACTGCAGAAGCAGTGGTATCACAGTTTGTGCCAGCCAATGCTATGTCAGTGTTGCAATGAGCTAAGTCACCATAGCTCATCGCTATGGAGACACTGCATCTCATACAGACACGTCCTGTATATAGCAATGGAACAAAGTAAGACAAGAAGCTTTGAATCTCAATAGCAACCAGCTATGAAGTTAATACATATTTTTGGGGACTAACGTTATAGCTGGTTGGAGCTTTTTATGGCATAATAGCTTCTTTGCATGTGTAGCTGGTCTCAGGGTAATTATGCTATTAAATCATTAATTTCACAATAACTATAACATGTAGCTGGGGCCATAGTTTTTTAAAACATATTAAGTGTATTAAGTCAGGAAATTAAACTATTAAACACCCTGAAAAAAAGACTGACAGCAGTTAGGTATTCTTACCTCATGTATTTCATTCATCCAGTTTGTGATACTTTGAAAGCTGTCTGAATTTGTGATGTCATAGACAAGAACAAACCCTTGTGCCCCACGGAAATAACTAGTACTAAGCGTGTGGAATCGTTCTTGACCAGCAGTATCCCTGCAATACACCATAAGAGATCACTTGGTATTGCATGCCCTGCAAGAACATGGAAATGGTTTTGTAGTGCCACATGAATAAAATCTTTATATGCTCTATTCTGTAGAGACAGGGAAAGGACAGCAAGCTATGTAAATATTTTTGACTATTCTAGAGCTTTGACTATTCTATACACTTATATAACTGAAAAAGGCAGAAAATAGTCAAAGTCCTTGTCTACATGGAGGTTTAACCACTGCATGGTTAAATCACGTAACTGCACTGGTATACCCCTTACTGTAATATGTCTGCATTGCTTTATACCAGTACTATGACTTGCTTTAGAGTAAATAAGCATTATGCACTGAAGAAATGCACTGGTGTAGGACCTTTAGACTGGAGGTTCACCAGTAAAGCTATATTGGGGTGGTTATACCAAGAGCTAAAATCCTACACTGGTCCCTTTAGATGGGGGAGAGGAAAGTGGTATAAAGATCTCTAAACAGGAGATATGACTTGGCTGAGGGAAGATTCTTCTAGCATAGGAACCTCAAAAGGTAGATGCCAGCTTGACTTCTGTAAACTCTAACATAGGGAGTGAATTAAAAGTACAGCTAATATGGGAGGTGTATGTCAGGGTGGGATACCATCCATACCATGCAGCAACACAGGGCTTTCAGGGAACAATGCAGGCCACATAGCTTTCTGGGAAACTGCCACACAACTTAAGCGGGCCTCCAGGGCTGTCTTAATTAGCCCTGAAAATCTAGCTACTGGAGATCTAGAGTTTTCAGACCATCAACTTAGTTAAAGAATTATCCCTTGAAAAATAATTCTAACCATGGCAAATATTAACACACCTCAGTTCAAATAGCTGGGCTCCAGCATTCCTGCAGCAACCTTATTTAAAAATAAGGCAGGAATGCTCAAAGATTCATCATGCTAGACCTCCCTCAAAATTCTGATGAGCATGAATGTCTGAAGTAATGAAAAAATTTGCATTGTTTCTTACCTTTAAAATTGTAGTAAAGTTGCTTATATTTAATATGTAGTAGAGGTCTGCATTTTATTTGTATGCCACAAAAGTGAAACCTTAATGCTAAATGGTTTTAGAGATAACTGCTTTTTTTAAGTGTCTACTAGTTGCTGTAAACAATATGCTCCCCTAGGCATAATTCACATTTTAAAATGCACTATGAAGTAATTAGACTATAGAAAGACATACAATTAAAACCAGATAAGATTGTGTGTGTTTTATTATTATTTAGCTGGCTTCCATTCCTGGGGAAAAAATTAAAACTTACCATATTTGAAGTTTCACTGTTGTATCATTGAATGTTATTGTTTTGACTTTAAAATCAATGCCTAAAAGAAAAAAGAAAATCTGTTACATTTCTTTCTTCTCTTTTTTTTTTTAACAATAGCTTTTGTTTTCAACTGTTATTAGGTAATAGTTATTTTGGAGATCTAAAGGGGAAGAGAAAAAGGAAAGACAACTACCAAAAAAAGAACAAACGCAACACGAAACAGAAGTGGCAAAACCAGAACTATTACAAGCAACTCTCCAACAGTCATAAGCTATTGAAAATAACTGTCAGACAGGTCAATGTTTTACACTTAGCTCCTTGTGCACTGTCAGTTTTGACAAACCTGTATTAGTAGGCAAATGATATGACAGCAGCTTGGTGGCTGATGCATAGAACAGTCACAGTATTTGAAACTACAGAGCGTTTGACCAAGTGATTCAGCTCCATAATAACAGTTCTGCAGGTTTGTATCGAGGTTTAGGACAGCATCCTGTTTCAGTTTATGCACCCATGTAGCAGTGGTCCATTGGTATAGCTGCCATTTTTGATACTTGGGCACAGTTTGCAACCCTGCTTCCCTTGCAGTGTAGATACATAAGCATCCACACAGCTACTGAGTCTGCACAATAGGATGCATGCTAACCAGGCCAGTATGCAGCTCTATATGTGTTCTCTGGGCAAGTGTAAGTCAAACTTCTACAGAACAAAACTCATGACTAGAGTGTTGGATGTCAGAGGAGGACATATAAGAGAGCCTTTTCTATCACAACTTTTCATTCCATCCAGGAAGAGCACACACCAACTGCTGAAGCTTCCTGAGCCTGACAAAGGGTTTTTGAACCCGAAAGCTTGCTTAATAACTACTCTCCAAGCATTTGGGTTTGTCTAATAAAAGATATCAAATTCACCCAAGGAACCTTGTCTGCCTTTTCCATCACAATGCACTAACCATCAGGCCATAGGTTAAGCATCCCAAAAGGAGGGCAGGAGAAGGGAATGTAAAATGTCT
>JAGPOW010000261.1:73550494-73567633 GCA_030014935.1 Caiman crocodilus | reverse complement strand
TACGGGTCCAAGGACTGAGCCCTGGGGGACTCCGCTACCCACTTCCTCCCAGGTCGAATATGACCTGTCTACCACCACCCTCTGAGTATGACCCTTCAGCCAATTAGCAATTCATCTGACCGTGTAGGCAATGATGCCACAGTCGCCTATTTTTTAATGAGGATGGGGTGGGAGACAGTGTCAAAGGCCTTGCTGAAGTCCAAAAAGACTACATCCAGGACGACACCTGCATCCAAGGCTTTTGTGACCTGATCGTAAAAGGAAATCAGGTTGGTCTGACATGGCCTGCCCCTAATGAAACCATGCTGGTTGCCCCTGAGCAGCATCCCCAATGCCAGCCCATTACAGATGTGCTCCTTGATGATCTTCTCGAAGAGTTTCCCCAGGATTGAGGTAAGACTGACGGGCCTATAGTTGCCCGGTTCCTCCCTCCTCCCTTCCTTAAAAATGGGGACCACATTGGCTATCTTCCAATAATCTGGCACCTTGCCTGAGCACCACAAGCGCTCATAAAGCTGTGCCAAGGGCCCAGCAATAACCCCTGCTAGCTCCCTCAACACCTTGGGGTGGAGAACATCTGGACCTGCTGACTTGAACACGTCCAGCCCCTCCAGAAACACTGTAACCTGGTCCTCCTCAGCCTTAGGTCTTGAGGTGTTCCCCTTGAGTCTGTCTTGAAACACGGTGGGGGAGTCCCAGTCCCTACACAAGAAAACAGAGGTGAAGAATTTGTTAAAGACATCTGCCTTCTCCTCTGGCACAACCACCAGATGCCCAGAGCATCTTGCAGGAGTCCCACGTTTCCCGGTGCCTTCTTCATCCTCCCTATATATTTGAAAAAGGACTACTTATTATCTTTGATCTTGGATGCTGGTCCTAGCTCTATGTCCGCCTTAGCTTTCCTAACAGCCCCCCTACAGGCCTCAGCATTGGAGATCTCTTCTTTGGAGATCACCCACCCCACTCCTTCCACTGGGTGTTCCCCACCTTTTTGGCAACCAGGCATTCCCAGACTTCCTTGGTGAGCCAGGGAGGCTTTTGGGCACTCTTGCCCCACTTGCTTCTTGTTCAGATTGTCACCCCTTGGGCTCTGAGTATCGTTTCCTTAAGGAACGACCACTCATCTTGGGCACTGAGTTTCCCTGCCCTCGAGAACCCCAGCACCTCATGGGGTTCTTCTTTGTATCTAAACCCCAATGTTTTAGAGATAAAGCTGATGTTGGTCCTATGAATGCTGTAATGTTGCCCCTGCACCAATGATACTGTTTTCCTCAAAGATGATTTTCTTTACAATTTGTTGTTATTTTCATTGCATATATTCTTTTAATACCGCCCACATGTATAAAAGTGCAATAAAGATTAATGAGAGCATGTGTTTCTTGTCCTGAGGAATTTATATTCCAATATGATGAAACTCCAGGTAATGCATTACAATCTATGAGACAGCAAAAAAAGGGAAATTATATAATTCCTTGCAGTTATACTAGTTTTTCAATTAGTTTGTGAAATTTTAAAGAAAGCATTTCAAATGAGTTTCATCCTCACCATGTGACCACTGGAAAATCCCATCATTCTATTTATTCACTGCAAATCCACTACAGAATGTCTCGATGAATAAAAGGATATGGTTTAATCGTGTTAGGTCAATTGCATTAGTAAAACATAACTGAAAGTCCTGTTAGCTGGCAATGTTGGCTGGCCTCATCTCCTGAAAAGGCAAAAAGACAGCTAGATAACAATTTCAAACTGTAAGAACTATAAGCCTGCATCTTAACAGGGCTTTTAAACAGTGTTACATGAATTTGACTGAGTTAACAGAATTGAAAAAGCACGCACTTCTGCCATATGAAAACAAGACTATGTTGTATTAAAGTGTAATATCTCCTATAAAAAGATTTATAACTGATTCCAGTGAAGGTTGGGAAACGATGTTGGTACTACCACAATATATATATAAAAGTAAAAAAATGCCTTAAACTATACCATAGCAAGGATGCTAATCCAGAGAAAATATACTGTTTCGAGCCCTAGAGAATATTTTCTACTTCTAGGGGCCTAATTGGTCATGAAACAAGATTGTTCAACCTATTAGAGACTATAGTACTTAAAAAATCTGTGCTGTTGTATCACAGCACTTTTGTTCATGGGTGGATCCAGGAACTGGCAAAGGGTGGTGCAGGTGCAGCAACCTGTGCTACAAGGGTGTCTGCACTCTCAGTCCCAGCTTCTTCCCTCCACAACCCACTAGTGGGAACAGAACACACTGCAGGAGCCTACAGGGTCTTTTTAAAGTTCACAAAGCAGGTAAGAGCCCCCTACCTTCCCCCAGGTGCTCAGACATGTTTTCTCCCCTTCCTTCCCCTCCCTCACCCCACCTTTCTCCATCCCATTCCTCTTCCTCCACACACACCTGCTGCTGTTTCCACCATCCCAGGGTCAGGGGAAGCTTCAGAGCCACTTCTGCTCACACAGCCAAGCTGCCAGGCTCCAGCTGGGCTCAGCTTGGACAGTGGCAGCAACAAAGGCAGTACATTCCCCTACACTGCCTTGTCTGTTCCCTAGTCCCTGTCTGTGGGAAGGGTCCCCCGCCCGTGCCTTTGTTTAGTAATAAAATCATCAGTATTCATAGATCATCTTTGCAGGACAGCCTTAATATTCTATTTTCTATGGTCTATAATTCATAAGTTTCTTCTTATACGTTAATGGCGGGCTAATGTCAATACTTTGAATATCAACACTGCAGATTCACGAAGTATGTAAGAAGAAAGGCAGGAAAAACATCATGAAGATCTGCACAAGTTACTGAGTGACTGCTCATTTCAAAACTACACTTCTTCAACAAGGCCAAATAAAGCCCAGAGCCCTTTAAAGTTTATCAGGCCTCAATAAGCCAGAGTCAAGCCATAAAAATCAAGGGCCCACAGGTGCAATCAGGTTCTGCTGAAGAAGAGCTGAACTAAAGGAACCCATAGTGCATGGTTATATCTGAGAATTTGCATAACTTACTATAAGCATGACTTTTGTACAAACCTTGGTAAAATATTATCACATTATTCCCCCTCTCAATCTGACCCCCTGAAAAAGGAAATCTAATTTTGGTTTATAACAGAATGCCACTCACAACTGTGAGAATTAAATAATTACTGTGATTAAATTATTGCTGAAAGAATGCAGGAGCATGTTGGGGGTTTTTTTCAAAAGCATTTTCTTCCATATTACTGTTTGATTACCCTTTAAATCAAGTTTTCTTTTTAGCAGAATAGCAAAATGGTCCATTCTAGCACATAAATAATGATGTATCTGTGATATTCCCCTATCATGGATGCAGCCTGGATGCACCTTTGAGATATAATCCAAGGGTGCTTCCACACATTTGGGGCACTCTTCTGCTCTATGTCCTTTCCTGCCATCTGCTTGGCTACCAAGAACTAGCTGAGATGTGCCAAGGGCCAACTCCTTGGCCCATGGTGCCTCGGCTTTACCTCTCTCACCTAGGCCTTCCCAAGTCTTAGCAAAGGGGATTTTACCAGCTAGAAGTCTATGTCCAGCTGTGCACTCAGGACAGATGGATCCCCCTTTCCATAGAATTGGCAGAACCTGTACAGTCAAATGTTTGGGAATCACAGTTAACACTGACAGTAAATGAGTAAAGAAATAGCAAAAATGATTTATTATAAAAAAACAAGAACCAGCATAAGAGATCAGTAACCAGATGCTGAGACACAGGCAGAGATATAATAATAGACAAACAAAAGGAAATATCAGAACAATAATCTGGTTTTATCCTGCACCTTAAATCTCAGGATACAGATTCTAGCCCACTTCAACAGGTTAAAAAGCATCTTCTGTCTCCAATTACCCTGCCATAGACTCCATCAGGTTCTCCTCTCAGCTTCTCTACTCAGCCTCCAGGTTGAAGCCTCCACTGTACCCAGAGAAACTAAAGACAAAAACATGTTCTCAAGACAGGCTTAAGTACAGTTGTTTATCTCACTAGTCACCTATGTCACTTCTTGGATTCTTGTGGGGCCTACACTATGCATGCAACTTCCTGCCCTCCAAAGCTGCATGTTTACCTGAGCAGAAATCTTTTCTGATATAACTAAGACCAGGAGAATATGTACTTCCTTTCAAACATGGAGATTTGCTAAGCTAATATACTGTTTCTCTTCCTCAACAGTTTGATTACCAAGGTGTTATTCTTACAGCCACCCTTCTTTTCAAATGTCAGCTCAAGGGAGTAAACAACTCAAGTTAAATTATAATTCCAAGCCATTACCATGTTGTGCAGTCCTGGCCCTATTATAACATATAAGAAACATACTTTATATCAAATACCACAAGGCATATTACCACAAGGATAATAAGCCTAAATATAGCTTAACACTACACATACGCAGAGACTACACATACCATATCAGTAAAATAACATCAAGAAACAATGCACAAGTCCCCAGACCAGTGTAGGACTTGTGAAAATATCAAAAAGGATTTTTCTTTTTTTTTCTGTTAGAAAGATTTTTTGCTTTTGGTGTTTAACTGGATAATATGTTTAACTGTGTAAAGATAAAGTACCACTATTATTTTGCTTCTGTGCTTCATATAAAATCTAAATGTTCCAAGGCAAGTTCTCAGAAAAATCAACAATTTGATACTGGAACCATCACACTGATTTCTACTTGAATCTGGCTGCCAAAATACTCTAATAAAAGATATCAAATTCACCCAAGGAACCTTGTCTGCCTACCAAAGGGCAGCATTCATGAAAAATTAGATAAAACTACAGCAGTGGAAACTACTTCCCCATTCCTTCTAATTTCCCAAAGTATTTTTTAGAAATTTACCCTTGGGAGGGTAAATTTTCAGATGCAAGACACCATTAGTGATAAACCTTGTTTTGTCTAGGTGTATGGGAGTTTAGTGGCTTTTTAAAAAATTATTATGGGGATGGTGTCCTTCAGTTGATGAATTCTCATTGAAGCTTCAATGGTAGGGAAAGATGAAATATAATTGGTAGTTATAATTAATATTATACAAAGCTTCCTTGATTAAATT
The DNA here is from genome assembly GCA_030014935.1 of Caiman crocodilus. Taxonomy (NCBI): domain Eukaryota; kingdom Metazoa; phylum Chordata; order Crocodylia; family Alligatoridae; genus Caiman; species Caiman crocodilus. Next base: position 73,562,578 of record JAGPOW010000261.1, on the reverse strand, counting down.
AATAATGTTAAAAGGAAATGTAATTTAAAGCAAAATAGGCTTATGTGCTCATGTAAAGTGATCTGTGAATTTAAAGTAAAAAAACCCATTTACGCTTGCATTTCACATAGCCCCTTACAGAATTTTGTGTAATTGTCTATAGAGCTTTCAAAAGTAGATGTGACAGTACTTGAGAGGGACATGATATGTGGTGAGAGGTTGGAAGGTTACTGAAAATGGTGAATGGGGAATACTTTTAAAAAATTATAACCCAGCAGGGAATTTCCAGCCTTCCACAAAAACAGTTTTCATTTGACATAAATTTTAATAATAAATTGACATGAGTTTTCTTTATTTATAAAAAGGGAAGTATAGAGTGCTGAATCAGACCAAAATTTAATTTAAATTAAAATAAGGCATATTGACTTCCTAAGTCAACTTCAAATTTATTGACCTAAGAGGTCAATGAATGTTAGTGAAAAACACAAGTCAATATGTATTGCATGCATGAATTGATCATGTCTTTATATGAAATTTCAAGCAAACTTAGCAAATTGAAAAGACAAGAAAGAAAAATGAGAAATACAGTGCCAAAGACAGCTCACAGATTTCAAAAGGGTTGGGACCAATGTATTATGCAAAATGATCAACATAAAGCTAACATTGATTACCAATCCAGGGATAAATGTTATATGACTACAACAGCTTACACTTGGGGTTTTTTTTGGACTCTTGTATAACATGATATACAGTAAACCAGACCAAATTCTAAGTGACGTTTTCTAGCTATTATAGTTCCAGGGATTTATCATTCTGTATTTATTTTTATTCAACATAGTAAAGGTACCTGCCAAAGTCTGGAAGCTAACATAATTAAGTACACAATGAATACCGTTAAATTAAATACAATTTAACAAGCATCAACAGTCATCAGTTTCATTACAATTCAGCCACCAACCACTTGCCTCATTATCACTAAGAAGGCATAGCTTCAGTCCAACAACTGGTGTTTTCTGGAAAATTACATTTGGGCTATTTCAGACCTTACAGGGTGATCAGGTGCCAGACACTGAGAGCCCTGGATGAGATTCCTGGCCATAAAGCCCTCTCTTTTATAAAGAAGAATATCCAGCTGGAACATCTCCGCTAAATTCAGGACTGGGAAGGGTGGCAATACCTCATAGAGATACTTCCCAGGCCATGTAGTGTTTAAGGAGTTGTATTCAACACCATAACTCTTCCCAGAGACTCAGGGACAGTGCTGGCATTATAGGCTTCTAGGGCTGAGGCACCATGCACTCCTAGCAAGATGCCATGCTCAGTAAATGAGCTATCCTATTATTCATCAATATCAGGCTCAGAATGTTTAAGACATAGCCCCATATACATATAGCATAATGCAATTGTTTAATTTGAGGAAATGAAAGCACAGATAAATGTGTTAAGGTCTACAACTGAAAGGGAAGTTCATAGCATCCTAAACAGATAAACACAGTAAAAGGCTAACCCCAGCCCTTGTCATCACATGATCATATAAAGTATCTGGAGTACAAAAATCACCTCCATGTTGCAAATACAAGTAACTTCTGGAAGACATACTCCTTTAGTCAAAAGGCCGTTATTACCTCTTCCATTCACCTCCTTCCCCATTGCACTATTATCAGCTCAGTCTTATTTGATCCAGGCTTTAATTAGGTATCATTCATGCCCAAGTTCTAACTAGACACTGCCTGAGGTGCTGAACTGCCTTGTCCAAACCAGACAAGAGATATGCTATTGGCTACAGTCAGTAAAATGAAGGCACCACACCCTATGCCTCCTCATGATAGGCTCATATACATGGGCTGCAGTGAATCAAGAACACTTCATAACAAATGATACAGCTGGTAGATCCAATAAAGCCAGCATGAAAACTTAACTTCCATTTCCAAAGATTACTGACTAATTCAAGCCTGTATAACTGGTGGCCCATGGGCTACATGTAACCTGTAAGCAGTTAACATTCAGCCCATGGGCCCCCATGGCCACTTTTCCCACTGCAGAAAAGGACTTGGGGTACTTGCCAGTGCCTATGCAGTCTGCACAGTGGGGGTCTGCTTCTGTTGGCACAATCCACATAGCTGGGATGGAGGGTCTGTGTGCTGGCAACACAATCAGCAGGATCATTGCCCATGCAATGTGCATTGGACAGCCCGGGACTAATGCAGCCAATACAGTTTCTGTGCCTAAACCACATCTGTGCCCAGACTGGCAAGGCTCAAGGAGACAGGAGGCATCTGGATAATGTGAGAGTTGTCCTGCTCCACAAGGGAAAGTAAAAAAAGATGTGATATTGATCCTTATATACCAAGTCTGGCAGCATCCAGCAAGGGCTGCATTATTGCTTCCTTCAACGCAATGGACAGTTTGTTTTATGAACGGTTTAGGGATGTTCTCCCCAAGCAACAGACCTAACACTTCTTCAGTGACCGTCTCCAACCAGGAGGGACATGGATCCAAAGCAAAGATAACTGGAACCTAAAATTCTCTCAGTATTTTCAGCATCCTAGAGATCATCATTCCCTGGAACTCTAACAGAAAAAATTAAGTCCTTGTTCCCTCAAGACCTTATTCTTCTACAACAGAAGCAGACAGCCTATCCTTAATATGATTAATCTTGCCTACAAAATACTGAGAACATGCCTCACCTGACAGAGACCCAGTCTGAAGATCCCTCCCTGCCCCTGCCTCCTGAAAAAAAGAAATCTGATGCTCAAGATTTTTCATATTTGTCATTTAAGCTAAATAGGAACAAGTCACCCTGAAAGTGGACTGAGTTTTCCATACATGGTGTCAATTGGGAACAACTCCTTATGTAGACAACCCTATCAGTAGAGCAGCTACTGCTAGCATCTCCTCAAAATGTACAGTAGGATCCAAGAAATGAATTCCTAGACTTTTCTGCCACTGCTGCTGAGAGGGTTTGGAAGGATACACCTAAACTCAAGAAAGCAGAATGGCCCACTGGGAACCAAAATAAGAATCTGGGAATCTGGGGTCAAGTCCCAGGACTTTTGGACTGAAAGGGTGCATTCAGGCAAACACACACATGCAGTTTGTAGGCATTGGCTGTGCATGTAGGCATTTGCCACACTGCTAATTTATAGTGCAGCAGGTTTTTTTTGACACTGGGAGAGCCCGGTGTCAAAAAAACCCCATGGTAATAGCATGCATCACCTGAAACCAGAACCTAGCCAGCTGGAGCCACACATCAGCTCCCCGCCAGGCTCCACAAACCTGGATCGCCATGGCTGGAGGCTACAGAGGCCCCCGGGACTCCAGGTACAGTTGCCAAGGCCAGTCTGGGTGCTGGCCCAAACCTCCCCTACACCACCTGGTGCAACTTGCCACACACCAGAGGGTGCATGCACAGGTGTTCCTAGGGGACAAGCAGCAGTGGCACAACTATGTGCTGCTGCTATTTGTCCCTGGGGAAACGCACATGCATACTCATCTGGATGCACTCAAATAGTTTGTTAGTGTTAGATCAAGTGGGCCAGGTTTGAAGGGTGATGGGTTTGAAGCCTGATAAATATGGGTCCACACAGTATTAGAAAAAGTAGAGATGTAGTTCTTTGTTAATACTGAACATTAAATGTTCTGCCCCTACTGTTAGTATCAACTAATATTTTACTCTATGAATAGCCCTGATTTTGTTAACTAATAGAATGATTGTAAGCACAACTACTCATAGAGTAAGATATTCCTCATGGTAAGCAAAGTAACAGAATTTGGCTTTGTATAAAAAAGATAAAAATGAAGAAACATATAGAACATTAGATAATATTTAAAAATAATATTTATTTGCAGTGCCTTATATATTTCAACTATTCAACCCTACTCTATTTCCTAATGAGGGGAATGTCAGAAAGCCCAAGTAGAATTCTAGAGTGGGCTCACTTATTAAAAGATAGTAAAAAACAATTTTCAAACCAAGAGAAAAGCAATTCATTTGAAAGGTGATTTGAGATTTAGTTTTCCTTGATTCATCCATAATAAAACAACTAACAATCTCTAACAAAAATATCCACAATGTAACTTAAAATATAGCAAATATGTATTATTTAACGTGAAATAAATAAATACCAAATTTTCAAAATAGAATTATCTATTTCTTTTCCCCCCAAAAATGGGTATTGCACCAGTTCAGACTCTGATAGTCTTGGAAACTGGGCCCAAGATCTCCACAAACATTCTTCCAAACAAAGCAGATTCCACTGAGCACACATTGTTGAAAAACCCATACTATAACATTAATATATTTCATAGCAACCAGAATAAAAAACAAACAAAACTTCCTATTTCATGAATATCATCAAGTTCAGCTTTACACCAGAATTTCTGTTCATAAACTTCCCCTATGGCTTTCTATGCTATACCATTGTTTAAACAAAAACAGTTATTCTTTATAGTCTACTATTCTCAATAAGATGCATCTGCCTTATGATCCGTATAAGTTTAATTAGAAAACTGTAACTGCTTATAATTCACCAAAACTGCATAATTGAAGAGGAGGAAGGGCAACCATCCCTGAGTGTTTAAGTGCTGCATAAAGTGCTCTCAATGAAAATTTATTGTTAATGCATTTTTTCATTTAATAAAACACCTATTTTTTTTAAAAAAAATCAGCAACCAGGATATATTAGATACAACTACATCATATACCCCTTTTTTTGGAGTATCACTAGGCTTAGTTATTGTGGTATCCAGGTATTATGACAAGAGAGAAACCCTAACCACTATCCAGCTAACATTTTTCCTTCTCTGGCTACTACGTGTACTTACTTAAGGTAAACTAGTAACACATAAACCTGTCATGAAACTCACTTTCCTAAGGCACTGGATGGTTCACATAAGGTGTTTCCTAGCATTTCTAATTGAAATTCCACCTAGATAGGTGCAACTGGAAGATATTACCATCAGGCAAGTGTTCAAATGGGCATCATGAGACGAATGAGTGGTGTCTGCTCAAATCAAAACTGTCACTCTTCTTGGTAGCCTCAAGAAGCCAAAACTAGATAGGACATAAAAATGTATCCCCATGGATATTGCTACTTTGCTTGCAGCAGTAGCTCTCAATGTTTTCAGCTTTGAGGTACTCCTCCATAACTTCTATGAACCGAGGACCACTCCATTTAAAAAACAAACATATTTACTAAAGTGCTTACTCCTTGCCAAGGGGCCAGGTAATAAGTAGGAACAGGGAAGCAGATGGGGAGGGAGAAGCCTAACCCTGTGCTTATCTCCTCACACCTGCTTATCTCTTGCATGTTGCAGGGCTGTTGGTTGCAGCCCTGTTGGTCTCAAGGCTCTTTGGTTAGATGTGGTATCTTGTATTAGCTGTCACATTGAGTTGGCCTAATAAAAGATATAACATCTACCCAAAGAACCTTCACTTCTTATCTTTTCACACTTTGTGGCACTTTTCAAAGGATCTGACAACACCCCCCAGCTGCAACAATACCCTTGTTGAGAATCACTGGCTGACTGTGTGGATAGAGCATATATTTATTAAAGCTAGTTTGGAAAATAATTCATGAAGGGCTTTCCAAAAAAAAAAAAAAAAAAAGAGAGAATCATTTTAAGGCATTATACTCAGTCAACAGCTATAAAATTATTTATCTTTAAGCCCACTTAGAATTGGCTTTGAAAATACTCTCTTAATATGACAAGTTTTTTATCTCAAATATTTCAGGGACTGTTAGGTCAACAACATTGTTCCAACACCCTTTTAGTATGAGTGGCTTTGCAATATGGAGGAACTTTTGGTTCCCAAGCAGAGCTGGCACAACACAAATTCCATCCACCTGAGTATGAAAAGGACTCTGAAGGATAAGTTTTATTGCCAATATGAGATGGAGTCACCAAAGCTCATCTGCCTTAAATCCCATCTTAAAACTCAGTGCCAGCAGATTTCACATGCTATCTTATTCACGCTGGTTTCAGTGGGAATGACTTGCAGAGGAAGTTATTGCTAAGGACCTAGGAAAACACATTGGATCTGTTTTGGGAGGAGAGGTCTGATGTAAACACAGGTGTGCGCCAGCTTAGGTGTGGTGTCTGGCTGTGTGTACTTTGTCAGCCTCCCCGTGTGTACAATAGGGGGGTGTGGACACAGGTAGGTGCCAACCCCACCCTGTGCACTTCAAGGCGCAGAGCTGTGCACCAGCCCAGACATGTACACAAGCGGGGTGTGGACACAGTTGCATGCTAGCCCGCCTGTGTGCACAATGGGGCACATGTATAGGAGTGTGCCAGCCCGGCTGTGTACACAATGGGGGCACGAACAAGGGTGTGTGCTAGCTTAGCCAGGTGCACTGTGGGGGCACAGATTCTGGCGTTTGCTGGCCCGGCTGTATGCACAATGGAGTACACATATGTGAGCACCTTGACGCGTGGACACAGCTGGCTGTGTGCAGAATGGAGCACATCTATAGGTGTGTGCCAGCCAGGCTGTGTGCACAGAGGGGCACGCGCGCGCGCGCACACACACACGTGCACCAGCCAGGCGTGTGTATAGTGGGGCACACACACTCCAGCCGGACATGTGCACAGTGGGGCACACACACAGGGGTGTGTGGCAGGCGGGCTGTGTGCAGAGGGGCACGCGCGCGCGGGCACACGCGAGCGCAGGCGCACTCACCCACGGTGGGCAGGTAGGAGGCGGCGGGGCGCGGGCCGGGCTCGGCGTACGCGCGCAGCACCGAGGTCTTCCCCACGCACGATTCCCCGGCCAGCACCAGCTTCACCAGCAGCGGCGGCGCCGCCATCCCTGCCGCCAGAAACCGAAACCGGCCGCGCCTCCCGGGTTTCCGCTCCCGTTACTTCACTCGTTGCGGTCCCGCCCAGCGCACACACTGCTGCAGACGCGGCATGCGGGGACCTGCCCTAGTCGGGGCCACGCCGGCCCCCAGCGCAGCCCAGCCCGTCCTGCACCACCCCTGGTCCGCGGCCCGGCCCGGCCCAAGCCCCCCTCACCTGGCAGCCGCTGTCCTGCTTCTGGGACATGTTGTCAGCCCAAGCAGTCAGTCAGTCCCAAAGGGACACAGGGAAGCTCTTCTTTTTTTATACGGAGGGGGGCTGGTTGCCGCCAGGGAGAAATTAATTTGCGACTTTGGGAAAAGCAAAAGCCAGAGGTTGAGGAAGCTGGCAGTTTCCACAAGAGAGTGGGCAAAGTCTTGGAGGGAAGGGGCAGGAGGAGCTCAAGGGACAGCTTCTGCATCACAGCTTCGTGAGGCTACAAGTGAGAGAGGAAAACACCCTCCTTATGCCCACTTCACTCCCCCTTTCAGCACCCACTCTCTGCCCCTGGGTGACACGGGCCTAGGGTGACCATTAAAGAGGACAGTCTGGTTGTCTTCTGTCCTCCATTGATACAAAACCAGATGCTTATGTAGAGGACATAGAGGTGTCCAGTTTTGTATCAATAGAAAAGCAGAAACCCAGAATGTCCTCCATGATGGACACCCTACACAGGACACTGGGCAAGATTAGGCTGGACTGATCATAAATAGTAATTCTTACATTCTTCTGAAACCAAACAACATAACCCCAAAGAGCTGCAAACAATTCAGTGCTTCATGAGGGGAGGGACAGCCCAGTGCTTTGAAGGGGGTGACCAGCACCAAGACTGGAGCCTGAGGGAGCTAGGCCTGTGTCTGTCACCAATTTCTTTTCTGCTCTAGTATCACTTGTCACTTCCAACTCCATTTCAGTTCCATTTTATTTCAGGTAATAAAACAACTCACTGAGATATATTTTTAAAAGGTGACAATCATACTCAAATTGAATGTCCCGCAAGGATAAAGAGAAACAACCTCATTAGCTCATCAGTAGTCCTGAAGAATTTTGAAACACAGAGCATGGTCTTTCTTTTCAGAGCCATTGCCAGACTAGATAAAGTACAGCTAGTCCTCGTTTAATGTCGCAGTTACATTCTTGAAAAAATGTGACTTTAAGCGAAATGATGTTAAGCAAATCCAGATCCGTCACAGTAGGTACCTACTAGGAGGTGGCGGCCAAACATTATAAACGAATGTTGTGTGACTTTAAGCAAATATGTTCTCTAATAGATCAGCCACATAATAACGAAACGGTGTTAACCAGGATAATGTTAAGTGAGGAGTACCTGTTTCAGAAAAGGTGCTGATGGTCATAGCCTAAACACAGTAATTTCATGTTAAAAATAAATATTACATTTCTTTAAAATAAAGCTTAAATAAATAAATAAACCATAAATAAAAATAAGGGGTCAAATGGTTTGTTAAGGGCAATGATGGGCGTTATAAACTAGGTCTGAAACAGTCCGGAGCTGCTGCTGCTCTGTCTTTCTCCAATGTCATAGTGACTATATTTGTCCACCCTTTGGAAATCCTGTCTTCTGACTCTTGGTAGACATCCACTGAATATGACTGAGGGTCCATATGTAAAAATACCTATGCCAATACTACATTAAGATTTGCAGTACTGCATAGAACCTATAGGCTGCAAATATACTCCTGAATTAAGATTAAGGAATCCCTACTAAGATCTGCTGTTCTTGCTTTTTGAGTGAGTTTTAGTACAGGTGAGAAGGCAGAAAGCTTTGCTAGTACCTGTAATATATGCAATCCCCCCCAGGAGTACAGGTATTAGTAATTTACAGTTTATTGTATGTAATGTTCCTGGCACTAAAATAAAAAATAGTGGCTGCAAACACACAAGACACTGCCTGCGCAGTAGCTCATTACTACTGCACAGTAGCACTTCATGGCACGAAGTGTGATGCAATGCTACTGTGCAGTAGTAATGAGCTACTGTGCAGTCAGCATCATCAAAAAGCCATTTGGGAACACTACTGTGCAGTAATGCCACTTACTGCGCACAGTTATTTACTACTTGCATATGCATGTGCAGTAATAACTGCACAGCCAGCATCTCGTCTAGACGTGGCCAGTGACATAAAAATAGGTTTTGAGAATGTACTTACCACAGGTGTGAGGTATTACTGGCTGACACGTTAAGGCAGTTCTGATCTAAGTAATGATATATCTGAAGGCTGTCTGTGATTAGCCAAACTTGTTACTCCTCAGATACAAAACCTTTGGCCACTGGCTTATGTGAATGTTGAACCCGTTCTCACATGCTTGTGTGGAGATCTAAGGTAAACACCCCTTGAACTATGCTTGTACATGTGCTTGTGTCTAGATGACTTTTGAGGCCATCCTACAATTCCTAGTGGCTACAATTACTTTCCCTCTTGCCTCTTCTATACCACAAACTACTAGATGGTTTATAGTTAACTTTTATTTCTACACATTTTAGCCCAACACAATCAAATTCCAGTAAAGGATGCTTATCCTTCAGCCTATTCTTAGCTGTCTGGAGAAGTAAGGCAGGATTCCGGTTAGCACATAGCACAAGTATTGCAAGGAACGTGACTTTGGGAAAAGCAATCAGACTAGTATGCAGTTTGGGTTGCAAAGCAAATGCCTAAGGATTCTCTACAGTAAAGCAATAGGTAGTCTGATAATTCCTCCTTTATAGGTACCATCAACTAGGCCCTTGCCACCATCCTCAGAGACCCCACAGTCTATGATGAACTTCTGGGAAATACTGGTTTTATCCCACAGTGTGCATAGGCCTGGTTTACTAAGGCCTACAGCATGATATAGTTTGCAGTTGACATTTCACTTGCTTCTTGTGGTGGGCAAATTCTGACCCCATTGTTAGGCTCTTCTACATCTACCTCATTTGTGTTTCCTCATGCAGAAGCTACACTGGGTGCCACTGCTAGTCATCCAACATCTGCATAGTGATATAAAGCCACCATCTGCACTTTGGGTGAATCTGTAGCTGTTGCAGGAAGCAAGGGACAAGTATCTTCTGTATGTCATGAATAAACTCCTCTCTTCCACAAGTCTAGAATTGCTGTTGAAATGCCTCTTATGTCTCAGGAATGGCAATAGGTTATCCAGAGGCAGAAGTATCTCACCTTTGTGTGCTATGTCCATAGCATAGGAGTGGGCAGAGTAGGAAGTGCTTCAGCTAAATGATTTGGCAGGATTAAAACACTTTCACACAGGGCCTGGGAAAGACAGTAAGTTCCTCTGCAATCCAGCACAGGCTGATTCCTACAGTGCCTCAACTTAGTAAAGTACCAGAGAAGCCTAGGATAAGTCCTCCCAGCAATCCTGGTATCAAACCCATGTAACTGCAGTGTCTGCATGGATGTGGGTGTATGGGTATGGGTAATGATAGCTCTGCATTGCGACTACTGGAAAGCAGGGCTGACATATGTGCATGTATACATGTGGACCAGAAAACAAGGACACGTTACCATACTTTGTAATGCATCTTAAGGGCAATGTTTGAAATCTGGAAGGGTTCAAAGAGCCGGGGAGAGCTCTCCCATAAGAGATGAGAACCTCCCATAAGAGACAAGAGCCCTCAGCCTGCCCAGTGCAGCTCAGGCACCAACAGTCAGCTCCTTCCAGCTGCCATCGCCACAGACCCTACTAAGAGTCAGAGTGTAATTTGAACCCTGCTTAAGGGTATGTCTTTGCAGTTACTTGGTGTTAGTTACACTGGCATTCATTATTCTTGAGTTAGTCTAGCTCAAATGAGGGCAGCCATATTCCAGCTGCACAGAGTAATTGGGCTACTGCAGAGAATGATGCATATGATCATTTGATGATAGCGGCTGATGAGTTGTTAATTCAAGCTTTAACTTGTATTTCCTGACAAGCCAGTCAACTTCAGGTAAAAGTGTCCTCATATTTAAGTTTAAGATTTGTGTGCGTGCAGGGCTGGATGTGGAACAGCACTCGATGTATATAATGCAAGTGAATTCCGTAGAGAAGCCTTAAGTACCCAGTGTAACCACCTCTAAAGACACAATATAATTTTTTCTCACAATCCTATCCACAAGGGGACAGTCTTTCCATCTGTTATTACCAACTATATTACAGTTTGTAAGTTAACCCCTTGAAAAACTATCAGTAGATGAATGCAACATAATGAAAAGTTGAAAACACAATTCTGTGTAATTTAATGTTTTAAAATTAGGTTTCAAGTCTCAGTAGCTTCTGCCTGTTTGTACTAGACTTGCACTTATATCTTCTAAACTTCACAAAAATATTCCAGATCTGAGTAATTTGAAATAGAAGTTAATTTCTACAGTGAACTTGCAAATAAAGACCTAGTTTGATCAAGGTAATGGATTTGAGTGATTTAAAACTTTGTGATCTACAACAGCACATTCTGCAAATCATTAACCAGTCATGCAGCAACTTGGGTGTCCCATTTCACAATCACTAAAAGCAGTCTTCTGTTCCTTTACTGGTATCTTTCCAATAACATGATATAGGTTGATAATGCAAAGTTAACACATTTTTTTACCAACAGTAGTATAATTTATTGTTATAATAACATGTTATTATAAACTTGGGTGCATCTTCACTTATTTTTTAGAAATAATTGCTCTTGCTTTCACATATTCATACATACTGGAAGAAAGTAGCTCATATGCTCATATTTCTGCTTATGCAATTATATGAAATGTTCAAATTAAAGTTATCCCTATGATTCAGTTTTCTTATAGCTTTCCTTATTATCAAGGAACACAACACTATTTTTACTAAAAGTTTTACTCCTACAAGTTTAGCACAAATTCTGCACTGCATTTTTATCACTTATATATGCTTTAACATTCTATAGTGTTTTCTTTATACTATGTTACATGATACATATTTGCCATGTTATATGTAACTCTTCACACTTTGCATAGAGTATTTAACAGAAGCCTTTAAATATAAGCTGTAAAAGTACTGCAAATGGTGAAGATCGTGTGGTCAGAAAGGCGCATCAAATATAACAGTCTTTTAAAGAACTAGGGCACTTCCCCCATATACAAAATATCTTTTTGACATAATAAAAGTGCATCATAAAAATGTTTTTTTTCATCCCCTGTTCTCTCAATGGACTCCAGGGACGGGCCAGCTGAAAGAGGAGAGGATGCTCGGCCGCTAAGTCAGGTAAGTCGGGCGGGCAAAGGTGGTGGTAGCTTGGGGGATACGCAAGAGGAGG
>JAGPOW010000261.1:73536815-73550394 GCA_030014935.1 Caiman crocodilus | reverse complement strand
GTGACCCTGGCACTCGTTTCCTGCCAATTGGCGGGGGGTCAGACTAGATGGCCTGCTCTAGGCCCCTTCTGACCCTAGGTACTATGATACTATGATTTTCAGGAGCTAAGGATGCTGCTAAAACCGTTCCTTGAAAATGATAAACCAGCAACAGCTTTTTGTTTTTTTAATTCAGTCAAACCCCTGGACAAGGTCTCTTGTTCTCCTTCAGTGCAATTATGGAAATTATAAATTTCTTGATAGAATAAATGGAGATACTCCTCAGCATCACCAGCAGCACTTCCATGCAGCACATCAGCAAAGTCTATTTATGATACACTGACACTTTGCCTCCTGTAGAGTCTCTCTCTCTCTCTCTCTCTCTCTCTGTCTCTCTCTCTATATATACACACATACACTAGCTGATTGCCTGTCAAGAATGAAGCAAGGGAGAGGGGAAGGGGGCTGGGATGGAGTGCTGCCCCCAAATGCCCCACGCTGCCTCTATTCTGCCTCTTGCAGGGAGCAGGGTGTGGGGGTTGAGGCCTTGGCTCCCCAACCCTGTCTGATTCTCGGTGCCGCTTGCAGGAAATGGGGTGTGGGAGCCTCTCGGGTGTGGGAGCTGAGGCTCCCACACCCTCTGTCCAGTCCTTGGCATTGCTTTGAAATCATGGCAGTGTTCCCCCACGCTTGGAGCACTCTGACTGGCTGTTTTCGTCAGCCAATTAGAGTGCAAATGAAGTGTTAAGGATAGACAGACAGACCTAAGCTTTTATAATATTAAAGGCCGCGCCCAAATCAGCACAGTGTTAAGCCATTGCGTTCTGCCCTCTTATGGGCCACGCTCATACCACCTCCCTCTCACTCTCTCACTCGAGGCCTCTCTCACTCCACCAGTTCTCACCTGGTCTCTTTCATACTTCCCTTCCTGGGCGTCACTCATACAGACCCTCCTTTCCCTGGGGCCACACTCACCCTCCCCTCTCTCAGGGGGGGTCTTTGGGCTTGATTCCCATCACTCCCTAGCCAGCAAGAATGCAGCCTTTTGAGTATCTCCCACTACCCTCATCTGAGCAAGCACTAGGTGGTTTGCAGAAAACTGGTCTGACTCAGCCTCTGGTCTTTTGCCAGGTCACTCATCCAGCTTCTCTCAATCAAGGGGCTCCTGACTCACCCTGTTGTTTCCCTGTGGCTCCTCCTCTGCCATACCTCCCAATCAGCCTCTGGCCCACCTGCGGCCTCAGGTGCCCGAAGGCTTACCTGGACCTAACTCAGCCCCACGCTAGCAGAACCTACTCTTAAGCCCTCAGCTTATAGGGACCCAACTCATGCCCCTTGCTCACAGGGCTGTATATCATGCCCCCATGTTCCCAAGGTGTCATAATTACCACTCTCTAATCACTCCTCTCTCCAAGGCCTCACTACTGCCCCTCTTATGAAGGACTTCAGGTGCCCCTCTGCACCTCTGCTTCTGCTGAGGCACATACTTCGCCCCCTACTCTAGGGACCGGGGTTGAACACCCCCTCAGACTCAGGTGCCACTTGTCAGTGTGCCTGGCCCACAAATCTCCCTCTCCTGGGTCTTGCACCCCGCAGGGGCTCGAGTGGCCACAGCTGTGCCTGGCCCCGCTACCCACACTCCAGGATCTTGCCCCCATACAGGGCTCAGGTGCCACACCTGGGTGTGCCTGGGTCTCTACTGCCTCTGGTGTTAAATAACCCATCTGAAGGCAGGGACTGGGGTTAAGGCATCCCTCCTCGCCTTTCACCGGGGACGTAACTGGCCTGGCACTTCCTGGGGGCTTCCACCAAGCCATCCTTCCCCAGCAGGGTGCAGTTTCAAGTCATGTCCAGGACCAGGAGCCTTTAAGTCACCCCATAAGTTCCTGCCCTTATCTCCTAGTTGTTGCAGGAGCAACAGCTCCACCAGGAGATGTTCCTCGGTGTCTGGCAACAGACTGCTGCCTCCAGCTCTGCTGGCCTGGGTCTAAAATAGCTGTTCATCAGAGATGGGGCACCACCTGTCACCAACTCTTAAAGTGACACACACCAGAAGTGCTCTGCCACCCACCTGCCCCCTTAAAATGGTTTCTGGGGGAGGCTTTTCCCCACTGCTCTGCAAGCAAGCTCCCACAGAGCTTGTAACAGCCCCAGAGTGGTGAACTCCCTGCTGGTGCTCTGCCACAGAGAGAGAGTATAATTAACTTGTGAGTATAGTGAAAGCAGTGATATTTTAGGAAATACTTAAATAAAAGGCTCAGGACTTGTTGAACTGGGATTGGGAGATAATTTCCCAGTCGTAAATTATAAACTGTAATTATTAGCATAACCAAAAGACCATTAGCAAAAAAGTTAAAACTACAGGCGAGGCCTCATCTGGTAAGTCTAAGGCACCTTAAACATGATAAACCACGAGAACTAGCTGCAAAGTTCAAGAAGAATGAGGTGGCCAAATCACTAGATAATTTTTGGTTACAGTAATTTGGACAGACTGGAAAGGAGCAATACAGATATGATGAAGAGTGAAACTAAAATAGATGATGATGGCATTGACACGTCAGAGGAAGAAGGAAGGACTGATTTCTTTTTATATTTTAGAGGAAGAAATGGGAATGTTTGACCATAGCTGAGTATGTCTACATGTTCATTAATGTGCCGTAATTATGGTACATTAAGTTTAGTACCTGTAATAACAGGTTGGCATTTGTTGGCAAATTGGCACTTCTGCACACTAGTGCCAGTGCACACTCTTTTTGTGACACTAATGTGCAGTAGACTAATTCTACCATGCATTAACACAGTTTTACCTGCTGTGCTAATGCGCAGTAGAATTAGTCTACTGCACTCACTGTGTGGATGACTAAAAGGAACAAAGGAATAAAGATTGTAATCCTGGGTGACCAAAATGAACTTTGGATCACTTGCCTCCAGAGTAAACAATCCAGAATACATCTCATTGACTTCAGTCACTGAAATCAAAGCATTGTCTTTGAAGGACCTAAGACAATAATCTGACTTGTTTCTTTCAGATTCTACATGTAAAAAAAATCTTCACACTCTTTTCTAACTGAATGCATTATTATGCTAGAAAGCAATTCTAATAGATTTTGATGTATATTCATTAATAGGTGCAACAAGACAGATAAAAATGCTACAAACCATTTTGCAAGACAACCCAGATACTGAAGATTATTGGAAGTATGAGATAAGTATTTCACAGCCTTCTAAAAAGAAAATGCATTTGAATAAAAGTTTTGAATGAGTTCTTTCATCTCTTCTTCCCACATATTGAAATTCTCAGATCTACCACTAGGTAAATAGAAGATACTGCGATTAAGCATTGGTTTTGTTTTTAAAGGAAAAATTGAATAAGAGACATGTAAATCATTTATGGTCTGTAAAGAATGAAATGCTGCCAGATTCTGAGATCCCTGAAAAAACTGGGAAGAAATTATTTGTCTTATTTCAGCATCAGACAATGTAACACCCCAGGTGTTGTACCTTCACTAAATTCTACACAGAAGTCAGATGCTTAGTGACAATACCTCTAGAATACATACTGCAGTATAAAAAGGTATAATGAAAATGGTCTGCATTTTGTATTTAATAATATTAAAACATGATTGAAAATTAAATATATGCACTGCTTAGTATTCCTAGTGGCAATATTAGACCTGTGTGATCTGCGAAATTAGATAGGGTCCTGCTCCTCTCTGGGCCACTTCCCTGGAGTGAAGACTCCCTGGAGTCTCTCGTACTCCTTGCTGCCTCTCCTGCCTGCTAAGGAGCCCACATCAAGGCTAGGCTTTCCTTCACGAAGAGGAGGGGAGCAGATGCCTGGAGGATCCCCCTGGCTGGACCAGAAGCGGGCAGAGAACCGGAGCCGTGAGCACTGTGCCCTGGCTAACTGATTGACCCAGCGGGGATTCCCCTTCTCATTAAGCTGTGCACACTGTCAATCAAGCCCAGCATGCCTTCAATTAAGCTGGCACAGAGTTGATATAAGGAGTCCAGAGCCATCCAGAGCAGGGAAAGTAAGCCACTGAATACCCTTGGAAGAGGGGTGACCAACCCCAAGGGCAGGAAGCTGACCTTGATGTTGTCCAGAAGATGAGTAGGACAAAGGCCATAAGAATTCAGTAAACTCGAAAGAAATAAAGTGAACTTAAGTAAAGAGACCGGTTTATGTGGATTCTTCCCACACATCCATTTTTGGGTCTCTGAGCTCTGGGGCAGCCCCTGATGATGGATCTGGGTGCAGGACTCGTAGTCACCACCCATTTTTCGTAAAATCTCTTCATCAAAGTCATGGCAGGCAGGAAAAGAAAGGGCACCAGGATCAACCATAAAGGATGCAGCCACCCTGAGGGGCCAGCCACCCTGAGGGACCAGTGAATGTCATCCGGATATAAGGATACACGGCCATACCTGGTGACTACCCGACAGCACCCCCGGCTTCTAGCCTGAGCTGCTGAAGGCACTTGACTGCATTTCCTCAGTCCAGAGAGAATGTCTGTGCACTTGCAAATTGGTTCAACCTAGGCAGGTTAGATTAAACTGCAAAGATTCAATTCAGGCTCAGGCTTTTTGAATGTCTGTCCCTAGCCATAGAGGTTGCTGGCTTTATGTTTGTTTGCATTACTATGACTGCATTTCTTGTTTGTGTAACTAAATTTAGATAGTTTTTTATGTATCATATGTATCTGAAAATACAATTGAACAAAGAAACAAGACCATAGGGCATAATAGAGCATAACTGAAGGATGGGATGGTGACTTTTAGGTGTAAAAATGTGTAGAAAGTGCTACTATTAACCCACATTAAAAGTATCAAGAAAAAAAGCAACAAAAAATCTCACCCAAGCTTTGTTTTCCTTCAAATAAATGCTAATAATGGAGACGGGCGTTTTCATTCAACTACCTCAGATTGCATCCTATAGCTTCAATGCAATTCTAAGACACAAAATCATACTTTATTTATCATTAAAACGTACAAAGGGCAGTTTCCTTTCTTTAGCATTCTGAAAGTACAGAAGAAAACAATAAAAGGATAAAAGCAATGCTTAGGTCTTATAAACCTTCTCTAGAAAAAATTGCTATAAGAATCAGAGTGAATCAGTAGTAGCCAAATCTGTTGTAGATAATATATGTTGCTATGTATCATGTTAATGACTGTAATAACAACGTGTACATTATACTTTTTTTCATTTGCAATTTAAGATTCTCAGAAATAGGGGCTCAGTGACAAGGATAACCTGTGCTCTCCATGAAAGATTCATAGAAACTGAAAAATAAGGTCTTTTAATAGTTCATGATAACTGTTTTTCTTGGCTTAAGCGTAGGCTTTAAAAAATGGTGCTCATTGTTTTGCTTGTAGTTCTTTCATGCATGGACAATCATGCTGATGATGCATTCACTTCAAGTGAATTTTCCAATTGAAAAAGTGCTCTTGAGTAGTTTAAGTACTATGAATCACCAAAAAAAAAACCCTCATCTAAGTCCCATAAAAGCACAAGCAGAAAAAACATCCACAGAAAGAAGACATATTATAGTTGTGCTGCATGATTCAGCTAAACAGGAAAATATTTTGTAGAGACAGAAGAATTTCAAGAATCTGACAGTCTTTGTGATGAATACTACAGTCTGCCCAGGAGCAGAATTATCTCTTTTGTTGGAACCCCTCATCAGACCTCTTGGTCCCCTCAGTCCTGTGATGAGGGAGGGCATACATTCCTCAAAGAAGAGTGGGATTCGGAGGCAAGCAAATAGGGCAGTTGCCCTGAGCTCCAGGGCACAGTCATCATGCTCAGTTAATGCAGGTCATTCAGTGTGCCAGTGAGAAGAGAGAGGGGTTCAGATAACTTTTTCCTGTGCCTGAGCCCACTGGAGTCTAACCCCAGCTCAGCCTGAAATACAGTGCTACAAGGCACAACATTGGACAAAGTTTATTCTTTCAATGCCTCTCTCATTTCCTTTTGTCATCACCTCTCTCCTTCCCTTCCATCTTTTCTTCATTCTTTACCTGCATCCATCCTTCCCTCATGCCTGGCCTGACCTATGAAAAGCACCATCTTTGCTGTTTTCACACCACTGGACCTACTTCTCTGCTTCTGATAACTGTTACCATTTGTCTGTACCACTTGGGTGAACAAAATTCTTGGGATACTATCTGGTTAGTATGGACAATATTCATAAAGTATATGATAACATTTCCATACGAGCAGCTTAATGTTGCACGTTTGTTAACATTTGTGGGTTTTAGTCACATTATTTTCATAGCGTTCTATTTATACATAGATTTCAGATAAATTTGCCTATAGTTCCTCTGTAAGATGTATACTAAACCACTGCCCTCACATTTTTCAGGCTTCTGTAGATTGGAAGCTTACAGCAATAACGTGAGCATCACATCACGTGAGCTATGAATACAATCTATTAGAGCAGTCACGTATGGCTTAACCCTGTTTGGAATTTCAGATATTGTTACAAATCTTCTGTTCCAAATCTGCAATTGAAAGTGTGGACAGACTGCTATACCCACATGGTGTAAAGTTAGCTGGGATTCTTGTGAGCACAGCAATCTGTCCATGTGCTGTCACTTACGGTACTGAAGCTTTAGTTTATATGTCCAAGCAAAGACAATATCCACAATTCTGGTTTCAACTGAAGACAGAAAGGAACTCTTCACATAGAAGAACAAAACTTTTCTTTTTGGTTGCAGAGTTCAGTATTTAGCACTTTTTAAAATATACCTACAATCATCTAGAAATGAACTAAAGAAATGTTTTACAAGTTGTAGCACAAGAGGTACCTCTGAGTCAGAGGAAATGAGAGAGCAGCTGAAGTCTGCTTGTATAAAGGAAGTAGTCGGTCCTAATGTGAATGAAATAATAGAGCATAGGAAAAAAGATTCCCCTGGTGCTAAAAATATATAAACCATCGTGAAGTGTCCAGTTTCATTTCCTGGCACAGTGGACAAGCCACAAGATAAGGCCAAGAGGGGAAATTGTATGGGAGACTGTCACAAAAAAAGAGTCCCCATACTATATCCAGTTAAAGGAATTTGCGGGTACTGTGGGTCCCAGAACATCCCACAGAAAGCCTGGATGATGGGGGCAGCATTTTCGACTAAAGGCAAAGCACTCAGTGAGTTCTGGAACTTTGATCTAGTGGGAATTTTTGTACAAGGTATTACACAGTAACTGGGCACTAGAACCTGGCAGATGGTTTCCTTAGCTGAGTTTTTATCCCACAGACTGAGGCTAGCCAGTTTTACCCTGGAATTGTAAAGAAGAGAGTGGAGCTATCATGTCTTAGGATGTCTGGACCAATCTAGGCCAGTGGCACTCAACATTTTTCCCCAGTGGGCAGGATGGGCAGTGCCCAGTCCATCTGCAGGCTGGAGCCAGCACCTGGAGCAGGGCACAGCTGGGTCTCATCCAGCCATGTGGAGCAGGGCAGAGGACAGTTCAGCCATCATCTAGCTATGCTGGCTGCAACCTGGCCCTGCAGTGGACAGGAGGCATGACTTGGCCTTAATGGAGCTGCATGGAAGGAGGGATCAGAGGGGGAAGTTAGCATGGCCCAATCCCAATCTGGCTACATCGGAAGAGGGTGTGGCCTAGCCATGATCTAGCAACATTTGTGGGGGCGAGGAGGAGGCCTGGCCTGGCCCCAGTCTGGCCTTCCAGGGGTGGGTGTGTGTGGCCCAGCACCAATCTGGCTGCATGGAGGGAATGGGGCATGACCACACTCTGATCTGACTGTGAGACTTGGGAATTTGGCTGCAGGCTTGAGTGACAGTATTAATTGCCACTACTCTCCTGCCACCAAATTTCCTGACCCATGGGGAGTCCTGTGGGCCATATGCCATAGCTCTACAAGCTGCATTTGACCCAGGGCCCAGAGGTTGAGCTACCCTGAGCTGGGCCAATTAAATCCCTCTGTGATTAAGTATGCCTAACATGAAGGAACTTAATTTTCATGGAACTTTGAGAGTTTTGAGACTGTACCTGAGGTTTTCATTTTGAGAGAGAGTTATTTTGACATGAATAAAATATTTCTGAACAGAATGATCTTACTTTGGGAATTAGTTATTTTGTTTCCATTTCACACACAGTCAGAAATAAAATATGTTTTTTCAGGAAGTGTGATTAACCAGCCCACATATTCCACAAAGCAGATACTATCTGTTTATTGAAAGATCAATTAAGAAACAATTAGAACAAAATTAATATCCTTTTGGCCCTCTGAAATCTAGCTACTTGAGTTGCCTGGATTTTTTTTCCCTTAACAAAGCATGTTAAAATAATAAACTCTACATGGACAAGAACAAGTTAATACTAATTGAACAGTGGAATAATAGAGAGATTCATCCATGCCATGAAGGTATGACATAATCAATGCTCTGCTCTAACTGGATTTAATCATCTTGACGGCCTGTCTTCAGTAAGAAAAAGTTCTGCTTTAAATCAACAACATTGTCTTTGATTTACAGTTAAGAACAAATCAAATTTTCATCATGGACCACAACAAAATATGGTGAAAAAGACTGATTGTATAAATCATTGAAAATATTGATCTAGCAATTAAATATTGATTGGAATGAGAATGAAAACTTGTTTGGGAAGAAGCACACATGCGGTTTTCTGTAAGACACCTTCAGTGCACTGGAAGTGGATACACTCAGCCTCTGCAACTCCAGAAATCCACTGTCACTTCCAATAAAGTACCACTAGCAACGTGCAAATCCAAACCATCAGGATACCATGCAAATACAAAACACTCACTCCTAGCTGAAGAAGATAAACCTATTTTATTGCCAAATATACCTGTAGTGTTAGAGTCTAGAGTGCATTATTTGGAGGCCAGTAAAAGAATTGGAATTTCTGTATCATGGAAAATGCTGTTTCCAAAATTCTTTGTGTTTTTATTGTCAAAAATATTTTACTGAATCACTCAGTCCTGCACTCTCTTGTGGCATACTAGAGACATTTCTTCTGAAAAAAAAGGACACAGCACCATGAGTGTCTGGTAGGCTTAGGTCTGAGTGAAGGGATGTGGCACTTCCTAGCATTGCTGATGGTCTCTATGCCAAAGTATTGACAAAACTCCTGCCTTGTTTAAAACTCCTCAACCCCAAGTGCCCAGCATGTTAGTTATCCACCGCTGCACAATCCCATTGCCTTCCCAGCATTGCATAGCTTTGGATCCCATCAGTATATACAGAGAACACTGGTAAATTAGGAAGGTAGATGGTTCCAGAAAATGAGGCAGCCTGTGAAACTCAATTCTTCTGTCCTTAATCTTAGCATGCTGGATTATAAAATTCATGCTAAATTAGGGGAATAATCCTTATGAAGTCATATCAAAATTTGAGAAATGGCCATGTTGTAAGAAACTGCCAGACTGCAAAGTTTGGAGTTTATGGCTCTTCAGCTCAAAGAAGGAAAGCAATGAGAATCTGTGGGCCAGATTTCCAAGAGAGAGCAGCTTGGAGGTTTCCTCTGCAAAAGTTAATGAGTTATTGGAAACACTTACAGAGAACCATTTGGCTTCAGAAGGCCTAGTCTTGAAACTCTGTTGAATGAAGTTAATCATCAGAGTATAAACAGGATTTCCATAGTGTTTTAAGTGTAAATGTCAAAACAAACTGAAGCAGGGACCTGCCACTTGACCTTCTTATTGCTTGCAGAAGGGCTCTACAACCCTGATGCATCCAGTTCTTAGGGCCTTGTTAATATTGAGATGCTCCTGGAGCTCGTGACCCCTGGATTGTCTGCACATTAACACCTGAAATTAGTTTAAAGCATGCATTGGCTGGCTCAAAGTTACGCTAGTCTGGGGCAGGATTATCTCTGATCCATGTTACCCAGATTGTGTTTCACTAAGATGTAGCCTAGAGTGGCTACACCTTAGTGTAAACACCCCACCCACCCCCAGTACCTGGATTGGTCCCACTGTCCCTCTCACTGTCCCCAGCATCCCAGATCCTTGCTCACTGCCCCCCCCCCACTTAATTGTGGCTGCCTGTGCTATCTGTCCCAGGGGAGCAGGCAGGGAAGAGTTACTTCCTGCCCAGCCACTGGCACCATGGGTGCTCCCTGGGCTGAGCACAGTCCAGAGAAGAGCAGCAGCCCAGTGGCAGCAGCTGGGCAGCCCGGTTTACTTTTCCCTGCCTTCTCCCCTGGGACAGACAGCATGGGCAGCCACAAGTAAGCAGGGGCAGGGGGAGCCCTGGGAATCAGAGGGGAAGTCCAGAATGGGAGGGGGTGGGATTCTTACCTTTCAATCCTTCAGGCCCCTGCTGGCCTGAATGCATGACTGGTCCAAAGTATGTATTTTGCATGTGATGGCAGAATAGTTAAGGCACTTTGTTACTGCTCCAGAGGCACGAGGTCATAGTTTTATAGTTCCATAGTTGGTAGGGTAGGAAGGGATCTGAGCAAAGCATCAAGTCCGACCCCCTGCCGTGGCAGGAAAAAGTACTGGGGTCAAACGACCCCAGCGAGGTGTTTGTCTAACCTCCTTTTAAAGACCCCCAGTGTAGGAGCCATCACCACTTCTCTTGGAAGTTGGTTCCAGATCCTAGCTGCCCTGACTGTGAAGTAGCACCTCCTGATGTCTAGTCTGAACCTACCCTCTGCCAGCTTGTGACCATTATTTCTAATCACTCCTGGTGGTGCTCGGGGGAACAGGGACTCCCACAATGCCTGCTGGTCCCCTCTGACTAGTTTGTAAATGGCCACTAGATCCCCCCTCAGCCTTCTTTTGTGGGGGCTGAACAGGTTCAGGTCCTTTAGCCTCTCCTCGTAGGGCCTGCCTTGCGGGCTCCTGATCATGCGGGTGGCCCTCCTCTGAACCCTCTCAATGCTGTCCACACCTCTCCTGAAGTGCGGTGCCCAGAACTGGACACAGTACTCCAACTGCGGCCTGACCAGTGCTGCATAGAGGGGAAGGATCACCTCCTTGGACCTGCTTGAGATGCATCTGTGGATGAATGATAAGGTGCGGTTGGCCTTCCTGACCGCATCCCCACGCTGCTGGCCCATGTTCATTTTGGCATCAATGACTCCAAGATCCCTTTCTGCCTCTGAAGCTCAAGCCCTTCTGAAAGATACCCTGCCCTAATCACAAGTTTGCCAAGTGTGATACTGGCTACGTCATTCCTTTGTTCCTGTTAGCACTAAAACCTGCTGTGCCTTAACCATGCCTTAACTGATGGACTGGTTGACATGGTGAACCCTTAACTTGCATAAATTTATAAAGGCGTTGACAAAATGGTAGAGTACTTTCACTTGGGCTCCTGAAAAAGTACTCAGATGGATCGTGTAATTAAAGAACAATAAAACTGAAGTACAGCCAAATGCTCTTATAGGGATCAGTCTTGCCATCCAATATGTGACACATCATTGCATGTGGATCTGCATTGCAGAGATTGACAGAGGCCCCTACCCTGCTGTCCGTGTGCAGGCCAGATTCCTAGAGTGGGATTCATCCACTGAAGCATGTGATAATGCTGAATGAAATGTTTTATCCAAGAATGAGCAGGAGCTGCTGTTCACTTATATAACCACTGCTACCCCCGGTTTGTTGCACTGATTTATAACAACGTTAGAAAGTTCCTGATTCAATAAGGCTCTTAAATATATACTTTGATGTTTTTCTGAATAGTCATGAGATTACTCAGGTGCTTAAAATGTGAGCATATGATTAATGCTATGCAGATTTAGGGCCTAAGTACAACTCAAAATGCTTGTGTTCCTACTGCAGAGCAAGGGTGGGAACAAAATTTCTCTTAGTCCACATAGTCAATTTACCATCCTCTACAACATATTAGTATGGGCCATTAGATGTTGAGAAAAATATTCACAGTTCAAGGTTTAGGGAGCTTCTGCCAGCAGCCAGTTCCACACTAGAACTGTGGATGAGCAAGAATAAGTCCTAGGGAAAGCTAATTCTGCTCTGATTTTCCTTCAGTGGGGTCACAGAGCACAATCAAGCTAAAGACAGGGTGAAATGTTGTTAGGGCTTGGGTGGAGGAGAGTGACAAGGAGCTCTGAGGGAAAAGTCTCTGAATAGAATTGCAGTTTCATTTATTTCCAGATAGCAGTTTTAAATGCCTTTAAAAAAAAGGGAAAAAAAAGGAGGGATATAGCCCATGGAGGGCTAAGTGAGGGATTTGGTATTAAAGGGTGTTTTTACATGTGCTCCAGGGCTTTTTACATGTGTTCTAATTAAAGCACCCTGAGTGTCTCATGCGTGAGCAACCGTGCACTTCAAAATGGTGGTGGAGGTGCTTTATCTAAAGCTCATTGAACAAGCTTTAGTTCAAGTGCCCCCACTGCCATTTTGAAGTGTAGGGATACATGAGACGCAGAAACTGGCTGGAACTCGGTAATTACTGTGCTCCAGCAGACTCGATTAATTGAGTCTGATTCAGCACTGTAATTACAGTGTGGTGGAGCAACCTCCCGGCTGCTGGTCAGGCACCCAGTAGTTCCACAGGTGGAACTAAAGCATCACAGGTAGACTAAACAAGAAAAACATGTTATATCGCACAGCACTTCTTCAGCTACACAGTTTGCTACTTTATATACCTTAATATCAATTTGATTACATTAGTAGAAAAGCAATGCTGGCCTTTCCAACTTTTAGTGAATGAATGTTTCTTAAAAAAATACATAACTTTTCAGTAGACTTTCACTTTCACTCCAGACATAGTTCTGGAGGCATGTTGGCAAAAATTTCCTTTTTTAAGCACTATTTTTTAATATTCCAATGTGTATTAAATGCTTCAGAAACAAGCAACAGCCACAGTCCATGTCTCAAAGAGCTTACAATCTAAATTCAGGCACTAGTGAACTTAATAGAGGAAGAGAAAGAGTAAAGCAGAACTGAAGGATGAGGGTTGAAATAAGACCATGAAGAAATATAGCACTAAATCCTATTTCATTTTATGCGTCTTTGAGGCACGTATGCAGCCAGAGATGGCAGTTTTGGGCACTTACACACAGCCCATCAGCTCTAGGCATGCAAATGCCAACATGCTCACTGAGCACAAAGAGGGCTGTACTCTGGTCTGGCACAACACAAAATAGATCACCAAGATATATGAGGAGAGCAGTCTCCAAATTGTAGCTGGGTAAAACCCTATGACTAGTGGGTTGATGACAGCATTGGAAAGCAGGGGGTTTAGGTTGTAGCCGTGTTGGTCTAAGGACATAAGCAGACAAGATTCCTTGGGTGAATTTGATATCTTTTTTTAGACCAATTCAAATAGTTGGAGAAAAGTTATTAAGTAAGTTTTTGGGTTCAAAAACCCCTTGTCAGGCTAAGGAGGTTTCAGCAGTTGGTGTGTGCTCTTCCTGGATGGAATGAAAAGTAAAGAAGCCGGGGGCTGGGCTGGGGAGTCAGTTGCCAGGCAAATTATAATGTATCAAAAATCCAATGTCTATGTTTATTCCCTGATCTCTACTATCCAGAGATAGTATGAAATGGAACTCATAGGCTCGTCTCTGGAAAGTGTTGTGTAAGTTTCCCTTGAGGATCAGGACTGAGAGATTGGAGAGAGAGTGGCCCTCCTGTGAGAAATGTGCCCC
>JAGPOW010000261.1:73517947-73536715 GCA_030014935.1 Caiman crocodilus | reverse complement strand
ACTGAGAGATTGGAGAGAGAGTGGCCCTCCTGTGAGAAATGTGCCCCCACCGGTAATTGGGTATTTCTGTCTTTGATAGATTTCCGGTGTGCATTCATTCTGGTGCAAAGTTGTCATTTGGTCTCTCCTACATATTTTCCATCAGGGCACTTGGTGCATTGGATGAGATATATTACATTTCTGGAGGTGCAGCTGTAAGATCCAGGGATACTGATGGCTTTGTTGTGGGGTGTAGTAATTGTGGGGGTGGTGGAGATGTGTTGGCAGGTTTTGCATTTCTTGTCCTGGCACGGTCTGGATCCTTTCAGTGTGTTCCTGGTTTGAGGAAGTTTGCTTCTGGTGATGTGGTTGGTGAGGTTCGGTACTTGGAAAGGGAGAGCCTCTCATGTTTTTTCTGAGTGATTAGTGCATTCACTCAGAGAGGAGACCCAGCCACAGTTTAGATATTTTCCAGATCTTTTTCCAGCCCTCCTCTTGAAGATAGGTCCATGAGCAACTAGAAAGGACCAGGAACCAGAAAATAAGCTAGGGTGTGTGTGGCTTGTTGAGATAGAGGCTCCCCTGGATAGCAAAAAGACTTATTTCTAGCCTGGACCTTTGCTACTGCCCCTCTGCAGTAGAAACTTCTCCTGTGATATTTCTTCAATAACTATTAAATTCAAGTTACACATAAAAATGTCCTGGAATAATGCTTATCCGTAACCTAGTGGTTAATGCAATTTGCTGAGATGTAGATTCAAGCCCCTTTAGTGAAGTTTATAAGTCGGGTCTTCAGCTTGGGTATCCTTCACTTGATTCAACAGGACTATTCATAGTGCAAAAATCTTAGGCATGTAATTCTTAGACAGTGGGCTTGTCTTTTGGCCCCAGATTTGTAGGGAACTCTAATGGTTGACTAAGGAAAAGTGAATGGTTTTCAAAGGAATTCTCTCCAGTCTTTTAGAACAAAAAATATGATTTATGTAATATGTGACCAGTGAAATGATAGTACTAAACCATGCTAAATCATGTTAAAAAATATGAATTATCTTGGCTTTAGTGGGTACATAATAGAATCTCAAGGCAAAAATCAGTGCAAAGTTGGAATACATTTTAGGACTTTGTATGACCTATTTTTTTATTAGAGATTCCAAGATGCTACATAAAGCCTTGAATAATATTTATAACATCAAGTCTCTCAAGGAAAAGAGTGATTTATAAAGGATCAATAAAATGTATGATTTTTGCATCATCAGTCTATTTTTTTCAGTCATATGTTGAAGATGAAATTGACATACTTGTTGTTACTCCATTATTTTTGAGGAATTGCTTAACCTCTACTGAGTCACTTATCCTTGCCATTGTCTTATTACTGCCCTATATATATTACACCAAGGCAAAAAGAACCCCAGCAACACATTTCAGTTGTATCAATATTTTGAGTTGACCATGACTTGCTGTATTGTATTAATAAATTATTTTAGTATAATAATACTGGCTGCAAACCTATTCAGCTTATTCTGTTTTTCTAGCTGAGCATACTTCAAAAACATGGTTGAGTACATGCTCAACTTCAAGCCACACCCGCTACTTGCAATGCATCTTGAATGAAGCTTCCTCATGTAGGCTTCTCCCATGCACACTAGCTTAGACTGAAAGTCAGCTTTGCATTTAGGCTGAAGGGATTGCCTGTAAATAAAGACGAAGGCCAGTAGAGGATACTATGTGTCTTCTAAGCCATCAGTCAAGGGACCACTCTCCTTGTGTCCCACAATGGATTTGATGGGACACAGAGCAGCCAGCAGGAAGAAGAAAGTAACAGGAGGGATAGTAGGTGAGAGAAGGGCTTATTATTAGTCAGCCTGCTCTCCAAACAGCTCCTCACAAAACTTCCTAATTTTGATTCACCCCCATCCATCCTGTACCTCAAACTACCACATAATCCCACCAAATGAGCTGCGTAATTTCCACTCCACAAATCCAACTGTTCCCAGGTTCTCATTTACTCTCAGCGTTACTTTCCTTGTAAACTGAGCAACTCCCCAGAGCTTCCCTAAGTGTTCCCGAAAGTCGGCTAGCTGAATGGGCACTTTCAGAAATGTAGTTTTTTCCCAGTTTATGTTCCTAACCCCTCATTCTTCATTCACCAGCTACTCTCTGCTTCCACCAATACACCTCATGAATCTAGCTGTTGCCTAGCTTCCTGAAGCCATCAAACTTTATTTTCCACCTAGATACATCCCATAGAGTCACTTATTCCTGTTTCCTCTCTCAGATGACCCCATGTAGCAGCCGCCTGTTCCTTAGGTACCCTAACAGTATCACCTGGTTGGTGCAGTTGCCAAGATTTTTGCAGCGTCACATGCAACTTTTGCCTCTTGTTGGGGCAGGAAATAATGAGTTGAAATTGGCAGGATCATACTTGTCCTGTAGCTCAAAAATATCAGCAATCCAGGTTAAAACCCCCTTGGCACACCTACCTCCAGAAGTTCTCCTGAGCTTGAATACCTGAAGGGGAACTTCTCATTAATGTGCCCCTCACCTACTGTGTATTCAGTTCTCAAAGTGCTCCAGAACCTACCCAAGAATTCTGACTTCTATACCTTCTGTATCCTACTTCTTGTCACATGCACTGTTTTTTAAAAGGTAACAAGAAGAAAAGTTCTTACTTTAGGTAAGTATCTGAGAAACAGCAGTTAAGTTGCTGTTGGTGATGTGTAGGGGTTGCACATGGGTGCATGCACACCCTCCGAGTGTGGTGGTGCACCCCCTACGAAAAGGTGCTGCTGACACTGCTGGTAATGCGGGCAGTCACCACTTGCACCCCCCACTGCGCCTCCAACAGTGCAGCGGCTACCTGCAGCAGCTCCACACTTACCACTGCCATGCTCCTGCTGCTGAATGCGCCATCACCGCTGCCTGCCGGAACTCACCATGCTCCCCAGCCACCAGGGGCACTCAGCATTCATGGAGTTTGCTGAGGCTACTCCTGAACCTGTGGACTGATCCAGCACACTAGTGCTTGAGCTGTGTACCAGCAAGGTTTGGGGCCATGCAACAGGCCTGATGCAGCACAGCAGGTCTGGGGCCATGTGGTGGGCATGATCTGGCACAATGGGTCTGATGTGGCTGGTCTGGGGCTGAACAGCCTGAAATCATGCCAAGTCTAGAACATGTTGGCTTTGGAGCCATGTGCCAGGTCCAACCCAGAACATACCTCCAGAGACAATACATGCTCCCAGACTCAGCACATCAGGCCTGCCCCAGAACATGGTTCAGAAGCCAAAGTGAGGGTCAGGAGTCAGCACACCATGTGCCAAGTCAGACTCAGCACTGGCTCTGGTTGTGGAGCAACCCTGTGTACAGGGCTGATTCTGTGTGCAGATGAGGAGAGACTCCTGACAGGTTTGGAAATGTGGTGGTGGGGAAACTGGTGGCAGTGTTAATTGCCAGGGTTCCCAAAGCTGCACCAATTAGTGTTGCTACTGCTTCATTGCTACCCTCACCAAAGTTTCAGACTCAAGGAGATCCCTTTTCCTTGCATATAATGCATGTCCCAATTTTCGTAGTTGATTTTGGGAAAAAGTTGTGGGTTATATGCAAGACTATATAAGGGCTCTGGTTAAGCCCTTCTAGAAATCAGCCTGCCTATTATTTCACTGTTCTGTGGTTAATTTGTAATGGCAGCAAGATAGCATATGTATATAAGGAGCAGTGGTATTGGCTCCTTATATACAGGCAATCCTAGACTTACAACGTTTCGAGTTACAATGTTTCACTCTTGCAAAGGTTATAAATTGACACCCTGTTTCAACTTTCTGATGTCACTTTTGACTTTGCAACACTTGTTCTGATGCCAAGCCATGCCAGAGAACAAGCTCACTGCATCACCCATCTCCCTGGAGAACATTTGTCCAAACTTTCTTGGACACTTTCTTTAAGAAAGCAGACAAGACTCCAGAAAAACCTGCAGCCAAGACTCCTGAGCCAAGAGCCCTTCAAAACATCCAGCAAAGTCTCCTCAAAGAAGTCCTTCCAAATCAATGTGATTGCTATTTACAATATAAATACATTAATGTAGCTATATTACTCATCTATAATTGACTGAATACAAAATTCTGGGTTATTTTTTGTGAAAGTAGGCTATCAAGCCTAGGTTCAGGAACCAATCCTCCATTTTTAACATTGTTTCCTATGGAAAAATCAGTTCCAAGTAAAAAAATTTTGGCTTAAGATGTGGTTTTTCAGGAACCAATTGTGCCATAAGTCTGAGGATTGCCTGAACATGCCAGAAGGATTAAGTGTGAAACATGGGAGGTGATAGTGCCTCTCTACTCGGCACTGCTTAAGCCTCACTTGGAGAACTGTGTGCAGCTCTGGGCTCCACATTTTAAAAAGGCCACAGAGAAATTAAAGAGGGTCCAGAGGCAGGTGACAAAGATAATCAAGGGCTTGGAAGACAAGCCATATGAGGATAGACAGAGGAGCTAGACATGTTCAACTTGTGGAAACGGTGCTTAAGATGGGCCATGATAGCAGTCTTCAAATACTTGAAGGACTGTCATAAAGCAGAGGGAATGCACCTTTTCTTTATTGCTGCAGAGAGGACACAGACCAATGGCTTGAAGTTTCAGTAAAGTAAGCTTATATTGGCAATCAGGAAAGACTTCTTCACTG
The DNA here is from genome assembly GCA_030014935.1 of Caiman crocodilus. Taxonomy (NCBI): domain Eukaryota; kingdom Metazoa; phylum Chordata; order Crocodylia; family Alligatoridae; genus Caiman; species Caiman crocodilus. The sequence continues at coordinate 73,532,059 of JAGPOW010000261.1, read as the reverse complement.
TCTATTCCAACAGTGAGGCAGTGAAACAGACTGCCTGGGGACATTGTGACTCTCCATCACTGGAAGTATTCAAGAAGAGGTTGGATAGACACTGATCAGGGATGATCTAGGTGTAGCCATACCTATGTTCTACTATGGATATTTCCTATGCTTCTGGGCTTTGCTGGTTGCCCCTGTGCCCTATCCCCTTTCTGTTACATGGGCCAGTGTGTTTTTAAGCCTTTCTCAGAGGCACTGGGTGTTGGCTACAACCAGGGCTGTGAACTTTGGGTTGTGCCAATGCTCCTGCTAGGACCTAAGCTGGAAGTTCCTGGCTAAGAGGTTGTGCTTCTCCACTCAAGATCAGACCAATCACCATATCTGTGGTCAGGAAGGAATTTTACCCCATCATCAGGCTAGTTTGGACTGTGAGGTGGTTGCCTTCCTCTGTAGCATGGGGTATGGCTCTTTCCCTAGGATGTCTTAACTATATATTGACAACATTTCACAGAAGCAGGATGTTGACTACTGTGGTTCCCTTGCTTTACCTGTGGGAGGTTAGGGTATTAGGTCTGTGCTGTGTTGGTTGATACTACCATCACAGACCTAACACCCTAATCTAATTATGTAGAGTTTAGATTATGGATTGTATAGGATGGTTTAGATAAGGGAAATTCTGATTCAGGCAGAGAGGTTTCACTAGATGACCTCTGGAGGAAACTTCAAGCAATAGTTCTCTATGTATTTATGTGGCTTAGTGTAGTTTAAGGCAAACCTCAGCTTTGATCCTAAACATCAATATAGATATATCTATATCACATTATTTACAAGTGTGCAAATTAATTATAAACATATTTCCAAGCAATTTGAATAAAAAACAATCACAGTTTTCCAAAGTATTAGCAGTTATGTATTAAACATGTTATTAATCCATCCCTTTTCAAGGCCTTAACTGGGAGATACTGTTTATAACAGAACAGATCTTTTAAATGCAAGATTAGTTCAAAATGAAAACTGAACATAAGGTGAAAGCAACACAGGTCTCAAATTTCCTTTCAAGTGCTAAGATGAAGAGTGCACTACGAAGAAAGAAAATTAAATAAATATTTTAAACAAGGCATGGGTTATTAATCTGGTTGCTAATTTGAAGTGCTTGGAGATTTCAGCCTTTAAACTATTGTTGACTGCCTGTTTGTTCCAGTTATAGGAAGAGTTCCTAAGGTCATACTTTAATTAGATTATATTTTCATGGAAAAGGGGAAATGGGAGAAAAGAATATCAGGTGACAAAAATAAAAGGGATAGATACCTTGAACCAAGTGATTCCCTCCTGAGAGTTCTTATGCTCTTTTGTTCTTAATTATCTGCTAAAACAGATATAATCACCAGTCCATGCCTTAATTGTATCATGCTAGAATGAGAAAGTAACCAGGGGCAGTATTTTTAAAAGTATTAATGTGCCTAGCTCTTACTGACCTGTCGCAATGGGACTGATTTCAAGTTAGGACGTTAGGCACTCTAAGATATATAGATATATCTTATATTAATATTATAAATTAATTATTAATATATCTTCTAAATAATTAATAGTTAATTAATAATTAATTATAAATACATCTTCTAAATAATTAATAGTTAATTAATTAATAATTAATTATAAATATATCTTCTAGCTATATAAATTCCTGCATATTGTGGTCAGCACTGGAATCTGAACAAAATGGACCAGATCCTCTGTTAGTTACTTTGTCTGCAGTTTTAAATGGGCAAGAGCCATGTCTACAGCCTGACTTTTTACTGCTTATATCCTGGGGCAAAAGAATAAACCCACAAGAGTTGCAATATAGGTTTAGTTTATAGCTAAACCTATATTGCCTCAGGAGACTGAGAAAGAAGGAAGAGGGTGGCACATGGACTGGCAGCAGGTTTTCTTAGCTAGGGTGAGTTCTAACATTTCTCTTGGATTGGCTTGCTTAAATTTCTTTGTTTCACTGAAACACTGGGAACCAGACTAAACCAGTTTTGCTAGGAACTTGAAAGTTGTTGGATAGATGGGATATATATACTTGTAAAATTATTTTTGGAGGAGATAACTTCTTAACTCTTTCCTTTACTATGTTGGAGGACTGAACATACAGAGTGTGTCTCCACATGCAAATAAGCACAACTAAATGTTAAGCTAATGCGCATTATGCAATTTTTGGCAGGTGTCTCCACATACAGGGACTCGACTGCCCAGTGATTGGCAGCCACCTGCTCCTGCAGAAGCCACAGGAGTTCTTCCTCCAGGACCATGAACCAGGCCCAGAATGCCTCCTCCCTGGCCATGTCCTCTGCCTGCCAGGCCACCCACCACCTGCTCCTTCTACCACTTTTCCAGCTCCACCAGGTGCTGAAGCAGGCGGGTTGATTTGCACGGGGGCTGCTGGTGTGGCTGATGCATGTGGCAGGCATTGGTGCTGGATGGAGGCATCTCTGAGCCAGCATCCGTGCTGGGGCTGGTGGGCTTTCCCCTGCGTCCAGATGTTGACCTGGCAGAGACAAGAGACAGAACCTTTTTGTGAGAGTTTGCAACATTTCAGAGATAAGATACTCTGGACCAGGGGCTGTGCACTGCCTGCCCTCAGATCAAGAGTCAGCTATTCATGGGTGCCTAGGGACAATAGTAAGCTGGCTGGGCTAGCCTAAGCCCAGGAAGCCACTGACTGAGGCTCCTGTCCCTGCTTACTCCCCTATGGCTGGCAGGGTGATGGGTGCTGGCCACAGTAAGTCTGCTTCCCTTGCCCCCTTCCCAGGGCAGGGTAGGCCAAGCTGCTGGCAGCACCTGCTGCCATAACTCCAAACCCCACTCCCTGCCCTCTCTCCCTGTAGGCTAAATGCTCTGCTGGACTACCACCCAGCCCATGGCACCCAGGCTTAGGGTGTGTGGGGCTCCCCAACAACTGGGACAAGGGGCTGACTGCACCCCTGCCCTCCCCACTGGAGGCCACTCTGGAGCTGACCTCCTGCTATGTTGCCACCGTGCCCTAAGCATGCCCGCTCCAAGGTGCCCATGCAGTCACCGCCATCATGGAGCTGATGCCAGAGCTTTACAGTCTGGTGGAGTTGTTTGCACTTTGCCCACTGCTTGCTGCAGCTGCCTAGTACCTAGGCTGGCTTCAAACAGCTGCGCCAGGCTCATCACCTCCGTGCCAGGAGTTGGGGAGAGACCAGGGCTGTGCTGCCTCAGGCCCCTCCCCCACTTCCTGCTCAGAGGCATGCCTGCACACACAGGTGTGAAGCTGATGCCAAAACCCGGCACAGCTTTTTGGAGCCTCCCCACTCTGGGGAGCTACTGCCAGCCAGGATCCCGGGCTGCTCCCAGCAGGCAGCTGGGGTGCTGCAAGCCCTGCTGGGAGCAGCCTGGGCTCCAGCAGCTACCCAGAGAGAGCCGGGGTAGCTGCTGGCAGCCACAGAGCCTGGGCTGTGGGGCAGGGGCTTCAAGTGGAGGCCATGGGGTGGCAGGGCTGAGGGGCAGGAGCTTTGAGTGGGGGGCAAGGGGCACAAGAAGGGCATCCTGGCATGTACCCCTTGTCCTCATCTTGTTTTTTTGCCATGCTGGCACTCTGGCACCTTCCGAGGTAGGCATTGTGCTGTTTTTCAGCACTCCAGCCATGCTTCAGACTGAGGGAAGCACCCCATGTTCTTGCAGTGGATCAAGTACCCTCAATGACTACTAGGCCTGTGTTTCCCAGGGGGCACAGGACCAAGATCAATCCAGACCCTGGGTGGTGGCAGCATTACCCCCAGGCTTGCAGGTGTGCTCCAGGAAGGGGGTTGGCCAGATGTGAGAAGCCTCCAGGGAGGCACTTGGAGCTTGGAAGGTGGTTGGGCACAGTGGCTTAATGCAGGAGCGCCCCCTACTGGCCTGCCACAGCCCGAAGGCACAAAATGGCTGCAGGTTTTTTATAGCCTGCAGCTAGGGGCTGCCAGAGAGCAGCCTGGCCCTGGAGCAAGAGAGGCAGCCAGCCAAGAGCCCTGGGCCTGCCTGGGCTCAGGCCAGCCCTGAAGTGACAGGGCAGACCTGACACCAAAGTTAGTGTCAGGTCGTGTCTACATGTGTGCTGATGTGCTTTAGCTAATTGAGCCTAAATTAACCATTTTTAATGTGCATTAATGAAGCTAATCACATTAAAACATCTTGTGTAGATGCACCCACATAGGATCTAATATAACACTACAGTTCAAGAGTTTTAGCTTATAGTTATACAAATAAAAGAGTTCCCTAAATATTTTAGAGAAATCAAAATACTGAGATTATCTGCATAATGAATGATGTTTTATAGCTAATTCTATCTAAGTAGTTAGAACATAAAGATTGGCTCCCAGATTGATTGATTAAAAGATTGATAGAAATATATATGTCCACTGAAATGTGTGTGCCACCAAAGCATTTCGCTTACATACCAGTGACACTGAAGCATGATGGATGGATCTTTCTGGTACAATGATTAGTAATGAAATGATTAACTATCTTGGCATTTAAGTGATCATAATCAGGCTTCACCAGTAACCACACTTTGAGAAAAACAGTGGAAATTCAGATTAAGGTATGAAAATACGCAGGACATCAAACAACTTTAATTCTACATTGCAGTGACATCATGCAATAACCATATCATTTTAATTAGTGTATAACTAAGTTAATTTTATATCAATTTTAAATCTCATTAGATTTGTTCCTTTTTGAAATTTTCCTACTTTTTTAAATTTTCTTATTTTTCTTTTACCTGATCTGAGGCATTTCCTGAAAGAAAACCCATCTTTCAAAATGGCTGCTTTTTTACTGTTCTCAGGGCAGTGAGGCTATAGGCCACTTTAAAATAACAAAGATGTTCTTTTTTCCACAAGGCCCTAGTTTCCTGTTGTTGCTAGACTTCGAAAGCAACAACAGGAGTTTAGCTTTGTTGTAAGCGAACCTTAACTTTGAAAATGAAACCACTTACATGCCAAAATACCTAAGTTTGAACATTTAGAAGTTACCTTTGAAGATGTGAGTGTTACAGTCTCACACCTCTCTGGAATAATTTCAAATAGCATTAACACACACACTCTTAGCTTTTTTTCTACTTTAATTTTTTGTACACCTGTCATTCCCAGAATCACTTCCATGAATAAGACTCTTCCCAGTTTGCAGTGCATGCCTAGTTGATAGAATTATACATCCAAAATGCAGAAAACTTAAATCAATTCTAAACTATATATATATATATATATATATATATATATATATGAATGAAGAGGAGCAATATGTACCTAACATACATGTGGGAGATAAATTTAAAAGTTTAATGCTTAAATTTAACTACCAAAGATGTTCATATTGATCTATTTCTTCTGAACTATTATATAAAAGAAAAAAACTTCTTTAATTTCCTCAGTGCCTTTCAATGGAATTTGAAGAGATGCCTGAGAGCTGCTTGGCTTTCAGAGACGTTTCTTGCAGAATTAAGGACTTAATTTTAGAACAATTTCTAATAAGTCAGTAGGAAAGATTATGGGCTAAAGGTTTTTGCAGGATATTAAGAATTATATCATCCTTTCCATAGCTATCTGCAAATCCTGTGCTTGTATGATAAATAACCTCAGAGTTAACAAAAGACAGAGAGCAACAAATGTCCTTGCAAACCAGGAAAGGTCTGTTTTCAAGACAGTGAGGTAGTGAGAGCTACAGTTGTTGTTATAATGCTGTTAATGGGCGACAGTATGCTAATTAGTCAGATTAACTAAGCGGGTGAGTCATGCAGTAACCCTTCTTGAAAGAAAGTGCCCATTTTGAGATGCTAAATGAGAACATAAATGCAGTCAGGCATAGAATTCTTGAAAGATAACAGGAGTGCAGACCTGCTTGTTAATGTAACCAGTGAAATTAATTCTTTTTGGAGAGGGGCACATTTTTTTCAAACCCAGGGATGATTTTAATAGGGAAGGGTTCAAAACCTTCTGAGATACACTGTATATTTCACTCAAGTCTAAGCAGTTTTAATGACCCAACATTGCAGAGAAATTTCTGATATTCTCTGCTGTGTTTGTACCTCTGGAAAGACTTTGCCTTTTTTAATTAGAGGCATTCAAATGTTTCAAATGAAGATAAAACTACAATATTCTGAAAAAATACACTGTGGCTCATTTATAATTGATGTAACAGAATTAAAAATGTTTATTGCAAATTCTAAAGTTTTCATTAAAAAAAGGTCTTCCTCTGTTGACTGAGTCCATAACAACCCACACATTGATCATGCATTCAGAGCTACCATTGTGCCTTATGGGTGTAACTCAGAGTGAGGGACAGTGCTGAGCTGCTCCACCCCAGTGGGGAACAATGGGTACCTTCAATAGAGCAGCTCACTGCAATTTTTGATTTGTGAATTTTATGCATTAATCTACTTTTTTGCTGACTACTTGGCTCATAAATTTTAGTATATTTTAACGTCTTTTCCCTCATGGATTAAGAGTACATGGGACAGGCTCTGTCTGTGAAAATCCTTGCCTAGCAGCAACAGTGTTCATTTTATTTGATTCCCATATTTAAAGGATAGAAAATGTTTGCTTAGTTGAAAAATATAGAAATGAAAAGAGATCCAGCCCTTCTGATGGCTCCCTTGTGACCCCAGCATGATGCAGATGGCTCTATGCCACCTGAGCATGGAGAACCTGCTGGGAGAGTGTCTAGGAGGGAGGATGTGACTAGCTCACTGCTGCATTCTAACAAATCTTGGCTAGAATAATAAACCCTTGGGACCAGGCAGGAGAACTTAGAGCAGCCTTGAGGTAATGCAAATATATGTTATAGGCTGGATTGACTCCCAGCAGGGCCCAGGAACTGGGCAACAGCAAACATGAGCCTTTGTCACGTTCTCTCCTCCCCCTGAGTTGGGTCCTGCATGAAATACAACTTGGCCAAACTGGAGAATCAGGAATGCAGTACAGGCAGTCCTCGCACTTACAACACAATCGGTTCCTGAAAATCGTGTCTTAAGGCAAAGTGTTGTAACTTGGAACTGATTTTCCCATAGGAAACAATGTTATAAATGGGGGATTGGTTCCTGAACCAAGGCCCAATTCACCAAAAATAACCCAGAATTTTGTACTCCATCAATTGTAGATGATTGATATAGCTACATTAATGTATTTATATTGTAAATAGCAATCATATTGATTTGGAAGGACTTCTTTGAGGTGACTTTGCTGGACTTTTTGAAGGGTTCCTGGCTGGAGTCTTCTTAGGAGTCTTGGCTGCAGGTTTTTCTGAAGTCTTGTCTGCTTTCTTAAAGAAAGTGTCCAAGGAAGTTTGTACAGATGTTCTCTAGGGAGATGCATGACACAGCGAACTTGTTCATTGGTGTGGTGCTATGTTGGATCAAGTGTTGTAAAGTCGAAACTGACGTCAGAAAGTTGAAACTGGGTGTCAATTTATAAATGTTGCAAGTGCAAAACTTTGTAAGTCGAGGACTACCGGTATATACAATAGGGGGCAATTTTACAAGAACCTGAGGCTGATTTGCTCCTGTAAAATATATATATAATGCAGATCCTAATATACATCATGTAGTGACACATACAACATACTGTCCTGCATATAAATAATACTGTGCCGGTACTCATGTGCATGTGTGTATGTATAACCACAATGCATAGACATGAATACAGATGAAAGTCTACAGTGCATGTGCAGTATGTGTGTGTATGGTAGGGGGAGGGAGGGCTGTGCCATGAGATCCTTTTAAAGTCATGGGGAGTTGCACAATATTAGCGCTGTTAGATGTACAAACATCAACATATAATTCAGAAGATAAACGAAGAGATTTCACATAGAAATTCAAAGTCTCAAGCACATTCTGACTTCTTGTGATCATTCTGAGATCTTTGCAACAGAAGATTTGTCCTAATATTTTTCCATAGTCAAAAAAAAAGTGAAAGCTAAGAGCTGGCATTTTCCCACGGGTAGCTTGAGTCTAATAAGTTTGAGAGACTTGGTGTAGACAGACAAGTAGCATTGGGCATAATGTTGTATAAACAGAGGTTTTGAGAAAGGGGAAGAAAAGAGATTTATGTTATCATTAGAAACATGGGAAGAGTGTCCAGTCTTATTCATAACTTTCTTGAGTAGTGAATTCACATGCAAAATATACTCTTTCATATTTATTTTTGTCTCTATTCTCTTTACTTGACATTTGCAGTAAACAGTCATTTTTCAAAAGTTGTTTAGACACTTCCAGTCTACGTTTAAGATACTTAAGGAACAGCTCATAGTAAGTGGAATTGCAATACTGGAATTGCAGATTCTTTCTCATTGTCTCATCTAGAAGCATTTTCTGTGCCATTACAGTAGCTGCCATGTTCCATCCATCCCAAAGGTGGCTACACTTAGATGATGGGTGAAGTGATCCCTCTACAGATTTGTAATTCTGTAAAGTGCTTTGAGGCTTGCAAAAGGCACCATATAAATCAATTAATAACAATATCAGAGGTCACTCAGCCAATAAGAATACAATTTAGTTTAATGAGAGATAAATAAGACAGACAGAGAGAGAAAAAGGGAGAGAGAACATTACATACTAAGTGCCAGCCTTTTAGTATGATATCTTTTATGTTTATCACAAGAATTTTCACAAACACAGAGGATAATTGTGTCCCTGCCATTTCTCAGACCAGTGTAATATCTATTACTGGTTTTGATGTCTTACTCAGCTTTGTACCAGTATGATTTTAGGAAGAGTGTACATTATTTTCATGAAAACAAATATGAGCATGAGGAAGCATTTTTCCCTTGCGTGCAATTCCTACTAAAGAATTTACATTCTTCTAATTTACTGGTTTACTGCACCACTTAGTGCACTCCTGAGATGTGCAAAATGTCCTAGCAGTTAAGAATGTGCAGATGAAATTTACCGTTTTTGCACTGAATCCCTCACTCTTTCCTTTGAAGTCACCATGCTGTTTCTTTCCCTTTAGCCAATCTAATATAATAATAATTTGTAATAAACAGTTTCAAAATAAGGCAAAACTGGTTGAATGAAACTTTCCTTTGAAATTACAATGGTTGCATATTTTGAAATGGATTTGGGGAAATAATGCTTTGCAATATACTCCATCTATCTGTGTAGATCTATGCAAAGTTGGAGAGGGATGTCAAAATGTCCACTGAATCCCAAGGGCAACTCTTGTGCTGAATCATGCTTATCAAAGGCTACACTCCATAAATTGTTAAAGGAAGCAAGTAGCCTGGCCAAAATACTTGCTAATCCAAGCCCAGCTGTGTAGAGTGCACACAAGCAATAAAGTAGGGAGGTGGGGAGAAGAGGTTTCTGGTCAAGTAATGATTATGGTCTAGTTGCCAAGTGTCTTCAAGTCGTAGAGCACACGGTTACAATAGGTGTGTTAAACTGCTACATGGACTACCCAACAAGATAGACCAATGGTGGGCAATTATTTTGGGCGGAGGGCCATGTACGGAGTTTTGACAAGACACAAGGGCCACATGACAGGCAGCCCGGGGCAGATTAATATTCATTTTCTAATTTTTTTTAGGGGCCCTGCAGGCTGCATAGAATGGCTTGGCAGGCTGCATCCAGTCCATGAGCCACATTTTGCCCACCCCAGGACAGACTCAACCTAGGTAGTGGCTGCAATAAGATCCTGGGCAGCTCAAGTATGTGACCCGCAGGCCCAGATATATTTAAGACACTAGACTGCCTTACAAGGCTGTACCCCACAACTAGCTCATGAGCTCAAGAGGCTCCTCCTAGATCAGGGGTGTCCAACCTTTCTGAATGTGGGGACAGATCATGAACTTTTTATCACCCAGTGGGCCAGTGAGCTATATTCAAAGACCTCACAGGAAGTGGTATCACATCAGGAAGTGATGTCATGTGACCTTTGACACCAATAGAGTTGCAGGAAGTGACAATGAAATGGGTCTAACCAATTTAAAACTCTCCCTCTAAATGACTCATTTCCTGGATCTCAGCAAGTAAGCTGGAGTTCTCAGATAATATGTAAGCGTCACAGAGCCGTTAATATCACAGTCCATCAGTCCAGTCACCCTGTGCTTTAGAGTCCTAGTGAAGACATTAGCATTATTTCTGGCTGTGCAATGCCTGAGCAGCCCCAGCAGAGGGAAGGCATCCCACTACAATTTATTCATTTTACCCAACAACATATATCAAATCCTTCCAGGGAAACATCTATTTCACACCACCACCTTTCCTGTTAGAAACTCTTCTCCCCTACGCTACATACCTCCAACAGCAAGGAAGGGCCATGGTGTCTAGTGGGTCTCTGCCCCTTGAAGAAGCTTTCTCACTGGAGAGGGCCCGCCCCCGCCAAACCATGGCTAGCCATAGTTTTCCTTTAGCTAAAGTTTTGGGGCCGCACCTGGCACCACGCAAATGCCTGGACATTCCAGCGCAGGAAGGCAAGGAGGAGCCGCTGGAGCCAGTGCAGAAGGGAAGCATGGCTGCGCACGTGGAGCACAGAGTCCATGCAAGGGCCCACAGAGGCACTCAGGTCCAATGTCTGTAAATGGAGCAGGATTTGGCCCAAGGGATTAGGGCACCTCTTGGTGCTGAATCGATGCTGCGTGAGTAGCACGTCTCTGGGGCCACGGGCTTCTGCTCCGTGCCTGACTGCACCGGGCTCTTCCACAGCCTGGCCCCACAGCTGCCCTGCACCAGGCATGGAGCTACAAGAAACCTCACTGGGGTGGGGGCAGGCCCCGACCCTCTGGGGGATCCTGGAGCCCAGCAGGGGCAGCGCGGCGGGAGACATGGTGAGGACCATGGAAGGGTGGCTTCAGCTGCATGCCACTTTTCCTGGCTGGTGCTGACCTGGCCGGATCTGTCCCATCCAGAGCAACATGTGGCTGAAGCTGGCTTTCAACATACTGCTGGGGATGGGAGGAGCCCGGCCAGGTCTGCACCAGCCAGCAGAAGTGGCGGTGGAGCTGTGTGCTGCTTAGGACAGGATGAGCCCAGCTGGAGCAGCAGGGGCTCAGCTGCATTTTCTCCCTGCCTGTGCCGGTGAGTCCCGAGTGGCACACAGCTTTGCTGCCGCTTCTGCTGGCTGGTGCAGACCTGGCCAGGCTCCTCCCGTCTCCAGCAGCACATGGGAATCCAGCTTCAGCCACATGCTGCTCCAGATGGGACAGACCTGCCTGGTCAGCACCAGCCAGCAGAGGCAACGGCAGAGCCATGTGCCGCTCAGGACTGACTGGTGCAGGTAGGGGAAAGTGCAGCTGAGCCCCTGCTCCTCTGACAAGGCTCATCCTGTCCTGAGCGGCACATGGCTACTCCTCTTCCCACACGCACTGCGTCGGCAACGTCAAGATGACGCGGTGCGTGTGGGAACCTTGTCCCTTCCCTGGCCCTTCAGCAGCCATTAGGAAGCTGCTGAGGGGCTGGGGGAGGGACAAGGGACAAGTAAACCGGGTTTACTTTCGTTTTCTGTCGCATCACCACGGGCCACAGAAAATGCCTTGGTGGGCTGCATGGCGACCCATGGGCCATATGTTGGATAAGCCTGTCCTAGATAGATTTTAGGGAAGCCAGAAAAGTTGTAAGGAACCAGGATACAGGGAGCCTAGGCTAATGGTAACATGACACAGGCCCCATCAGGGGGCAGGAATCAGGGACCAAATTACTGCATCCAATGGGTAATTCAGAGGCCGAGTCCAAATGCAGGCTGGGTCAGAGTTCAGAAGGCTGCAACTGAGTTACCAAAACCAATGGGGAAATCCAAAGCCAGAGTCCAGTGACAAAACAAAATCAGACTCAGGAACTAAGGAACCAGGAGGCTCACCAGAACAGAATTGAGTCAGTACTGTTGGCTAGCCTACTGGCTGTAGCCACAGGCAAAAATAAATAGATAGCTGCATTCCCAGCAGCCAATCGGGAAGCCAGCTAGTTAACTAGCTGGGGTAGAGCCCGCATTCAAAACCCTAGGTAGTTGTGGCTGCCTAGGCAATTAGGGTCCCTGATAGCAAATATGACAGTGAATGCAATGTGACACACCTTGATTTTAGCAAGGCTTTTGATGCTGTCTTCTGCAGCATTCTCATTAACAAACTAAAAAAATACAGATTAGATGAAAGCAATGTAAAGTGGATGCATAACTGGTTGGATCATTTGCTCAACAGTAGCCTGCAGTGGCTCAATGTCTAGTTGGGATGAGGTATCAAGTGAGGTTCCCTAGGGGTTTGTCTTGAGTCTGGTATTGTTCAACTTCTTCATTAATTATTTGGAATGGAATGATGGGATCCATTGCATATTTAGCAAATTTGTGAAGCACACCAAGTTAGATAGAGTTGTAAATACTCCAGGAGATAGGGCCAGGATCCAGAATGACCTGGATTCAGAATGACTGGAAAAATGGTCTGCAGTCAACTAGGGCAAGTGCATATCTTGCACTTGGGAGGAAATAACTGCATGCACAAATACAGACTGGGAAATGATTAGCTAGGCTGTAGCACTGCAGAGAAGGATCTGGGGGGTAACATTAGCCTATAAGCTGCATATGAGCCAACAGTGTGCTCTTGTTGTGAAAAAAGACCAACAGCATACTGGGCACATCTATACATTCTATTAATGTTATAAAGGCTTATTGTGAAGTAAAATACTGTGCAGTAAGCCTTCCCTGGAAGCACATCTAGAAATGCTCCCAGGTGGGAGCAAATCTGCTTCCAATGGGAGCAGCCCAGTACAAGGTAGCTCCCCCCTGACTCCCCTGGGGTGCTAGTCCAGGGCCTGGAAGGGAGTATGGGGCTCATAGGTGGAGGAAGGAAGTTTTTTTTGAGGGTGTTGAGCATGAGTGCGTGCATGTGCCCCTTCCCCCCAGGCAAGAAAGTCTTCAAGGGAAGTTGTGAGGGGGGAGGGGAAAGGGCCATGGGAGGGGAGGAGTGGGGCTGGGGCTAGGACCCCGCAGGGATCGGGAGGGAGTGAAGCAGAGCCAGGTCCAGGAACAGGATTGGGGCTGGGGCATGCTGCACCCATGGGGCTGCCCCTTCTCCTGCACCTGCCCAGGAGAGAGAGGATGGGGGGAGTTATTGCCCAGCACAAGCGCTCACCATCCCAATTAATATGCCACTCCCCATCCCTGCACCAGCTCCAACTGCCTCCTGAGTTGGGAGAGTCTGGTGCTGCCTGGGCCCCAGCCTGCAATGGCAATCTGCCCTGCCCCACACAGATGCAGGGCCACACATCCCCATGCTTCCCAGGGTGTGTGTAGCAGCAGGAACCATGTCCCCCAGATGATCCACTAGCAGCTCAGTCCTGCACCCCACCAGCTGTGCAGCACCTGCCCCTCCCCTAGCCCCAGTCCCACTTCTTCCTCAGCCCTGCTGCACTGGAAGCCCATGGCTAGGCTGTCTTGTGGCCCTACCACTGCCCCATATTTGGGGGAACAAAGCCCTGTTAGCCCCCGCCTTCTACCACCTATGATGGGGCTGGTCCCCATGTGTATGGGGCCAGGAGAGCTCTGCTGGCTGCACCAGCAGGTGTCGCTTTGCCCCATACAAATCAGGAAGGGTCCTGATGTGCATGGGGCCAGGAGATAGCTGCCACTGCAGAGCTCTCCCAGCCTTGTGCACATGGGGACAAGCCCCATGCCCAGCAGGACTTCCTGGGGCAGCCTTGGGCTGGCTGAGAGCTGTTCCGCTTCTGGGGCAGCTCCCAGCCAGCTGTGGCCTACACTAAGATTTCCTCGAGCAGCCTGGAGCTAGCTGGGAACTGCCCCCCTTTTGGTCAGCATCTACACATGCTCTATTGTGCTGTATTTACAGGTAGTAGCTAACTGTGCAGTAGACTAATTTACGTGTATGATATTGATCTGTGTGTAGATATTGATGCTTTATTGTGCAGTAAATTAGTCTATTGCACAGTAAAACATCTCACATAGACAAACCCAGTAGGTTGTATCAACAGAAGTGTCACTTGCAAATCAAGGGAAGTGATTCTTGTGCTCCATTCAGTATTGGTGAAGTTTCATAGTTTCATAGTAACTAGGGTCAAAAGGGGCCTAGAGCAGGCCATCTAGTCTGACCCCCCGCCAATGGCAGGAAACGAGTGCCAGGGTCACAGGACCCCAGCCAAGTACCTAT
>JAGPOW010000261.1:73433980-73515963 GCA_030014935.1 Caiman crocodilus | reverse complement strand
TATCTTTCCCGGGACCGAGGTGAGACTGACTGGCCTGTAGTTCTCCGGGTCCTCCTTCCTCCCCTTCTTAAAGATGGGAATCACATTGGCCACCCTCCAGTCCTCTGGCACTTGTCCAGAGCTCCAAGAGAGCTGTACTTGGTCCATCACATATTTGGTCAGGTTAAGGTGGGATCTAGCTGTTAAGATAACATTCTTGAGTCCTTCCCAAAAGCACTAGCAAAGGCTCTGGGCATAAGATCTGAAAACCAAGCTCTGAAACATAAGGTGTACCAATTCAGTCTGGGAATGAAACCATCATAAAATGGTCACAAGTAAAATTAGTAAGGGGGTTGAGGCTAAACATGTGTGCATTTCATCATCTTTGAGAGTTTAACATCATTAGATAGCTAGAGGGATAGTTATCAAAAACGAGTTCCAAATATTGTTATTTCCCCCCAAAATTAAATGCCCTAAAAAAAAAATCACATACTTGTCACTGGGATCAGCTCACAAACCTAGTCAGCACTTTACATAGTTAAGGTGTTTTTGGGATACAAATAAATACTTGCAAATGTTGAACGTTTTAAAAACATCTTCAAACCACTTTTTCACGTGTCTAATTCATGTACAGGCAGTTCTCAACTTACAACGTTTCGCGTTACAGCATTTCGCACTTACAATGTTTATAAATTGATACCCTGTTTCAACTTTATGACATCGGTTTTGACTTTACAATGCTTGATCCAATGCGATGCCATGCTAGCGAACAAGTTCGCTGCATCGCTCATCTCCCTAGAGAACATCTGTCCAAACTTCCTTGGATACTTTCTTTAAGAAAGAAGACAAGACGTGAGAAAAACCTTCCGCCAAGACTCCTGAGAAGACTCCAGCCTACAACCCTTCAATAAGTCCAACAAAGAGCCCTTCAAAAAATCCAGCAAAGTCACCTCAAAGAAGTCCTTCCAAATCAATATGATTGCTATTTACAATATAAATACATTAGTGTAGCTATATTACTCATCTATAATTGATCCGAGTACAAAATTCTGGGGTATTTTTGGTGAAAATATGGCATTGATTGGTTCAGGAACCAATCCCCCATTTATAACATTGTTTCTTTTGAGAAAATTGGTTCCAAGTTGCTGTTTTGACTTAAGACATGGTTTTCAGGAACCAATTGTGTCGTAAGTCTGAGGACTGCCTGTACTGTTGAAGAGACTTCAGACTTTTTAAAGTACTTCTCCTTTGGAAAGAGAATCAGCACGTGATGTAGCAGCAATAACACACTTCCTCCTCCACCCCTACACACATGCACATATGTAGCTGGAATCTTGTAAAGTCTTGATGATGCAAATTAAGTGCTCTATCCTTCAAAATTTTACTACTTGCACTACTATGCATAGTGCTTCCTAATAATAACCTTATTAGATGCCAGAAACAGAGCTACAAAGGAGTCTAATAACAAAAAAAGTTAAACATCCTAAAATCCTTTTAGATGCTGCTGACACACGGAATCAATAACTAAAACCTATACCCAAGGGGACTACTTACTGAGCAACTATGATTCACAGCAAGTGTTTGCAGAACCTGGAATTTCACTATGGAGATAGTTCTTCTTAGAGCTAAAAATCTAGGGCAACAAAAAGGAAAAACCTCATGCTCTTCTAGAAAAGTCTGCTTTGGCTGGATAAATGTAATGGATTTTATTCTTTTATTTGAACACAATTTGAAATCACTGGAATGTGTGATGGGAGAGTGAATGTACAGACAGTATTTCTGAGGAGGAAGTGTTGTGACAGACTCAACGAATGTCATCATATTCCTGCAAAGGAAGCAAAAGTGTGTTGGCAAGCCAATGTGTTTGCTAACTGCCTGCTATCACATTTTCTGATGTGATCAGGCCCAGGTTCATTTGTTTGAGTAAATGAACAAGCAAGTAAGACTTGAAGAAGTGGGGACAGTATGAGACTACTGGATACCTGGATCATAGCTTTGTTCCTCACCTGGGATGGGAAATCTGACAGGACTGTTGGGAAGGTAGTCTTTCATTTTCTTATTCTGGATTTTAAATGATCTGCCTTGATATCAACTCTAGACTAGACAAGTTAGGTAAGGACCTAGTTTGAAAGGAAATAAAGAGTTTTAAATCTTGTTTGAAGATTTACTTCCTCCCAGAAGGTAATTATTCCATTTTATTTTTGATCTACAGTTTAATGTGCCCTCCCACTATGGTTGTATACATCCTTCCTGTGGTTTTACTTCTAGCTTAGCCTAACAGGATATTCAGTATCTAAAGAGGTGACATTTTTAGAAAAATGATTAAAGCACACTACTATTACACTAAGTTTTCAGTAAAAAAACAGCTCAATAGCCATACAAACCTTATATAAAAAATACAGCTTTACTGGTTATTGAATTTTCACATTTTTAGTTTATATGCATAAATAATGTATGTACGTGTGCACACTAGAATTTGGATAGACATGATTACAAAACAAGCAAAAAAGAAAACCGCAGTGAGCTAGGCAATATGGATCAGTCTAAATATTCTTCAGTACATGCTTATTCAATTCATGAAAAGTATCCTTATTCAGCTAACATTTTTCTGAAGATGGGCCATAGGGAATTGGTGTGCAAAAATCTTAACAAAAGCTGAATTAGGCTGCATCCAGTGCATGTTGGGGCATCTCAGAGCAGTTTGAGATACTGTAGGAGGCACAATAGGAACAAAAAAATGTTCCCCTTGCTGTATATTTGCAGCTCAGACTCTAAGTTTAATAGTGGGAAATCCTGGTATAAAAATAGAAATACACTGGAAAAAAGTAGTGCAGGGCACACTCCTGGAATGTGTCCTGAAGCAACCAGTGGCTGGGTCCTCTAAAGAGATGCTCCAGTACCCAGCCAGAGCATCTCTATGCCTGCCACTCGCCCCTGCTGCTCTAGCACACTGCCTCAGCATGATGGAGCAAAAAGAAGTGAGCCAGGTTGGCAGCAGTGGCTCAGATCCATACTCTGTCTCTGGTAAGCGGGAATGCGGGGGTGGGGGACTGTGTAGGAGGGGTGGGATGGGTGGGTCCTCTGTCCACTCCCAAGGTGCACAGCCCTTCAGAGCTGTCATGGTCTCCTGCAGGCAAAGACCCACATTGGCTCACTGTGCCGCCTGAGACCTGGGGGCTGCACGAAGTGCAGAGAGCCAACTCAGCCTGCTGGTGTATGCCTTTGGGCAGGACCAGGCTGGCTCACCTGGGGCTCCAGCACTGCATGCATGAGTTGCACACCACGGGGCCAGGACAGGCCAGCTCCTGCCTCCATGGAGCCAGCCTGGCTCAGTGGCACACAGGGCACACGAAGGCAGAAGCTGACCTGGCCCAATGATGTGCAGGTCCTTTGGACAGTGCTGGTAGTCCTGGATAATGGCAGAAGCTGGATTGGACCTGTTTGAAAACACGCACGAGTAGGCCAGGCCAGCTTAGTGGTGCAAGTAAAATGGTACAAGTGTAGCCCCCAGGTCTTACATGGCCTAGTACACTGCCAGGGGCTCTGCCTGAAGCAGACCATGAGAGCCCCAAGGGCCCATTGCTGGCTGCTGCTGCGCACTGTGGGGGGATGGCATGTGTGCAGGCATGTTGTGGGCCCCCCAAAACCCTTCTATGAACCCCCCAGAAATCTACACTCCCACAAACCCACTACAATCCATCCACAAACCTCACACACCCAGCCACAAACCCCAGCTCTACAAACCCCCCTACCTCCATGCCTACTCACATACTCCACACCCATGAACCTCCCAAAATCCAACCAGAATCTACACCCCCTCCAAAAAACCCCCCACCCCATTTAGGGCCAGGAGGACGTTTCAACAGTTCAAAGTAGGCCACTGCAATAAGCACATCTTCTGAGCAATAGCTGCCCAGATGGCAGAGCAGGGGCACCAGAAGACATG
Organism: Caiman crocodilus; assembly: GCA_030014935.1. NCBI lineage: Eukaryota > Metazoa > Chordata > Crocodylia > Alligatoridae > Caiman > Caiman crocodilus. The sequence continues at coordinate 73,512,038 of JAGPOW010000261.1, read as the reverse complement.
ACAGCAGTGCCATACAAAGGCCAGCTGTGCAGCCACAGCCCACTGGCAGCTGGTCCAGAGGTGCAGGCAGCTCTGCTGTAGTGCCATGGGGCCACAGGTCCAAGGGTGTGGATGTTGTCACAGGTGGCAGCAGGTCACAGCCAGGCAGCAGCCCCCACTGCCAAGCTGCTGTAGTGGGTAGAGGATACAGGGGCCACTCTAGGTGAGGGCTGCTGCAGCAGTCCAACTGACACAAGTGGTAGTGTCCCCAGAACCAACTGGCTGGGCCTCAGAAGTGCCTGAGGGCAACTAGCCCCGAGCTGCTCACCAGTGTAGCTTTTTATACTGCTAGGGCCAGCACAATTGCTGGCCCCAGCTTCTAGCTCCCCCTGCCTGAAGATCTAGGAGAAGCTGGGCAGGGTCAGTTTACCCAAATGACACAATTTGCTCCACACCAAAGTGCATGGTCAGGCACAAGTGCTGAGGTACACATCTCCGGCACAAATTTGTGTAGCTGCTATTTGAGCTTCTGCAAGCACATGTGCCTGCATGTGTGGATGTGCCCTTAAATGGCAAACGTGGATGTGCCCTTAAATGGCAAATCATTAGAAACTGCAAAGCACACAAGAGAAAGAAATAGAAAGTAGAAGTATAGTGCAGTTCTTCTGGTGTGCTTTTTCCAGGTTGTATTTTTATGTAAATTCAGGGCTAGCGAAATAGACCAATATCCCAACACATGAAGTTCTCTGCTTGCCATTGAGGCTAAGTACAGACAGTCAAAAAACCTGAGGTGGAATCGATTCAGTCTTTGTAGATTAGTCTAAACTGTGTAGACTGAACTGATAAGCAAGTGAACAGACATTTACTTTTGTTTCCAGAAAAGCAGTCACATGCCTACAGTGGCTTAGGCCAGAAGCTGGGGGCTGCCAGAGCAGACAGCATGGGCCAAGGCTAGCCCCCTCCCCACCTCCTGTGGTATCTGGAGGTTTGCATGGGAGGTGCAAAGTATTCTGGGATGCTAGGGAACTGTGAGTTAACTTAAATCTGCAGGGGATCTGGCACAAATGTTCAGGAAACCCATTTAACCAAATCCAGTTAAGTTTGATATTACATCCATCCATGTTTATCTTAAACTGGTTTCAGACATTTTGAAAGCAGTTTATGTGCACTGAACTTCTGCTGTGTTTCAGACTTCAGATTGGTTTCTGATCTTTTATACCAATTTATATGTAACTTTTGTCCCTAGCTTGAATGTAGCTGTCTTACCACTTGCCTTACCACTGTTTTGGTAAGGTGGTTTTAGAGGAAAAGGCATGTTTACATCTTTTATGTCGATTCAAATCTTGGCTGTGATGGCTAATCACGACTATTTATTGGTACCACTGAAACTGAACAGAGCACTCCAAAATTATTGTGCCCTGGCCACAAAAGTTATCAGAGAATAATGACTTTGTTATTGTCAGTCTTGCTGGGTCTTCAGATGCTATTACAATATGAACTGCTACTACCAATGCTGGATTTAAGCCAACAGCCCAGAAGGAGAGGGTTCCATATTCTATTAACCAACTAATTTAGATTCCCATATTATCCTTACAAATGGTAACTATTATATGGATTATTCAGATTTACACTGCAGACTTCTTGAGGCACAAACCTCTAGAATAGTACATATTTGAGTATCTTGATAAACAATAAGCCTCTTGAATCAAAGGCTTCCTGGCTTTCTAGGGTTTTCCTTTGTATGGTGAATGTAGTTGTTGTGGTAAGAAGTTTCAAACTATATTTCTTATGAATTCTTGCAAAGTCTTCAAATAGGTAAAATACTATTGACATTACCCCTGTGGGAATCAGATACTTTCTGTTTGATATCTGTTGGATTCTGACACCTTCATAATGGCATGAAAAAACAGAAGCATCCCTAAATCAAAGGAGTTGAATGAAATTTGGAAGATATTTGTAGCTAATTCACCACAGCCATTAATAAACATTGCTTTTGTTTAAATTATGATGATTAATTGTCTTTTCTGAACTGAAGAGCAGGTTCTCCTATAGACCAATAGCAATCCAACAGATTGCTCTTTGGAAGTTGGTAAATAAGAACAGTTCAAGAGAATGCAAGACTCGTTAAAAAATAAAAAAAAATGGGAAAGAACCAAATAATTTCCTTGTATCTGTTCCCACCTATCTGGTCACTGGCAAGGTTTCACTTAAGGTCATTTAAATCCAAGGGCAACAAGTCATAAAAAGATGGTGCTACTAGATGAATTCTAATTTGTGTGCAAGCAGAAGGATGCACATCTAGGTAAGCTAATGCTTAAGTCCCTGCATTTTTGCCAGAAAAAGCTGCAGATGTCACTCAGATGATGACTAGAGTCATTGTAGAAAACATGTTAGTTGCCCTGTACTTATTCAGCATTTTGGTAGGTAAATGTAGTGACTGTACTCTTCAAGAAAGAAGTAAAACAATTAAAAGTAGATTGCAATTGTGGGGAGAAAATACAATTAGGAAATCAATATTTGTTTTCAGTCTCTTACAATTAAAGCATACATTGGTTGACCATGTCTCCTTACGTGCATACACTTCTCTCCAGCTCCAGTAAAGTATACAAATATAACAGCACACAAGTCGCCTCTAGTTTTATTTTGCAATTCATGGACGCTTTATTAATCAACGTAAGATGCATTCATTGAACTGGATTAATCCTGCATAAGTAATTTTGAAATTTCCTGCTGAAGTTATTTTTCATTTCTGTGAACAAATCATTTATTTGGATTTTCATATATCAGGATCACAGAGATTTGCCACCGTCAGATTTTAATTTTAGTTGCATCTGAGCTGGCTTATATATTAGGGCACATAGTTTTGCATGAGAGCCTCTTCTAAAATCTGTAATTGGTGTGGAACACTGACATGCACAGAATACATCTGACAAGGTCCAGAGAGTTAGGTTCAGTTCCACTGATCAACATCTATGCTGCAGATTAACTGAATCTTTTATGGCATTACAAGCCCTCTAGAATTCATTAGTGTAGTTTCTCCTCCTACTAGCTTCTCATGACCTCCAGGGCTGTGATCACTACTTCCTTGGTTTGAATTTTAAAGGCCTAACTAGAGAGGCAAAACATATCCTATTCTATAAATCAGAATGTATATCTTAGATTTTCAATAGCATATATTTTCCTGATTAAATTGTAGTGCTTTTTCATTGTTAATTGTTTGCAATTTCTAGCTCCCCTCACACAGGCCCAACCTGCTCAGCTTAAGAAAGGAAATGCAAAGCGAGTTAATCTTCAAAACAAGAGAACTGCAGTATTTTATTTGTGGATAATTTGGACTTAGTCCTCTGTGAGGATTTCCATGAATTTTGTGCATATGTTGGGTTACAAATGTAGTTAGACCAGGGGTAGGGAAAATGGTGGATCTGGCCTGCAGCCAGACTTCATTTCCCAGAAGCCCTTGCCTGTGCAGCCCCCAGCCAATCTCTGTGGAGACCACGGGATTGTGACAGCGCAGAGATGTGACAAAACAAGACCGCAGATTCAGGGCCCTGCCCCAGCCCTACAGTGTCATGGCCCCGCGATCCCGGGGTCTCCACAGAGACAGGCTAGGAGCTGCTCAGGCAGGGCGCGCAGCTGGGTGGGGAGTTGCTCTGGGGCTGGGGCAGGGATCTTGGGATGGCAACAGCGGGAGGCAGAGCCATGATCCGCCCCCTGCATGTGCCTGCCCACAAAACCCATGCTCAGCACAGGGGTATGAGGGCAGCAGATTATGGCGCTGCTCTGGCCCCAGCCCTATGCTGTCACCACGCCAAGATCCTGGGGTCTCGCCAGTCCCACCCACCCGTCTTACTCCCAGCTGTGGCCTTATCTCAGCCACCCAGCCACGCACCTCGCCTGTGTGGGTCCCAGCCCTGGCAGTTGGTGTGGGGCGGACAGGCTGGGCTGCCGAGGCTGTTGGGTTGAGTCAGGAGGTGGCAGCCAGAAGGAGCCACTGCCACAGGAGCTGCTGGGAAATGGAGTCTACCACAGGCCAGATTTTGCTCACATCTGAGTTAGGCTAACTAGACAAGCACTTTCATAGAAGGAAGACACAAAGTAAGCAAAGGCTAAGGAAAACTTGCAAATAACTTCTGAAGTAAAACTTTAGGGCTTCATCTTTTAAGAGACCATGTGGGTGGGTAGCACCTTACAGGAGCTGGCGTTACCTGATGAAAGAGCTATTCCCTACAGCGCAGGTTATACTCTACTTCAGGACACAAATAAAGACTGGCATATATTCTATATGCCTTTCTCTATTTCTGTGCGTCCTAGAATATTACGGAGCAACACTACCCTGTGTGATGGAGAGGGTAAGAGTCTCACCACACCTTGTTGTTCCACGATTACACTGAAGGGCAAGAATATGTCCTTCAAAAATATATTATATATAAAAGAAAGAGCTCCTCAAGCACAGACCTTAAGAACAATTCCAAAAATCATGAGAGTTGGCAATACTGGCAACACCGCAAAATTTTTGTCTTTACATCCTCATACCAAATCAGACCCACTTCTAAATCAGGGTTTTCCAGGTAATAAGGGAAATGCACATAATAAGCTTAAGGGAAATTTTAAAGAGAAAAGAATCCTCATAAACATAACTTATTTTACAAAGTGAAGACTATTTCACTGAGAGAGTCCTTTTTATTGAATTTATCACAAAATGGATTAATGTTAAGTCTCCAGGTCCACTAGGCAGAGTATACTAAGATATGAGGATCTGAAGAAGGGATGGAGAGGTGGCAGAGATTTCACAAATGTGTAACAGGATTTACATTTTCCTGGGGTCATAGTCTGACCTCAGGCATGTGCATAGGACTTTCTCTAATTTAAATAGAGATGAAGCATGTAGTGGACCAAATTCTTCCCCTGAAAGTACCATTACAACATTGAGTAGAGCATGCTTGGCGAAGAGGGAACTGGTTATGCATAATCACAAAATAAAAATGTTTACACATCTACATAATAAAAAACTTCCAAAGAATTTAATGTAGATATTATTTATACATACACTTTATAAGTAGGAATATGGCAGACAGTTGAATTAGTACATAAAGTTTTATTTAAAGTTTTCCCCCTACAAGCAAGCTTCATTTACACATTCTAATACTGTACAAAATTTACAGTCTGACTTATTTATTCAGTTAGCACTTGCCTTGGTCATGCCTTCCTGAAAGATAGAAAGATTTACATACAGTCCTCATAAATCTTTAAATTATCTTGGTAAAAAAAAAGAACCACTAAAAAGGACAACAAATACCCTTTAAAGTGGTACATTTTAGTAGAGACAGGTGACAGTCAGTGCTATATGGCAGACCTTATCATGATCTTAAATGTCATTCGAGATTTCTTCATTTAGTACTGTAACAGGTTTCCTCTTTATATATATTTATATTTATATACTTTCAACAGAAAAGAAAAAAATGTCATGATTGCACCAAATATATTTTACAAGGGATCCCTTGGATCTGAACAATACAAATAAATACAAAACCAACTAAGATTGCACTATACAGTAGAAATGGGTTGAGATTTCAGAGTATACACTCCACCTTTATGAGTTCCTTAGTGATTATGCCTGGGAAACCACCCAGCACGTTACGGAGTGGCTTCAGAGAATTATTTTCTTTAAACAAGTTTTTCTAGATGTGCAGCTGCCTCATCCATTAATTTATTGCATTTATACAGCCTCAGTCTGTAATATGTTACTTCATTTTTACATCTGTGTAATTCTACTTCAAGCAAGGACTTACACTGTAAAAAACTGGAGCAATGACATGGAGAAGCAGTCCCATGATCTGTCTTCCCCAATATTTATGTTACTCTCTTAGATTATTGAATGTCCAGTGAAATTTTTAACCATATTTGTTCTTTTTCTTCCTACTTTACAAATCAAATAAGGATTTCTCCTTTGTGTCTATTCCTACTGCAGCAGAAGCCAACAGACAGTAGCTTTTTGCTTCTTGTTTTTCTACCATTATCCTCAACAAATGATATTGACAAAAATATGCAAAGCTTTGGAAATATTGAGTTTAATTCTCCACTGCCAGTCACCCAGTGTATCTGTTTATGGACTTGCAAATAAAAACCCAAGATCCTCAGGCAGCATCAACTGGAATGCATTGAGCTATGTTAATTTATGCCAGCTGAGAAGCTGTACTTAAGTGTAAAGTGGATGCAAACCATGAGTAAATTGGAGTGTTTTACAAGTACTTTGCACAGGTATAAATGAGTATACTAGCAGACAGGCAGCAGAGAGTCAAGTACAGTATTGTAAGTGAAATACCACTGTGGAGCCAGCAAAAAGAAGACATAGGCATAAAATTCATAGGACTTGATTTGTCATTGACTTATCCCCAGTGTCAACAATTAAAACTCCATAAAGTGGGTGCAAAATCCTACCATTCTGCCTTAATAGCCTTTTGGATTTTTTATGCAATGTGTAAATAACTATACAAGGCAGAAGGCAACAGAGAATCCATCCTCATGTTCCTCTGGATCAATGGAGAAAACCCCTCTGATCATACATATTTTAAAGTAAATCACAGATGAGAATTTTAGCTATTTACCAGCATCCCTCCAAAACTGCGTATACTAATTAAAGAGTTTGAAGAGGCACAATTATGTTTAAACTCTTGTCTTTGGAAGCAAATAGCAATTGTGTTAACTTCTAACAGGTTAGTGGAAATGAGAAAAGAATTATTGTATGCTCATTGTAATAACAGATTGGATTTCTTTTAACAGGTTACTGTAATAACTTACAGTCTTAACCCAGGATTTGAGTTACAGGCCAGAATTTCAGTTACACCAAAGTAAAAACACTCATCCCACTGATTTTTAAGGAATGACTGTGCATTTACTCCACTGTAGCTAAGAGGAGAATTTGTTCCTAATCCCTAAATCACTATTGCAAGAAGTGCTCCGTAAAGCATGACTTCCATTGTAGTCTGCTCTTTGCTGCACTTACACAGGGGGACTTTGAAGGCAGAGTGTATGAGAAGCAAAGTTGTGCAAAAAATGAATGATATTTCTTTACCTTTTATGATCCTCTGATGCTGTGTTGCTTGCAGAGCATGTGAAGTAGCTGTAAGATAGGATTACAGAGGAGACAATTCTGCAATGCAGTGTGAGCTTGTTACTATCTGAATTTTGAAGCATTCATGAACACAACATTCTCATGACTTCAACATAGGTCACATGCAGGTAGAATACAATGCACAATACTGATCTTGTCTTTTAAGGCTGAACATGAAATTTAGCCTTCATTTTTTACAGTTAAAATTGATGTGAGGAATCTCTCTGTAGCTGGAAAAAGTTAAAATCAGTCTGAAATGGCAGTCTGTCAGCATGTAATGTTCGGTGTGTTCTAGCTACTTGCTTCATAAGACACCGGCATCTATCTGAGATGGGACAAGATTTTTTTTTCTAGTTTGCTTTTAAAGCATAAATATGAAATAAGGGGTTGATTACAGTAGCTTTGTTTACCAGGAATTCTGTTCTATTAAAATATTTACATCACCCGTCATTACTTTCCAGAACGCAACATTGTTCATTTCAATGTTTCGGGACTGTTATTTGTTGTACGGTACACAGGCTGGCAGGATGACAGTTGAACAAGCAGGGCCAGCAAGTGGCTCAGCCACATCTCCTTCTAGTTCTGTCCAGGTTCCCTTCTCAGGACTATAGCAAATAGTCGAAGATTTATAGGCCCCCTATAATAAAACAAAGTCTCATTGAAACACCATGGAAGCAAAATCCAAATGGCAAACTGGATTAAAGATAACAGGCCAAATTTTCCAAAAACAACTAGTGGTCATCGATGTCTTACCTACGAGTCTTTAAATAGGTCTGATTTTATAAAGTGCTGAGTACTGATTTTTGAAAGTCATTAGGCTTCTTTAATGGCATCTTAAACTGAGTATATACAGACTGAGGCAACCAATCATTACTCTGTTCCACCAAACTACATATTTTTGTATCACTGCACCCCAGATTAATCATAATAATTTTAAATATAATAATAAATAATATTAAATAATATTTTGGCTTACGTGGACACACACACACACACACACTGTTCAGAGAACATACAGTGTTCCTTTCCCTTACTCAGGTGAAAAATCAGAAGTCATTATTTTACAGTGATGTGAATAGGGTATAAACAAGAGGACAATCAGACTTGATTATAAAAGTTTTCAATCCAAGCCTGTGGGGCTATTCCCATAAACAAAGAAAGCAAGATAAATAAAATAAAATAAAAACTTTTATTTAATATCAAAATCGACAGAAAGAGCTAAATTTTTGAAAACACTGGGTTTTACTTATACTTACAGAATGTACACACAAGTGTCAAATGGAAACTGTACATGCAGATACACTGTTGCAAACAAAAATACAATGAATAACTCTGCAGCACGTTAAGGACTCATTCCTGCACCAATGAAATAAATTCTGGCTTCAAAGCACCATATGACATCAATTAATACTGCTTTGAGAGGTGTTCTCATCTTTCAATAATCCCATTTGAGGGAACTTCAAATGCAAAGTGACTTGTCCAAGGCAATGCAGTAAGCCAGTGGCAGAGTAAAGATTACTACCTTATATCACCTGACTCCCAATTTCATTCATTCATTCATTCATTCATTCATTCATTCACTGGCAGCCATTGGTCTCCAGAAACCATGGGGACTGTGCCCTTGGTAAGTTATCGGGTCCCACCACAGCTTCTTGAGAGGCTGAGGAGTCCAATGCTCAACAAGCAGACCCTCTGGCAAGTTGCACATACAAACTCGGTTGAGCTTGCACTGGCATGCCAAGTATCATTTTGTCATGCCTCCCTCTGATGCCTCTTTGCTAACTCATCATTGACTCTCTCCATCTTGAAGTGATGTAAGCCCTGCTATACAGTGGCTTTGCACTTGCAGTGGTCTAAAACAACTGATTCCCAGCATTGGGCATTGCTGCGCGGCTCATGAAGGTTTTTCTTGCAGACAACAACAAAACAAAGTTTGGGCCATCCAAGTTGATGTTTGTATGTTTGCCAGTGGTCAGCTCACCATAGAGTATGTCCTTGGGGATTTGACCATTGCTTATCTGGTTCACATGTCCTAACCAATGGAGATATGTCTGTCTCAGGAGCACAAATATATGGGGTAATATCTTGGCATGTTCCAGAACAGTGGAGTTGGAGATTTTATCACACCATGTTATGCCCAGGATACAGCAGAGACAATGAAGATGGAAATTGTTCAGTTATCTTTCTTCCTTAGCATAAAGAGTTCATGTTTTGCTGTCATACAATAAAGAGCTAAGTATGCAAGCACTGTAGACAGGGATCTTTGTCAACAGAGTGAGCACTCTGTTTTTCCAAACTCTCTTTTGAAGTTGAGCCACAGCGTCGCTTGCCTTTCCAATATAAGCATTAATTTTGGCTTCCAAGCCAAGATTTTGAGAGACAGTGGAGCTCAAGTAAGTTAATTTTTCAACTACTTTCAGGTTTTCATCGTTTATTCTAACTTTGGGATGGCGGTCAACTTGTTGACCCATGACTACTGTCTTCTTTAGTCTAACAGTCAGACTGAAATCATCACAGGCATGAGAAAGGTGAGCCATGAGACTTTGCAGTCCTGCTTCTGAATGAATAACAATGCTGAGTCATCATCAAAGAGAACTTCTCGGGTTTTTGTTTTCACTTTGAGATGAGTAAAGTTAAAAGAGTTTCCTGTACGCGTTCTGAACAGCCACTGAATGCATATCTGAGTATGACAGCAAAGAAAATCCCCAAAAGCATCAGAGTAAGGACACAGCCCTGTTTGACATTGCTCTTGATTTCAAATTCTTCTGAACGTGACCCATCAAACTGCACTGTTCCACGCATACTGACATGGAAGGATTTGATGATACTCAGAAACTTAGGAGGGCAGCCAATCTTCTTCAGGATTCGGCACAAACCGTCTCTGCTGACAAGAATAAAAGCTTTGGTGAAATTGACAAATGCTGTTGTATGTACAGAGATTTCCTTTGTTCACAGAACTTTTCTTGTAGATGTCTCTTAAGGAGAGTATCATATCCATCATGGATCTACCAGATCTGAAACCACATTAAGATTCAGGGTAGACTCTGTTTGCAAAGGTCTGCAGTCTTAGCAGGACAGCTTTGGCAAACAGTTTCCCAATGATGCACAATAAGGATATACTGCAATAGTTATTGCAGTCACTCATATCCCCTTTGTTTTTGTGCAGAGTGACTATGTTTACATCCTTCATATCTTGACAACTCTTTTCCAACACATACATATTAGTTTGTGCACATGGAAGAGGTGGACGGATTTCCCACACTTAACATCAGCCAGTATGCAATCTGTACTTGGAGCTTTACCACAAGCAAGCTGATCAATGCTTTTTTCTACTCCATCTACAGTAGGTTCATGGTTGAGCGTTGTTCAGGGTTGAAAGGTCTTCATGTGCATTGAGAGAGAAGTCATGAACCAAATTTTCACAACAGTAGAATTCTGAGTAATGTTCAACCCATCGCTGTTCAACTCCTTATTGTGGTCATTGATGACTTTACCTGTGGGGGATTTTAAAGGAGCGATCTTCCTTTGAACAGGCTCAAGAGCTTTCCTGATGCCCCTATACACTGCTTGCATGTCACCTCAGTCAGCAGCTTTTTAGGTTCTTTTGCACAGTTGTAGCCAATAATCACTGGCTACCACTCATTCTCAAATGGGGCTAAACAGAACATAGGTCATGTTTAGTTGACTACATCAGAACCAACCCTGCTTTAATGGTTGCAAAAAACCCGTGGGTGCTTAGCATCATTTGGTAACTCCGTTTTATCTGAAAAGATCCTTAGCTACCTCAACTTCAGCTGATGAGTATGCCGAGATGTGATCCACCTATGTGCCTAACTTCTGCCTAAGGTGCGCTGTGAGGCACCTGGATTCTGGTCCCTACTTTATTGGGTTTTTTTTTTTTTTTTTTTAAATCAACCACTGCTTAATATAAAACACATATATAGTCCTAGCAGCAGGCAGCATTAAACAGTGTTGGGTTCCTGACTTTGAACCCTGGTGTCTCTCCTCCTGGGGGAGTCCTCTCTCTTGAGAGACTTACTTTTTATTCATTTCCATAAGTCTAACAGTCTTGCTCTCAGTAAGACAATCTAGACTCTAGATTACAAGGCTCAAGAGTCCTTGTAATCTAGGTGATGGTCCCATATAAAAGGTGGGCAGCAAAACCACTATAATTTTTTCCAAATGTGGGTCCTGAACTTTGTATTGAATTTACACTCAGTGAAAAATAAAACTATTTCTTATAATGATTGATAAGAAATAACAATTTCACAAGCCAATCAAACAAATCAACCATGGGGATATGTTTTTGGTGCATCAAAGATTTTGACAGCCCCTGAGTTAGACTTTCAATGTTTCCTAGAAGACAGAAAAGAAACAGCATAGTGGGGGTTTTTTTGAGATTTAAATAATGATGATAAGAGGAACCATTTTCAGAAAAAAGGGTACACACCATGCTCCAGCTATAGCCTCCTACAAGGTAAATGCTGTCATCAAGAACTGCACATCCAGGTCCGCTGCGGCCTTCCAAGATAGGTGTCTGAAGAATATTCCACTGGTCACCTTTTGGATCATAGCATTCCACAAGCATGACATCAAGGTGGGAGAAACCTGCACAGAAGATTTTGAAAATAATTTAAAACAGACATCTTTGAGATTCTTGACTGCCATAAAAATAATATCTATGCCAAAAAATGACTGCAGGTACCATGAAAAAGGACCTAATGAACAATGATTTTGTAATACTAAAAGGAATTTTCTAAACATACAAAAATCAGGAAATCTGGAAGTATGTTAAATACAGGTCTGAGCTGTAAAGTATGGACCTGGATTTGAAGTTTCCAAATTTTGTGATGAACTGGGATCCAGTGTTCTGGTTTGAGACCATCTTTATTTTTCAAAAGGCTGAAAACTAACAGTAATGTTTGTGATGACAAACTTACCTGTGCCCTTACCTAGCCACCATTTAACCTTCACAATCAGATCACTGATATCTCTTAGCCCTGAAAAAAATATCATGTACTGACCCGTGACCTGCAAAACTGCCTGCAATCCCTCTGTAACAGGGAACCCCTACCACCTGTCACTGGAAGTAGGTACAGTGCTACAGGAAGGCAGGCTCTGGCATACAGCTTGAAGGGAGGCTAGCTGCAAAGAGCCTGTCAGCAACCCATAGGAATTACACACAAGCCATAAAGAAGCAGGCCAAAGCTATTCCCCTGCAGACTGTCGAAGTGGGAAACCCCTGAGCCTGGTCCAGAGGATCAGAGGTCAGGTGACTAGAAGTGGGTATAGAATAGGGACATATAAGCTTGGCTCCTGTGAGGGAGCCCCAGACTGTGCCAGCTGAAGGAGTTCCCTGTACTAAGTGGAGAAACAGTACTGGAGACTGGGGGGAGCTGTAAGTAGGCCTAGGAGGGCTTGAACTGGGAGAAGCCAACAGATTTGAGTAGGTACCTGAAAAGAGCTTGGAGAAAAGCACTGCAGCTGCAACTGACCACATTTAGATTTTAATTTAGGTTGTTGTTTGAAATGTGAGGCAGGGGGATGGCTGAAGGGTGGTAGGGGACTAGTGAGGGAAGATGCTGCAGTTGACAAAGGACTGTTAAAGACCGCAGCGAGAGAGGGAGAGAGAGAGCTGAATGTGAGGGTGGTGATTTGTGAGCCCCTAACTGAGGACTGACAGTTGGGGATAATGACAAAGCCCTAACTGGGAACATTTATTTAGGGCAAGAGCCTGGTGGACTGAACTGAGTGATGGGATGAGAGGCTGGTGGAAAGAAATGAAAGAATCACTATGATGGATTGGGCAGCCTCCTGAATTCAAAATACTACTGAAGGTGCAGCAGGAAAGTACAGGAAGGTACCTTGATTAGCCAGAGAGGAGAAGAGAGATGGGACTGGAGTGGCCACAAGGAGGTGCCACATCTGCCTCTATTGGCAGGTCCCATTATATCCCCTCGATCATGGAGAATGCCTGCAGGCCAGAGAGAATATTATCTTGCATTACTTTCCTAACATAGTTAAAGGCCTGCGCAAGACAAATGGTTCATCAGTCTACTGTGGTTTTGTACCTTGCAGTAATGAGAAGATGACTCCCTACCCTAAACAACCACATTCCCATTTGCAGCTGAGCTAACTGGAGGCAGCCTTTAGCCCATGTTGGTAGCAGGGCTCAAACTTGCACCTCTGCAGCTAAGGCAAAACCCCTTACTTGCCCTGTTACTACATTCCTCTCGGCACAGGGCTCCTACACAGCTATGAATCTGTCTACTATACAAACGTACCTGGATCTCAGGTTTACATCAATGCATTATAAATATAAAACAGGCCCATTTTTTCCACATTCAGCCTGATTATATGGCTAAAGACTTCCGTAGTCTGCTTGCACAAGACAGGCTTACAATTCTCCAGTACCTCCTACATGCCGGCAAGGCTCTCTCACCATGCTACAATCTGAATTATTCATATATGCAACAGGGAACACTAGCATTTATTTCAAAAGGCCACAATTGTGGATTTTCCACTGGTAACTGGAGAAGACGTGAGGGACAAAAAGACAAAGATAAGGCTAATAATGTCAAATCTGCTATTTTCTAATCTAATCTTTGCTGATCACTGTCGTCTTTGGGGCTTTGAAAAGCTATTATTTCCAGTTTTCAACTGTTTCTGTTTTAGCCGTAACTTGGAACTTCCTGACTGTAACAGGGAACCACAACCCTGTTAAATGCAATCAGAGGGGGAGAAGGACTTTTGTAAACCACGTGGGCAGACTGCTGCAACAGCTAGCACCAAGCAAGAACTCGAGGCCAGGGCCTGCTAAGAATCTCGGGAAGGCTGCAGGGCAAGAACAGTTCAACAACTCACTAGGCTTTGTAGGATCTGCTGGGCACATCTCCAGGGGCAGTGGCCATCTGACTAGAAAGGGCAGATCTGGGCTTATATAAGCCCAGGGCTGCAGGCTGCAGGGGAAGAAGCTGGAAGGCAGAGCTAGCTGCCAGGGGAGACGAGTTATCTGGGGACTGCAGGGAATCGAGGCTGCTCCTTTTGAAGGTAACAGTGGTTATGGCTGAGGGGGCTGAGTCTGAGTTAGTAACATATGGTTAATTCTTTGTGTATTGGTTTATTTCCTTTATTTAAGTTTGTGACTACAGGACTGAGTTGTGGCTATAGAGAAGGTCTGGCTACATGGAGCAGGGTGCTTGTGAGACCAGCTCTGGTCAGAGACATGTGGGGCTGGGGTACGGAGTCAGGGACATTGCACCTGGGCTGAGGGAGCTAAGCCAGATAAAAAGGGCAGAGGCCTAGAAGGCTGAAGGTCACAAGTCTAGCTCTTCAGGCAATTAAGACCCTCTTAAAGAGGAAGTACACCCATGGGGTGAGGGCAAAGTAGTAAAAGGCACCAAAGAATAGACCACCCCAGGCCTCATGGGCAGCATCCTCTTCCTATGTTACATCAAGTCATAGCAAGCAAGAGGAGGAGGCCAAGGAAAATGGCCAGGCCAGTCTGGCTACTAAGGGCACCAGGCTTCAGGAAGGGCAGAATATCCGAGACTGTTGCACTAACTTTTAACTGTTTGGGGTTTTTAAAATTAATTTCAAGTATTGCTTTAAATTAATACAATTATAGATTTGCCTGTAGCATTCTCCCAGTGACTTTTTAAATCCAGAAATTTGTTATTCTCAAATAAATAAATACATAAATAAAATATTTCCATTTCTTCCTAACACTTGTAAGTATTAAAATGTTCAAAAAGTAATGTTAGAAAAGTATGAAGACAAATACTCTATAAACAGATAGGTAAGCCAACTTCTCTAATGTATATTTCTTTTGATATGGGGCAATCATCATGAATTGGAACGATAGATAAGTTCATAACAAAACTGATCAAATCGTTACAGTTCTCTTAGCACTAAAAAATAAGTAACTGGTGATAAAAGCTGTTCCGAACAATATTCTGCCTCACTTGCCAATGACAGCTTTTATCCTATCTTTCCCCAGAAGTCTAAGTAAATAGACTGATTGGCTTTACAGTGTTCCCTGTATGTCAACAGATTCAAGTTATTCAAACCAGCACGTTCAGTTTCATCCAGAAACCAACAAGTAGCCAGACCCTGCAGATTTAAGAGTACTGGTGTCACATGCTTCCAGGAAGATAAACTATTTAATAAGTAGTCTGCCATGTTCAGTTCCAGCTACAATTTCCAAGCTGATTTAAGGTGTAGCCTCCTGCAGCATGCACTGCAATAGTCACGAGGTGACAAAGGTATGTATTATGGTGACAAGGACTCCATCCAAAAAAAATGGTGAACCAGTCCTAGCTAGACAGAGATGAAAAAAGTTCTTCCAGGTCATTGCTGCTCTATAATCAAATAGCAACCGTAGGTTGTAAACTTTAGCAAGAAAATAGATAGTAAACCTTCAGTGAAAAGCCAGGTGTAACTGTCACTTTCTCTCACTGCCTCCTTGAACCAACACAGTGTCACCTTAATTTGCTCTGCATTGAGTTTCAGCCAGCTAATTCATCCATACACCAACTTTTACCAGCTTTTCAAGTCAGGCACTCAATAATGCATTAGACAGACGAGGTGATCCCTACATGTAAGAACGAGCGAACACTAATCTGACATCAGTTCTACAAAGACACTTGAGCCTGTAGAGAACACTTTAATCTCCCTGGATACTCCACCCTGACCTCAGAGTAGCTGTACTTAGACAACAAAACTTTAAAAATAAACTTGAACGCGATACTGGAGAACAAGAAATCATCCACAGACTGGATTGTGTTAAGTACTGTCTACAGAGGGACTAGCGATTCTTCTTATTACCTGAATTAGCTTTTCTGACCCTTTGTGCCTAACAGTTTATTACTTTTTTGCCTCTCCCAACACTGTTCTCTCCTCCTTCCCTGTCTTTTTCATTCAAATAACTCTCTCTATTGAAACACTGCTCTGTGCATGTCCTTTTATAGTCTGATGAAAACTCATGCAATGTAGCTCTGATTTAGTTAGTGCATAAGGTGCTACCTATCCCACCTTCTACCTGACTTCAGACTAACATGGCTAACTATCTCTCTGTGCTCATGGATTAGAGCAAAGTGTCAGAACTCTTTCATAATACTTCTGCTGTGCAGCTCCTACCCCTATCCTAAAGGCTGACATGGAGCTTGATGAAGTGGCCTGGCAGTGATTGCATGCCATCTCTCTGCCCCTTCTTCTGTTACCCCCAATCTCTTTGCAAAACCCCTGATGACCGACTGTGGAGCCCCTGGGGTCCATGGACTACAGTCTGAAAACCACTGAATTAGTGGAAACAGAGTAGAGCTGAGTACAGCAGACCATATCTTCTCGTTAACCAACCCTTCTAAGGGCCCTGTAAACACAAGGGATGTGAAGAGGCACAAGCTGAAACCCTATGAAACTGCCTCACAGGTGATGAATAACTATGTAAAACTGTGGTCAGCAAGGAAAGAATGAAGCTATGCAAGGGAAGCCTTTCCAATGCTCTGGGGAGTCAACACCACTTAATTAAATTTACTAAATGTAGCTGTCAGATCTAACAGTAGACAGGATGATTTGTATGCTTGCTAGGAAGGACAGCCTCTACCTAGACTAGCCTCCACTGTTCTGCCATTCCTGGGTCTACACCCAGAAAATCAAAGAGATCTGTGACATTTAAGGTGCCTATACATATGTACCAAGACTGCTCTGATGCACTGTAATTACAGCGAGAGAGAGAGAAGAAAGGCAAAACCACCTCTGTTTGCTAACTGTTATTGGGGATATTTGTAACCAGCAACTTTGAAGTCTTCACATTAAATCATTTTGGAGTTATGAGTGAACAAAATAAGTTAGTATTGTTTTGAAAAAAGGGTAAACCACTCTTTCTTTGGCAGTAGCTTGTTAGATTTGCCCAATAAACATTTTAAGGCTCAGTAAAATCTCTTCCTTAATAGATTCAATCTGTGACCTTTTAAAGATAACACTGGGGACGCTTTTTCCCAGTTTTAGCTAAACAGGTTACTATTATTCCATGATTTTCGTAATGCCCCTCTGAAGTAAGTACTAGTTTCTTTATTTTTGGTAAGTTGAGATCCAGAGAGATTAAATCCTTTGTCCAAATCAAAGAGTAAATGAACGGAATATCCAGAAACAGGAGATTCATGACAACCCTTAACTGTTCTAAATGTTCCCCAAAATTTCCCATTATGAAGTACCCAAGATTTCAAGATAGCTCAAAACAATTTTGTTTTTAGGATCACTGCAAGAAAATTGCAGCCTTTTCAATATACCAAGACATAAGATTTTATATTTTTATTTTTCCTCATTAAAGAAGGGAAAGAAGATGAGAGAAGGAGAATTTGACTTGTGAAAGGGCATTAGTGATGGGTAGCCAGCCCATAATAAGGATGCTTGCAAAATTATTAGTTTATGTCAGGAATGAATAGTTGTGATGAAATAATTTTGCATCACTGTAAAATTTTCAAGGGGCCATAGAAAGGCAAACATAGCATGCCCAGAATCTGTCAAAGCCCTCCCTAATAAACTGAAGTATACACATGATTAGTTATGATGAGGGAAAGGCACTGCTGACACTAGAACAAAGATCCAGCTTCATGAGCGCTTTGCCATTAAGCTATTAGAGCATCCTTGCTTCTTCCCAAGCCAACAGACTCCAATGACTCCCTCCATGCATTCACTTGCATTTCGTCTTTTTGTTAATCACAGAAAATAAGAAGAAATATTCTCCAAAGAGCTTGTATCCCAAACAGACTGCACTTCAGAAGTCAAGATGGTAAATGTCTATCGCCACAGAGCAAGTCAGCCATGTTGAAAGCATTTAAGGCAACAGTGGTAGAGAGAAAAAAAATGCAATGCTTAATACAAGGTTCCATTTTTCCTAAAGTGCATTTGGTGAAACTAGAAAAGCTACCAGGGAAATAACTTTTCAGTGAAACCTGTGTGCTGTTATATGTCTTTCAGACGCATAGAAAGCTTTTCAGTGCTTGGGGCAGAGGTTTGTGTGGGGGTGGGGGGAGAGGTTGGTAGAATTATGCTGACTACTGGATAGTGGGAAGTCTAGGAAGAGAAGGAGGGGGAAATGAGCATAGCCTTATCTGCCCCAGCTTTCCTCACTTGGGGTGAAGGTGCAACTGCTGCAATTCCATCTCTCACCCCCAAATAAATAACAGGGAATGGGACTGCATGTGTCTGGCACCAATGGCTGGGTTGTACAGGGCTGTGCCTGCTGTGGCAAAGACTTTTGGGTGGAGGGAGACATAATGGTGCCCAGGGCTGGTGTCCCACTTGCCCCCCAGTTATGCTACGGAACGGAGTCTGCTTTCCTCTACTGCAGAGGATGACACAATCTAGGAAAAACAAGGAGAAGGGAAGAGAAAAGCATTTTCAGCCTGTGCTTCTGTTACATGAGTCTGGGTTTTTGGTTGTAGACCTGTTGGTCTAAGGACACAGGCAGGTAAGGTTCTTTGAGTAGATGTGATATCTTTTATTAGACCAACTAAGTAGCTGGAAAAAAGTTCTTAGCAAGCTTTTGGATACAGAGAATCCAGCAGAGACTCCCTATGCCTGAAGAAGGGTGACTGCGACCAAAAGCTTGCTAAGAACTTTTTCCCAACAACTCAGTCTGTCTAATAAAAAATATTACATCTGCTCAAAGAAACTTACCTGTCTGTTACATGAGAATTTTTTTGTACTCTTTATTTTATTATTTTGTTAGTCCAACAGAAGGATGAATGGTGGCATTCTGAAGGAGTTAGTATTCAAAAGATAACATTTACAAATTTGCACCTAAATAAAAGTAGCTCAGTTTTTAAGTGAGCTATGTGCAGGCAGCTATTACTCTTTTGATGTCCATCCATGACGTACTTTTGAAGACTACACAGCGATGGCTCAGTCAGTTTTGCACTTGATACTGAAGCACATGTGCTTTTGCTTTTTACCAAAAAGACTTTGTGCTTGCTCTCTGGTCCCATGTACTATGGGACACAGAGCAATTATACTAATAAGGCAGAATGTTGAAAAGTGCCTAAAAGGCTTAGAAATCTCATTGAGACATAGGCTCTTTTGAACATTGTACCCATAGTCAATGTAGTCAATGTCACTATTTGCTTCTTCCTTTTGTTTGTGTAGCCTTTTCATGTAGCAACAAGATAAACAAAAAAAATTTAAAAATGTGTTATAAACTAATAAATATTGTCAGTGGACCCAGGGGCAGGAGTCACATCTGAAACTATTTTGTGCTCATTTTCTAAATTGACAAAATGAGCAGCTTCCCTTTAACTTTAATGAGAGTTTGCATGTTACTACTGAGAAAAGAAAAATGGATGCCTGTGCACCAATCATTTTAATAAAAAGCTTTTAAAGAATGAAAATGAGAGACCTCAAAACTAGTGAATACAGAATTAAAATTTTCAGGCCACATTTAATACTAAAAGGGGATTTTAAGACACTAGTCCTAATATTTAATGGATGTTTTTTCATTAAATTAAGGGTTTGCTTCTGTGTGCAGCTTTGAATAAAGCTCTTTCTAACTGCGCATCTTGGAAAATGATTTACAGAGGAAAATATTGCTGGTACTTTCAGGTCAAAGAATAATCTGTTTGTTTCACTGAATTCATGGTAATGACAAATTGTCCATGCTTTTGAGCAATGGAAACTCCCATTTTTATTATCTAAAGCATTCATTACTCATACATTTAATATACTATTATAATTTTAAAATAATTTGCATAAAATGTTTTTAAAATTGCTGACTCAACCATCCTGCTAAATTGTGTTCCAGGGTTTTTAACTTAGTTAACAATAACTATCTAACAAAAGTACCCTTTATCAGGAAACAGGATATGGAAATGTTGTTTTGCTATTAAAAGCGTGACCTTTCAAATGGTTTCCTCCAATAGCATACAGTCGGTCATTCATTACAGCCAAAGCGTGGATTGCGCGCTTTGTGTTCATGTCCTGTTTTCGGGCCCAGACGTCCATGACAGGGTCATAGCAGTATAGCCAGGGGACGTATTCTCCATTGTGAACTCCCCCTACAAAATAAATATATCTTCATTAATTAGCATAAATGAAGATGTGGCCTTGCAACAAGATTTTAGCTCTAATGTTTTGTATGTAGCAGAAAGTAGAAAAAAGACATGCCTGAAATATATATTTTGCCATTATGCACTGCTCCAGCATGTGCTGCTAAAGGCTGTGGTAGGGAAGATACATAACGCCATTCATTTGTCTCTAAATTATAGCATTCGACGCTGGACAAGTAGCCGGTTTCATTTCTTCCACCGATCACATACAAGTTCTTGTCAAGCCGACATGCATAGAAACTGGCTCTCCTAGAGTATAAAACAAAATACACAAAAAAAGCTAATTAGATGCTAAAACATTTTCTGCATTTCATGCATTGGTTTTAATAAGGGGCTGTTTCAAGTTCTAATTCAAATGGGGGTGTCCATGGATCTTAAATGTTTTGGATCATTTAAAGATTGTGTCTGGTTTGGTAATCAAATACATGTTCTGCATCAAATGAATACTTTGTTTTCAGTGTCAAAACAATTAACACACATATATCTGGTGGGGAATACCTCTTTCCAAATCTGTTGCTTTTTCACACCACTGAAGGATAAAAAAGGCACTCATTAATGTTTGGGGCATTTGGTACCTTGTAAGGATATAACAACTCAGTAAGACAAAGTGAAAAATGAGGTAGATAATGTAACAATAATAAATTATCTTGACATTCACTTTCTTTATGGTCCTTCAAGGGTCATTGTTCCCAATTTACTAAGAGAACCACATCATCAAAATTTTTCTTCAATTATCATTTTTTCCCTCTTTCTGCAGTACTGCAAATAGAACAACTTTCCTTAAGCTAGCCACAGTATTATATTTCTGCCCTCTAACTCACAGAGGTCCATCACCATATAACTAGCCCTGAACAAAGTTTCTAGCTATCTACCTGTTTTCACATGCAACTCAGGCATGTGGGAAGCTTATTAATGTTTCTGGTCAGGACTGTAGGATGACCACACTTCTTTAGTTTGTTCTTCTTGCTCCTCCAAAATTAAAAGTAAGTCTCTACTACTGCAGTAAAACCAGAAGGTTGATAAGTATTGTGAAAATACTAGAGAAAATTCCCACTGATATTAGAAGGAGAACTATCAGGGCCAAGGTGGCAGGATCAATTCCTTTATTTGTGGCAACAAGATGAGAAAGAACACTTCAGGCCTGAGCAAGTTAAGACTGACAATACTTTTAGGGGTCATTCTTAAAATCTTTACTCTGGCAAAACTCCTAATGGAGTCTGAATCTAGGGAGAAGTAGGCATTTTAAAATACAGTTCTGTTACTCAGCAGGAGGCATCAGGGGGCAGCAGGTGAGGGAGACTAATTCAGATACCTCAGATTTCACAAGTAACAGCTTGCTTTGTCAGATGCTATTACTCAGTGAAAATGGGACACTACAGCTAATGTATACATTGCGATTATAGTTTCTAATTCAAGGCATGGGGCAGGTTTTTTGAACATGCACAGCTAACATTAGGCACTCAGGGTGTGTATAGAAGTGCTTTGGGAGGTGTGTGGGGGGGCACCTCACTGTAGTACTGCTACCAGCTCTTGGGAGTGGCACCAAGCCTCCCTCAACCCTGTTCTGCTGTGAAAGGCCCTGAAGGAAGGGCAGCCCACATCCACTCTCATCCCATGCACAATTCTGGGGGGGGGACATGCCCCCCATGCCTCCCTGTCTGAGAGTGTGGACAGCAGTGGGAAGCCAGCCTCCCCCTCCCCCTCCCTCACCTGCTGCCCCCAGATGAGCTGCCTGTGGCTCTGTCCTGTTCCCCAGCTGCACAATCCTGCCCCAGCCCTGGGCCCCATGCACCGCCCCAGCTGGGCAGCACTGCCAGTCCCAGCCCTGCCCTGCTCTCTCCCTTTTTCCTTCACCATGGGGGACTCAATCTGTCCCCCCACATCACCTCCCACATAGACTTACCTGAAGCGAACTGCTCTCTATGCTGCCTGGCTGCCATGTGCATGTGTCCGCGCATATATGCATGTGGCACCCCCTGCCTCTGACTGCCCTCCTCCTGCTGCCCCCAGCAGGTCACAGGCTGAGAACCAGTGGTCTACATGTACCACAGTCTTACTCACTGATTTCATGCCTAGGTAGCTGTGACATCACTAATGAAGAACTGGGTTCCTGTACTCCCTGTTCTGCTCTTCATTTTTACCTGTGTGTATACAGGTAACCTGAAATGCGCAGGATTAAGTCCTCAGTTGTGCAAGGCCTATTTCCCATAAAAATGACAATGCCATCACAGTGAACAAGGCTTACACTAACAGCAAAGGAGATGCTGCTGAAGGTGGCTAAGGGATGCTCTCTTGAGACACTCTTGGTCTCTGCAGGAGCTGTTAAATTACTAACACTTGATTTATCAGTCAGTTGGCAAGTAGAACCTACTGACATACTACAAGTAGCAAAGGTACATCTCATATAATTTTCATGCTATCAGGTTTCTCTCAGGTAAACTAAATATTTATAAACTAAACTATTTATAAATCTAAATATAAAATTAGCAAATTTATAAAATACTTTTTAATAAAAGAATTTCATTGTGCAAAATTGTGTGTGTGATTAGACTAATTACATAATGCCAACCATGAAGAAGGAGTTGGAGCACTGGAATTTGACCTTAGTAATATAAAACAGGTATATGTTGCTGTCTAGGACTTTCTTTAACTTTTGTCCAATCTCAGTACACAGAATAAGGTACAATTTACAGATTTGACTATTTAAGCAGAGATTTTCTTAACAGTCTTGTATGTGTACTCCTGGTTTTATCCACAGAGTGTCACTGTTAGGAGCCAAAATGAAATAGGATGCTAGGGTGCTCTACACTTCTGATTAAATGTGAATGTTTATGTAAAAGCTCCAACAACAAAGATTTAACGTTTTATGGTATGAACCCATTTACCACAAAATGGTACATAGTAAATTGTTAATTGTTCTTCATTTAACTAAGTGCTGCAAACCTTATTCCAGACTATAATATGCTATACCAGATTTCAGATTAGCAACTTTTCCCACAGCAAAGCAGGGAAGAGACTGGCTACTCTTGAAACAAAAGTTATAGTGAATTACTACTGTGGATCAGAATATGAGTCCATCTGCTAGTCCCACATTCTACCTCTTGCAGTAGCCAATACTTGATGCTTCAGTGGATTGTGAAAAGCCCCCATAATGAACTCAGCTGAATTTTATAATGCTGCACATGTGAAAGGGGGAAGACATTTTCCCTGATTCCCACAGGCATTGAATTTATACCCTGAAACATAAAATGTGATGACTAAACTTAGCTTTAAAGCTATCAGTGTTATTACTGGACATAACAATGCCCGGATCTTGTTAAAGGGACACTGAGAATATGATTTGTTTTAAATGAAAATTTTTTCCATTTATGCTATTAATAAAGGTTAGATTAAAATAAAACAAGATTATTTTCTTTATGTCTATTTATTGAGTTTTCTCATTAAATTCACTTTGGACAGTGAAATTAGGTTGGTCTGCTTCTAGACTATTTCATTGTCTTTGCACTGGCACAATGAAGTATTTTTTAGTTAAAAATATTGCAGAAGAATCTCAAAATGAAACACTTTAATTAATTTTTTTAAAATACTAGAAAAGGCTTTGATGTTTACCAGGCTTTAGTCACACTTAGTTCAAAGTTGAAACTACCCAGGTACAGAAATGCTAATTGACTTGTACTTTTAGCAATAGTGCATTCCATAAATCCAGAGATTTCATAGATTTAATAGATTTCATAGACATTAGGGGCTGGAAGGGACCTAGTGAGATCATTGAATCCAGCCCCTTGCCAGAGTCAGGAAGTCCACAGGGATCAAATGATCCCAGCAAGATACCATCCAAACACCTTTTGAATGAGTCCAGAGTAGGTGCTTACTAGGGCTGTGCAAAGCTTCGATAGCCAATTTGATCTGGAGGAGATTTGGCTTGATTTGGGGACAGAATCTCTGAATCCGAATTGAATCGAGAGACAAATTAAAAGCTCTGAATCGATTTGGAAAGACTTTAGAAAAGATTCTGCCAATTTGGAGATTCAGCCATAGACTAAAACAGGCTGGTAAGTCTGCTGGAGTTGGGGGAGGGGGGAGGAAAAGGACATGGGGGAGGCAGGGATTGGGGCTGGAGCTGCCCAGCCAAGGCAGAGGACACTGGACTGGGTGGGTGGGGGGGGTATAGGATACAGGTATGGCAGTGCTCAGAGCAGGGGCTCGGTTTGGCTGCCACTTGCCCAACTGGGCTGGGGCGGGAGGGAGGGGGAGGCAGGATGTTGGCACGGCTTGCTCTGGGTGGAAGGGGGCAAGTGGCAGCAGGGCATAGCCCCCACTCCCAGCACTGCCACACCCGCATCCTGTGCCCCCCTGCATGGGCTGGCAGGTAGTGGCAGTGCTTGCCCCTCCTGGCAAACAGCAACAGCCCCTGCCCTGCCTGTACTGGCTGAAAAGTGCTGGCAGATGAGAGTACCTGCTCCCAGAGCTGATGCGGGTACTCAGCATTGGGAGTGGGGACTCTGCCCTGTCACCACTTGCCCAGTCAGCATGGGGGGCAGGGGGGCATAATGCAGGTGTGGCTCACTCTGGGCAGAAGGGAGCAAGCAGCAGCATGGCATAGCCCCTGCTCCCAGCGCTGCCCCACCCGTATCAGTGCTGAGAGCAGGGTTTCTGCCCTGCCACCACTTGCCAGCCAGCACAGAGGGGCACAGAATGTGGGAGCACCAGTGCTGGGAGCGGAGGCTGTGCCCTGCTGCTGTTTGCCCCCTTTTGGCTAGAGCAAGCTGTGCCCGCATCCCGCCCCCCCCCACAAGTAACATGTCCCCCCCACCCCAGCTGGGCAGCTTGTCTCAGCCCTAGCCTCAATATCTCTCTCCCCCATGCCCCTTTCCTCCCCACTCCCCCAATCCCAACAGACTTACCAGCTGGAGGCAGCTGCGTCAGCTGCCTTTTTAGTCTGGCTGAATCTCCGAAGCAGCGCCAAGTGTTTTGGATCTGATTTGGCTGAACTGAATCACTGTCCTCCCAAGCAGCTGAATCCAGAGCGAATACTTGCCACTTTGCACAGGCCTAGTGCTTGCACTACCTCTGCAGGGGGGGAGTCTGTTCCAGACCTTGGACACTCGAACTGTAAAGAAGTTTTTCTTTATATTGAATCTGAATAGGCTTTCTAGAAGTTTGTGGCCCTTGGGGAGCCCTGGTGAACAAGTGTTCTCCCAGATCCTGATGCACCCCCCTTATATACTTATAGGCAGCCACCAAGTCCCCCCTGAACCTTCTCTTCACCAGGCTGAAGAGTTCCATGTCCCTCAGCCTTTCCTTATAAGGCTTGCTCTCTTGGCCTTTGATCATACAGGTGGCTCTCCTCTGGACTCTCTTGAGCTTATCCACATCCCTTCTGAAGTGGGGGGCCCAAAACTGGACTCAGTACTCTAGCTGCGGCCTCACTAAGGCTGAGTAAAGCAGGAGGATGACATCCTTGATTTTGCTTGAGATGCATCAATGGATGCATGCCAGAGTTCGGTTTGTGTTGATGGCCATCTTGTGACCAATCAAGACCCCCAAGTCTCTTTTGATCATGGTGCTACCAAGTATAGCACCACTGAGCCTATAAGTATGTTGTTGCTTTTTTCTCCCAAGGTGGAGTACCCTGCATTTCTCTACATTGAGTGCCATCAGATTTTGGTCCGCTCACTTCACAAGCGTGTCCAGATCAGCCTGTATCCCCAGTCTGTCCTCCAGCATGACCACCTTCCCCTATAGTTTAGTGTTATCTATGAACTTTGCCAGTCTGCATCTGATGCCCGAATCCAGATCATTAATAAAGATATTGAAGAGTATCGGCCTGAGCAATTAACCCTGGGGCACTCCACTGGTAACCCTGCACCATGTTGATTTGTTCCTATTAACTAGTACTTTTTGGGCCTGACACCAGAGCCATTTCCCTAGCCACTAGACCATGAGATGGTTGAGGCCACAGTTCTGCAACCTGGTCATGAGGACACCACAGGAAACCAAGTCAAAGGCCTTCCTGAAATCCAGATAAATAACGTGAACAGTGTTTCCCTTGTCCAGGCAATGCTTGCTCAAATAAGGATGTAGTCTTTCATGCCTTTCCCCTGAACTATGCATATGTGGGTTCTTCTTGAACCTCACCGTGGCTCCTAGGACAGCATGGCTGACTATTGGGGTGACTTTGGGTTGGTACCTCAGAGGTCTCGCCTGCCACGTCTTTGATGATGGTAATTGTTTGATCAGGAGAACAATGTTTGGACCTGTCTCCCCTGGAGCCTTCCCTTGGTCATTCCTGTTTTTCCTTCTTCTGGTAAGTTTTTTCCACAAAGGAGATGAGGTTGGTCAGGAAAGACCTTCCAATAATAAAACCATGTTGGCTGGCCTTCAGTAGGTTGACTTCCATTTGTGTGTTGCAGATGGATCTCTTGATAATTTTCTCCAAGATCTTTCCAGGGATGGATGTCAGACTGATGGGTCTTTAATTTTCTGGATCTTCCTTGGTCCCTTTCTTGAAGATTGGAACCATGTTGGCTCTTTTCCAGTCTTCTGATACATCACCCGAGCACCATGAGCTTTAAATTACCTTGGCCATAGGGCATGCTATGATGTCCTCCAGCTCTTTTAAGACTCTCGGGTGCAATCCGTCTGGGCCCGTGGACCTGTGAATGTCAAGCCTCTTGAACTGTTCTCTCACTTGATCTATGTCAATTGTGGACTCATCTCCCGATTCCTGGATACTCTGCATCCTGTCTGACAGTGTGACCCCCTTGGGTGGGTGGAAAACTGATGCAAAGTAATCATTTACAAGACTGGCCTTTTCTTGGGTGTCAGACATCAGCTGCCCTATTTGATCTGGCAGGGGGCAATGTTGCTTTTGTTCTTCCTCCGACTTCCCACATATCTGAAGAACGACTTTTTGTTATCCTTGATTCTGGTGGTTACCCTGAGTTCGGTTACTGCTTTGGCTTTTCTGGACTGCTCCCTACAGGTATGGGCTAGTGTTGAGTATTCCACCTTGGTGATGATTCCAGTTTTCCATCTGGTATAGACTTCTCTTTTAAGTTTCAGGAAACTCAGAAGTTCTCTGTTGAGCCAAGAGGTCTTCCCTGCCCTTTGACTGAATTTCTTGTGGGACAGGATGGACTTCCCTTGTGCTTTGATGATTGAGTTCTTTAGGAACAACCATTCCTCATGGACTCTCTTTCCTAGGGGGCCATGGTCCCTTAGTGCTCGAC
This sequence comes from Caiman crocodilus, assembly GCA_030014935.1. Taxonomy (NCBI): domain Eukaryota; kingdom Metazoa; phylum Chordata; order Crocodylia; family Alligatoridae; genus Caiman; species Caiman crocodilus. The sequence continues at coordinate 73,484,613 of JAGPOW010000261.1, read as the reverse complement.
TGACCAGTCTCTTGAGTTTGTGAAAGCCAGCCTTCCTAAAGTTGAGGATTTCTGTTTTACTAAAGGATTTGCACACCCCTGTGTTGGACAGAGAAAGTAATCAGATATATCTGCTAGAAAGGTATTTCCTATTTCCTTTTATTGGATTTAATAGCCTAATTAGGCTGCTCTTGAAGAAGTGTCTCAGAGTACTGATTTACTATCTAGTTCAGAGGTTGGCAAGTATTTTAGTTAGAGGGTCACTTAATGAGTTTTGGTGAGCTGTCAAGGGCCACAAGGGTAGCTCTGCCCCTTGACAGGTGCCCCACCCTTTGGTTGCAATCTTGGGGCCAGAAGTCCCACCCCTGGCTTTTACCACCAGAAGTCCATCCCCTTGTGCCCTCCCAGAAGCACTCCTTTTGGGAGTGGAGGGTTGGCATCTTGGAACCAGAAAAAAAACAAATCATATACTAAAGGTCAAACAACTACTATAACATATTTTAATTTTATTTAAAAAAATATTTTTGTCATGATTTGTGTTTGCATAATGTATATAAAGATGACTGCATAAGAACTCAAAAATAAAGTCTTACTCTTGTATATTGTGTGTGGGGGTGTGGTTAGGTGTGTATGTATGGTGGGGTATGGGGGTCCTTGTGAGTAAGTACGGCTGTGTTTGCAGGGGGGGGCAATAGGGTATGTTGTGGGATGTATATGTAAGTGGGTTGTGGGGGCAGGGTATAAGTGTGTGCCATATGTGGGAGGATGGGGGGGTGTGGGGAGCCCCCAAACACCCCCCCATAGTACACAGCCCCTGCCACCACTAGCAGCAGCAGGTGGCAGGTGCTCGGGGTGCTCATGTCCTACACAGGTACTACTGCCTGGTGGCCCATGGATCTGACTAGTGCAGCACATGGTGGCAAGGAGCGCAGCCAGGCCAGCCTGCCTCAAGCACATGGGGTTCTGTGCAGTGCACATGCAGCTCATGGGAAGCCCCGCACAATGGAACCAGCAGTCTTCCCTGCCCCCTGCTGTGCAGGTCCCAGGACTCCACTGGGAAGGGGAAGGCAGGTGGTTCCATTGCATGCAGGTTTCCCTGGTGGCATTGAATACCGGGAGCTGTATGTGCACCACGGGGAGCCCCAAATGATAGAGGCTGGCCAGCCAGGCTGTGCTCCTTGCCACCACGTGCAGTGATGACCAGAGCCATGCACCACTGGGTGGCAGTGCCTGCATGGGCCATAAGCACCCCAAGTGCCTGATGCTCGCTGCTGCCACTGGCAGTTGGGGGCTGTGCACCATGGGTGGGGAGGGTGAAGAGGGTCCTGACACCCCCTCACCCTCCCTCATACCCACACCCTGCCCAGCTGAGCTCCACACTCCTACCGCCCCTGTAGGTGTGGGCTGCACACTGCTGCTATCCCTACACTCCACACTCCCAGCCAGCTGCAGTTCCCCCTTGTCCTCTCCCCAACTGCTTCCCTATCCAGTGCCCAGAGTAAGTGGAGCAATAGGGAAGCTGAGCAGATCCCCTGGAAGATGCAGCAGGGCTGCAGCAGTGGCAGCAGGAGCTCCAGCTAGAAGCTGTGTGCTGCCTAGGCTGTGCTCTTCCAACCATGAGGGTGGGTGTGAGGTGTGCAGGCTGCAGGGTACACTATAATTAATTGCTGGGTACCCTATAATTAATTGGTGAGTGCCCACAGGGCAGATAAATTTGTCTGGTGGGCTGGATCTGGCCTATAGGCTATATTTTGCCCACCCTGATCAACTTAATTAGTATTATTACTAAAGAGCTATACTTGAAAGTACTAAGTATTATCACAGGCAAATAGTTTTGAAATGATCTTTGCACAAAAAAATTCTCAGTGAAACAAAACAAAGTGTGCACCCCTCCATACCACTGAATCTAAAATTGGAATGATTAAATATTTCAAGATTTTCCTTATAATTCAGAAAATGAAATCAGTCTAATACAGATTTTAGCATTGGAGATAAAAGTTTATCCATCCAAATTTCATAACAGATTTTTAATTTGAGAATATACCGCCTGTGCATGCAACTGGCAGTTACCTGACAGACATTTTAAAGATGCCATTATAGTTTGTCGGGCTCATTATCTTCAGACCATAATCCCTAAGTAGATCTTGACTTGATGGGCTACAATGATTCAGAAGGATCCATTAAATAGTCTGTCTTGTCAATGGTGTCTGCATTATTCCAGGAGAGAGAGGACTTGATCCTGTACTCCTTTGGAAAGACAAAGCTTATTGACTAACAGGCATTTGCCTGAATAAGGCACTGAGGATCAGATGGCATAACAGCTCTCTAATCAGGTATGTTATCTGTTAATTATTGTCTTGACAGACCTTCTAGCACTTCTGAAGCAAGTCATTATAGTTTAGCAAGAAAAAAAAATAACTCCTGATGACATTTTTTCCATCACTGGATGATCCCTCAAAAAATTTTGTATTCTGGCTACTATTCTGAAGGAGCCTGTGGAATTTTTATACTCCACCATTTGGGTCAACAGTAAGGGAGTCATTTTCTAGGTGTGTTGAAGAGATTCATCAAATCTAAACCCTTTTTCACTTCTGAAGGTTCAGAATTAAACTCCTGTAAACAAACTGTCTCATCTTTTCTTGTCGTAGTTCAGATATAGCTAAATCCCCACAAGATTTTCAATCTGTTTCATCAGATATCACAAGAACAATTCATCAAAATTTCATCACAACTAAATCCAAACCCAAATCTTAGCCCCAAAACAGAATTTAGCTCAGCTGTAACCCCATATCTAGTACAGATTTAAATTTCACCTTCTTGGATCATCTCTCTCTTCTGTATCACAATCACATTGAGTGCTGCTAAGAATCTCCAGGAATAACTGTGTTTCAGACACTCCACAAAGTTAAGGTTACACTCAAACATATATTAACATTAACCTTCTCCATGTTTCCTACCGTTACAAAACTGGCCAGCCCCCTACTGTTGTCTCCCTGCTCCCACCCAATGCTTTCCTATTTTGAGTTTTGAGAGGGCTCTTCCCTAATCCAAAGCTTATTTGATCAATCAAAAATCAGACACATGTGCTGTTCTTAAGTCTGAGTAGTCATATGAAAGAGGATATTGTAACCATACTCTTCTCAGGAGTTTTGCTCTCAGGTATTTATAATAATTAGTGAAGAGCAAAGTCATCCCTAGGGGTGGGCAGGTCATATCAGCCCATGCGGGGCCGAGGGGGCAAGCGGCTGGAGTGCGGAGCCAGAGGCTTTGGCTGAGGGGGAGGGGGAGCGAGCAGCCAGAGCACAGAACTAGTGGTGCACAGTGGCCATGGCGGGGCCTGTACGGCACTGTCCATGAGGACCTGTACGGCACTGTCCAAAGCACAGGGTCCAAGGCAGTCGCCTCAATTCTACCTCCCGCACAGAGACAGCCCTGGCAAAGACATAGATCAATCTCACTACCAAAGTTTCAGATTCTCCAAGAATATGTTGCCAGCTTCCAGGTCACTGATAATAGCTATTCACTTAAAAGGAATGCCTAGAGCGCTGAGCATTTCTAGTTTTGCATAGTCTATATACCCCATCACAGAACTGTAAGCTGTTTTATCATCACATATAATTCCCAGAAGCAAAACTCTTTTAAAAGGAAAGCTTGTAAAGAGGTATACAAATAAATTAAGGTTCTTAACATAGGGGTGGGCAAAGCAGGGCCCACAGGCCAGATCTGGCCTGCCAAGTGATTCTATCTGGCCGATGGTGGGTCCCTCAGTTTCACCTTGCCCAGACGCAGGAGGCTGCCCCTGGGCATGGAGGTACCACTTGGTGCATAGCACAGCCCTCCCTATACCTGTGCATAGCTCTCAAGTACTTGGGGGCTGTAGTCTGTGGGGCTGAGTGGCATGGTGACGGGGCAGGAGCAATGCAACAGTCAAACTCGCCTTCCTGGCAGCCCCTGCAGTGGCAGTTTGTTCTTGCCCTGATACTCCAGATACCACTGCCAGTGTCTTTGCTGCTACTGCTGGACCTGGCCCCACTGCCCAGGCATCCTGACCCATTTGCCCCATGCCCACCACTGGGGGCACTAGACACAGTGAGAGGGCAGGTGGGCAGTGTCTCCATGGACACTGTGGGCAGGGCACAGTAGGCCACGTGGATGGGATGGGGCCATGGGTCGATGGGACTAGAGCTGGGGCAGGATTGCAGGGCAGCGACAGTACAGGGCCAGGGCCAGTGCACCAGGACCCTTCACAGGGATGTGCAGGGAGTGGATTGTGGGTCTGCCTCAGGCCTGTGCTACCAGCACCTGTAGCCCCATTACATCCACCAGGCTGAGCACACCCTGCCTATGCGGGTCCCAGGCCTGTTTCCATGGAGAGCCCACCTACCTACCTGCTCACCTGCTCTATCTGATGCCCCTGACACTAGATGTGGGGCAGAAAAGCCTGGGGGCATGGATAGGATCGATTTGCATTCCGCACCCCACCGTGTCAGCCAATGTAAACAGCCATGAAGAGGTAAGCACCCTCCCCACCCCTCAATAGCTCACTAAAACTCCTTAAGTGACTCTCCAGTCCAAATAATTGCCCATCCCTGCCTTAAACAGAACTCTGCTTTTCTAATTTAAAAAATAAACAAAAACAGGAAAAAGATGCCCAAGTATTTGTAAATATGGAAATGTAGAGCTAAGGTAGTCCAGATCAGTCTTAGATCTATCACAGTATTCCTGACAACTACAAAGGTAAATCCTGTATATGGATACGACATGTAGACCATATCACCACTGGACAGTATCCTCAATTGTCAACCCTGCCCCACTGCATCCCTCATCATGGAGGCTTGCTTTGCCTTTCCCCACCCCACCTATGTGCCCTCCTCCCCACAGATTTACTTGCAGGCAGCTGCAAGAGCCGCTCTCCAGGGGGCACCACGTGCATGTGTGCACACGTGCACATGCATGTACTGCCCCCTGCATCCTGCCCCCCCCAGAATTCTGCCAGCCTGCAAGAGGAAACCTGTGGTTTCTCTTCTTTTTCTTCTTTAAAGAAGAGAATTTGCGTTTTTCCATGGCAACTGGAAAACCCGGATCCTTGCTTCACTGGGCCTGCTTCTGTGCTAGTGCCAAAGCCACTCCTCATACAAAATGAAAGTATGAACTGAATGCTGCTCTAATCTGTATCAGCTGCCATAGTTTCTGGAAGACCAAACAGAGACCACTGAGGTGCTGGATACCTTTGCATTGCTGGAGTGGTAGAAAAATTCCTCCTTGTGGGGTCTAATTCACACATGAAGGTTTCAATTGCTTATAACAGACACTTGACAGTAATCATCAGGTATCTACTGCATATTTTATGTGCCATTTGGCTCAGGGAACATGACAGAACATATATCTGCACCATCCTGTAATCACTATTGAGACAATTCTCCCAGCATAAAGTCAATGGATATTTTGCATGTGTTGACATTTCAGAACTTGGCTCCCAGAAATTTGAATTTAGACTGTTTCAGCAAAGTTAGGAGTATAAAGAACAGCATCAGCCCACTGAGACTGTATCTTCAGCTCTTTACTGGTGTTTTAGGATTCTCTTCTTCCAAAACTAAGCTAATCCTCAGCTTCTTTTAGGACAACATAACAAATACTTAAAAGTATGTAGTAGGTTTTTACCTCTCTTGCATCGGTGGGAGTTGTATCCAGCTGTTAAACCTGGGATCATATCGGCTGACAAAGTTTGTACTGTGTTTCCCTGCAAAGATAGATTATTTTGATAGTGGTTTATTTCATGTATTTAGCATCACTATTGTAAAAGCTGCTATTATATTTTACAAGCTGGCAGATTTTACGATGGGTTCATCTTTATAATACTAAATAATCTCAGTATATGTACAATGATAATTCAAGTAATTGGGTCCTACAGTATTTGGTTTAGCAAGTGTCAATGGCATAAGTAAGAATGTGTAAAGATTCTTCTTCCTCTCTGTAATATGAAGTATTTAAAATAGATGTCCCAGTGTTTTCAACTCTGCCATAAATCTTTACACAATACCAAGTTCTATCCCAAGAAGGGGCTTCTCCATGATATCTTTATGCCTGGAGGATTTTGTGGCAGGTTGAAAAATCATAGGTAGAACCTGTACTTTTTCCTCCCCACTTCATTTCTATTTGGAGCAGTGTAAAAGTTTTGCTTAAATAATCAGGACCTACACAAACCATAAGCATAAACTGTACAGCCTTTACATTAAGTTTATTCTATCTTCCTGTGATATGTTAGTAGGAGGTATACTTGTGCACTGAGGGGAGAATATACTCCCAGAGTCTTATTCAATGTGTGTTAGCTAAAAATGGGAAACATGAGCAACATAAGCCAGTTAACTAGCTTATCCCTGCTGTCAAGCCCCAGAATTGTATTCATGTTTTCATGATATTAAGACTGAAAATTATTTTACATGCAGATTGACAACAAAGCAAGAAGACTGAAGCAAAGAGTAGATGGCAATTTCTGTGTAACACCTGAGACTTCAACACATGAGAGTGTCTGAAAAAGAAAACTTTGTTTATGTACGTGTGACTAAAAAATCGAATTAAAGGCTCCAGAAGACAGCAGAATAACCCAGCCACATATATCACCATTATATAAACGGTCAGCAGATATTGTACAGGGCAAATATTTTACATTGTCAAAACATCTCTAGTGCTGACACCCTCTGCCACACACCTATGTACACATGCCACAAGCTAAGTTAGTAAAATAGTTGGATCATACGTAAGAAAAAAATATATACGCAGAGAGTTTTTATTCAAAATACTTAAGGTCACATTCTACATAGAAATATGTTGATGACTCCTGAAAGCAATCTTATTTTCTCTACTCCTTATGAGCATGCTGCTTGCTGGAAGAATTGGGGTAGGCAGCTGCTGAATAGTACAGCAGTTTCTATCAGATCCAGGTCTTCAGGTCCTTTAGGATGAGGTCCTCTTGGGCCAGGCAACATCTTAACTCACTGATTTCAGAAAGGCTAGGTATTTACCTATTGTCTCTCCCTCAGTCCCTACAAGCTATGAATAAAAAAGCAGATGCAATTTAGGGGCAACAATGCAACAGTCAGGAAAAATACCAGGGCAGGGGCGGGTCCATGTCATATATTAGTTCCAGTTCTCTTTTTTTAGTTTATTTGTTTATATATTCAATGCAACAAGAGAATAGAAACATAGCGTGTGCGTACATGAGCGCAAAGACTGTTCTAATACACTGTAATTACAGTGCGTTGGAGCAGACTCGATTAATCAACTCTGCTGGAATGTGGTAATTACCGTGCTCCAGCTAACCTCCATGTCTCCTATATCAGCATCCCCAGGCTTCAGAATGGCCTTGGAGACGCTTTATCTAAAGCTTGTCAAAGAGCTTTAGATAAAGCACCCTCGCCACCATTTTGAAGCATGGAGATACTTATACACAAGATGCTGCAGGTACTCTAATTCAAACGTCCCTCGCCCCCTCCCCACCCTCCTCCAGCACTGATGTATAGACACCTATAGATCAGTGCCTAGTAGACACTGAATACAAGCATCAGTTTCCATTTTGGATGCTTCTAATACTGCTGTAAATATTACAATCCAAAGACCTCTTCATTTGCTGTGTCCTTAGAGCTTTTTAATGGTTTTATGGTAGTGGTTAAGGATGTACCGTAGCTGCGGGGCAGCTGAGTGGAGCCAAGAAGGATCACCCCACCTCCTGGTTTTTACTTGTCTCAGCCCCTCAGGGATCGATGCAACTGGAGCCACCTGGCATGTGAGACAGGGAAGAGGGGGCACCAATCTCATCTCCTTCTATGACCAGGTGACATATCACCTGGATAAGGGAGAGGCAGATTGATGTCATATATCTTGATTTTTAAAAAGCCTTCAATCTGCTATCTCATGATCATCTCATAGAAAAACTGGCCAACTGTGGCCTCAGCTACATCACAGTCCGATGGCTGGGGAATTGGCTCCAAGGTCGAACCCAGGGAGTGGTAGTTGACAGAAGTAAATCATCATGGTGCACTGTGACCAGTGGGTCCCCCTAAGTTCGTCCTTGGGCCTATACTCTTGAACATCTTTATTGACGATGTGGACATTGGTATCAGAAGCGGACTGGCCAAGTTCGCTGATGACACCAAAAGTTGGGGTATAGCGTCCATACCTGAGGACAGGATGATGATCCAGGCTGACCCTGACAGTCTCAGAAAATGGGCAGACGAAAACCTGATGGCGTTCAACACCAAAAAATGCAAGGTACTCCACCTTGGAAAGAAAAACCCACAGCATGCTTATAGGCTCAGCTTGCTAGCATCACGGCTGAACAGGACTTGGGGTCATGACTGACCACAAGATGAATATGAGCCACCAATGTGATGTTGCAGCTGGTAAAGTGAGCAAAATTCTGGCTTGCATCCACAGATGCTTCTCAAGCAAATCTCAGGATGTCATCCTCCCACTGTACTCGGCCTTGGTGAGGCCACAGCTGGAGTACTGCAACCAGTTCTGAGCTCCGCAATTTTAAGAGGATATGGAGAAGCTTGAGAGAGTTCAGAGGAGAGCCACACGCATGATCGGGGGCAGGAAAAAAGGTCTTATGATGACAGGCTGAGAGCTATGGGACGCTTCAGCCTGGAAAAGCGCAGGTGTGGAGGGAGGACCTGGTGGCTGCCTATAAGTATATAAGGGGTGTAGATCAGGATCTGGGGGAACGCTTGTTCACCAGAACGCCCCAAGGGATGACAAGATCAAACAGTCACAAACTCCTCCAAGACTGTTTTATGCTTGCTGGACATAAGGAAGAACTTCTTTACTGTCCGAGCCCCTCCCAAGGCCTAGAACATACTGCCACCAGAGGTGGTGTAAGCACCTACTCTGGTCTCCTTTCAGAGACATTTGGACATTTATCTTGCTGGAATCCTTTGGCCCCAGCTGACTTCCTGCCCCTGGGGAAGGGGGCTGGACTTGATGATCTCCCAAGGTCCCTTCCAGCCCTAATCTCTATGAAATCTATGAAATTATAGCTTTTTAGTTTTTACTTTAGACATCCCTGATATGGGGGGGAAGGGAGACTGCACTCCCCAATACACTAAGCACTAGTGTAAGTAGAAGAATGTTTATAAAACTCAGCATAACAGATTCCACTGTTGATCTTCCAAAGTATTCTTGGAACTCAGTTTAGAAGAAATGCACTATTTTGTTTTGCATATCAGTCTGGAAGCATGCATGTCAGGAAGCACTTCAAACAGTAAAGTGAGTAGAGGGAAGCCAGATGAGGTAAATCAGTGCAAGGGATGACAGTAGCAGTTGCTCCTTCTACCCACACCAAGTCCTCCAAGAAGGCTTTCAACCTTGATTCTGTAGGTTATTAGGGACAACACTAGCTGTGTTGTTGGGGAACAACACCGTTCTATAACACATGCCTTCATGACCACCATACATATTCAATGGTAATCCCATCAACATTTCCAGGCCTCCTTTGTAGCTGATTCCAAATAGCCATTAGAGGAGGTAGCAGTGAGAAACTGCTCCCTCCCCATGATCTCTGGGTGGAGGAGGACCCCAAAGATCATCGTGGAGGGTCCATGGATTCTTTATAGAAATTTTACAGGATCTGTAAGTTATCTCCTGGTTTGGTGGCTTATGCCAATAGTTGCCAGGTTTTTCCCAGTGAAAAGGGAGTACCTCTCCAATTAACTAAAAACAGCTTTAAAGTTCCCATTTTGATTCACATGAAAAGCACTCAACAAATTCTCACTTATAAATGTAGTCTGTTTAGTACTCTGGCAGGTCAATTACAGTCACACCTATTTTAATTCCCTTTCACACAGCTAGAATGATAGAAAAGGGCCTGAGAATAAATGTAATTGGGAGAATAGTGTGTGTTGTTATGAAATGCCCCATTTATTTTAAATCAGTTCAAAGAAACAAGTCCAGCAGTTAGACAAAGTATTCATGTTATTCATGTTTTCCTGATGCATAAGATACATCTTCATTAGAGTATGGAGATCATCGATATTGGTGATCATCCAATTTCATTATTCCCATAAACCATTTATTTAATATTTATATGGAATGATCATCTGAATCCTATGCATTCCAGGCACAGTGTCTTATATCTGGGGAAGCCCTTCTGACTCTAATAGTTGATTCAGATATCCTTAGCATTAAGGTACTGAAAAAGATGGTATAAATCTCTTAATACAGACAGGAGATCTAGGTTCATCTGCCTCTGCCACTGATTTCATTCCTGTTCCAGTCACTTAATCTTTGTGACTCAGTTTCCATGCAAAATATAGGTAATTGCACTTCCTGCTCTCTTTATTTGGAATAACTATTCTTTTATAAAATCTTTGGAGAAGGAACTATGTCTTACTATGGTATAGACATATATATAGTCATATAGGATACATACAAATGTTCAATTCAACTGGTTAAAGTTCAGCCACTTAGTTTAAGCCATTTGAAATTCAACTGGTAAAAGCATTACGTATGTGCAAAGGGCTGCCTGTGTGCCCCGCAGACAGCGTGCACTGCTGACAACATCCAGCCAGGAGGCTCCAGAGCATGCATCCCATAATGCTTTGTCAGCTAGAAAGAGGCAACAACAGCCCAGGGGACAATGAGTCAGGGCTGATTAGCTTCTGGTCTCAAGAGACCACCCTATCCTCCTCACAACTTTCCCTGACAGCTGTCTTTTGAAGCTGGGGCTATGGCCGGGGTCGGGGGCTTTGCCCACAGGCAGCTAAGAATGCTCCCCTATCACCGCAAACACAGTTGGAGCTCTGGTCATGGTGGGGGAGGAGTTTTCCCTGCTGTGCTGCTGGGGCTCTGCCCATAGGAAGCTCTTCCACAGCAGCCAGAGCTCAGAGCACTAAGCCCTATTTGGGGGGGAAGCATTTAACCCAATGCCACACTTCAGAGCCCTTCTCCCACACCTGAGTCAATTGGTGCCTGTGTTGGGTTGCAGACATGGCACACATTAAGCCCTGCACTTGAAGCCCCAAAGCTTGCAGCATTTAATTTACCTATGAGGAGTGTGGGGGTAGATTTCTCTACCATCTCTCCACATTTGCAGTCCTATGTGTGGGGCCACTAGCTCAGGGTTTAATGTGCCACAAAGGAGATCCCCCCCTGCAAGATTTGACAGCTCTTTGCTTGCAGCCCCCCAACCAGGATGGGGGTGCAAACAAAGGACTCTGAAGTATTACAGGGCTGAGTCTCCAACCCTTTCCTTCCCAGCCCACAGCACATTAAACCGCACACTTTGGCTAGGGACAGACATTACACATAAACCAGTTTAAGTGATCAGAAACTGGTTTAAACCTATAACAGAACAGAAGTTCAATGCACATAAACCAGTTTGGAAATGTCTGAAAGCAGTTTGAGATAAATCTGGTTGAATGTAGTATCAGACTTTACTGATTTGGCTCAAACTGGTTTATACAATGTCTGTCCCAAACCCCTTGCTGGTTTAAGTTATATCAGACTCCCCCAGCATGCCGGAATGCTCTTTGGGCTGTCTGGGGCTCTCTGCTCCACAGCAGAGCTAGCCACTCCCATCTGCTCCCTGGCTGCAGTTCGGCACAGACCTGCAGGCACAGCAGGGTCTGCTGGCTTTCCTGTTTCCCCTTCTCTGCACCCTCTCACCACTCGCTGCTTAAGCAGAGCTCCCTTCCTCCTCAGCTACAGCATGGACCGTAGCCAGCATGCGGTATGCCAGCTAATGCCGAGACTTGTTTGGGTGTGTGTCTCTCTTTTCAGTTTCACTGGGAGAGGAGGACAGAATAGTGAATGCTTAGGGCTTTTGGAGCTAATCAACAGGTCAGCTAGTAAGCTGTTTAAAGAAGTCTGAAGTAATGTGGAGAGAGTCTATTGTTTTGCTGAGTGATTGATAAGGATTGTTATCAGCCCCCACCCCCCTCGCTGGCTTGTTCACCTGTCGGTTTGCTGCAGATAGTATGATGAAGCAGGGGGGGAGACTGAAAAGCTCCGTATCATTAACAGATGCATGCACTGCACACCCCATCTTGCCTCAGATAACTAGGATGGGGCTGGGGGCTGGCAACACTCCCACCCCTTGAACAGTCATCAAGGAAAAGCTTGGGACAGTGCAGGCAGACATCCCTAATGAGAGAGTCCTGTTGGGGCTTGGCCACATCCCCCTCAGCTCAGTAACCTGCAGAAGGGAAGGGAGGGCTGCTCTAGCATCCCCTGGCTTCTGACCTGAACCACTGCAGATATGTCCCTGCATTTCTGGGATGTCTGTCTGGGTCACAAACTGATTTAGCCTAGCCAGGTTAAACTAACCTGTAAAGATTGAATCAGATCAGGCTCAGGCTTTTTGAATGTCTGTCCCTAACCATGTGATGTTGTGGCTACACACATGGTAGGGGGGTAGAAGCTAAGGAGAAAAGCTGGACATTTCTAGCCCCTCAGCTGTTATTAGTACAGACTTCCTTCGCTGGCTTGTTCACCTGTCTGTTTGCTGCAGACAGTTTATAATAATAATAATAATGGCATCTTCTGCTGAATATATAAGAGATCCTACAATAAGTGCTTAAGGGTTTTGCTCCTAAGACACTTAGTGATTTTTTTTAACTACACGGGAAATATGCTTATAGAGTAGACTAGATTGTTTGTCTCTGATTCTAGGAAGTGAACAGATGTAACAATTTTCTATATTTTGGTTTAGTGCAGATGCTGAAATGGGGCATTCACAATAAAATATATGCAGTATATGTAATTTCAGTTGGATCTTCTGGTATTTTAAAGTAAAAATGTGTACCTGCAAGCTGTTTTATAGTTTCTCAGTCATAATTATCTCTGTTACACAGACTGCTACAACTACAACTCTTTCTTCATGTGCAAGCTTTTTAACGCTGCCCTGACAATTTTGTGAATTTTGCAAGGCACAGTATTCTCCTTTTGCTTTGCTCAGAAGCCTGTTCAATTGTTTAATTTCTCTTTTCAGCAAATTTATGGAGTAATCAAACCAAAAGAAGGTAGCAGAAGATAATCTATATGGGAAGCTCTTGTGCAAGACTAGAAAAAAGGACTAGTGTAAGAGTCTAGGAGTCTAGATAATTAACACATTAACAACTTTAGCTGCAAGTATCTTGTTTAACAAGAGAGAGAGACCATTCATTTACTGCAGCCACATTATTATGTTATGACTGGAAAGGGGCTGGGAACAGGGGCTAAAATTCTTAACAGCTGTTGCTTTGTATCTGCCTTTGAAAGAGTTTGTTCTGTTGCCTGTGGCTTTCCTCAAGGGATAAGGGAACTGGTGAATGATGGAGAAGCTAAAGCTCCAGATATTTATTGTGTCATTGCTGAGACATAACTGGTCTTGACTAGTTCAACAACTGAGTCAAGGATCTTCAAAATTATTCAGTAACTGCTGCATCACTTGATGCTGTAGATAGCATTAAAAGAGATCAGGGTGAGAATCTGTCTGTCTGTCTATGTACATACCATTAGGATTCCACTGGTCTTCTCCTCCCAATACGAACAAGAAGTTTTCAACTTCCACAACACAGTGATGGGCACTATTATATGGCATAACTGTAAATAAAACAAGCATTCTTTGTCAAGCTGTGTTTTAGCACACCGGTTATTTAAATTATTAACTTTAACAATGGTACAAAAAATAGACCTCAAAACTGGAACTGAATAGCCACAAAATAATAGGGAATGCATTATTCCAAATATGTATGTCCAATGAATTAAGAGCAGCTAAAATCCAGTGGTTTAATATTAGTTTAATGTAATTCAATCTTGTAAATTACTGAATAACCGGGTTACATAAATTCTGCTTTCTTACTTTCTATACACCTGTCCGACTTGCACACTTCCTAAAAATAAGACGCACCAAAATGGGTGAAGCTGTGATATTGCCTGAAAACAAAACAGATGACGCTAGGAAACATTTTAAAACCTCAGCCCAGCTTTGTTCTGTTGGCAGTGTTTTCACAAGAAGAGTCAGTGTGTTCAGTAGCTTTCTATTACACAGCAATGAACAAGCTGCATTTCCATACAGTTTTAAGTTTTTAAATTAAGGTCCTGCTGATTTAATGCCTTCTCCAAATGTATACGCTTAATTTCCTGTACAATGTCATTAGCAGCACAATCACACATTTTCTATTCATCTAATCAGGAAGCCCTTTGTTAAGAAAGATCAAAACTGTGGTAATAGGTTTACAATATCCTTCTTTGGAGGTAGTAGAATTATTTTTTATAAAATCTCAACATTCTGTTTGTTATATTCATTTACAATTTCTTCAGCATAAGCTAAAGTAAAAAAAATATGCTGTTTATATATATAATATGTACTGTACTGTGCTATGCAACATTATTGTAATATCATATGGTAAACATAAACTTACATAGCATCAGTTATCATACCACACACGGTAGTTTTGGCCCAGTGACACCAGTAGGAAAAATGATGTCCTTCTTCAGCTCATCATATGGGCACCTTAAATCTAGGTGAGGACAAATGGGGAGGTGATGTGCATGTACAGGCAGGGAACTTATTGCTTGACACGGATCAACAGAGCACTTAGGAAACCAGTGCAGTGGGAAATCAATATGACTCAGGGCCAGCTCTCACTTTGTGCTCTTTTGCCAATGCCAGAAAAGGCAGCTTATCTCACACTTGGATTATTTTGGGTGATATATCTCTCATTTCATTTGTTTTATTATCTTTTATTTTTCTCAGACTGCAGTTGTGCAGTATAGCATATGCAAATAATAATAAAAAGAAATATGCACAGCTTTGTTATTTAGGACACATTTTCTTAAAGATCAAGTGGGCTCTTTTAAGCCTCTTACTGAAGTTTTTGCCAAGGCAATGATGAATAAGCAAGGTACATTTTTAGTTTCCAGTAAAGGTCGAATATCATTTTCATAGTCTGTCCTCTTACAAGTCATATAAGTGAAGCAATTCTTAAATTAGGCCGGTTTAGTAGAAATGGATTAATTAATGTTATTTGCTACTGGTAAATTTTATATAATCAAGTAACTGCTAGCAATAGCTTTCTAGCACAATGAAAGGCTTCAAAGAGTAGAGATTTTGATGTCTTATGAATCACTGTGCAGTAGTTCTCCCAAACACAAATAATTATCCTGTTCTTTAAATCCTAGTAACTTTTTCCCCATTTTAAACCTCACCTGATAAACTGGGCTTCAACTATTTAATTGTCATGCAGCGTGGGATGCAAGACAAGATAGTGTCTCCAGAGGACACTGGGTGATCTCTTTTGAATGCTGAGTGCGGGTGTTTCTTGCCCTAAATGCTAATCAGATATTCTCCAGTTCCAGTAGGCAGGGTCATCAGTTCTTAGCCACTCTGCAATTGTTATTTTTTTAATTTAGGATTAAACCAATGATTTGAATCCATGACCATGGCCCGTGACTCTCTTGTCCTCATATAGAGCAGTTATCAACAAGCGCAATGCCCACACAGTACACATACATATTTGTTGCCCTTTGGTTTGTATTTTTACAAATGCTTTGTTTATCCTCCACATTGGTACGGTCAATAGAGAAAAAACAATATTTTAAGCTTGTCTGCCATTCTCATACATGAAACTATGATGTATCTATTTAGATTCCCTTTCAGGAGGATAATATAAATCTAATAAAATAACTAAATAAATCTGGAATGATAAGGGCTTAATTCTGCCTGTATATAACTCAGTGGAAAAATTCCCACTGGTACAGGATTGGGCTTAATGATCCCAAACCCTGTCATCACCATTTTAATGGTTACTCAGAATAAAATTACCAGAAAGTTTACATAAGGAAAGGCTGCAGGATCAGGCCCAAAGTGAAAGATGACCACAATGAGGCACTGCACTAATTCTGTTGTGTCCTCTGTCTCCTATGGCATTAGGGGCATAGTTCTGCTTTCCAAGCCACATGCATTTTGACAGCAATATTGCAGTTTACAAGCTCCTTGTGGGCTCAGTGAGTATTTTCTAATCTATGGAGGGTAAAGTAACAGTTAAGATCTGAAAGGAATTTTTTTTTTGCACTAGAATTGCAAAATCCTCAATGTTCCATTCTTTACACTTGGGCATTTTCAGTGTTCCTCGTCATTTCGTACTATGCGAATGAGCAACAACTATAGGAATAAACAGATTTTACAGGGGAGAAATAAAACTTTAATTTGAAAATGTAACTTTTTACAAACAAATGCTTTATTGTTATGTGAGATGTAGTTTTTCATACTAAAGAATCAAAATAGGTGGAACTGGTCAGCCTCTAATAGCAGCGGTCCTATTGGAATCATTGACTTCAAAAAGTGTAACTAGGGTAGAATTGGGCCTCCCACATAGCCTAGCCAAACAGACCACAGCTTTTATTAATTCTGTAGCAATCCTTTTGCCTGCTGATTTATTTGAACATTAGTCTGAGACCTTCTCATTTTTAAATTTCAACTCAAGGAAACACCTGCTTGCCCCACAGAAAGGGTATTTGAAGAGAAGTTTGTACGCTACGCTCAAACACAGCCCAGTGTGAGTTTTTAGCGTGTCAGTCAGTGAGTTAGAGGGAAAGGGTAAAGAGAAGCTAATCAGGATGAAATGAGATTAAAGGCTGTCTAATTTTACAGCAACTGTGATCCATCAGCCACTGTGAAAGTGACAGTGGAAATGAATGATGGAGACAGACAGGTGGGGCTGTACATTTCACTGATTTATCCTCAAATGCACTGGGCCTTATTTTATTGAGTGAACATGACCGCATTTATCATGACTGTCATCTAAACCCACTTCCCTCCATTTAAAAAGGTCACTTTACTAGGAGGGAGTTGGATAGAAGCACTTTCAAAACAGATTTAAAATCTAATAACACATGTGTATAAAACCCTGTGCAGGAATTCTCAACTTTATTAAACAAACTAGTGAAGTTAAGAGAAGTGGGAAAAGACTATTAAAAAGAAGGGCCCTGGTCATCTGAGGAATGTGTTTAGATACCAAGGTGATATGTGCACTAGAAATATCCTAGACAGACAGATACAAATAGATTAGACAGAATAAGCAGAAATCACTTCCTCTAACCTACACTCTCTTCAAAACTCTGTGAGCCTCACATCAACAGAATCAGGCTTTTTTGGACCAAGAGTGGCAGTGAGTTCAAGGAGCCCTCTCTCACCTTGCAGCCCCCTTCCAATTCAATTAGTGGAGGGCCTGCCCTGGAGTGTCAGCTGCTGTCACGAGAGTAAGAAGCAATTTCTCAGGCAGGCATGTACCAAACTTATTCACAGCTTTTTGGTCAAATTCAACATCTTGAAATAAACCCAAGAACATCCTGGAAATCAGCAGAGATGAATGATACCGTGTGCTCCCTAAGAGATGCTTCACTAAACAAAGGCATTTGTCTGCTGCATTCTGCATGAGCTGATCTTCCTGGAATGGTTTTCAGATGTATCTCCTGATACAAAACAATACAGGAAATTGTACTGATTGGACCCCAGGCAGAGCACACTGAAAAAGCCAAACACAAGATGACAACAGTACAGATGCAAAGAAACAGCCTATACCAATGATGTTCAACCTCTGGTCTGTGGCTTAGTTCCAGCTTGCAAGGCTGTGTCATCTGGGCCACAGGGCTCCCCACAGGTGTAGAAATTTGGCAGTGAGGGAGCAGTAACAGCATTAATTGCTCCCAGAGCCATGGCAAATGACCCAGTACATGGGGTCTTTTTTTTTTCCTATACAGTGGGGATGGAGAGGTTGACCACCACTGGCCTACACTTTTATAGCCAAGCACAGAGTACACCACTCTGTCCAAACGTGCTACAAGGCAATCACAAAGCACTGGAAACAGAACAGCAGCCCTACCCTAGTAGTCTGTGTCACAATAAAGCATCTGTCCACTCCTCAAACTGATCCAATTTTTTTTTGTATAAAGCCTCAGTCAGCTATCTTGCACAAAGACACAATCCCTGATTAGGCACTGAAGTAACCCAGACAAGTACTAGCTCTGCCTGCTCTTCCCACCTCATTTTCCTCTGCCTGTCCCATCATCATTTTATCTTCGACCAGTGTAGCAAAGGAATGGGAGGGCCCTACCCAAACCATAGAATCATAGGGTTGAAAGGGATCTCAGGGCTTATCTGGCCAACTCCCTGCATGAATACAAGAATGCTATCCCTAAACAATTCAGTCCTGTGCTGACTCAGTCTCCCCTTGAAAGCCTCCAATGAATGAGATTCTACAATTTCCCTTGGCAGCTTCTTCTGTTGTCCTGTTCTGAAAGTGAAGATTTTTTTTCTGAGATTTTATTTAAACTGGCTTTGCTGCTGTTTAGACCTGTTGCTTTATGAGTTGCCCTTTGCAGTGAGGGAAAATAGTTTTTCTCCTTCTTCCTGGTGGCAGTCTTTCTTATATTTGAAAACTGTCCTCCCTTAATCTCCTTGTCTCCAGGCTAATTATACCTTTGCTGTCTCAACTTTTCCTTGTTCAGCTTGCCTTCCAACCCCTTTATCATTTTCATAACTTGCTTCTGGACCCTCTCCATCTTTTCCATATCTTTCTTAAAATGTGGAGCCCAGAACACATCAAATGCTTTAGTTGAGGCCTGACCATTGCCAAGTCAAGCGATATTATCATCTCCTGTGTCTTGCATCTAATACTCCTTTTGATGCAGCTCTAAACTCTAATGACTCTTTTTGCAACTACATCACATTGCTGACTTTGAGTCTGTGATCCACCAAAGCCAGCAGGTCCTTCTCAATAATGCTACTGCTCAGACAATTATCTCCCATTCTGTGTTTGTAGATAAGGTTATTCTTACATAGCATACATTTATTATATTGGAGTTTTCCCTTTCTCTCCTTCCAAGAAGACTGAGATCTGAGATACATACACACACAAACCACTGCCTAACTTCTTAGCGCCTGTTCTGCTAACAAAGAGGCAGACAGGCAGCCTGAATCCAAGCAATGTTAACCTGCTAAAACCCCCGTCAGAAGCTATATTGAACTCAGGTACTTGATATAGACAGACTCTGTCTATTTAGATTTGTCTTTTTAGATTTTATCTAAAAATCTATTTAGATTTTTCATTGCCTGTAACAGTTCAATTGATCAGGATATGGCAGGTAGAGGGTATGAGGCACGGAAACCATTTTTTCACCAGCTGCATAGCACTTCAAAACTCTGTGTGCCCCATGTCAGTCACATTTGTTATTTGTTGTAGTTTGTGAGTAGAAAATCAAGACCTGTGTAGATGAAGGAAGAGAAGAAAATGTTCCAAAAGTTACCAGGCTACTAACAGAGGACAAGAAAAGAAAAGAACAAACACCCTTCCAGAACATGGTCTGTTAGCTGGATAATATTACTAATAAAGCAATTAAACAGCATGAGTACAGGCAAACTGGAAGTCAGGAGACTATGGTTTCATCTGCTTCTGAACCATTTCCTAAGGCTGGAACCAAATCCAGAACTGGTCAGATTATTTCTTGTATGTAAAATAACAGATACTGCCTTTTCTTCTCTTTACATTTCATTTGAATAATGACTGTTTTTCACAAGTATATTTACTATCTGCCATCATTCAACGAAGGATTTATATGAAGAACTGCCAGCCTATAAATTGTGTGTGAACTGTTCATTTTGAATGGTGCCTATTTAGTGTTTGCATTGCATGACTGATTGCACAAAGCATGGGACACAAAATCCCATCTCCAATGAAGCCCATGGGAGTTTACAGCACTGACTTCAACTGAGCCAGGATTTCACCCTATGGTGTTTTCTTATCACCAGAAAATGAATTAAAGTTTTAAAGAAGAGAATAACAACTGGAAAAGAGCATATACCTTTTAATACAGATTTAGTCTAACTAAACAGCTATTTTGAATTTTACCACATATCTGTAAATTGTTTTTCCACCTTTCCACTAGATCCCAACTTTAGTGTGATTTGCTACATGAGGTGAGTTAGAAATTCCTTGGGCCAATCCAACGGCAGTCACAGCAGGCAACAAATCCTAAACTGATCAAGACAAATAATTATTTACTCAGTTGTTGAAGCTAGCCACACCAGTATCAGAATTTCCAGGCCAGCATAGAGAAGAGCTCTTTCAGCTTAGTGGACTCAGCAGTCTTTTGTTCCATAGTGACCCATGCACCAACTAGTCCTGTCTTAACTCCATTCCAAAACTTGAACGTAGGAATTCACTTTTATTAGGTCTGCATTTAGGGTACAGGACACCATCTGAATGAGGCTGCAACTAACAAACATAACATTACTACCCAACTACCTTGATTCACTTCAGGCTGCACTGAGGCCATTTAGTGGCATGGAAACAAACAAAACCCAAGATTCACCAAGAGCGTACTAGATACGTTATCTGTTTAGTAACCTCTAGTTCAGTAGCACTCAACCTCTGGCTCTACAGGCCAGATGAGTGGCAGGGGCCTCACCTGTGGACCAGACTGGACCCTCTGTGCCCAATAAGCAGGCTGATTATGACCAGTGAAAGCTCTCAATGAGTCCATATCATCTGGAGGCAGCAGAAAGGTTGTGCAATATTCTGCCCATTGTAATGTTACACAAGTGATACTTTGTCTCAGTAGCCTATATTGTAATGCATACTCTAGCCTGGAGTTATGATCTCTAAATTAGAACCCAACATATATTTCTGGAGATGACATGGGCTCACAGGTAGCAGTCCAATGATGAAACATTCGTGTGTGACATTTTGCACAATCAAATCTCCTCATGGAAGAAAATGATGAGTGGTCCCTGATGGAATGAAGCTACAGCACAACGAGAACGTCACAAAGAAATATTACGCTGACCCACTGGAGATTGCCAGAACCCTCAACATAGCCGCTCAAGGCTATATATTTCTTCTTCTAGTGGAATCAAGATCAGATCCAATCTGATGCCCAATTGCCTGCTCTCAAGTAGATTTCTTTTAGATGTCTGTTCTTGGGTCAATTTCCATTTGCACCTCAAATTTGCTAAACTCAAAGGTCACTCTGGTGTCCCCAGAGGCTTACCATTCAGGCCACAAACTCCATATGCAAGCACAAACTTCTCCCTTCCGTGCAAGCACAAACTCTAGGAGAATTCTCCCTGTCAGACAGGTAGTGACTAGGAATTTCCACACAAAAGTTAAACCTACAGTCTCTTCTCACAAGTTCCCTGCCCATCTCCATTCTTTCAAGCCCACCACTTCAAATCCTAATGTTTGCTTAACCCTTGCCTAGTAACAGGCTTTTCTTATATCTCAAGGAGACAAATGCTGCTGTTCCTCCCACAAGCACTGAAATCTTTCTAGGTGTGGCCCAACATAAGACTTTTGAAATTTTCAGGATCTGGATAGGGATTAGGGCTGTGCAGAAGAGCATCCTGCTTCAATGTCCGTTTCAAAAGAACTGTGTTTCATTTCGAGTTTTGTTTTGTTTCAAAAGCACTGTTCCATTTCGTTTTGTCAAAACTGTTTTGCTGTTGTTTTGATGTTTCACCCATGCAGAACTGGAAAGATCAGTGTTACCACTGGCCCCACTGGCAGCACCAGCCTTCTGTCATCTGGCAGGCAGATCGGGGCCTCGCCTGCACCCCCAGGAGGAATCCGGCACAGCTCTCCACAGCCCTCTTGGTGAGTCCCTGCATAAGCTGATATGCCCCAGGCCCCATACCAGAGCTGGCCTGAGGAGGGTGTGCAGCCCAGTGCAAATCAGCTCATGTGGGGACCGCCTGCACTCTGGGTGCACCAGGGCGGTGGCAGGTCCCTGCATGAGCTGATATGCCCCGGGCCCCAGACCGGAGCCAACCTGAGGAGGGTATGGGGCCTGGGGCAAATAAGCTCATGTAGGCACCCTTCCCTGCCCCGGGATCAAAGAGGCATCGGGTTCCCACACGAGCAGATATGCCCCAGGCCCCGTACTGGGGCCAGCCCAAGGAGGGTGTGGGGCCCGGTACAAATGAGTTTGTGTGGGGACCTGCCCCCACCCCCATTCTGGGGCAGGAGCAGGTCCTTGCACAAGCTCATTTGCCCCAGGCAGCAGCACCAGCCTCCCATGAACTGGAAGGCGGATTGGGGGCTGCACACCCAGGAGAAGTCTGGCACAGCCCTCCTGGGCGTGTGGGAAGGCCCTGATCATCTGCTGGATGACAGGAGGCTGCTGCTGCTGCCAGGCACTGAAGCCAAGTAAGCCTGGCTTCGAAACTCAAAATATTTCAAAACTTTCAAAACGTTTTGAGTACCCTTCTTTCATTTCAAAGCTTTTTCAAAGGCTTTTGTTTCATTTTGATTGCACTGTTTTGAGCTCAAAACACATCGAAACAGGTTCGAAACAAAACACAGGGTGAAATTTTGCACAGCCCTAATAGGGATGGCAGGTGCCACAGGTCCCTCGCATAAACACTGACATTTTTTCAGAATGGTCTTTGCATTCATTGCATTCTTCAGCAATGAACCAAAAGGCAACTTTTATACAGCTGTGTTGCTATGAAGTTTTGGACTACTCCTATGGAATCTAGCACGATTCTAATTAAAGGGAGCATGCGTATAGTCATCTCTCTTATAAGCAGCAGAAACACAGCTGAAGTCAGCTCCCCCCAGCAAGGGTATATACTGGAAGGGTACCTGATGCAATTTCAGAGTGACCCAACCTTTCAAGGCTTGTATAAACCGTGTCAATGGTGGGTCTCAGGGAGGAAAGGACAATCCATCAATGCTCTCCCCACCTTCCTACTGATGCACTTTAGAACCAAAATGTTCACCAGTGATGCTCCTTTAGACTTGTCCTGAGTAGCCACTCTGGAGCCCTCCATCTCTGATGAATCTGTGAGTGGCTACTAATGGTGAGTCCAGAGTAGCCACATGGGTGAACTTAAGGCTCTGAAGCACATCAGTGGATGTGAGTGAGCAGGGCATGCTCAGTGCCATCCTCCTCACAACCCATTACTGACACATGATAAACAAGCTCACAGAGTGTAAGAAAAATATGTTCCTGATTTTATAGACCTCTAGGTTAGGGACAGACATTCAAAAACCCTAAGCCTGAACCGAGTCACAGTTTGCAGGTTAGTCTAAGCTGTACAGCTTAAACAGATTAATAACTAGACAGACATTCTCTGTTAAATCAAGAAATGCAGGCTCAAGCCAGAAGCTGGGGGGTACTAGAGCATCCCTGCCAGCCACTGCCAAAGAGGAGGGAAGAGAGATGCCCTCCAAGGCTCTCACCCCTTCCTGCTGGAGCACAGGGGGCATGGCCAGGCATCAGTCGGGGCTAGCAGGCACACAGGATGCCAGCCACCAACCTGGGGGGATTGAGGGAGGAACTGCTGCCAGACTAACGCATGGGGATGGGAAAAAAGTCCTTCTCTGAAGCAAGCATGTATTGAACACAGCAATTTGCAAAGCATATAACAGGGATTTGAGAGTAGGATGCCTCTCTCTCCTGTGTTCTCAAGGACATGCAGATAGCATACAGAAAAAAAACCATCTGATTTGAATGCAGAAGGGACAGGACACAGACTAGGCTACTGAAGAAAGGGCTGAATAGACAAATTTGGATAAGGAGCCTGTGGATAAAGACTGGGACTAAAGGATGACTTCAGGGTAGAATTTAGTGTAGGAGCCAGGGGAGAGAGAGAATGGGGTAGACTGGCCAAGGAAACTACATCTGGGAGTGGGGAACAGGACAACAAGTTTGAATGATTATAAACTCCTGCAAGACCATTTCAGGCTGGGCATAAGGAAGAATGTCTTTACTGTCTGAGCCCCCAAGGCCTGGAGTAGCCTGCCATTGGCAGTGGTTCAAGCACCTATTTTGAACGCTTTCAGGAGAAAATTGGATGCTTATTTTGCTGGGTTCCTATGACCCCAGCTGACTTCCTGCCCTGCGGCAGGGGGCTGGACTTGATGATCTTTCAAGGTCCTTTCCAGCCCTAATGTCTATGAAATCTATGAAACGGCAAGGAGTCAGGAAGGAGACAGAGAGTGGAGGAGATAGGTAGTTCATAAGACAAAATTTTCATAAAGATGAAATGAAGTCCTGCAGCAGCTCTAGTGAAAATCTGCCTGAGGGGGATGTGGCCAATGGGAAGGGCACTCTGACATGGGAAACATGCCCTATTCAGGGGGCATTAGGCCTGGGGATGAAGCCTTCAGTCACTCATTGGCTTCAGACATAAGGCAGGCTGGGGCAATCACCTCTCCTGCCATTCCTATAGCTACGTCCTGGGGAAAAGTGAGATTCAGTGAGAAGCAAAGGGAGAGACTACATTGCCAGGTAGTTGATTTTTAAAGGAAGCTAATATTCTTGTGTGTTGATATTCCCTTGCTGTTGGCAAATATCTGTGAAATTCAGTGGCAAAAATGTTTTGTCCCCTTCTATCAGCTAGTTCATATAGAGAGAAACAACCTAACATATATTTTTAGCAACTCCATTTGTTCAAGTGGTAGAGATTTGCAGAGCAGGATGGATAAAAAGCAATGATTTTTTTTAAATTAAAAAAATCTGATTTTATTTAAATCAGAAATTTTATATTTAATTGTATTTTTTATTTTTTAAGATAAAAAATAAATTTAAATAAAGATAGTTTTAATTTAAGATATGTTAAAGCTCAAAGAATTAATCATGGAATAGAGAGTATAACTTCTAATTATATCTTATTTGAGACAATAGATTCATGTAACCTTTTAGAGGTTTTATAAATAGGTCACAGTGGGCCATGGACTATATTAGGGGCTCAGTCTTATGGAGTTCCCAGAGGCTCCTCTATAGATTAGTAAAGATTAAAGAAAATCACTCTACCCAATGGGACTCAGTGCTCAGTCTAGAAGATCCCATTAAGCATCTCTGTGTTGCTTAGTTTCAGTTCTCAAACTGTGGATTTGTGTCTCCAGAGATCATAGACAGACAAAGTTCTTTGGGTAGATGTAATAACTTTTGTTACAACAACTAAATAGTTGGAAAAATTGTTCTTTGCAAGCTTTCGAGCACAAACACCCTTCTTCAGGCATGGGGAGAATTTGTCTCCAGAGCTAACATGCTTTTTAACAGCAGTATATGGAGATGAGAGATAGCAGATCTGATTACCCACCCATCAGCCCTATTGTCTCTCTTCAAGTTTGTATCAAGCATTTACCTTTCTCCAAAAATGCAAAGTTTCAAGAAATTGAATGACTAAAGGATATCAAACAACAAGAATGCACTTTTTTGTAGAAAACAATGATTAAACTGAGGCTTTCTGACCAGTGATTTAAATTGTGATTTAAAGCATGATTTTAATCAATTTGATTTAAATCAAATCCACCCTGCTGCAGAGTAGATCTAAAGCAAGGGTGGGCAAAGTCTGGCCCATGGGCTGGATTAGGCCCACAGTGAACCCATTTTCCAGCAGCCCCTGTCCACTTGCTGCGGCCAGCTCCCATAGAGATGCCAGCAGCACTGGAGCCATGATAGCACGAGGCCAGGGTTTCCATGAAGATTGCCAGCAGTGCTGGCAGGGCATGTGGCAGGGTGGGAAGTTGCTCTAGGGCTGGGATCTTGCAATGGTGACAGCGTGGTCCAGAGCTAGGGCAGAGATGCGATCCACTGCCTGCATACCCTGGGCTAGGGCGTGCAGGTAGCAGACTGCAGCTCTGTCCTAGCTCCAGACCAAGCTGTCACTGCTGCAAAATCCCAGCCCCGGTCCTGGAGCAGCTTCTGCTGATGGAAAATGGAGTCCAGCTGCTGGCTGGAACTGCCGTTTTGCCCAGCCCTAATCTAAAGTATCCAAATCTGTAACTGATTCATGTCAGTATTGCTAGCATGGAACAAAGAAATTACTGTTCATTCAGTTTGCTTTTTAAATAAAAAAGTAAATTGTACACAAAGACACATTAAAATAACATTATGAGGGTAGCAAAGCCAAGTACCTAAAAAACAGGAAATACTCAAATTAAGTTTGCCCATGCAACTTTAATTGGGCCTCTTTGAGGGCATGCATTATTTTGCAACCTTTCCATTATGTGATCATGACTTTTTTCCCTGTGGGTCCCTGTCTCATTAAGATGGAACTGCTCTGGGGATGAAAAAGATTATGTAATGAAGAAAACTACTGTGGTGTGCAGAGCCCCTGCCTCTCATATTACAGAAGCTGGGAAGTGTGTTTTGAATGAGAGAGAGGACAGGTGGAAGAGAAATGGCTGTGTTATGGTTAAGGCAGTTGTATACTTCCCCATATGTCATACAGTTCATAGAATAGAGTTTACACATGATACCTAGAGCTCAGTTAACAAGACTTTTCAAAGTTGGTCATTCATATCACGTGCCTCGTTTTCTGAGTAGATTAAAAGCTGCGTTAACCTGCACTTTATTAGCAGGAAAGCTCTATTAACCGGCATCCGAGAGATGCGGCAAAAGTGAAACTGGAAGTATCGCTTTCAAGGGACTTCCAGTTTTGTGGCTGCAAGCTGAGTTTTTCTTCGCCACTTTTTCGGCCCAAGGCCCAGGGCAAAGCAGCTTGTGCAGGGCTCCCCTCCCTGTCCCCCGGCACACTGATGCTGGGGAGTGCACCAGACAGTGCACATTTGATAAACTGGAATATTTGATTAATTGGCATCCCCTATTCCAGGGGGTGCCGGGTAAGAGAGCTTTTACTATATTTGACTTGATTTTCTGGACAGTCTAATTTGTAAAAGTTCTGAGCACTCACAGATGCACCTGGAGCCATGTTTTGAACATGAGGGGTGCTTTATATAAATCTACATACTCTGACAAACCAAGTCTTAGGCATCTGAAAATGAATGGATATTTTTACACTAATCCTTCTGTACCTTGATTTCCTATATGCAAAGCAGGGACAATTATAGCCCCATATTTACTGGGTGTAAGGAAAATCCATTCATTAATGTCTGTGAAGTTTTCAAATTCTATAATGATGAAAGTCTAAAAAGAAATTGGTTCTGTTTACAGAGCAATGTTTGAATAGTGAGTGGCAAATGACACTTAGAGCTGCACACAAAACAACAGGATGAAAACAAAATGTTGTAAGCAATAAGTGAATGTTGAATGAGGCAGGGGTTCACTGGAAAAAAATAGTATGTAACTGAAGACTGTGGCTGCATACACACATTCAAATCATCGTAGAGAATTCTTCCAGTTTTGTTCTCCTGGTAGAGAAACTTACCCAGAGCTAAATGTATAGACATTCAAACATTGAGGCCCTGAAGAGGAGAGAGCTTGCAGAGCTGATGCTGTGCAGCTGGAGGGGGGGCAAGTGCATACATCTCAGCATGTTTGGCAGACTCCCTTAGTCTGCCTGGTGATAGATGACAGCAGTGTAGAGGGCAGCCCTGATTGGCTGACCCATAATTCTCATGGTGAGCTTATGTTTCTCTACAGCACAATGTGCAAATTGTAAATGGCGCATGTTCTAATCCCTGTTGGAATAGCAGAGTCCAGCTGTCTCCGTAGGTTGCAGGGGGAGGGGAGTGGGAATGCTAGAGGTCTACATCCTCCTCTAAGAGAAGCTACAGCATGGACAGACGTTTGCTCTCCCAGGAGAAACTCTCCTGGGCATGATTTAACTCAGATCATTTTTCTCCTGGGTGGCTATTTTTACTCTGGGAGAAAAAGCCTAAACATATGTACACTCGTGATTTCTTTTGGGAGAGCAGTGACTCTCCCAGGACAAAATGAAGGTCTAATGAGGCCTGTATCATAAAGCACATACATAGGAAGTGATGTTAAGGATGTACAAATTTAGTTCTTACATTTCTTAATTTTAAGATCCTTGACTTTGCAACCTTAATAATCCTCTTTTAAACTTTTTTTGTGTGTGCTTGGGTAGATTCTTGGGGGAGTCTGGGTATAATACATGTTTAATTTTGATTATTAATGATATATTATAATATATATCTATATCCATACTTACAGTTACCCGCTGCAGCTATTTCAGTGTTTCTTGACCATCCATGCAAATGCTGCAGAAACTCCTAAGTCTGTAGAGTTAATTGTCACAGTTACAGTGACCTGCTGTCATATTCTTTTATTACCAGTCTTTCTTTGTATACTGTAGTTTTATGTTAAGCCACTAGATGGTGCATATTGTTCTCAGCTTCCCTCTCCCCCCACCCCCCGAAAAAAAAGCATTTAAATTTTACTTCAGCTTTTGCTGTTGCAGCCAACCAAAAACAAAGAAGGGAAACGCAGCACAAAAAAAGACATAACCAGTTTCCTCCCAAGCAGTTAACTTCTGTTTGTTCCTCATGTTCAGTATAAAAGGAAAGAAATCAAATGTGATATGAAAAAAACCCAACAAATGTACTAGGCACTGATCCCGAGAGGTACAGAGCCCCTGTTCTCCCACTGACAGCAAGGTACATTGCAAGTGCTCAGCAGTGCTCGGAACCTGGCACAATATCAGCCATACCTGCTTTGTTTCATCTTGTCTCAGTTCCCCGAACCCAGACTGCATGAGAATCAGTCAGTGATTCCTCTGGCAGTCCACACACATCTGTTTTTTTATGCCACACTTCAGTCCCTGTGAAATATATCCGGCACAGTTCCCTTTCTTACCAATACATGGCCAAGTCTCTCTTGTTCTCTGTCTCATAATAATGAAGAAGCTGGATAAAAAAAAAATGTGTCTGTCTTTATCATGAGAATGCTTCCTTATTATGGGAGTCAGGATAGATGGGGCAGGTGAGAAGGAATGATGGTACAAAAACACACAAAAATCATTTAAAAAACCCACTCCTTTTCAATAGGAAGATGGTACCTCCTCAAGGCTTGTAGATAGCAAGATGGAAAAAAAAACAGCCACACTTCTGAGAAAAGGGACCTTCAGGACTGTGGCAATAGGGTGCTGGAAATAAGCCCACATATTCAGAAACATAAGAGATTTACTTCTGCCTACTTTTTCATTACACCTTTTCATATCAGCTTTCCCTTTTCCCACCACATCCCATCCATTCCATTTACACACTGCTTATTAAGCCTGTATATTATGAAAATAATAAATAAATAAATAGAGCTCTGAAAGCTCAGTCTAACACCATTATCTCTACCGGCCTTCTCTTTATTTATGTAACCCCAAGTTATACCCTGACCAGCATCCAGCAACCTTTCATTAACCAAATTCCTTTTTATGCAGTGTCTTTATGTAACTATTAGCCAGGACAAAAGGAGCAAAGGACAGCAGCAAAGGATCTTTCCCCTGGCCCCCTTTTTGAGGGCAGAACTACTACCCTGTCACCAGAAGAGATGGATTTAGAAGTTCAGCCAATTGCCAAAGCAGTAGTACTCACTGCAGGGCCTTCTCTTTTTCTCCCAACTGTTATCATGCTGGATGGTGAAGGGTGACAAAGCACAGTGGGAATTTTAGGGATCCCCTCCTGCTGAAGTACGGAATTTATGCAAATGTTCAGCCAACTTGTGGCTGCTTTTCCAGCTGCCCTTCCTGCACAGCCTGGCCCCTGAGACAGAAGGAAGCTCTATTTCTGCTCACTACCAATGCTGTATGCAAAGCAGCATTAAGGAATGGAATAGGCGAGCACTCAACTCTCCCGTTATTCCCAGAAAAGAGGAGTCATTGGCTGTACAGCCCATTAGAATTGGCCCTGCCCTTGTACACGTATAGGCATAAAATAGAGTTGGAGCTGCAGTCCTAGTAAGTCACTGTAACATGGGAATGGAGTACAGAACTACCATTGCCTTTGTAAAGGACGATAAAACCACAGGAAAACATAGTCTGATATAGGGATGAATAGACATGTACAGCCTAAAAACATATCCTCTAAGCATCCTGCATTTAAAGATTTGGTTCAAGTTTGATTATTACTGAGTCAGAAATCTAGTTAAGAAAGACTACAAAAATACCAGAAAGGCACAAAGAAAAATATGCAGTGAAAAAAGCGGGCAAAATGGACCAAAGAAAAAAATAAAAGTGAGAAAGTGTGATAAAAAGGTGCAAAGAAGGACAGAGAAAAACAACTCTTTTATTATAAAGCCCTGACAGTATGTTCAGTGCTATACAGATATAACATACAGAATGTCCCTTCTTGAACAGCTTACAGCCTCCCAGTGAAAAAAATAAAGATGTATATACACAAATAAAGATGTGTTTGTGTGTGTGCGTGTGTGTGTGTGCATGTACACATGCACATACATATATACATGCACACTAAATAAGGGGCATCCAATAGCCCTCTATCCTCACACAGAGCACAGGTTAGGAAAATAATTTTTAAAAATATGAAATTGCAATTAAAATAAATGGCTTACGTTTAAATTACAGCAAAAAAGATTTGCAAATGCAAATAAATGCAAAACATGGAGTGATTTAAAATATTTGCAAAGTCAGCCTATAAAATCAGCTCACTCCTTCTGAAATTGTATTTTGCATGTACAACAAAACTAAATTGAGTACTCTGCATGGACTATGCAGAGCTTAAGAAGTGCAGTCTGTTCTTTTTATTAGAGAAATACTTCATTAAAATAAAAAATCCTTGAAGCTGAACTCTTTGATACATAGTTGGGAAAGGTAGTTGTACTATACAAAACCTGAAGTCAATTTCAAATCACATTTTTTGTGATTTAAGCTGTTTAACATTTCAAAGTAATTTTTAGTGTTCAAGCATTATCCACCAATATCACCTCAAGATTTCAAAAAATATTTTTCCTATTACAGGACATATACAGAAAATATATAATTTAAAAAATGTATATCCTAAACATTTGTATATCAGTTTTGCTCTTCAAAGCACAAAGCAATTACTACAAACCTAATTATTCACTCCTTTACACTGACTTCCTTTTGTTAACTCTAAACATTAAAAAAAATCATGAGTCAGGATCCAAAACATCATAAGCTTGGCTTAAAAGTCATATTAAAATACAGTATATGGCATTCTTCTTGTTTATGTTCTGGACTTTGAGCCTTTAAGATGCAGTGGATGACAAGTCCCAGCTTTTCTCCTCAACTGTGGGGGCCAGAAACTTTGATTTAAAAAAATGAAAGTAATCACTTCAACTAGGGAGAGGGGCATTAAGTGAAACATCAAATGTTACAAGAATAAAGTCACAAGTGTTGGTAATACTGCTAATGTATGGCAAGAGTAACTCAAATGACTGAATTAATCAAAGGTTAATTACTCTCAGACCCATTGCAAGGGCCACCACACTGTTGCTGTGCCTCAGACATCAACTAGCAAAAGATCTGGTCTCTAGAACACTCAGAATATATCAACACCTCAGAAAGAGACTATTTGGGTGTGTAAATTAGTCCATCTAGAGGTCTGTTTTTTCTGGGGCTAGACTATTTCTTGTGCCCAACGTAACTAGTTTAAATGTAGCTTATCACTAAGCTGCAGTCTTCAGTGTGTACACAACAAGAGAAGCAATTTCCCTCTAGGGCTCCCCCTTTCCTCCAGAGACAATACACTGTGCATCTCATTACATCATCACTGTAACCAATGAGTTCTGTAACCATGCTGGTTCTGCTGCAATGTGTACTATGTTAAGAAATTAGAGTTGAAATCATTCTTTGCCCTTCCATACTTACTTCCCATTGAGATGAGTACCTTTCACTTCGGACCACGATCCAAGTGAATTAAATACTATTTTACTGTCATTAAGTGTCACATACAACACTGGGGTTTTATTGCCTTCCACAGGATGAGAGAAATTTCTTGTATTCTAATCTGAGCTGCTGTACCAAGAGTCTGCCCCCTCATAAATATCAGAGCAGGGCAATGAACAAACACTAAGTAAGGTATGCTACTGTACCAAAATCATTACAGACAAAAAAAAGAAAGGGAGTGTACTGCTCTAAATTGTTTCCCTTTTATTTTTAAGTACTTTCTCTCTTACATTCACCCTTTGCAGGGCTTAAGGAAGGGAATGGTGGGGAAATAGATTGGTTTCTCTCCCAGAGAAGTCCTTAAGTTTTACCAATAATAACCAAGTCTATCTTGTCCAGAAATACGCAAATCAAACGAGTCTAATGACAGTTGGAATAAGAGAAGGTATGAGCTTGTTTTCAGTTCTTGGAATTTCCTTTGTCATTTTCAGTGAAGCAAGGAAGATGGCTTCTCTCTCTTTATGCTAGCTATTAGGGAAACCTTCTCTAAATCCTAGCCTATGTGAGAGAGAGAGAGAGTTTTTGATTTTTTTTTAAATCTTTATTATAAAAAAGTTAAAAATAGAAGGTGAAATTGTAGAAGTCTGTGCTCCCTCCCTCAGGAGTTGAATATGAAACACTTACTAGTAACAAAACACTTGTATCATCATAGATTGAAACCCTTTCCCTTCTCAATACCTGTCATGGGTTTACATATTTAGAAGACAGAGAAAATGAGAGAAACACAAAGACAAGGAGCTAATACAGAGAAAAATAGGAAACAATTCAGAATAGTACTTTTTGCTCAGGAAGGCATGTGATCTAACTTCACTGACAAGTTTGAAAGTCCACTTCAAAGTACAAACTGTCTTACTGAATTTCACTGTCATTGCTAGAGGTGTTCCCTTCGTAAAAGAGAGGTCACAGATGTACAGGGAACTGTAAGAGGGTTTTCTGAAAGTGAATTAGTACCTAATTACATTTTATTATTAACCCCAAAGGAGTCCCAAATGTAACAAAGTTCAGTATCCTAGCTGAATTGCAAAGACTAAAAAAAACCAAGTTTGTTATAAAGATGGCATCTCCTGAACTGTGGAAAAGTAATCCTATAGATGTCTAACTAAATTAAAACTAAACTAAATTACTTTGCAGTAACACTGTGTGTGTGTGGACTGATTTGGGACTAATAATCCACACACAGAGTTAATGCACTTTAATGCCTGAATGTGTAGATGCCAGCCTATTCCTGTTTATTGCACAGTAATTTGCTGAGCAGTAAATTTAAGCCAGCATAAATGCACACGTAGACATGCCCAGTGAGCAGGACCCAACTGTACTGTATCCTGTATGAACACATAGCAAGAAGCAGGACCAGCTCCAAAGATATTACAGATTGACAGCCCTCAAACCATAAGTCAAAACAGCTGATCCCAGGCCTCTCACTATTTGTTCCTGGTCTAGTTTAAGTAAACAATTACAAATCACAGTCAAATAGTATGGCGCCAAATTCACACTTAATATTAACTTCGCTGCTTTCCAAAAAAACGCAGCCTTATTTTTATGGTAACTGAACACTTAAAAACTAGGTGTACTTGTATTAGAGCCTGGCGTAACTAGAATCCTTGACAGATGTCATAGCTGTCCCACTTCATATGTGATAAAATGTGATTGGCCAGCCACGCAATGACAATGTTTATTGCACTATAAAAATGGCAGACCTGCCACAAAAATGGTGTATCCAGGAGAAGGAAGCTGTATTTGAAAAAGCAGCTTTTTTGCCTGACTAGGAAAATTTTACATGTTTCAAACAGCAATTACTATGTTTTGCTGGGAAAAAAAATTAACACGAGGCCAATCTAGCCACAGCAGAACGGAGCTCAGGGTGCACTAATTTATATGCTGAAACACTTCAAGCAGGGGAGAAGGAAGAAGAAAGAGCAGCTGGCTCCCTGATAACCTACCCAGTGGGGACTTGTCAGGTAGACTTGTGGGAATGGTAATGGGGACAGGGCTGCAGTGGCAACAGGGGTGACTGGGGAGGTAGGGGTAGAACTTCCTGGTCAGTCCTTGGCACCAGAAGCAGTGTACAAACTGCTGTGTCCCTGTTGCTACCCAGAGCAAATGGGAACAGACCTATAGCTGCAGCAGGGGCTGCCCAGTCAGCTTTTGCTACCCAAGTCTGGCCTGCAGGCAATTGCACTGTCTACTCTAAAGCACCAGCAGCCCTTTAAAGTTCCCAGCCAGCAGACCACACTGACTGTTGGATCAGCTTCTGTGGCTGCTGCAGTGGCCTCCCATCTTGATCAGCTGTTGACACAGTGGCAACAGCTGATCAGGAGAGCACCTCATTGAGCTCACACTGACAGGTTCCCCAGGAGGTGGGGGAAGCTAAGAAGCAGCGCCCTAGCCCCTGTTGCTTCCTGGCTGAAGAACATGCGTTTATGGCAACTTTGTTGTGCTCCAAACAGGAGGGCTATGCATGTGTGCCAGCCAATACCACTCTATATTTTGTAGTAATAGTTTAGATCTTTTACTGGGTTGGTGCCATGTTTATAGCTTTGCCTCCATAATAGAGATGGCTTGCCAAAAATGGGAGAGATCCTATTTCTTCTTTCCCAGTATACACAAGTGTTGGGGTAAGAGCTGCCAGTGACACAGAGCTTGCATGGAGACAAAGGGGTCTCTGCATAGATGGCCCCAGTACACTCCTAATTCCTCTGGATCTGTCTCGCAAATCCTAAGTAATTTTAGCTTCTGCAAGGATTCTACCCTAGAGCTCCTTTCATGGGTATGACAGGGAGAGGTAGAAATCCAGTCTTTTAATTTGCTAAGCAGCGGTTCCCAAACTCTGACAGACCATGCACCACCAATTTAAAATGATACAACCGTAAGTACCACCAGCAAATTTTTCAGTTCAACCTTAAGTACCACCAGCAAATTTTGGTCTTATAAAGTAATAATAATAAATCTGTTAACACGTACCACTGACAGATTGTCTACGTACCCCTGGTGGTACACGTACCACAGACTGGGAACCACTGTGCTAAAGCATTCTGTATGTAACAAAAGATACTAATGGCATTCCTTTATAAATACAAGTAATGCCCTCAGTGTTATATGGCTAAATATCCAAACTGTAGGGACAATTTCTAGAGAAATCACTAGAAGTTGATGCCTTTTCTACATAAATTGTTTTCTATTAAATTCTATAGGATGATTAAAAAATCTATAAAAAGGTTAGCATTATCTAATCAATTCTATAGATTTTTAAAGAGACCTTTAATTTTTATAGAACATGATTGGTTTCCTGCCTTTGTAATTCTACAAGACATTTCCATAAGGCACTATATATAATCAATTATTTTCTATATTAAAAATCACAGTGATAGCTCTTAAATATTTACTACAGTTTCACACAGGCCATTGCACTGTTTTATGGTGGGGGGAGCCTACCATAGCAATCCTTTCTCTGTGAGAGAAAGGCTGACTTAAAAGAAAGCAGCTGGGGTGATGCCAAACAATTCCCCCAGATAAAGGGAAACTAAGTAAGGGCTTTATTGCTATTATAAATCCTTTTGCTAAGAAAAATAAAACTTCAGAACATTTAAATGCTCATTCCTGGGAGTTCTGCTGTTGATCTGGAAACACTCTGTGAGATGACACAAGAATGATTGCTGCTGCTGCTATTCGCTCTCCATAGATTAAATTTACCCCAGGGCTGAAGGCCCATGAAATGCCCTCTACACTACTAAAGACCTGAGTTTAAGGCTTAAGTGCTGCATAGGGCCTCGTACCAGGGCATTTCTCTCCTTGGGTAGGAGCTGATGGCAGACAGACACAGCACGGTTCATTCCAACAGTTGTGATTCTGCTGAAATGAAGTTTAAATGAGCTTGTGCATACATTAGCAGTTATGTAGCTGGGAGACAAGGATGGACTGTGTAGCAGTCACAAAGCAGGGATTTGGATGCCATTGATCAATTTGTTCTGTAGTACTAGCCACCCCTCTTTCCTTAGCAGTTTCAGTCTTTTTGAGACAGTACAGATAAACTCTGCACTAATATACAATGGTGTACAGGCATTTATAGACCTCTGTTGAACAAAGCACTTAAACATATGTTCCTCTGGTGAAGACTATTGTGCTTAAGTCCTTTACTGAATTATGGTCATAGAGGCTAGGGACAGACATTACACATAAACCAGTTTAAGTGATCAGAAACTGGTTTAAATCTGTAACAGAGCAGATGCTCAATGCACATAAACCAGTTTGAAAATGTCTGAAACCAGTTTGAGATAAACCTGGTTGAAATTAGACTAAACTGATTTAGATCAAGCCGGTTTATGCAATGTCAGTCCCAGACCCTTTCCTGGTCTAAATTAAACTCGAGTCCCCCAGCATCACAGATGCATTGCAACTCTGGGCGGGGCTGTCTGCTGGAACAAAGCAGCGTTAGCCCGCCGCTCTCCTTCCTAGCCAGAGCACCATCAGTGCCCAGTACAGTGGAAATCAAGGGAGGGCTTCTAGCACTCCCCAGTTTCTAGTCTGAGCACTGTAGGCATGTGCCTGCATTTCTGGAACAAAAAGGGAATGTCTATCTACCTCCAAACTGTTTCAAACTTTGCAGGTTAGACTAACCTGCAAAGATTGAATCAATTCAGGCTCAGACTTTGTGAATGTCTGTCCCTAGCCAGGGTGAATTAGGAGTTCATAAATTAGAGCTGTGCCTTTTTTTGTTATTGTGCTTTTTGTTCAACACATTTTGATAATTTGATGATAAATATATTTTATTTTTGTTTCAAAACATAGGACAAAACATAGGAGTCAAATTCTGCGTTCAGTTATGCACATGCAATACTACTGACTTTGGTAAGGTCATATGAGTAGGCCTGGAGGCAGATAATGGCTCCATGACCTTTGATTGCATATTTTTCCTTAGCTACCTTAACCTTAATTCTTCACCCAGAAAGCCTCTTTTGTTTGATCTGGCAATGGCTTGAAGTCATTCCAAATGCCTTCCATGTTATTTCAACTGGAAATGCAAATGCAAAAGGTACTTTTATTATCTTTTTAGTACCATTATTGTATATTAATACAATTCCGGGACAATTAATAACTTATTTTAATAACATTCCTGGACATCAACTACTGAGCCTCCTCACCCAGAAATGGTGCAACTGCAGTTCTTCCACCCTCATTCTTTCTTGTTTACCCCAAATAATGGTGTTTGCAATTCTTCTAATTTAAAGTCTTGGAACAAAAGAAAAAATATTTTTTTAACAAAAGTTAAAAATTATGGCGTAATTGTCAATAAGGAGCTACAACATACCTAACCATCTCAATATTTTAAATTAAACAAGCATTTTTTACTCCCAGTGGAATAAGCTTGATTTGTTTAATAGTACTTTACCCGTAGTCATCTCACATATAATTTTTTAATTAAAGCTAAACTATGTGCATTTAACACTTTACTTATTTGTAATAAAAATGAAAATTTTAAAATGATGTAGTCACAGATATATAGCTAATGAAAACTGCAACCTCAGAAAAAGTCTTTAGTGGCTTATGGGAGTAAATGAAACACCAGTACGTTTGTGGTTCAGGTGGACAGAAATTCACATTAAAGAAACATCCCAGGTGTCTGTAATTGGCACCTTTATTAACAACATGGGAAGGGAGCCTAAAGACTAAGGGTGTGATTCAAAGTCCCATGAAGTCACTCAAAATACTCCTGGTGGCTTCAGTGGCATTTGAATCAGACTCTGTGTCAGCACAAAGACGTACATATCTTTTCAGGTGATTTATTCACAAGGAAAATAAGGCACATTATTGAGATTGGGTGTGGAATTGTGTAATACAATTGCGTTTGATGTTTCTGTTTTGTGAATAATAAGTACTTAGTTTTCTTGACCTGATTTCCACATTTCAAAAGCAATGCATTTCTTATTTTTAAAGGCAGCGGCCAACCCAAGATCTGTACTTTATCCTTAGTCCTCTGTCTGGTTTTAAAAAACTGAAGCAATGGGACTTCCACCATTTCCCATGGGACATTACTCCACAATCTAATAGAGCTCAATGTCAGAAAGTTTTTTCTGAATATTCAACCATAATTCATATCAATGAATTATGAGCTCCTGTCAACATCACATCCATTGAGGTAATCTTGTAGCCTGGTTCATTTAAAATTATATGCTCTAGTTATGCAGGATTTCTGTGTAATAGGTAAAATGCCTTTTTAAAGTTAATTCACTAGTATTAAATTCAAAATTAACACTTTTTTCTTAATCTGAATGGCTGCATCTCAGTTACACATCCCAAAAGGTGAGCATTTCCCAAATAAGAGTGAAGCAACTGAAGAATATGCAAAAATAAAGCTGTCTGGTATGAACATATTAACTCTTTTATGAAAATATATACTCCAGTTCCATTAAATGAATGTAACAGCTCATATTACATATGGTATAAGGTATTATGCTTTTTGAAACAAACCCACACGTTGCAATTTGCTTAACCTTTCATTCCTGTTCTAAATAAAGAAAAAAGGGAAGAAAAGAAGAGAAACCACATGGACATAGAAAAAACAGACAAGAGAAAGAAAATGAATTGCACTATGTTCCACAAATGATAAACCTCAGCAGCCCAGCAGAGACCATAATCCAATCCAGACAAAGACCGGGGATCTAATATCTACACGTCTTGCCATTAGTTTAATGCCATCCTCTAAACTATCAAAGCTCAGACAAGTTACCAAAACGTACTTTGGAAATGACTGTATAGTAAAATGACACTTTTCCATCTTTCAGAAGGAAACTACTTTTTGTTCTATGAAAATGTGAAGGGGAAAATGTATGAGGAGTGTTTCGTTTTTTAATATAAACATGAGTATTATGGTGCGATTTTTTTGTGATGAGAATAGTTTGCTCAGCTATGGGTACTCTGTCATCCTGTTTGTAACCCATTTGTACAGATATAAAAAGTTACATTAGATACAGAAAAAACAAGCAACCAGAAACAAACTGGAGTTCATTTTCATCTCAATATATGCCTGCCTCCCAATAACACTACATAAATCCCAGTGCAAGTAGATGAGAGTAAACACATTAATTTTACCTGAAATCATGTAAGAAACAAAAAACCATGTTTGCGGTTAGAGTACAGTGCATACAATTCAAAACAGCTTTGCAAGAAAACTGTTCCAGCTGGCTGCTGCTGCAGAGGAGAAGATTCTCCTACCAGCTGTGGACAGAGAGTATTAAGTAAAGAAAGGACAGAGCAAAAAAAGCTGGTCATAACATTTTCAGTTACATTCTCAGTTATATTTCAGTTCATTAAAATATGCAGTTTGTTTGAAGCCTATGACCTGGTAGCCAAGGGACCATCCAATTGGTTTGGGTGGTGAAAATCAGTTATTCCGACCTCCAGTCCGCCTGATTCAGGAGTCACTTGAGATGAAAAATTCTGCTCTGAATCAAGCAGAGCAGAGTCTCAAAACTGACTTTCACACACCCACAGATTTTGATCTGAAAATGGACATTTGGACACTATTTGTTTTTTCTAGCCCACTGGAAAAGTTTTTAGCCTTTACTGGAAAAAGCCTAGGAAGTTGGTGGGAAACAAAATTATTGTCTCCCCATCTTAACTGGAAGAGGAAATAGAGAAGGATAGGGAGACTGAAGCTAATGCAAAGTGGGCAAGGGTCTTGACTTACTTTCAAGGGGAGGGCAGGGCCCAGCACCTCTGACAATCATCATCTTTAAATATGGCACCCAACTGTGTAGAAATTTTGCAGTACAGTCTAATATAGAATCATGCAAAATCAGCATATTCCTCAGTTGTTTTGGATATGCGCCCTTCCCTAGCAGAAGCGACCCACTTTGTGGCCTGCACCAGACATGCAGCCCACAATCTCTCAAGCTACAGAAGGCTTGGAGGCAGCCTCTGTCCTGAGCTTGCGTTCCAGGCCAACTTTCCACTATTGCAGGTTTGCAATTTCATGGCAGTCTCATGGCTGGACATGGGCTGTGAATCTAACCCACAGAGAGTAATTTTAATGTTATCATGAAACGAAATACTGCCAGAGCAGTTTTCAAGGTTGGAGGTGCTCACGCTTCTTCGTATGTACGAGAAGAGCAGCAGCCTTCCATGTATACTGGAGTCTGGAGGGCTAGGAGCTTAGAAGGTCATTGAGAAAAGGACCAGAGTAGTCAAGAGATAAAGGCACAGATAAAGATTTCAGGAGAGGCAGAGTTAAGGCAATGGTGCAGAAGTGTTGACAGCATGTATCATGCTCAGAATGGGAGTTGTGTGGCTAACCTCCAGCATGTCACACAGAAAGTTACCCTCTACTATCTTTATGCTTCTCAGAGCTATATTGGCACTTGCCTGCATGTTGTAAACCTGTGGCTTGTTGGAAAAGTATGTGGGCATGTCAAATGAGACCCATAAGTTAAGCTACTTTTATATTTGATTGCCTCATATTAGTTTTAATCAGTATTAACATCTCATTTTATGTTTATTTCTTTTTATTTTTCACCCTTTAAAATGAGCACAGTATCTATAAAGAAAATATAGAAATAATTTAAAATGTTAAATTCAATGTAATTAATGTTTTATAGGAATGTATTAAGGTGTGTGTGCATGTGTGTTTGTGTGCGTAAGTGTGGGCATGCTTGGGGTCAGGGAAAGTCACTACTTCTATAGATATCCATAACATTTATTAAATTCATCTAGTGGGTAGCGCTAAGGCTTGTGCTTCAGAAATATGCCAAAACTTGCTCAAGCTTTTCAA
The DNA here is from genome assembly GCA_030014935.1 of Caiman crocodilus. Classification (NCBI taxonomy): domain Eukaryota; kingdom Metazoa; phylum Chordata; order Crocodylia; family Alligatoridae; genus Caiman; species Caiman crocodilus. The sequence continues at coordinate 73,444,261 of JAGPOW010000261.1, read as the reverse complement.
TGCAGTACTGAAACCAACCTTGACATAGCACTGAAGCAGAAGCCCTAATGTTTGAAACTGCTCAAAGAATGGAGTGAAATGCATGACATTTATCAGGGTCACCAAAAATTGTTCACTGAGATAAATGTGTGTGATGAACATATGTGTATAATTTACACATGGATATAATACAAGCTGTAAGACGGTATAACAAGGACATGTCAGCAGATTTCATTTCCTCCTTCGTTACTCCCCTGTCTTCATCACAAGTCCTTACTCCTATAATATAATTACCAGTGAAGTAGGGGAAAAGACTAATTCTGGCAGAAGAAATTTCCAAACACTATTCCAATTTGCTCCCTTTGTTTAATTACAAAGAAGAAATGTTTTGCAAAGGCACAAAAGGTATGGGTTACTAAGTGCCTACCTCACATTTGTATCTTTGAAAACCTCTCCTAAGAATCTTAAATGTAAAGGCATAAAGCACAAGTAATACTATGAAAGTGAAAAACATGTGTAAGGAAAATCTGAAGAAAAGTTTTAGGAATATATAGGGGAAGGTAGACACACATTTCCAAATATGTTATGGGCCAAGAGGTATAGGCTGTAGCCACATTGGTCTAAGGACATAGACAGACAAGCTTTTTTGGGTAAATCCAATATCTTTCATTAGAACAACTGAAATAGTTTCAAAGAAGAATTTTTCCATTGATTTTAGTTGGTTTAATAAAAGATATCGGATTTACCCAAAGAACCTTGTCTGCCTTAAGGACAAAGATATATTTATTAAACCCAAGTAAAAGGCTAACCAAGGAAATCACCATTTCAAAACCAATCAGAAAGCGTGGAAGGCTGAAGAACTCTAGAGTTAATATGTCCTTACAGAACACTTTGTCCTTCCTTCTTATGAAAAAACATCACCATGCATGGCAGAAGTTGTTGCAACTATCTACAAGCCGGCTTGGAAAACAGAAAGAAAGGTAAGGCAGTTTGGTCCAATAGAATATAGGATGGCATAAGACAGGGAATCTGTGTTCTCCAGTACTGACTTGCTTTGTGACCTTAGGTGATTAATCTTCCTCAATCTCCCTCTCTTTAAAATGTAGATACAATGTTTGTACTGCTTTAATATGGACAGAAGATGGCTATATAAGTATGAAGTATCATTATGTTATGAAACCTGGAGAACTATACTAAAATAAATTTGCTTAAATGTTGGTACTTTCTAAATAAGCCAGAAAGGAAGACATAAAATGGAGTTGAACTGTGAAGAAACATGGCCAAGGATGGTTTGGATGCTCAAAATACATTGTGTGTGTGTGGGGGGGGGGGGTGTTCAGACCGCAACACCAGAAAAAAGTGAAATAAAATCAAATTGGCAAAAGACAGAAACAGAACTAACTTTGTATGCATACACAGCATGAATAAGTCACTGATGGTGGGTTATGGTTAGTGAGTTATAGATGCAGAGGAAGACAAATGAATTAAACTTCCTTGATAACGTGTAACTGGCAGCTGGTATGAGAGAGGGTAGGTCAAAGCAGGAAATCCAAAGGCCTCTGATCCATCAGCTTTCTGCATATAATGGTGAAAACCTAGACATTCTAAACAAGTCTGCAAAGTGGTGGGACAGAAAAGAGAATGGAAATAAATTGAAGATATTCTTAATAAGAATGAAGTTATCAGAAAAAAAGGGATTGCTGTTCCTGAACAAAAAAGAAATAAAACTTGCCGATCCAACAGTTTTATGCATACTACATTTTTCATAGTCACCCTTATCACTACTTTTGTTGGACAAAAAATACTGTTTTTTAAATTGTTTTAAAATCCAAACTGGTACATTTAGGCCTTTATTACATATTAATTTTAAGTGGTACCTGAAAGCCCTTAACTCCTGGATTGTCTAGACATTAACACCTGAAACTAGTTTTAAGAACATTTCAGGTGGCTTAAAGTTACGCCACTACCCAGCAGTTTTATCTCTGCTCTGTGTTACCCTGCTCATGTTCCATTAATGTGTGGTCACTTACCACAGATTAGCCACCCAAATTGCAGTTCTCCTGCATTTCAAGATGCAGTGTCCCTTCCTCCACCCTCCTGTTCTGGGTGGACAAACTTTTCAACCCCTGAACTCTACTGACCAGAGGGCAGTTCTGGCATCAAGCCAACTCCACCTCCTACTCCTGGGGCTGGGATCTTCCCACTTCCATGGGTGCAAGCCCATGCAAACAGCCTGCAGAGCATATGCCAGCTAGCCAGGTGCCAGGGCACAGATGAGTCCAGAAATAGAGTCTAGGAGGGGTGGGGAGGAAAACAAGCTAAATCCCAACTTATTCAGAGATGAGATCTCCTTTATTTCCGCTTTATTTCTTTTAAAATTCTTTTTCTTCATTTCTTTTTATTTATCCTGCAGTGCAGTCGTGGTTGGTGGGCTCAGACTGGTGAGGCAGTGGAGTGTCCCACAGGAGTGGGGGGTGGGTTGCAGTAGGCCAGCAGTAGGGGGATGCGGTTTGCAGCTCGCCGGGATTGGGGGATTTGCAGCCTCTCCGCTACTGACTGGAGTGCCTGGTCGGCTGACAACCTGCTCCCCCCCACTCCTGGCCAGTTGCAAACCATGCCGCCCCTCCCCCCACTCCTGTAAGATGCTTCACTGCCCCACCAGTCTGAGTTCACCAGCTGCACCTACTTCAGTGGCTGATTTCCTTAATTTTACCACCTTTCCCCCACCCCTATTTCCTTTTCACTTTCTATGTCACTACCCACCCCCATCCCATTAACTCTCTGCTTCTCCCTCTTCCTTCTCCCCCACAAGCCGTCTCTAACCCCTCCCCCCCGAGCAGGGATAGAAGCCTGACCTCGCTCACCAGCCCTGTATTGGTAACTCACAGCTGTACCTACTAGTCAGGCCCCTTCTCACCAGCCTTCTAGTGGCAAGCCACAGCTGTGAAGATGGGGGACAGTCAAAGACATTTTTAGATTAAGGGTGTAACTGCTCTAAACTCCAGCTGTCACTAACACGAATCAGCATTTGAGCAGCTCGAAGTGCACCATGTAACCAGACCTCTACTAAATCTAAATATTTCTTGCCAACAGATGTATTTGCCACTACTTTCGGTACTCATGAAATACTCTGATTTTACACACATGATGTGGTTATCTTGAGAAGGTGATGAAAGTTACAGATAGCATGTTACTGAAGAAAGGAGTACAGATTTGAAAGAAAGATCTGCTGCAGTTTAGTGCAAAATGGAATATGCAATCTCAGCCTTTAGAAGGATTTTCTAATATTTTATCCATTCATGTTTTAATGGATAAAAAAAATGGGGAAAAAAACTGCTCTGAAACAGGATTCATTGTACAGCCAGAAATGTATAAGAAGATACAATATCTCTCCTCCTCGTCACTTCTAATCTTGCAGATGAATACATTGCTATAAACAAAATACCAAAAAATAAAACTAAAAACAATGACTGCATCATTTTTATTAATCTCCTGTATTCCATGTTCAAGTAGCAGGAAATTTAATTCCAGTTGGACCAGTCTCTTGTGATCTTTTTTTCTTTCACCTAAGATTTTTTTTTAAATGCTCAGAAATATTATGATAGAAAAGCATGTATTTTTGCCCTGGTTTACACCTTTCATCCTTACCATTACAACAAGACAAAAGCATTAAAGTAAAATTAATCATGTCAAAAGATTTTAGCAAAAACAAGTGAGACCATGCATATAGCATCACTTTGTCTAGTGTGAAGTCACGCTCTGATTAAAAACATATAATGAAAGTGAAAGTAATACATCATTGCCTTAGCAGTAGGGTTTTTGGAAGTGCTATGCAATTCTGAACACAAAAAAACCTTTATAATTCTTTGTTTTGAAAATTATATTATTATAGTATAATTCTGACAAATGAAACAATGCTTTTTTAAAAAAATCAATCTAGCTTAACTGTTACAGGTAAAAAGAAAAAGTAAGTTTTATGATTAAACAAGGGTGCAAACAAGGGTAATTCTAGTAGGATTATAGTTCATAATTAAAATATAATTAGCAGAAGCTGGTCTTGACTCACCATCATGTTGTGACCCTGAGAAAATACTCTTCAATAGCTAGTTAGTAGTTTATTCTGTTTAAAGGACTATTATAAGGGTATTAGCGATGAAATACCCATCCTCAGGACAGCAGCTCCGCTGCTAACTGCAGTCACCAAACACTTGCCATTGGTTTAAGATGAACTAGTGCCAATGACAGTAGTAGCTTGTTGCTGCTATATGACACTTGCAGCACCTTATTATTTCACAGTATACTATGGTATGTATATTGAAGAAAGAGACTCAGTTACTGTATTAAATTTGTTCATTATATATGGCTAAGTAGCTTGCAAAATTTGCTTGGGCTCAAATGTGCAACAACTTTATTCCGGTTATACAGCAAAATACTTCCAGTTATACAGCAATGTGTATTCACATGCCTCAAATTAGAATTGAGTGCACAACAGGTAAAATTAGGTGCTAGCCTATTCTTTTAAAATGCAATATTGCCACACTCCCCCAGCTTTTTTCTTTTCTATTTTATTCCCAGCCTAAGAAACAATTATGTTGTGAGAAATACCAGGAAAAGGAAAAGGGGAAATAAACAATAATACTAGACTCTGAAAAACTAAGATCCCCTTGAGCCATAACATTCCTACCCACAGCTAATGACATTAAAAAATTGGAAATGGGTGCATACTTCTCCTCTTTTCCAGGTTTATGACCAAGGCAAGCTGGTTTTTTTGACACCTTTAGAATTAGTCACATTAGTACTGGTGATTTTGTTGCTTTGGGTAGCCAGGCACAGGGAAGAGGTTGATATCCTCTGCTAGTAGTTCTATTCATAGAGTGTGGGCAAAGTGCTAAAGCTATCATACTCAATAGCTGTGGCGCTCAACTTCTAACTTTCTTACAGGTCTTATGAAATCTGTAGTTTCTCATGGATAATCTTCTTGCTCTGCTTGCACATCATACAAAGCAGTTCATGAAACAATGTGCAAGTGGACTGATACAAAAGACACTCTCCCCTATAAGAGGAAAGTAAAGAACCAACCTGAATACAAATCCCTTTAGACTGGTAATAGGCCTAGTTCAAGAACACTAGAGCTTCTTATTGAGTAATTTAAGTTAGACTCATAGCTGCAAGATCTAGGATTTATTTTGCAGACTTCTCTCCATACCTTCATGTGCTCTGCACTCCTGTGATACAGAAGCTCTAAGACTTGGAAAAGGGGATGGAAGAAAACAGAATATGTAATCAAAAGATCAGGGGGAATTTTGTGAAAGACCAGGGTAACCCTTCAGCTGTCAATGATACTTCTTTAGATTTATCATATAATTGAGCACAGAATTTGGCCTCTGCTGTGGATGTGAAGGAAGTAAGTTAGTAGAGGTTTTTCATTAAGCAAGAATGTGCATTACATCCCAACCAGTGACCAGGTAAAGAGAGGAGATAGCATCATGTCCATGGGGGTAAAACTCTTTCCATCACAGACCTCTGTCAGCTCATTTTCCAACCAAAGAGTTCACTATAGAATAAACATTTAAGGTCTAACTTGCATTGGTGATGTTTACGTGATCATGTTCACGTTCACATTCATGTTCCCTACGGCTGCTGTATAGATACCATTGTCTGGGCTGGCCCTCTGCATAAGAAATGAACCAATGAGAACCCTTCTTCCACCCCTAGGTTAGGGACAGAAATTACACGTAAACCGGTATAAGTCATTGGAAAGTGATTTAATTCTGTAACAGAAATTCTGTGCACATAAACTACTTTCAAAATGGCCAAAACCAGTTTAAGATAAACTTGGATGGATGTGGTATCAGACTTAACTGATTTAGGTTAAATGTTTACTGAACTTCTATCCCAGATCCCTTCCACATTCAAGTTAATTCACAGTCCTCCAGCATCCCAGGATGCTTTGCAATCCCCCACACTCCCCCCCGCCCCAGAGTAGGTGGGCTAGCCTTGGTCCAAGCTCTTTGCTCCACTTGGGCAGGGCAGGCATGCTCTAGCAACCCCTGGCTGCTGGTCGGGGCCACTGCAGCATATCGCTGCATTTCTGGAATCCAAGGTGAATGTCTGTTCACTTGCTTATCAGTTCAATCTGCACAGCTTAAATTAATCTGCAAAGAATGAACTGGTTCAGTTTCTGGCTTTTTGACTGTCTATACTTAGCCAGTGGCTAGGAAGTAGCATTAAAAAAAGGAAGAGAAGAAACAGCTTGTTTGCTTTCATAAATTACCAACTTGCAGGGAAGGAGGAAAAAAAAATTCCTTCTCTATGAACCAAAACGGCAGAGTGAAGCTATAAAATTTAAAATAGACATTCTGTCATAAATAAATACAAATGACACTATGTCCTGGAGTTTTCCTGCAACAAAAACAGGGTGGTACTGTTTTGCAATAATTAAATGCTGTTATTTGCTGATGCAATGCCATGAATGCACTACAAAGTTAGCATGTCATGATGTTATTATTTTGTGGCTTTCACCAAACCTACTCCTCTCCTGCCTTTGAAGATCCTCTTTTTTAGGATCAATCTATGTTTTATGGAAAGTATGGGGAAAAGATTCTCCTTGCACTTTTCTATTTAACTTGGTTCCTGTATTGCTGTGGTTCTCAACCTTTTTTGTACCAGGACCCATTTGTACACATCGATGGCCAGTCCTGACCCAGTGTCCCTCTCTCCTGACCCACGTCCCCCTGCCCCCGGCCCCACAGTGTATGAGGGGCAGGGAGCAGCGGGTGTGGAGCAGGGGGGGCCCAAGCAGCTCCTCACAGGCTGGAACTCTGTCAGTCTGCAAGGAAAAGCCATGGTCTCCCATATTTTTCTCCTTTAAAGGAGAATCTGTTTTTAAAGTTTGTTGATCCAATTCTAAAATTTGTTCATGACCCTTTCATATATTCTGGTGACCCACTTTTGGGTCACAACCCAGAGGTTGCAAAATGCTGCTTTATAGTGAGCTAGAAAATGACAAGGAGAGAGAACAGAATTTTTAAACAGTTTAAAGGCTATTTCAACTCTTTTAATAGGGATTTTAAATTACTGTTAACATCTGTGATTTGGAAGGTATTTTGCAATACATTCTACAAACCTGTCCCTTTTACATTTAACCTTTTCCACTGTGCAAATATTAATATTTTTCTCTGTGTTCCTAATGCAATAGTTTGAGTCAATATGGCTCCTTTTTGTGTAAGAGTAAACTCCTCTGTTTGTGTAAGAGCACTAGTAATCATGTCTCAGCAGGGATATGCATTAGAGGTGTGTGAAATAGGCCATTTTTGATTCGGACTCGTCCTGAATTGGGGACAGTGATTTGACTCATTGATTCGGATCATTGTCCTGATTCAGTTCAGCTGAATCCGAATCTGAAGATTCAATGCTGATTCAGAGAATCAGCAATCTGGCCACAGACACAGCGTTAAATGTTTCTTCTACAGACCTCAAGGTACCATGCGCAGCTTGTGAATGCTGCAGTGATGAGGTGGATGAAGCATCCCACAGGAGCATGGGGGGTCCCCCCGTGTGCTCAGCGGCAAACCCGGAAGTGGACTGCATGTATTTCCGATCCACCTCCAGGTCTTTCAGGGAGCACAAGGTGGGGGGGAGGGCCTGCTTCCCCCTGGCTTGGTGATTGGCCACGGGGGGACTCTAGGTGCCTCACCCAGACCCAGGAGGCACCAATCGCTGAGCCAGAAGATGTGTGGGGGGGAGCCCTCCATGCAGTCCCTGTGGACCCAGAAGTGGACTGGAAGTACTTCTGGCCCCCTTCCAGGTCTGCTGCTGAGCGAGCTGCGAAGCTCCCAGTGCTCCTGTGGAACGCTTCATCCGCCCCAGCATCGCAGCATTCACAAGCTGCCTGCTACCTTGAGGTATGTAGAAAAAACATTTAAAGCTGTGTCTATGTCTGAATCTCCGAATCTTTCTGAATCTTTCTGAATGGATTCAAAGGGTTCTGATTTGATTCAGAGAGATTAAAGGGTCCCCTGATTTGATTCGGATTCAAAGACTCTGCCACTGAATCAGGCCGAATCTCCGCTGAATCAAATCAGAGACTGAAGCTTTGCACATGCATATATATGATAGCCACCATCTTAGCCAACACTGGGATTGATCCAGGGACCTCTAGAAACTGATATCCAAAGATTCAAGAACTTGAGCCAAACACTGTACTTGGGACAATAACAGAGACATCCTTTGCAGATCAGGCAGAGTACATAAAACACAATAACCCATGTGAAAAGAATGGTTTTAGTTCATTATTTGCAAAAGGGCATGAGGGAATGAACATGCATTATTTTGAATTACACAAAAATATTCACTAAAAAGTTTTTCAGAATGCACTTGGAAAAAAAAAGACTCTGGGAAAACACATCCCCAGTGTGACTCAAATTCAAAATCAAAATCAGCTATTTCAACTAAATGAGGTATACATTCTGCTTAACAAACTGAGAATATCTACAACACTCCTAACCAGGCCTTTGATACAGTGTTAGTATGGGTTCAACTGTCCCCTAAATTATGGGACAATACCATTTCAAAATTCAGGAGTCAAATAAATTTCATTCCTGTTAAAAGGAATATATATTCAGGTATAAATACTTTCAAGACACTGTCTGAATCCCTCAGATAGTCAATTGGAAATAAAGTAATATCTTTAATTCAGCTGCGGGCTAAGAATATGTGTCAGGAACCCCTTACTTTACAGAGAGCTGTCATCCACTCATGCCTCACTATGAGGTACTGTGTTATATAAACCAACATCCAAAAAAGACATTGCTGCTTTCTTTGAAAACACCGGGGGGTTTTTTGCACTACTATTATCTTATAGATTTTTCTTAAAAGTAACATGCCTTAAGAAAGGCAGATATCATCATACATTTTGATGGTTGGAATGTTAGTAGTGACAGATCTACTAGAATAGAGAGGTTACTGTAAACTTTTCTGATCTATAAGGCATATCTTCTTCTTAATATTCCCATTCTTACACAACATCATCTAATACTAATCCAGTGTATTGGTACCTAGGGAGTCTTCATGTTGCAGTTCTTGGATATTACTAGTTAAGATTTTCACAGCCAGCTTGCAGATATACTATTTCAAGCACTGCATCATACTGGTCTGTCTTTACTTCTGCTTTGTTCTATGAAAATAATATTATCCTGGCTGAATTTTTTTAAAGGGCTTTGGATAAGAGGAAAAAAAATTGACAGAACACTGTAAGTAGGAAACATGCATGTCTGTTAGAAAACCCAAGTTTCTCCTGTTGCCCAGGTTTAGAAGTATGGCTTTGATTTATGGATCAAAATTGTTCATTTATTATTTTACCTATACTGCCTTGGGCAATTTTGACAGTTAAAATTTAGTTTTATTGACCAATGCAGCCAGTTTAGCCACAAGGGGACTAGTGTACACAGAGCCTGCTGCACTCAAGAAACTATGATTTGATTCCATGACCAAGTTAGATTGGGAATCATAACCAATATAACAATAAGTTTCAAATCTCAATGCTCAAGGCAAAATGCTTGCTGTAAAACACAATCAGTCTTTAAGAAAAGGGGCTGTAAGGGAAGGATCCTGGACAAAAGCCTCTAAGCATTGTTTACTATAGGTAATATATACCTCTAATACCTTTGTCAGAAATAGATACAAAAGAATGTGGAGAAGACCACCTTTAACAGCTGTGTACAAAAGATATAGGTCAAACAGGAAAATAAAAGTATAAAAGAGTGCAAAGTATGCTTTAAGAGCCAGGGCTAGCCAAAATCTGAGACACTGTCTCCAAGTTCAGTTTTTTTCTTAAATCAGATTATATTTATATATAATACTGTATATAATAATATAAAATATATATGTATGTTTGTTCTAGTATGAAAGCTTAACATGTTTACTTGGAAAACTTACTGGAATGATTTTAAGCCAGATTTAATTTAAACCTATTCCATTACAAAATTTGCATCTTCTGCAATCTCAATTTATTGCTCCATTGTGAAGCCCCTTGTGATACATAAACAAATCTCTGAAGGGAAACAAATCAATAAAATGTCTAATTTGATTAACCATGTTTTTAAATTCATCAAGACAACTGTACAAAAAATAAACCACTTACTTGTCAGTATTTTCCACGTTTTCTTTTCATCATCATAATACTGAACCAAATTGCTGGGTAGCCGGTCAGGTCCAGGAGGCAATCCTCCAACCAATAATAGCATTTTCTTATTGGAGCGAATTCTTCACCCAAAACAAGAAAAAAGATGAACAACCACGTTA
>JAGPOW010000261.1:73414552-73433579 GCA_030014935.1 Caiman crocodilus | reverse complement strand
TAGAGTATTTTTAGTGGCAACTAAATCATAACCATCAAAAAAGAATGTTCACTGCTTGCAGTTTTCTATTGCATTTTTTGGTATTTCTTTCCCCAATCATGTCTCAACAAATTTTTGAACCAAGCAGAAAAATGATCAGAAAAGCTGCATATTCCTCTACTCATGGAATAATAAGCTTCCTTTATGCAATTTGTTAGAGGTTCATTCTAAAATGACCTTTTTTCTTATATTATCCCTTTAAATCATCACTCTTTACAGCTGAATACACATGAAATGCTCTGGAGTTGTACTAAGGTTAAGCATTAAAGTTGCATGTCAAAAATCGTATTAGTCAAAATCATTATTATAAGCCATTCTACACTCAAAGAACCTTGAAAAAATTAAGGTTATGCAGAGAGTTTGTGAGCCCACTCTTTAATCACATTCGGAACTTCAGATATAGAGTTTAGTACAATTAGTAGCACCAGGCGCATGGTTATGGGTTAAACGCCGCTTACAAGTACTTTTTTGTTTGTTTAATTTAGTCCAGACTCCTGCTTTCCCATTCCCCCACAGCCCCCCCTTCTCTTTGCTCTCCCCCTGTGCACCACTGGCTATAGCAACACCAATTGGTAAAAATGAGACTGTGATGTTGTTGTGAGCCTCCCCAGAGTGGAGCCCTGCCAATGCTTGCCACTGATCCAGCGGCATGAACCTGCTCAACTGTGCAAAGTCACTCTAATTCCCTCCCTCTGTTTTTCTACCTTCTCCCCCAGGGGGCAACCACTGAAAGGAGTGACTACCCACCCATCAAGAGCTGGCAATTCGCTGCTATTAACCGTGACTGTGATTCCCAATCTGCCTGGCAGTTCTTAAGAACAGGACTGCAATGTCTCATATGCAGTAAAAGCGGTTATATGCACCCTGGCCTCCAACACTATACCTGATGAATGTACATTTCTTTGCAACTTTAATGGATTTAGCACAATTGTAAGTGAAGTGAGGAGGGGAGGTCCGGACCCCCAGATGAGTCCTGATGCTTTAATAGTCACTTTACATATAATTGAACCTCTATCAGTTACACTAAGCCTGAGAGTGATAAAATGGTAATAAAGAATCATGATAAAAGGATTCATTTGAAATGTCATGGTGATGTTGCATTTAAAAATATGTACTTAATATCCACGGGGAGACTGCATGTTTAAGGTACTACATTCTTGCTAGATACCATGATTTTGCTGATCAGAATATCATTATTAGAGCTAATTTATATATTGTTAAAGGACATTTTGGGTTAAGCAAGCTATAGAAAACCATTAATCAAGTTTCATCATCACTGAATTTTCAACAGCAGGGTAAAATTGCTTCATAGAAACTCTTACTATTAGTAATACACTCCAGTAGAGGGAGCTTTATCACTCAGGTCCACACAGACTGTTTCTTTTAAATATAGTTTATCTTATTATCTAAAAAGTATGTCTGGCTGACAGACTAATTTACATTTATATTAGTATTGCACCCCCTTTTAAAGAGTTGTGCAAAATAAACTCAAGTCAAGTTTTGATTTCTTTTAGTATTGATTGCCTCTAGATATGTGCCATCTCAAATTAACATAATCAGAGAAACAGCAAACAATGGGAGATTCCAGCCATATTAAGCATAGAAATCAAACCCTTTGGAATAATATTGTTAGATGATGTAACACAGGATACAACTACAGATCAAGATATCTGGGAAACAAGACAACATCTGTCAGAAAGATGGAGAGGGAATGCTGTAACAAATGACCTTACTTATTTTTAAATGAATTTAGGGCTTATGTAAGGGACTGAATTGACAGCACGGGAAATGGAAGCCCTCACTTTATGTACAGAATTTACACATCATGGGCAGTGACAGTGTAATATTTTCCCACGCTGTTCTACCAACGTACTTCACCCCTCATTTGGAGGGAGCACCTGCAATCAGTCAGTCCTTCTGACAATTCAGCCTTTGGCCCACAGACTGAAACTACTACTTATGGTCAAATAATGGCTTTTACTTTCTTGCTACACCATATCTGCTTGTGAGATCAGAGACAGGCTCATGATCCTTGCTAGCATGGACTGGATTCAAACTATGACCTAGCTGTGAAAGCTTTCATATACATTATATATTCTTTGAGATGTTCAGTCTCTTCAAGTAAAGCCTTTTAATGAGAGGACAGCAGATTGAAACTATGCAGCTTGGGTATATGATAAACTATTTTTGTATGAGTTAGGGATGACTGCACGTGTAACAAGTGGCAAGGCAAAGGGGAGCCCTAAATCAGTTATGCATGGTCATCTTTAGCAACAGAAAATAAATTGTTTATTACAATATTTTTGTGTTGTATGTCACATCACAGTCAATTATACTTGTAAAATGTTGAATGTCTTTGTAAAGTTTAGTTGATAAAAGCTTATTTCAATTTTCAACTTTCATCTGATATTCCCTTCTTACCTTACAAGCACTGTGAGAAACCAGTGAACAAACATGGCTTAGTATTTAAGGTACAGAACAAAATGTGAGGCTTAACTTGTAATTTCTAGACATTAGCTGCATGCAATCTACCCTTAATAGTATTAAAATACAACTCAATTTGTAAACATGCAGTATTTTGAGAAGGGAGTGAGACAGCTTTAAAAGAAAACTGAAAGCTATTTTAGTCAGTGGGGTAAGTATAAGTAAGAGGTTTTGGGGGTTTTGTTCTGTTTTTATAAAAGTTTAATGTGAACTCAGCAGCTATAATCCTTTCTAGGGAAAGCATTTGTAGTCTGTAGCTAATTAATTATACATGTTTTTGTCTAAAATATGTCATGTGTATTTGATTTGCATTCAGAACCATTCCACACCACTGTATATTTTTCTGTTTAAAATATGATTTATTTCCTGGTCTTTAGATCTTTTCCCCTTACTATATTGTTGCATGTTTGGTGATCTTATATTACCATGTGAAATACTTGACTTTTATAGTCCATATTTCATAGCACAGTATATGACACAGTGATAAGACCATGAATCACATTCATATTAATATGGCTTATTTAATCTCATGTTCAGTTAATACTATGAAGCTCCAAACTGTACAGAATGCATACTGGAGTAGTAAAAGCTTATAGGAAAAGCAGTCAGAGCTCAGGTACTCTGCATTTTTTTTGCTGTAATGCTTTTCAAGACTGGTCTCTAAGAAACCTATTCTTCCTTGATGTACATAGGTAATTCCTGTCGTTATTAACAGTCTGCATGTACGCAACTTCTATCTGTAGATACCTAAAACACTTACTAAACTTTAAGTCTCAGAGCACCACGCAGAATGTGGGTTTTACTTTGTTTATTTACAGGTATATAGACTGAGGTAAAGTTATTCAAGGTCAAAATGTTCAGACTTCAATGTCTCATGTCAGGGACATGAACCTACATATTTAAGCACAGTGGTATTCAAACTTCTGCCTGAGGGCCCCATCAATGGCACAAGGGTCAGTTCATGGGCAGGGTCAGTTCATGGGCTAAACCCAGCATGGGGCTGGTGAATGGGATCAGATTAACGCTGACCCAGCCTCACATACCAGATGCAGCTGTGGAGCAGACTGTCATGATTTGGCACACAAGTCCATGTCATCTGGCCTGCAGAGCTTCGCAAGGGCCTGGAAATTTGGCAATGGGATAGTGGTGGTACATCTTCCAGAGCCACTTCCAGAGCTGCAGCAATTAACACTGCCACTGCTACCTTGGTGCCAAATTTCTGGACCTGTAAGGAGCAATGAGGGTTGGATGACCAGGGCCTTACACTGGACTACACTGGACTCAGCCCCTGGGTCAGAAGTTGAGCAGCACTGCTGAATACCATCAAATTCTACTAACTTCATAGGAAATTGTGAGCCTTCAGCATCTTTGAGAATCAGGCCAGGAATTTAGGAATCTAAGCCAACTTTAAGAATTCAGGTTGTTGATTTCAGTGTAAGTGATTTGCTCATCATGCACTGAGTTAGTAGAAGACACGAACAGAGTCCAGCAATCTGGACACACAGAAATTCTGCCACCATGGCATCTTAATGTTAAAGTTGTTCTTGCTGATTTACATTTTCTGATTAACATATCCATCAGACTGGCACTACCTAGCTTTCCTCATCCCTATAGTTAGTGGTGAAAGTTCAGAAGTCTCTCTACTGAAGAAGAGAGAAAAGCTCAACCTATTCCAGGTTTACATCCAGCTGAAAGTTTCCATATAACAAAATACCATAATCCAAACTGAAATTGAAAGAACAAACTGGAGAACCAAGAATATGTCAGTCTAAAAACTCTACAAGTTCTGAGTATAGTGTTGAAAGTATGACAGCATACTGCATTTTATGCATCATCAGTCTTAGTGGTTGTATTAAATCAAAAAAGCATAAATTAGTAGCTAAAAAGTCTAGCCCCAATTCAGCAAAACATTTAAGCCTCTGACTAACTCTATGTACATACTTAAATTGAATTCTACCAAGGTCACAGAAATGCTTAAAGTAGGACCTCTGCAGGCCATTATAGCATATACATTCAAAAAGATAATCTCTAACAACTGGTGGAATGAAAAACTAATTTTAAACATAAATAGTGAGAGTAATTTAAGAACTACCTTTAATCCAAGGAAAGTTACTATATAGATTTTTTCAAAGCTAACATCCTTATGTTGACACTCGTTTCACAGATAACTATGACTAAGAACAAATTTAACAAACAGAACAAAACAGAATATAGGGTTTCATTTTCAGGTTAAGTAAAGGTTTTGAAGACCCAATTCAGGTTTCAGTTTGGACATAACTTTTGAGTTTTTATTAGATTAAATTCTTTGATTAATTTAGGGGTGTACTTGGTAGCCGTGTTGGTCTGAGACAAAACATCTGTAGCTAACACTGCAGATGAAAGGGACTTGGGGGTCATGACTGACCACAAGATGAACATGAGCATCCAATGTGAGGCTGCAGCTAGCAAAGAGAGCAAAACGTTGGCTTGCATCCACAGATGCGTCTCAAGCAAATCCCAGGACATCATTTTCCCAGTGTACTTGGCCTTGGTGAGGCCACAGCCGGAGTACTGCATCCAGTTTTGGGCTCCACAATTGAAAAAGGATGTGGAAAAGCTTGAGAGAGTGCAGAGAAGAGCCATGTGCATGATCAGAGGTCAGGAAAACAGGCCTTATGATGAGAGGCTGAAAGCCATAGGACTCTTCAGCCTGGAAAATGAAGGATCGGGGTAATCTGGTGGCCACTTATACGTTTATCAGGGTGCTCACCAGGATCTGAGGGAAAGTCTGTTCACCAGAGCACCCCAAGGGATGACAAGATTGAATGGTCACAAACTCCACTGCAACTGATTCAGGCTGGACATAAAGAAGAACTTCTTTACTGTCCGAGCCCCCAAGTTTTGGAATAGACTGCCGCCAGAACGCCTTCAAGTCACATTTGGATGCTTATCTTGCTTGGATCTTATGATCCCTGCTGACTTCCTGCCCCTGGGGCAGGGGGCTGGACTCAATGATCCTCCTGGGTCAATCTATGAACATGACATACAAAAAACTAGAACTCTTGGCTCCAAAATGATACCTCTTATTAGACAAACTGGACCCAAAGGAACAGCCTTCCATCTTCAGCTCCCTCTGTGCAAAAATGAAGTTTAATTCCTACCTCTGGGGACTTTTTACCATCTTGTACCATCTACATTTTTCCCAGAGCTGGACAAAGGGACTTTGATCCTGAAAGCTTGCAGAAAAGGACAATTTTATTGCCATTTCCCCGTTGGTCTAAAAAAAGGTATCATTTTAGAACCAAGAGTTCTAGTTTTTTGTATGTCTTGATAAATTTAGCCACTTGCCACAAGTGTAGCAACGCCAGCTGTTGCTATGGCAATGACTGCTTTTGTACCCTTCCTAAGGATGTCACCTGGATGTATTGCCCTGGTCACCACTGGCCAGTTATGCTACTGCCACTTGTGGATATGTATACATCTAAACTCTTTTATCTAACTACCCAACTGATCAAGGAAGGATCTAGGCTTTTGGATTACTCAAAGAAGGATCTAAGAACAAGCCCTCCTGTCCAAACTCTGAGAAATCAAGAGTATTTTTTTCTCCTTGGGAGTCCAAGTTCTGTTCTAAACACCAATACCTGAATTTTAGCCAAGTCCTTGCACATGTCCTGCATGTGTGCAAGGATAAATGCAGGCTCCCTTCACAACAGTGGCCTAGACATAATTTTCTTAGATTTTGAATACATTCCTTTCCCTAAAAGGACACATCTATGAGCAAAGGAATAAAGTTTCTACTTTTATTATTGTGCTTGGGAATCAGTCTGCTTGGCACAGATATTCTTTCAAACTTCATTCTCTCTATATTCCTGCTTAATGGAGGTCTCTGAGAAAGGTATATAGTATATTACAGTTTATAGCAACATTTGTGTAAGCCCACATTGGTGCACTCCTGGTCATTTTCTCCACAAAAGATGGAGTGATTGGAGGAATGACCTGGAGATTACTGGAGGAGTTGGGAAACTAAAACAGGAAGTAAGGCTGGGTAGATGTTGGAGAAAATTAAAAATAGCAAATTGTGGGAGTGACTTATGGGAATTGATGTCAGTTTGCAATCTCCTTGAGCTATTAAAATATTTTAATTTTTGTCCAGCATACTAAATGACAGATAGGCACTTAATAAATCAGCGAAAAGATAGCCATTGCTCATTGCTAGTGCATTTCCTTTTGTTGTCTTATAATTTATTTTAGATGCAGAAGTCTGGTGCGAGGTTGACTGAATCAATGAAAAACCTGATTGAAAATTTCTTGATTGAAGTGCCACTTTCCTATTGATGGGGTTGCCTGCTGAGATAGGATGCTTTTTGTTTGAGTTCCCTTTTAGTGTTCCTCAACATTTCCCATATTAGTTGCCAGGTGAATATCTACTCAGTCTATTAAGAGTAATGATTCCTGATGTGACCTGCAGCTCTAAGTACCTGACCTTTTTTTTTACTAATACAATCACAGTCCAGTTTCATGTTGTTATTAACACATGATGATCTCTAAGTCAGTCCTGAGAAGTTAAGATAGCAGACTTCTCTGTTCTTAATTTGAGGACACTTAATGTGAATATCATCTTCTCTGGGGATTAGATTCCCTGTGTTGTTGGATGTTTTAAGCATGGGCTGCTATTCTGGAAGTCTGGCATCCATTATCACAATTTCTTTGGGAGGAACATGCAGTAATGTCCTTTTCATCATTGTCTCCCTGCATTACCAGCTTATTCTTCACATTGACAGGAGACTGGTACCAGTTCCTCAGAAAGATTCTCTGGAGCTCTCTCAGATGGAATCTTGCCAAGGTTGCTATATCAGTACATGAAACCATTGTTCCTTGCAGCTTGAGACAGGCTCTAATAGATGCTTTCTTTGTCTGTGTGACATCGTGGATAGCCAGCCAAGCTTATCTTCTTGAATCTTTCCTCTGTCAAAGGCATCTCTCATCTTGTGTCAATGACTATGTTGAAACCAACTTCTTTTTATGGAAGTTTATTATGAATCCATGCTCTTGTAGTGCTGATACTGCAAAGTTCATTGCTTCCTGTATTTGCTGTAATGATTATATCCACACAAGTAGGTCATCCAAGTACAGGTATATGTAAATTCACTGGGACCTGAGCTCTGCACTATGTCTGTTAACAGGTCTGTGAGTACTTAAGGCTTTCATATGATCTCAATGGAAGGAACTTTTACTGACATTTATGCTAGGGACTTTCTGTATCACAGTCTCATTAGGACAGCTGTGCAAATAATTGATTTTGCAGTTTGCTGGCAACTTTGTAAAGTCTCAAATACTCATTTAGATTTTGAATCTTTTAAGACTTTAAAAAAAATTAAATGAGACAACATAATTTTTCAACTTTTCAGAAATGTTCCTGTTTTCTTAACACAATTTGGTACAACTAAAATGAGTTGCAAAATATTTCAGTGTTACCAAATATGTGGTTTTCTTTTATTTTTTTGTGGAGGGGGAGGTCTATGGAAAGTGTTCTGTTGATATGGTCATTTGCTTGATTAAAGTGTAGAAATCTGTGGCTTACAGGGTGTACTCTAGTTCTCCTTTCTCCCCAGCTGTGACTCTTTTTCATTAGGATGCTGGACTAAAGAAATGAGAATTTGTTGGTCTTCTCCAAGGTCTCTATTGACTAAACTTGTTTCTGCTGCATCCTGAAATCATTCTAAAGTTTCTTCCTGTGTTCCAATTTAATGGAGTGGAGCGTGGGTGGTCAGGGTGGGTCACCTCTATTGCAAGGTCATAAGCCAGGAATTCAGAGCCAGAGGTCACAAGCCATAATTATGTACCAGAATCAGGGTTAGGGTCAGAGTTTCAAGCCTGCCCAGGGCACAGCAGAAAAGCTGGCTTCCTAGACAATTAGCTACCTCCTGCTCTAAGCTTATAAAAGACAGTGCAGGCAGAGCCCACTTCCTGAGGGATGACTCCCTCATGATTCCCTGATACTTCCAGATGGTGTCTGGGACTAGATCTACCTGTAACGAACAGAGGCCCAAGGGAGGCACAGCCAGTCCTAAATCCCAGATGGAATAAATCAGGGAATCAAACTGAGTTACTTCTCAGAAAGAGGGTCCAACCCACACTGGCCTATATAAGCTCAGACCGGATAGGTGCAGGCTGTGAACCTCTGGCCTGTGAACCATGCTCTTATCCTCCTGACTATTTCTGATCACTCCTATTCTTGTCTTGGACCTCCCACCCTGAACCAGATGCTTGCCCTGATCACAATCTCACCTCAACCTTGGCTTGATCTTGGCTTCCACTCAGCTAAACCCATTACCTAGCACAATCCATTCAGATAGAATGCCTTGCCCTGGCAAACCTCATGCTGCTCCAGCTGGGCCCATATTCATTAGGCCCACAGGTTCTCTAAAAAGTTGTCCTTTGCCAATATTGAGCATCTTTTATTCCTTTGGTTTCCTGAAGGCAAAAATAAATTTGTTTGAATGTTTACTTATTTTTTAAAGCTTCTTCAGCTTTTATTTTCCCAGATTCTCCATGAACAGTCTACTTCCTTCAAACTCAGCAGCCGATAAGCCTTTTTTCCAGTGTCGGTTATCTGCCTTCCAAGGACATAACAAGAGATGTCTACTAACAACTATTCTAAGTACCATGGTTCTTAAGGACAATTTCAGAGAACCAGCAAATATTGTAGCTATGGAAAACTGCCAAGAAATATTTTTGATGATTGATTCCAACTTTCTCTACTTTAAAATTTCAATGTATTGTAGTTTGTTACACTGTTAAACGAATCAAGAGCTAGTTAAGCAGAAGCAATTCTGAGAAGTGATGTTAATAGAATGTGGGAGCCCAAAGCTAAATCTCTTTCAAGAGTTCCTATTAACATCCTCTATGGCATGTACAAATATTCAGGGAGGTTAGGGGAGGGTTAGATTGATTTAAAAATGGTGACCTGATCTAAAGTAAATTGGGATGGGTGGGGGACTAACAAGGCGGCTTGGGAGCAAGCAGGGTCTCCACAGGGGAGATCACGGGGGCCAGCAGGGTCTGTGAAGTGTGTTGGAGGAATCAGGGGTCAAGAAGGGTCTGTGGTGGGGTGGGGGAGCTCTCTGGACCAACCTCCCTCACAGCAAACCAATCCCCCCAATCCTGCCTACCCCTTCCCCAACCCCAACTTACTTCCATTGGCTCCCAGCACTAGGAGCAGCTTGTGGGATGGGGAGTTTGCTAGGCTCAGTGGGGAGAGGCACTGGCTGGTCTGTGGGGGATAGGGGGGGATGGGCCATGGGAACTAAAAATAGCCTGCTGCTATATGCGGAATAGGAAAAGCACAGCCCTGGTGACTGGGAACTGTACAGAAGTTCAATTAGATTGGACTTGCCAAACCTGCTCTAACTTAGACTATCACCAACATACAGTTAACTTAGATCAGGTCAGCCATTTTTAGACTGATCTAACTTTCCTGAACTTCTGTATAGTTCTCACTTAGATTGAACTAACTAGAGATCTAAGTGTAAAGTCCATACCTGGACAAACTTAAGTTAGATCAGATGACAGTTACCTTGCTGGGGTCACCTAACCCCAGTTGTCTTTCTGCCTAGAGCAGGAACGGTAGACCCGATGATCTGCAAGGTCCCTTCCAGCCCCTATCAATCTATGAATCTGTGGCCATTTTTAATGCAATCCAACCTCCTGGTAACCTCCCCAAATATCTATACGTATGCTACCTTTGGTTTTTTGGAATGATGTCTTAGTCTCCAAGAATAATCAAGATCTTTACTGAGATGAAACTGTATTTTGGGAACAGAAAAGAGTCCTGCCTTTTCTAATGTGTATTGGATTTGTCAAACAGTGAGATTATTTCTATCAAAATGTGTTTTTTTACAGAACGCAGACCCTTTTCCTTGAAAAAAATACACTTGCTGATTTCATTTTCTCTTTTCATGTTTTTCTCCCAAACATCTACGTTGCTTATATCTCCCTTGAATATGAAGTCAAATAATTCCACTGAGATACCTGTTCCATTTACTGGTTTGTAATTACAGATACATATCTTACAGTTGTCATTCCACCCCTGAGATACTTCTCTGAGAGCTCAAAGCCGGATAATACCCTTAAGATTCACAGGAAGAAGACATCATCTGCATAAGACTCTTTCATTCAGAATCCTTTACCTATGGTCTCCAAGGGACTGGGATGCTTGATCATGAAAGGGAAAAAGAAAGTAAATTGGACAAAACCAAGAGGATATGAGTCTGAGGAACCTATGCATCATCCTTCCTCTGACTCCATGGTACTAATAAATGAAAGACATGTTTTGTGGGTCTAAATTATTCCATGAAATTACTTCTCTGATGAATATTCCTCCTAAGGAAAATTGTGACCAGGCAAGTCCCTGGTACAGCAGTCCTATTAAAACAGTGCTAAAGAGGAACAGACCACTATAGATATAGGACCTTTTTGGGCATGGCTCAGGTCTTCTGAGAATCTACAAGGTTCACACTCATGAGACATTGTTTGTTCCATGTGATAAAGGAGAGAACGGCCAACATCTCTCAAATGGAATATTTAGAGAATATTTCTGTGTTGCGATTTCTTCCCTAATTACCATTTCCAGGGGGTTTTACTCTCAATGTGACTGTATTTCCTTCATCACCTTCTTTTCTCCTAATTTATTTTATTTTCCTTCCAGAATAATAGAGTCAAAGAATGTGATGATGAAACTCTCCTTTTAGAAGACAGATTAATCAGAGATTCAGAAAGGTTTATAAAACTAGAATATCTATATGCTATGTTTGTCTATATTTTGCTGTACAAGAGGGATCGTCAAAAACACTTCTGATGTATTATTTCTTTCAGGCATCATATCTGCGTTTAAAAACTGGATTTCATCACTGTAGTTCTGAAGTATTTCATTACCTTAGGAGACATGTGTCTTACAGGAAACTCATTGTTTAAATATTTGTCTCTCTGAAGCCACTCTGTTCCTTCCCACAGTGGTCTGAACTTCAGTTCTTCTTGGACAGGGGTCAGAAACCTGTGTCCTGCTGGACTGCAGCAGTGTAGGGCACAGCTTAGCACCTAGGGCAAAGTGGCAGCAGTGACTTCTAGTTTGAAATTGCAAATGTGTGGCTGCTGGGAGCAGCTGTTTTTTTAACACCCTGCCCCTGAATCGGAAGTCAGCACCCACGGCTGTTGCCCCTATCATCTGCCCCAACTATGCCATTGCTGAGCTGGATCCAGCCCACAAAGAGACACAATTTGGCCCGTGAAGGTCCAACCCATCTTGGGGCAACACAAGAGATTGGGCAGAGCTGCACCAAACTGTTAGCCCTCCTCCCCCCTACCTCACAAATAATCCTTCTGGTCTCTCATGCCTGTGCTTACCCTCACAGTAGTGGGATCAGGGATTTGCAGTGAGATTAAGCATGGGCAATCTGGGTACCACGTACAACGTACAAATATTAATTCAGGCACATAAAGGTCTATGGGCTTGGCTTGGAACCACAGTGAAGACAGATGCCAAGGTAAAGATTAATAAGTACTAAAGATTTTAAAGACATGATTTTCAGCTGGGTCTCTATTTTTTGGCTGTAGTAACTATACCCATATTTTCTCACTTTCAAGGAATTGTGGGTATACATTTTAGTCCGAAATTTAACTACTTATTTTATGATCACAAAAGGGCTGTTGGATGCCTGATGACTAGCATATATAGTTGCAATTTAATGCAACTCCCTCCACTCACACAAGCTGCAAAAATTAAGATCTGGTTGAGGTCCACTGAAATCAAGACAGAGAGATGTCTGGAATGTAATTACCTTGTGGCAAATTTGTAGATAAATAAATACAATATGAAAATTATTTCAATGCTATAAAATGTAATGGCCTCCTTTACATTTTTAACTCGAATGGTGCAATATAAAATAAGAGCAAATGTATGTCTTCCCTAACCACAAAGGGTCCCTAAGGACTTCCCATTATTCACCCTTCACATCAACAGCTGCCATCTTTCTGGTGATGAGAACTGGGTGGCTCTACTTTTGAAGCCTTATCAGTGTCATTCATGTTGAAGTGGAAGTGAATACTAAGCAACACAAAATACTCTGGGTGACATCCTATCACCACTGGAATGAAAGCTAAAATTCCACAGTGCAGAATTCAAACATCTGGCAGCTGAAGGGGCAAAAATACAGGAACTGGATCCTGATGTGCTGCAGGACCTTGCTGAACACAATTACTAGATGACTGGGGAGGCCCAGCCATCCTCTTTTGATCTTCAGTTTCATAGTTTCTGTTTCCATTTTGTCCTACTAGAATCAGTCAGTTTGGTCTTCCCTGACATATGAAATGGTTTTTGCAAAAGATGAGCTACCTATCTGTGACAGAAGATGATGTTTCTACAGAAATAGGATTTCTCCTTTACCTTCTTCAGTCTTTTTACTCCCAATGTTCCTTCCTTTTCTCTGTTTGTCTGTTTTCCTCCTTGGTGTTCTACTGTTTCTCTGTTATCATTTCACTGCTGCATATTCCCATCCCCTTGCTCTTTCATCTACGCTTCTTTGCTTCCTGTTATTTATGGCCTCACTCCCTATCACTCTCTGTACCCCTATTGCAGGATATCTCATTCCTTTTCTTCTCTTATGGTGTCACCCTGTTTCTCATTTGGATTTCCATTTTCTCCTGATATAGTTATAGAGATTCCTACTTAGTACTGTGCATCCAACCCAAGACAAGAGCTGACCTCCATTAAATCCTATTGATTTCAATAGCAGTTGCAGGTGAGGTAGAAATGATCACCTTGCAGGGTTTGGCCATTAATAAACTGCCTCTCCCTCCTATACCTTTTTTTGCTATTTGCAATTGACAGTAATATGACATTAACTAGATATAGATAATTAACTGTGAGTAAGCAACCACCACAATATTTTGCAAAAGGATAATCCAATTTCTACAAAACATCAATGATATCCTTTATAGTTTTAATAATGTCTTCTCTACAGTTTTCTCTCAATCCTCCATTAGGATTTCTGCATGTAAATAATCCCACCAAAATCATTTTAAATAGCTCAGACATCCCTGATAGTGATACTCTCTACCTGACAGTGCTCACACATGCAGCAGGCAAAGTATACAGGTACTTTCTTCTTATTAATGAAATGCTGTACTGAGGTCATATAAAAATTAGAAATCATTGCAAGTGGGATGTTTATTATCTGAACACAATTCTTTCTTCTGATAAATCACAGACGATATGAAAAACAATAGGAAAACTGTGAACAGAGATAGGCACATATTGCAGGGATGTTGTGACAGCACAGACTTGTAAATTTCCCTTTAAATAGGTAGCAAAACATGCCTGCACACTTCCCATTATAATCAATGAGAGACTTTTTGCTAATTTTAGCAGTTGTGGATTGATTTTTGTGTGATCAGACCTCTGCATGTATAGCACTAGGCGCATCTACACGAGACGCTAAATGTCCAGTAGACTAATTCAACTGTGCACTAGTGTATCATGAAAAAAGCTGTGCTAATGTACAGTTGAATTAGTCTACTGAGCATTAGTGTCACAAAAAAACTGTATGTTAGTACTACTGCACAGTAGTGCCAGTTACTGTGCATTCAGTTAATACCTGAATTTATTGCAGGTACTAAATAGAATGTGCAGTAACCACGGTACATTTCTGAACATGTAGATCCATCCACTGTGTATACTATCCTTTTCCATACAGTGGAAACACATTTATTAAAAAAAAAAAGATCCGAGTCTGTTCTCACTCATGTGAGAATAAAAGTCTGTTTCAGGAAGATACCGTGTGTGATGCGTGGAGTGGGCACAGGGCAGAAAGCATGGAAGGAAAGAATTTGCCAGCACTAAGATCAGTGCCCAACTCCCTTTGACTTCAATGGATCCAGGATCCATGTTCTTGACTTTCTGCATGGGAAGAGTTCCACTAGGCAGATGCCTAAGTACCTTCCTGAAAGTGGGAATTACATCAGGTGTGAGGCTACTTAGTCAAAGTTAAGTTCCACACAGCAAAATTGGAAAAAGGGAGAACAGAATCACTGATGCTACTCACACACTTAAAGTTAAGCATGTACTTATATGCATTACTGTATTTGAATTTAAGTGCTGAGAATCTTACAGGATCAGGCGCCAATGGTGTTTAAGGAAAATGCTACTCTTAACATTTCTAAAAAAAAGTGTACAGGCTAGTTGTTGTTCTTAGCAAAAGAAACATATTGTGGATTTCACTGTAGTCTCTCAGCAGCATCCAGGGAGAATCTGTTTGATTTAGAAGTGAAAATCTGTTTTCTTTTACTTAGAGAAACTCCTAAAAAATCCAACATGGAAGTCACGCTGGATGAAAGTCACTCTAGCTCTGGCATCATCTACCATACAGATTTTACTTTTAGAACTTAATAAATAAGTCCGTCTGTGCTGCAAAAGCCAGAATAAATCCAGATCCCTTTTCCAATAACTATACTATCTTCCCAGTCCTGACAAAAGGAAAAGAATCAGATTAGCCAGAAAATGGAGCATCTATAACTCAGAATTCATACAAAGAACAGGTCTATTGAGTAAGAAAGTGCCATTTTTACATAATTACTTTTCAGAGCAGAACAATGATAGTTTAAGCTTCCTGGTTTTACTCATTTGTTTAAGAAATGTGACAAGGTCAAATTCCAAAGTGCTTTTCAAGTAGTACATGAGAGAAGCATGCTGATTTAGATAAGTAAGAAAGTTATCAGAGGAGTTCTAAACACGTGTGTTCTGCCTGATTTCTTCTACAGGTACTAAGAAAATGTGTATGTCACTGTACTATTTATTTTGCAGTAAGAAAAATGAGGTTGTATACAGGGAACAAGTTATCTCCTCCTCAGAGACCCAGGCATCCTTTATGAATAGCCTCTTATAGAACTTGTTTTGAAGCTCCAAATTATTGATTTCATTATTGCTCTAAGGAAACCAATAGTCAACTTTTCAAGTCTTCCTATGTGTATTCAGTGTTATCCATCCATCTATCCATTTACTTTACTGTTCACTAACTTATTGATATTCTTCCCCAGTTCCATTATTCCAGACATACTTTTTCTTAAAAACAACATTTTCATTGAATGTTAACCTATCAGAGTTCACAGCTTTAGCACACCTGTATGCAAAAGATAGCCATTAGCTAGACTTTTTTTTGCTATGTGTATAGGTTTGGGTTTGTTTCTGTCATTTTTTTCTTTTGTGTTTTTTAAGAGCATTTGTAAACTAGTACAATTTGAATGAATGATGTAGGGACCTTGATATCAGTAAGACACAATAGAACCATAATTTTAGTACTATAATCCAGGCACAAGTAAAAAAAAGTACACAAAAATCATTCTCATTTCCAGTTTGTTATGGTAATTTCAATATTTTAACATTTCATAGTAACTTTTATGTATTTTGTCAAGAAGAAAGTTTTAAACATTTTATATCTACTCCTGGTGGCGCCCCAAACAAAACAGCAGAAGCTGGTTACAACACTGTTACTAAACATACATTAAAGTTGAAAAGGTGACAGTGTGAACTTGATCTATCACAGTTAAAAAGGACCACTAAAATTATTATCGACATGGATATTGAACTATTACAAATTACAAACATATGATATTCATGGTCTCTTTTAGGCAATTAAGTAGTTGGCATTTAGGATCTAATTTGGGTCTAGGTGAAGTACAGTCCTTTTTGTGTACTTCCCTGCTTATAGGAAAAGACAGCTTCCAACAGCAGGAGTATCAGATTCTTACAGCATCCATGACACTTGTAAGCATTCAGTGGTCAGAACACCACTACATATCCTTCAAATGATATGGACCAGTGAAGCTGGAAGGTATCTTCACTGAACCAAGCAGCATGGTATCTTAGCAATCCACCAGGACACAAGCCCCAGAATGCCCCAGGTGGTGTGCAGAATCTTGACTAAAATAGGTAGAGGATTTTGCATTTTGAAAGTCAACTATCCTGACTGTTGAAATCTAAGCATATTTACCAGATATAATCCTGGCAGGGCCTCAGAAATACTATAGGCAGCAGAATATCTGTATTAATTTTTATTTCAGTATTTAGCAGTGGAAATCACTTAGGGAGTAAGATGATGGGTAGCATATAAAGCCCAAAGATAGCTAGCTAAAGATAATAAAGGCACTTACAGTATTTCTAAAGTTAAATTATCTAGCTACATATTAAATATAGATTTTAAAAAATTCATTGGCACTAAAGCATCATGTTATCTAAAATACAAAGTATTATGACATTCTTTTCTGGTATTTCCTAATATTATTAATTAGCCCCATTTGATATTAATAATAGTTCAAATGCAGAATGAAATGTTCCAAACATGCTTTGATTTCTGTAATATTGTGTCACCCCATTTGCTTTTCACCACATCATTCTTCAAACAAAATGAAATAAAAACATAATGTCAGAGGGAAAGAATGAAATACCCTTCTAATTTAGAACTCATTAAACTATATGTTGTGCTATCACCTCCTGACACCAACCTCACAATGTCAATCTTTGACATCAGGATTCATTACCTTATTAACATGAAAATAACTGAGATTTCATAGATACAAACATTATGAAGTCATAAGTTTTCATGCACGATGTGGATAGTATTTGAATGTTAATAATATTAGAACAAATGTGAATAATGCAATTCTTTTTGTAAAGTCAACCAACCATATTTTGGTATATGTGTTAGGTCTTTAAAATGCACTATCTTGAAGATGCAACTCCTTTTTAAAGAGACAAAATCAGAAAAAATATGGCCTATCATAAATAATTACAACAGGTTATGGACTTTTACATGGACTTTTACATGCACTGTCAAATCTAACATTTACACTTTATTATTACAGATTAGGTATGATGGCTTATGGAGTTGTGGTGATTCCACAGTAGAAGGATGAGAAGCTGACAAGATACTGCCTCCCTACACAAACAGCCAAGGGAGCTCATAACAGGATTTAAAACTGATGCTAGTAAACCAGAGCAGTTCACCTCTTACAAGCTTCTGCCCACATTTTATTTTAATGGACATATGCTAAATTATGACTGCCTCCCATACCAGGTAATCCTGTTTGCTGGGTACACACTTCTAGAAACCGTTTTGTACAAGGACAGCTGAGCACACATCAAACTACCCAGCTCTGGAGAATAGCAAACATATCTATTCAACTCTGTGCCTCCAAGCATCCACCACTGACTTGGGCATCCAGTAGGAAAATGCCCTCCTTCACCTTTTACTGTAGTCATTCTCCCAGCAAATGTGGCCCACATTCCACAAATGAATGGAGAGGTGTTAAAAGACAGAAGAGCTTTGCTCTCAGTTACTAGACCAATGCTGTCTTCGGTAATAACTCAGCTGAGAGAAGGGGAGGGAACCAAAAAAGTTTGGAGGTGTTTATGTTTGGCAGGACTAGGAGGAGGGCAACAGTGCAATCTCTGATTTCCTCCTTTCTTTGATTCTTAAGTAAAGGAGATTACCTTGAAGAGGCTGGACACTTTGTAACCAAACATCCTTTCCCAGAGATAAGATAGGTCCTGATTTTACAAAGAGGGACATTAAGCTAGGGCTCTAGAAACATGTCTAGAAATGCTTATACACACACACACACACTATATATATAGCAAGATAGTATATAGCTATCTCGTATACTTGTATAAAGATATATGCACCGCCCTGTATATATATGTTTTATATACTGGTTTATATATATGTATGTAGACTGCAGTGTATGTGTATATGTGCAGTGTATGTGACTTCAGTGTATGTGTATATGTGCAGTGTATGTGTATCTATATATCTGCACAGAATGTATATGTGTATATATACACACACACTGCACTATAGACTTGTCTGCTTGCATACTTGTGCATGTGTGTATATATGGATGTGTGTATCTATATATGGATATGTACTGTGTGTATCCATGTGTGTATATATAAATAATATATGCACACTGCACTGTATGTATACATGTATATTGTCTATATAAGTATACAGTGCACATACATTAACACATATATACAGTGCAATGAGTCCACCTGGAGAGAGCACACAGCTGGAAGCTGGTGGGCCAGGAAGGTCCATCCCTTGCTGCTCGAGGGTGCAGTATACCAGTCATTGCTCTGGGGCTTATGTGAGGCACCTGTGGGGTCTACACCTGGTACCTGTCTACACCTGGTACCTGCCAACGGTGTGTCCCTCCTCCCCCCACCCAGCTGTGGAGGAGAGAGCTGCCCTCCCCTCTGCACTCCCCACCCCCACCCTGGGTTGCCCTTACCCCTGTGCCTGAGCTCAGACTCACAGGAAAAGCAGGGCCCTCTGGAGGTCACCTGTTCCAGACAGGACCATCCCCACCCGGCTCACCCCAGCCGGAGCTTTGTCTAGCTAAGGAGGCGCTGAAAACCCTCCGAGGGTGTCTGTTGCCGAGAAGTTCCCGGCTGCCTTGCCCCTGCCCCTGCCCC
>JAGPOW010000261.1:73357347-73409847 GCA_030014935.1 Caiman crocodilus | reverse complement strand
GCTGTTATCTCACTTATAACTGCAAGAGATTTAGAACAGAAACACATAATAAAGCAGTTGATGCTATAGAGGATGGTACTAGACCAGAAGAATAATATTATTGTACACATCTTCTAACACCATTTTCTTTGTTGCCCTCCTTCTGTGTCATTTCCCCATCCTGTCTCCCAGATTCGGATCCTTGGCAGGTTGAAAGAATCCTCATGAATCCTAAGATTCCCCCCATTTCAGTAGTCGCTACAGCTATCAAGGATGTGAAGTGTCACTAAACTGTGGTAGATGGGAAGAGCAATTTTTATATCATCCCTGTGCTGTTGAACTTTACTGTATTACTGCAGTAATGGCTGTAAATAATCCCAGAGGGTTTTTGTATAGTTCTTCATTAAATGATGTGTCACTTACCCTTACACCACTACGGACTGCAAAAAATATGCCTTTGAAGGATTCAGCTGACCCAGCCAACGTTTTGCAGATTTTAGGGGCTAACAAAATGAAATGTTTTGCTCAGTAGTGAAAATACCAGGGGTTTTTTTTCAACTTTGCTACTCTAAACCAAGGCTTATATTATTTCCATAAACAATTTTTGGCCATTCAGGAGTTACTGTTCATCTCTTTGAGCCAGATTGCCTCTTCCCATGGAAAACCTTGTAGGACACTGGTAGGGGAAGAAAGGTTCATGTTATTTTTTCTTGTGAGGTTCCCCCATACCTTCAAGAAGCCAAACCCTCCATCTGTTCTATAGAAGGAAAAGAGAGGTGTTTCTTCCCCCTAACCCAACAGAGAGAAAAGGGAGCTTGCCTTCTGGGAATTTCAGATCACTTGAGAACATCACTGATTTCAGGCTATTTATTGAAGGTCACGGTCATCGGCACAGAGGCCTCAAGCATCAATGCTACTGAGCCCTCAGCTAGCCAGCTCCTTTGAAGAAAGTTCCACTGGATGGAGGGCCCTAACTTCAGATTTCCCACTGGCTGCTGAGGGAGGATGATATATGTTGTAAATGCACCTTTTTTCTTTACTCCCCATGTATTGATTCCTGACCCTTATAGATGTCACCCCATAGGGTCTTGTGGTGGGAAGGACAGTACTGAAAAAGATGTGAAACTTCTGTATGGGAAAGGGGAAATCTTCATAAAACGAGCACCAATATGAACACGGCCATGTTTTTAAACTTCTAGTTAATGATAATTCCAGTAACTAAGCAGAATGAATATTTTTAATACAAATTCTCTATTAAAGGATTATGATTTTTAAAATCCCCAGTAACATAGTTGTGTATAATTAAACAAATCTCTATACACCTTATGCTCTGTTATTATATTTCCATATTTTTTGCCACAATATACCTACGGTGTGATAGACACCATCACACAGATCAGAAATCAGCAGACTCGTTTGCACAGGACCTTAATAAAGGCCAAAGGTAAATATCAATTTGAAATACCTCTTTGTTATAAAGGCTGGTGGTAGGAACTGGATTTTAGCTTACTCCGTTGTTCAATGTGCAGAAATTGCCTTTCTGTATTTGATCCATCCTGCTGAGCACTATCAGCAGTTTGCATCTCTGCCACTATTGCTTTTAAAATGGCAGCAGAGACACGACTAGTTGTCAGTGCTCAGCAGGACTGTCCGCACGTAGATGCGATTTTGTGTTGTAGTAAGGAAAATTATTTTTCAAAACCTCAGTAATCTTGAACAAATGTACATAGGAGATAGATCATCACTTAATGGCAAAGACTATGTCATACAATGTGTTTGGACTACACTTAGTACTTTGTGGATGCTGCTGTAATTAAAACAAACTAATAAATGAACAAAAGCAATGTGGAATATAATCAGTAATATTGCCACACAGTCCCTATGACCTTACACAATATGTTTTGATTTTTTGTATCTAACTGATACATAATTGTGAAAATATATCTGGTATTACACTTGTTACCATGACATATATTCCTCATATCTGTAAGAACAGTAAACCCTCTTAACCCGTTTTTATGCCATGTATGGCAGGATAAAGAGTTGCTGTTGGGGTCAGAGCACGAGAGTGCAAGTTGAGACTTTAAGACTGTGTGATCAAACATGAATCATTTAAAATACCTGTGGCTTAGTTTACACGTTTATATAAAATGCGTACAGTAGTAATCTACAATGATTTTATGAAGCTTATTTAATATTTGTAAAGTGTTTTATGAGGAAAAGGGGATGAGTGTATATACATTTGTTTATACACAAATATTTACACTAATCTACACAGATATTTAAATAACAAAATATTGTTATTATAAATTAATATATATTGAGGTGAGGTAGTGATAACAGTCCTGTGCTGCAAAGAGTCATGATGTCACCTAATGCTGTAAACTCAAAGCTCCTGCTGAATTTTGGGGGAATTACTGTGTACACCAAAAGGATAGATTCTGATCTTCAAAGCATTGAATTGCACAGGGATAAACTCAAGATTTCTCCCTACTAGACAGAGGATTAAGTTATACAAAAAATAAAAATATAATTATATTGGTGTACAACCAAAATGGCATAAAAAGTGTGTTATGCAAACCAAAATAAAAGGTTGTCAAAAACCTAGTTAGCTGTATTGCATCTAAAAACATTGTCATAATTTGTGGGACTGAATTCACATCTGCTAAAAGCAACAGTTAAATATGTGGAAATTGCAATCAAAAGGTAGGGCAGGATAACCCTTCAAGCATCCTTTCTAAATATGATTTAGTATTCATGGGCAGAGATGTAGTTAGACATGCAAGTCTCAGCCAGGTAGAAGGTGCAAATCTATCCTGCCTTCTTTCTGAGAACTCATCACTTAAGAACATAAGAAGTGCTATCCTAGGTCAGACCAATCATCCACTTAGCCCAGTATCTTGTTTCCGATGTGGCAGTAATAGATACTTTATAGATAGGTACATATGAGCTTTAGTGCTTGTTTCTGCACCTTGGGCCTAACTCACAGATACAATGCTGTGCTTATGTCCATCTTCATTAATCAAGCTATTTAAGCCCATGCCCAACTTTAAACCTACTGTTATGTGGTTTTCTATATAGGCATGCTTTTATGAAAAAAGGTCCGTATAAGCTTTCAACTTACAGTGAAAGCACTACTGATCAGAGGTTAACTGGGCAGGTCTGTGCGGTGGGAGGTGGTGGTGCATGGGGCCCAGCTGCCATGACTGCAGTTTTTGCACCACCCCTTCCCAAGTGGTTGCCCAGAAATGGTGTCCCAGTTGCCTCTCCTTAGTTATGCTACTGTTACTGATTTAGAAGTCCTGGCCTAGCACACACTGCTTAATTAGACAAGGGAATTTCTGGTACCATGTGGCAGATTCTTCTAAAGTCCTGGTCAAGGCCATAGGGGAGATATCCCCAGACTATTACAGCGTTCTTTTTCAATTCTTTTATATCCTGCTGTAACTTCAAGGTAGGATAATGCATGTGATATATGGTGTGGAAGGTGCTTGTTGACCAAGAGTAGGCTCTAGACATAAGAAAATGGCTAAATTTCAGCAGTCATAATTAGATTGAGTCTTTTTCATGTAGTATTTACCCTTTAAATTCAAAGTGGCTGCTACAACCCCACAGAAAGCATCAAAGCTTATTTGTGAGAGAGGTTGCAGACCCACATCCATTCCCTACCTCTGAAGTTTTGTTGAGAAGATTTCATTGCCTGTTGCAGCTAGTCTTCAGATGCCAGGAACACCCCACAGATAACAGTAGCCCTTCCCACAGTACCTCTCTTGAACTGTCTCATGATTTGCCTTTTCCTCTTGGAAGGAATTGGTCAGATGCAGATTCAGTGGTGTAGACATAATAATTTAAAATAAAATGTAGAGTTAACTTTGA
This sequence comes from Caiman crocodilus, assembly GCA_030014935.1. Lineage (NCBI taxonomy): Eukaryota > Metazoa > Chordata > Crocodylia > Alligatoridae > Caiman > Caiman crocodilus. The sequence goes on along the minus strand of JAGPOW010000261.1, from coordinate 73,405,992 downwards.
CCACAACAATTTTACTGATTAACACAGTGGTGGGGGCATAAGTTAAATATAAGCATAAACAAGCAAGAGCATGCAAGTTATGGCTTACATTCTAACTGTATTTTGTCCCATAACTGCAGTCTTGCACATAACATACTAACCTGACTGTTTTCTGCTGGGCTGTGATTAAACAGTTCAACTTTTTCCTGTTGGCAGAAGAAGGAGCTCTTACTAGAGATTATGTATCATTATCTTCCCTACAACCAGGGTTACCCAACATTCTGAAGCATAGCTAAAACAGTATTTTCACTGCCACAAAATGTGGATTTTTATGATAGGACAGCTAACTAGACCTGGAGAGGTCAAGGCATTTCAATGTAGCTAGCTAAGGTCAACACTATATTCCACCTAACTACAGCTTCTGGCTAGTTGAGGTGAACTCCAGCCTGCGAGGATATCATGTTGATCTTGATTATCTACATCAACAATTGGAGGATTGTGGGCTTAAGACTGAGACAGTTGGGTGGGTGAGAAACTGGCTGCAGATTAGGAGCCAGAGAGTCATAGTGAATGGATCTGTGTCATCCTGGCAAGAAGTGGGCAGTCGTGTCCCACAAGGGTTGGTGCTCGGTCCAGTACTTTCCAACGTCTTTATTAACAATTTGGATGTGGGGATGAAGAACTCATTGGCCAAGTTTGCAGACAACACCAAGTTATGGGGAAGCGTGGTCACACTTGAAGATAGGCTACAGCTACAGGCAGACCTAGACAGGCCAGCAAGTTGGGCAGTTCAGAACCTGATGAAGTTCAACATTTAGAAATATAAGGTGCTCCACCTCAGGACGAGCAACCCTCAACACACCTACAGGCTTGGCGGCACCAAACTGACTGCACCGCAAATGAAAGGGACCTGGGAGTAATAGTAGACCACAGTATGCACATAAGCTGACAGTGCGATGCTGTAGCCAGTAGAGCAAATAATACCCTGGCATGCATCAATCAATGCATCTCCAGCAAAGCCAAAGAGGTGACTCTTCTGCTCTATTCAGTGCTGGTGAGACTGCAGCTGGAGTTCTGCATCCAGTTCTGGGCACCACACTTTAACAAGGACGTGGACAAGCTTGAGAGAGTCCAGAGAAGAGCCACCCGTATGATCAGAATCTTAAAAGGAAAGCCATACAAGGAAAGGCTGAGGGATCTGAGAGTCTTCAGCCTCAAGAAAAGAAGGCTGAGAGGAGACTGGGTAGCAGCTCCGTTACACTAGAGGAGTACATCAAGGGCTCAGTGAGCTCAGGAGGGCACTCGAGGGGAAAACCAGGAGTAATGGCAACAAACTCCTAGAAGAGGATTCAGGCTCACCATTAGAAAAAACTTCTTCGCAGTCAGGATGTTCAAACTGTGGAATAAGCTCCCTCCAGAGGTGGTGCAATTGCCTTCCCTGGAAACCTTAAAGAGGAGACTAGACAATCACCTTGCTGTGGTCATCTGACTCCAGTTTTCTTTCCTGTTTGGTGCAGTGGACTGGACCACTGATCTTCCAGGGTCCCTTCTGGCCTTACAATCTATAAATCTATGAAACTGCTTTATCTCCACTAGTTTTTACAGCAAGCCAGCAAAGTGGTTAAGCTAAACTAAGTTAGGTGTCTTACTGTAGAAAGACACCTTTTAGCAATAAAGAGATAGTGTTAGCTGGGGGTGTACTGGATGGTAAGAAAATGTTAACAGGAGAAAAAGTAGGCTTTTGATTTCTTAGGTTGTTTGTCTTAGAAATGTAGAGAATTACATCTACTAAACAAAGTTAAAAATGCCGTTGTTTCCTTTTCTTCCTGTTGGAGCGTTTCACCTCAGTTGAAGTGCTCTGTCATATATATACATATATATACATACTAGACTGTCATTACAGTTTGCATATGGCTGCCAGACCTACTCAGGTTAAGTGGATGGTTTTCTCTGAGTGAATTTATACATTACATTTAGACCATACTAAGGGTATTTCAAACACAAATATCTGCACGTGAAAGCTTGTTAACTCATGTTAAGTGTCCTCTGAATGTCTCAAAGTGACACTTCTACAGGCAAGAGTTAACACTTCTTCAGGCAAGGGTTAACTCTACCAAGCTCATATTAGGGTAACTTCAGTCTGCTCCATGGAGATAAAATGAGCAGTTTGCAATCCTTCAGCATCCCAAAATGCACAGCTCCCAGCGCTGCGCCCCTCACCTGCAACCCCAATCCGGAGCAAGGATAGAGTCTAGGTTTCCCAGTTCCTAGCCATGCCTCTGCTTGACAGCCTGTTCATGGCAGGTCAGAACTGTATAGGAAAGAAAAGGTATTAACCCTTGATGTGTGACTGCTCACAGCATGCTCTCACTTTAATATGACTTAACATTCCACAGTTTTAGTATCGTCTAAGTATATCATGTAACTTTACCCTCACTCGAGCTACTCTTGACCCACAAGACTTCCTCTGATGCCATGTATTAATTTATGTCTAACAATAAGTAAAAACTCGAAACATCTCAAAGCTGAGAACTGACCCTAGAAAAAATGGATTGTATTTTACTCAACCATAAAAGGCTACCTGAGAAAGAAAAGGCTAAATTCACTGCTGGCATAATGGGGCATGTTCCTAATGATTTCAGTCAAGTTGTACCTACTCACTCCAGTTATGAATCTGACCAATAGTCTTTTACTGGTGATGAAACAGACATAGGCAGAATGAAGAACACCCTGGTGCTGAGAAATTTCATTTTTTAAATTAGACATATTTTAGTTATAGGAGACTGCAAAAGTGGTTGAAATAACAAAACTTTTGGATTGCTGTAGTCCTTATCTTAAGAACAGCTGCAGTGATTTAAAATGAATATGATTAAAAGCAAATGTATATATTGCACCTTGACTTTGGTTTCAGACCTGAATGGATTTTAACTGCTGAGCATCAAACCCTTGAAAATGGGATTAATAATGGAAATATAGACATGTTTTTAACCACTGTGATGCTGCTGTAACCCTTATGGTTCTACACAGTCCTTGGTTCACTTGCAAAACTCCCAATGATATACACCCAGCCTAAAAATACTGTGGTGATCCAAGTTATTTTGGAAGTTACAGTTCATCATATCATGAGATTTTATGCAATAGTTCCGTTGTCGAAAATAAATTTACCACATGGAATCTCACAACATATTGTGCAGTAACTCAGAAAATAACTTGGGTCACCATTACACCCACACATTCATTTTTATATATATATATATATGTATGTATATATGTATGTATGTGTGTGTTTGCATGTGTGCATGTGTGTACATATGTATTCATTAACAGCATTTATAGATGCTGATCTATTAAGTCATTTTTTCCTACACTATCTCCAGACCTTTTGTATGAAGCAGAAAAAAACATCATTAAAGCTATGGTTTGCCAGACAATTACTTTGTCAAATCTCAAGAAATTGCATAATAAATTGTATACATGCATCAAACATGAACAGCAGAGGGGTATAACAAGCTATGTATTTCCAGTCCACTTGTTCTTTCATCTAAACAGTAGCTTTTGTTTTGAAGAAGAATCCTATATTCTTTTCAAAGCCTTGCATAAAATGTGCATATACATTTATCTATCAAACTAAGTAGAAATAATTGAAACACTTAATATGCACAGTAATAAAGAAACGCACGAACAGCTTCATTATTAATGTCTATTGATTATTTATGTTTTCAAATAGGCAAATGTAGCTACTAATATTTTATCATGTTAGTCTATATGTGCACTTTGGCTTTACCTGTTTATTGGCAAATTTACTATCCACATTATGGGTGTTTTTATTGCTGTACACTCATTTGCTATGCGCATAGCTGAGGTCAGTTTACGAACTGACTAGTGTTTACTCAATTTGATTACTATGTAACATTGCTGAGACTATTCTCCCCTTGGAAAATTAACTGTACAAGAAAGCCCAGTAAATCTTTACTTAAAAATTCCAAACTTTAGATTGATTTCAGCAGTGGGTCTGTATTGATCCAAAAAGCTTTGCGTTCCTAACTAAAAACTAATCTTTATTTCACCCTTTAGTGACTGCAGCCATAAATATGTTGACTCGTACTGGAGTTTAGTGGATTAATGGTTATTGGAGATTGTGGCTTCCAACTGAGGTTGGTAAACCTTAACCTTTGGAGGACAACATGAAGGCATTTACCCCTTGTCATCTATAATAGCTAGGTCTATTTTTGACAGTTACCTGAGTGTTAAAAAGGAGACAGAGCAGGAGATAGGAAATAAAGTGCCAACAGCTCTCTTTAGCTATTAATCACTTATTAGGCTGACTACTGTATCTGGACCTGACTCTTTCTGATGCAGAAGCATTGAAATGAATTCATTCGTCTCATTCACAATACCAGGAAGGAAATCCAAAATTTTCCAGCACAATTTTCTGAGTTAGTCCAGTCATAAAATTAAAAGATAAAAACAATGCAGCTCTTGTTCTCATATTTTTTGCTATTTGCAAGAGAGATGCTATATAAGGAAGCACAGCCCTTCTCACTGTTCTAAACAGAGGGCTTTCAAAGGCAGCTGGCAGGGAGCATTGCATTATAGTCAACTAACGTAAGATATTAGTTATGACTGAAAACATAATTACATTGGTCGTTATAAAAATCCTAATTGCATTAAGGTTTTAAAGTAAGGATTATTCCTCAACATCATTTTCAGAAATGGATGTCAATTAGTGTATAAGTTATGAATGATCCAGCCCTGCAAACCCTTATTCATATAAGTCAAGTTACTTGAGAAAGTAAAGCAAGTGGAATGATATGATTAACAATTATCCCCATGACTGAGAACTGAAGGATCTGCCCCTAATTTTTTTTTTATTAAAGATAATAGTGATAATTGAATTCATAAACCATTTCTTTTATGAGCAATAAAGAGGAGGTTTCATTGGATCATGAAAAACACAACATGGTAGCTATCAACTGACAGAGTGAATAGATACAATTCAATAATCGTTGCCCAAGAAAGTATACTGATTTAAATGGAAAACTTTCTTGTGCACAAAATACTGAATTGGAACCACAGTTAGTAAAGGGAATTGTTTTTCATTAATTTGTGCCATCTCAAGACCCTTACTTACTTCTGCAAATATTCCCACTTGACTTCCCTGGAAATATTCATATGGCAAGACTGACACCAAAGTTCTTGATGATCAATCTTTCTGTAATATTATTCTTTCTATTTCTGTTAATTTTTTATTTCCTAAATCAAATTTACAGGAAGGAAACTTGCTTTTGTAATAACACAGGATTTCATTAACTGGCAGCTGCAGCAAACAATTCTAAGCAACTATCACTTGAAGTCCCTCAGGACATTTTCCCAATATCAAGGTAATCGGGGCCAATGGGATATAATCTGGGAACAGTTCCTACAACAGGTTTCTAATCTTGGACCAAAAATCATAATCCCAGAAGACATGCTGATGGCTTAGTGCACCTTGACAATCTCTTCCAATATTAAGTTGTAAATTTTGCATCTGTTTTGTTCATTAAACTAAGTGCACTGATTCAAACATTTAAGCAAAGGTAAAGTGATTGTAGGGAGATAGAACACCTGCTAGGTTAGGTTGCTACCCTTATTTTGCAATTTCCTTTGTCTTATGCTTTCTTCATTCCTATTTATTCCTCACCCCTTCATTCCTTAGTTTCAAAATGCTTTGCGATTCACTGAGAAAGATTAAGGAAGGTTAATAAAGCATACATGCTTTCAGAGCTACGACCCAAATTTCTGTGTATACTGTCTTCAACAAAGAGCTAGGGAAATTTCAGGGCTTCACACAAACTCTGTATTAACACAGACAGCATCTGGACCCCATGAATGATAATAGATTTAATAATAATGCAAGGGCCAGATTTTATTAAAGGCTCTTGCACATTTTGGAGGATCTTGGCCTAAATCTTTAGTCCCTTTCTTTGAAAAGTTAGCCTTAAAACTGTGAACTGGTTGTGGAGCACAGAAGAAGCACGCTGCCATACTCTGCTTCTGCAGCAGGAACCTGGGGGAGCTAAATCTGACTCTCCCTTTCCTACATACACTTCTTACAAAATTCTGTCACGTAAGTTTACAGTGTGTCCTAAAAATGCTAGTTTACTAGCCTTCGCCAAAAGTCTCATTTCTTTTGCATAGTGGTGTGATAATCGTGGAGAGAAATGGATTGCATTTGGGACAGAGGAAACAACAAACTGTTTTCCAATCCATCACTAAATCCTAAGGCCAGCCTTTCTTGTTAAGTTGTTTAGCCTTAACTGAATGCAAGATATTGATGTACCCATAAGAGTTGCTGCAAAGGGAACTGTTCTTGTATCTCTCGTTGATGTTCTACATGTGCACAGAGATATGCCACATAATCCTCTCAACCTTTCACCCTCAGATCTCCATTCTGGTGGGACATGAGAAGGACCAGAGGGAAGGGTGAGGCAACTTACTGCTACATCCATAGGAGTGCAGAAGTCAGTCTGGCCCATCCCTGCCTCTACTGAGAGTTGCTTGCTCAGTCACAGCCCACAATAAAAGAAGTACGTTTCACTATTCAGAAATATTCTCTCCACCAAACTAGACTATGGATATTTGTTCCATACTTCTTTTATCAGCTAGGAAAGCATCACTAGTCAGGGAGGCCTGTTAACCTCAAATGTCAAAAGGAATTAATTTGAAAACTGACCATTCATGGGTGACTGGTGCCACCTTAGTTGGGGGGGCACATACCCCCCCAGCAACCAGTCAGCAACCGGGGGGGTGGGGGAGAGGGGGCGGAGGTGTCCTGATCACTCCAGGAAGTGGCCACAGAACTCCTGGAAGTGGCCGCGGTGCTACATCAGGGCTCCCGCTCCCTGGCTAGCACTCGCAGGGGGGGCACTGGCGCTCCAGCTTGCCCCGCCTGCCTGATACCTAAGCGGGGAGCACAGCCTGTCAGGAGGTGCATCAGCACTCTCAGGGGGTGCACATGCACCCCTGTGCACCCCCTATGCATTGCCACTGTGACCATTCTTCAGCAGCAGCAAGGACTGTATCTCCATCTGATGAAGCATCGCACAGCAAAAGTCTGTAGAACAACTTGCATGATTCTGAAAGTTGCAAGACAGCTTGCATGCCACTTTTACTGCTGCAGCTTTGAAAAACAGTTGCAGCAGAGAACCTCCAAGGATGGGGGAGCCTACTGTATCAGGAAGGTAGTGGAAAAAGTAAAACAGTAAAACTGATGTTTTTTTAGTTGGGGAAAGAGTATGGAACTGATACATTTTTGCAAGGAAGAGGAATCATGTGCATTCCCAAGGCAGAAAATTTTCTTGGAGAAGTTTGTTAAAACTGTCAGCACAACATGTGTTATACAATAGCTAAGGGCTCACTGGGGCCACCCAGGGATATAATGCTAACTCCCTTGGAAGATACAGGGCAGTGTACACATGCTATTAGCATGGAGCAATAAACTCCGGTGCAGTTGATGTGCTCTTAAATGTTTTTATCACATGGACTTGGTGCCCACAGTGTAGCAACAAAATTGATTCAATCAACAGGAATAGCTGCTTTAAAGCTAATATGATGTATTGAGTTACAAATCTTTTGCCTAATGCTTAAATATGGATTTACATGATGGACCATAACAACTCCAAATGTGCCATTTATGTTTATCGTGTAATTAATAATGAGTTTTCAAAATTAGAATGCAGATCAAAATAGGTCTTTAAAATGCATTGTAATTATTCAAATGGCTTCTTGGTGTAAAAACGCACTTTTTGAATAGTCAAAAAATACAAATTATTTAGCTTGTGTGCTCCTCTTATTAAGACCCTATGTGAGTAACTTGAGTAGTACTGTTCAATGGGAATACTTGCATACATAGCATTGCTTTTAGGAGCAAGGCCTAAAATTGTAAGTCCCAAGGTAAGGGGCCATTTTTTTTGTATACTACCAAGGACTTTGCCAGCACTGAGACCATATTACTATTTGTTATCAGGTAAATATAATTTTATTAAAATCATCTGGTCTGTATTTTGTTGTTATTTTTGTTTGTAATTCAGAAATTTAGAAAAATATATGTATTTTCTGTTTGGGGATAAATATAAGGTGTGGGCTTATGACTAACAGTCTACCTAACTTGGGGAGGTGACCAGCCCATTTCACAAGGAGATTGCGGCGCTAGCAGCCATTTTCACAGGCTGATAATAGCATCCCCCCATGCCTCTGACTGCTTGAGGAGCCCCAGTAACCCTACCCCTCACCACTAATTGCTGTAAGGTCTATCTGTTATATGGCTCTGCTTCTCACCACTGGTTAGTTGTGAGGGCTGTCCGTTAGGGGTGTATGAAGCAGGCGGTATTCAATTTGGATTCGGCCCAATTTGGGGGACAGTGATTTGACTAGCTGATTTGGATTACTGTCCCAATTTGATTCAGTTGAATCAGAATCTGAAGATTTGATTCTGATTAGGAGAATCAGTAATTTAGTCATAGACACAGCTTTATATGTTTTTCCGATGTACCTTGAGGTACTAGGTGTGACTCATGAACGCTGAGATGGTAGGGCAGGTGAAGCATCCCATGGGACCATGGGAGACCCCCCCTGTACCTCCCCAGGTTGGTGATCAGCCATGGGGAGACCCCCGGGTGCTCCTCCAGACCCAGGCGGCACCAGTCACTGAGCTGGAGGGCAGGGGGTTTCCCTGTGCACTCCACAGTGGACCTGGAAGTGGACTGGAAGTCCCTCTGGTCCAGTTCTGGGTCCACCACTGACTGCATGGGGGACACCTCCTTGTCCTGTGCTCCTGTGAAACGTTCCATCCGCCTCACCATCTCAACGTTCACAAACTGCACCTTGTATCTTGAAGTATGTAGAAAAAACATATAAAGCTGTGTCCATAGCTGAATCACTGAATCTCTCCAAATTGATTTGGAGACTTCCGATTCAATTCAGAGAGATTAATGGGTCTCCTGATTCAATTCAGATTCAGAGATTCATCTGCTGAATTGGGCCAAATCTCCTTCAAATCAAATTAGCAGTCAAAGCTTTGCACAACCCTACTGTCTGTCATACAGCCCTGCCCCTCACTACCAATTGGTGGAGAAGGGTGGTGCCACATGATAGGCAGCCCTTTCAACCAATCAGTGGTAAGGGGGGGTGGCAGCCATCTTGGGCTCTCTCTTATGTGGGCCTCTCCTCTAGGGAGCCAGCATTTTATTTTTCATTAAGTTTTCTTATGGTTTTTTTTGCAGATTTTACGGACATTGCCTGCTTTCATGGGCAATGTCAGATGTAACGATTTCTGCTAAATCTGTGAAATTGTGATTTTGGTTATCCCTTCTTACAACTGCTTCTTCACAAATGTTGCATCTCACTCCATCAACCTGCATCTGTACAACTTAGTCAGCAAACAATAACTTGCCAACTTGCACAGGCATATTTTGCATGCATAAATGTGGGAAATAATGCCTGATCCCCATTTGATATCTTGACCCTGTAGGGTTTCAGCACAAAAGTTATTCTTTTAGTTTGTCCAATGTTCTAGCAGATTACAAATATTTCCATGTTCAACAAAGGGCTCTCAAACCAAAGCTCAGAACATGCAGTTATTCCAGGGGTGAAAACTTTACTTACCTGTGCTGCAAAACCTCCAAAGCAAAAGAACCAAATATTAAATGCTTAAAATATAAATATAAGACTCAAGGTAGCATGGTCTTTTCCCACTCTGTACCCATCTAATTCTATGTAGAGAGAGGCCATCTTTTCCTTTCAGTTAATTATAACTTGCATTGAGTAGTATCATGGAGAGAGGCATAAAAAGCAGCAACACTAATAGTACTCAAGGGGAATTTAGGAGCTGTACTGCAGAACAAAAATGGCCCAGAGAAGTGTTGTGGCAATAAATGAGCCAGTATGATACCAGTCAAAGTCCACACCCAAATGGATATATTTGCTGTATACTGGCCACACTTTTTCAGAATTGTGAAATAATGCTGTTTCTGGAGGGAAAACTCCACTTTTAGATTAAAAATGTGGTAGATTCATCTTGCATTAAATACACCTTAGCCATTGCATGATGATCCAAAGAAAGTTTTGAAATCTTTCTAAGATTAACTTCACTAAATCAGTCAAGAAATGTAAAACCCTGAGGCCTGAGAACAGATTACCTAAAAGAAAGCCTTTTCCTTTATGTCTCATTAGACTGGTGAGCTGGCACACTCATACTGTCTTCCTAAGGCCTAAATCCTTGAGATGATGGTAGGAATTCCTCAGCAGAAGGCTCCTAAATACTTCCAGTGCACTATCAGAGATTGTATAGGGTGGGCTTCAAGAAAAATGAAAGGCCCATTAAAGATCTCTAGCATTTGGCTGATTGTTTTTATTTAGGCTTTTTTTTTAACAGTTAACTTGTGCAAATTTTCAAGGCCAAATAATGCCTTAAATATTTGGCATGGACAGGGAGCAATGTAGAGCCACCTCTTTGGATAACACACACAGGCTTTTTATGTCAAAGAGATCCCATTCCTTCCTCTCCTGACTGGCATGACATTTTTTGCACTATTTACTTTTATCTGCAGCTCAGTTGCAGTAGTCTGTTGTTTGGTTTGATTCTGTGCCCATCCTTTTTCTTCTCTCTCACTCACTTTTTCTCTGTGGAGGGGGCAGGGGCTATTCTTCTTGAGGAACTTTTTGTTCTATTAGTAAGTTCCAAACTCTCAGAGAAATGTGGATAGGGAGGCTTTCAAAAAAGGGCTCTGAAACGATGGTAAGAGCAACCTTCTGGATCTAGGGCTGGATTAACGCATAGGCCAGCATTTCCCGACTGGTGTATCATGGCACACTGATGTACCATTGGACATGTCCAGGTGTGCTGTGGAATCTTGGGTGGACGTGGCTCCCAGTGGTGCTGCCACCACCGCCCCACGCCACCACCATGCCCCAGTCAGGCCTGTGCCAATAGCCCTCTACTGCTCCTGCTCTGCATTCGGCTGCTCCCTCCCCCCCACAACGGCTCCACATTCAGCCAGTGTGCTGTGGGATGGAAAAGGCTGGGATATGCTGGCATAGGGAAACTAGGCACATACCTACGGCCTGAGCTCGGGGTGGGTGGGAGGGGAGCTGGTCCTTCCCTCTATGGCAGAGGAACAAATGGCCCTGTCTGCCTCCCTTCCCTTCCCTCTGCTGGCCTCACTGTGGTGGCAGCTGCTTCCAAACAGTGACTCCAAGCCCACCACCCCATGGACCAGGGTGGCAAGGGGGGTCTCAACTGGCTTGGGACCCATGAGTTTGTTTGCCTAGGGCCCACTAAAGGGTTAATCTAGGCCTGTCTGGATCTCTTTCATGTTTGTAAAAAGCACTGCAACATCATCATTTCTCAGTTCACACTCTACCCTATATTTTTCTGCTCTGAGCAAAATGGGAGTGATGTGATCATAATTAAGGTAATGTCACAGCCATTACCTCAGGAACAGAACATGTGATTTTGAAGTGTTTTCTCATAAGACATACTTATATTGAGATGAACCTGAATTGTAACACTGGATCCAAACAGCTCACAGGCATTGGGGAAAATCAGACCCAAATCTCATTTTTATAGCTAGACCTTTGCAATATAGCAGGCTGGATACAAATATTTGAGCAGTTAAGAGCCAGATCCAAATTTTGCATTACAAGCCTTCATTAGTTTTATCAGACTATGTTCCAGATACCCTACCCTCACAACGTAGCTGATCTGCTGGCCTGGCTGATTTCATGCAAAGCCTATGCACCATTTCCTTGAGCATAGCAAAAACACTAGAAAACTCAGCAGACCTTGCTAGAAAGTCTCCACCCATTTTTTTGTGTTTTCTTTCACTTCTGTAAGGAAGTAAAGATAGTCTGCTGAGCTCCACAGCTCTAGCCTGTAGGAGTAAAGACATCCAGTAAGACGCAACAAGGGGATGAAGGCAGGTTTACTAAAAGAAAGGTAAACCCACTAATCAGTACTGAAGATACATGAGGAGACGTGGAAATGTAAGGAGAAAAAATCCCAGATCTGTCACACACGTTAATTAAAACCAGAAGTGTATTATAATTTACTATGATTTATCATTAACTCGAATGGCTGTGCACCACGTATAAGATTCTATGGTACAGTTACCAAAAATGGAAAACTCCTTCCCCCTGAACCATCAACTTTTTTCACTAATGGAAAGACTTAATGATTTACATTGTTCAAAGAAGCACGCCAACAGACCAAATGGAATTCCAGCTGGTCAGTAACATAGATTACCTCCTGTCTGAACTGGTACAAGAACTGGTTTGCAGCTAATGGCCTCACAATGGATGAAAAGCTACTCAGGGGAGGTTGAGGTGGTGGCAGACCCTGAGGGCACTGAGAGACACGCAACTCCCTGCTATAATTCATGATGCTTCACAGAAAGCACCATGAGTTACAATGACCCCTCCTCCCCCACACCCCAAGAAACATTTGCTGTTGGTTGGGGGGATGGGGGGTCCATGATTGAGCTCTACTTTGGAGCTGATCCATCAGAGAGAATCTATCTGCCTGTCTATCCCCTAGCCCCATCCTCCTGGTCTTCAGGATGGGAAGAGGGAAGGGAGGGAAAGGAGCTCCATCTAGGGTTTGCCCAGCCTGTGCTGGAGGGTGAGGTGAACAGATTGGAGTTCCCCCAAGGTGGGGGGCTCCAATCCACCCACCCCATCTTTCAGCACAAGCTGAGCAAACCTCAGATGGAGCTCCCTCCCCTCCATTCCCTTTTCCCATCCTGAAGACAACCCATCCCTGCTCCTGAATTGGGACAAACAGAAGCTAATGAGGGCACTCCACTTTGGAGTGCCTTCATCTGATCCCTCATTAAATAAGCGTTAATCTGTCCCTTGATTGGGCACTTTGAAAGCGCTCTGCAGCTATGTACTTCTGTCAGGGCATGGCTGTAGAGCACTTTCAAGGGGCCAATCACATGGCAAAAATAAATTCATCTGCGCCCTGAGTGCAATGACCTATATGTTTTGTCAGTTTTTTGTGACTGTCTGGAAAATCATGAAGAAGCAAATTAAGGCAGTATGAAAAATAAACATGCATCACAGCAATACATCCCAAGGCCTTAATGGCACATACTACATTGTCTCTATTATCAAATGGAAAAAATGCAAGAGACAGGGATCAAAGGGTTAGCTTTTTAGTGATCTTGTCATGCTGCTTCTTAAATGATAATATAAAGGTTTTAAAAAACATTTACCATAATTTCTACTAAGTGTCACAGCCTAGTGAACCATTAAAAGTGAACCAGTTCACTGAACCGAACTGAAGTGAACAGATGGAATTCCAACCTCACTATGCTTGAGAGACTCCATGAACAATACAAAGTCTTCTTTTAAATCTCCTCCTCTGAGCTCATTACTCAGTGCAAATATGTGGTGGGTGCTACAGTCACAAAGGCTGTGGATCTTTCCCTGATGTGCTGTATGATTTTTAGAAATCTACTTTTATTTTCACACTAATGTAACTCTCTCTGTTTCTTATATAATAAGATGGCTGGATAAGATGGATGCCCTGATTTTAGTTTTCCAGGGTTTTATGGATCACCATTAATCTCATTTTCTCCAGATTTCACTTTATAAACCCAATATTTTCCTTGGAAACAGATGTTTATGCCCCTGCAGTCCTGAAATTCCAGGGAGATATATTATTTAGGCACTGTTGATGCTATTGCACTTCTTTCGGCTCCTTTAAATTTCCTTCCCTTCTTCTCTACACAGGCATATAATTCTGCACAGCTATGCACGGTCTTGCTCCTCCTTTACTTTTTTAGAGCTATTTATGAGTTAAGCTTCATGGAAATTTGGATCTTTATCGCAGGGCTGAAATTTCCACAGAGTTTTGTGATTTTGTTAACAGAGTGTGAGTCATCTCCTCAGGCCAGTAAAGGCCAGTAGGGCATCTCTAAGTTCCAACAGGCCATGTAAATCAGTTACACAGCAGCTCAAAGAACAGTCAGTCTGGTGTGGTGGCTGGAGGAAAGAATCTGTGCCCACTCTCTGGCTGAGAGATGCAGAATTGTTCAGGTGAGAGAAAATCATGCAACAAACTCCTGTCCTTCCAGGAGCAGCCACCTCCCCACAGCTCAGCCTGGACACCTGGATGTCCTCAACCTTCAGGCTGCAGCTAACACTGCACAGGTGCCTTAAAGAAGAAAAGCATGCAGTCTTCGTTCCCCCTAGACAGTATGTATCATGCACAGGCATGGAGTGGTGTCTATCTCTTCCTCACATTTCTGTTCATCAGTGCCAGATGTGGATTTTTACCTTGCAGTGCTTAATATCTTCTTTGATGTCATCATAAAGGATTTGACTGACACACATAAGGTGCTTGAGCTAGTTACAGTCATTGATTCTGAAGACTCAGCTGAAAGACTAGGGGGCTGATACACTGTCATAGGAAAAGAGGAGGACTTCTCCTAATAACGTACGCTAAGGTCCAAAGCTCAGATTACTTGAAAAATGTTCAGGAACCCTTGCTATGGAAGGTCAAAGGTAAAAAGTCAAATGGTCCCTGGTCCATCCTAAGCCTTGGTTAAGTCACACTGTGAAAATCTATGCCATTCTAAGGAATGATGTAGCTAGTTTCATATCTGACCAACTTTGAATCCCCAGTGTGAATGACCAATACTCATACACAACTTGGGTTGACTAAGGCCACCAATCCTTATTTGAAGGTCTGATGGAATCTGATCCACAATCCCAACAATTGCACCTCTTGCCATGCCACATGTGCATGGCAGAGGGCATGATTTTGGGATCAGGGATCATATTCCAATCACACTATACTTGCTGGTGCAGGGGGAATTCAGGATTATGAAGCATGGATCACAATCCCAAGCACACCTGGCACTGCAAGTTGAAAGCTGGGTGCTAGAAAATCAGCTGATTGTCACCTAGCTTTAGGAACCTACAAAGTCAATTTGAGAAAATAGTAACATTTCTCTACTCTCCCCATCCCCACATTATTTCAGCATTTCAAGTTTGTCTTTGCTAGTCCCACATACTGATACATTTTCATTGATTCAGCTTTCTAAAGATGAATTGGTAAGCATCAACATGCATACAATGGTAACTGCTGTTAAAAAGAAAGGTTTTTAGGATTCATTGCTGTGGAGTAATTTTCAGGTTTCCATTAGTCTCTGTGACAGCTTTTGAGCCATCAGTATGAGATCCCAGTGTCAAAGACTCTAGCTCCTTTTCTCTTAAGCTTTAACTGGGGTTTACAGTCTGAAGAATTTTACTGCATCATAAATGCTAGATGTTGGGAATTTGAGAAACAACAATTTTTCCAGGACCTTACGGCTGTGTGAATCTGAATGTTGAAAGTTGGGCCATTTCTATAGGATGCTGTACTGGAACCCCAAATCCAAATCCCTCTTGACTTCTGGAAGTTTGCAGCCAAACTGTCTAGATTAATGTTTAAGAGCATTAAGCTTAATGGTCCACAACATCTTCCTAAAACTCCCTATGTGGCTCTGCTCTGGGGTCCCTGCCCAAAGAAATGGTGCCCATCACTGGGACATGTGAGCAGCAGAACGTGGCTCTGGTCCAGGCCCCAGCCCTGTGCTATTAATGCCCCACAGTCCTGACCCTGGCCCTGCCCACCCTTTCTGCTCCCAGATGCCACTCCCAGGCTGCCCATGGCTCCCTCCCATCCACCAGGCTGAGCACACCCTGCCTATGCAGGTGCTGGGCTGGTCTGAATGGACACCCTGCTCACCCTCTCTGTCCAGCATTCCTAGTGATGGGTACAGGTTAGGTGGGTTGGGATGCCAGAGCAACAGGGCTGGATCTGGCAGTGGTGGTGACACTGGCAGCAGCAGCTGGAAAGAGCCACCACTGCTGGGGCTGCTTGGAAGCAGTCTGGCCACCGTACCACCAAAGCCCCTGTGAACCCAGGGGTGGTACGACCAGCTGCACAAACCATGGCCCAGGCTGCCTCCCGGGCCTAGGCCAGACGAGTCTGAGGGACCTGCCACAGGCTGGATAAAAATCCCTTGGCATGTCAAATCTACCCTGCAGGCCATATTTTGCTCACCCCTGTGGTATGTGCTGTTCAGAGATGGGGCTGAGGGAAGTAGGTTTGGGAAAGAGAAGAACTTATTTTCCTTACAGAAAAACAATCTCAGCCATAATGCTCAACAAAGCATTAAAAGAGACTGTCAACGAAATAAAACATTCCTAAAGGGGCATGAGCTGCTGGCTAGTCAGGCGTGGTTAGCCTTTCCCCGTCTGGCTGCAGTGCATGCTGCAGTCAGCAGCAAGCTCTAACCAAGGGCACATTGTGTCTTCTCAAAGAAGAACCAAAGTCCTTTCCTAATCACATTTCCCTTGCCTATCTTAAGGAGTCTTGATTTCACTGGCAAAAATCCCATCCTTTGTGGAGGATCCATTGGGCAGTATTTTCGGCCCCCTTTCATGCACTGGTCACGGTAGAATTTAGTCCTGTTTCTTTTGGCTGTTCTACCAATAATAAAGCAGAATGTGACTGGAGTTTTTACGTGTCTTTTTTGGGATCGCAGTTCACAGCATTTAGGAGTAGGAAGGTTTGTACCAACTGTCAGCTCAAAAGTAATAAATGCAATTAAAAGTCTGAATAGTTTATATGCAGTAAGACCTCTTTCTCCACTTCCAGATTGCTATAGCATACAAAATATGGCCACAGTGGAGCTCATACTTCATCTCTCATCAGGTCATTTCTAAGTATTCTATTACTTATGATAAGATGGTCAGCTCACACTGGTTAAGATATTGTTTCTCTGGGTACTGACCACTGATATAACATCTCACAGAACATAACCCAAACTAGTCGGAATAGTCCTCACTCATATGACCAGCCCCATTGAAACCAGTGGGACGTCAAGGCTCGATAAACATTTGAACACTAGTTTCTTAATCTGTGAAGACAGATAGGAAAGGGTGTTCTTTGTTTCATTACCATCTTCCTTTTCTTCCTTTGCTATTTACATTGCATGCATACACTTGAAAAACTTGGCTTCAGTCTTGATTGAAATATTTAATGGATATTATTCGTTGTTGGTATTCTCATGATGCTGTTCTCATTCATTTTAAATCTGTCAAACCTCCTCATTTTTTGAGGCTGCCTGGCCTTTTAAATAAGGAAAGCATTTTGATACCTTTATTATATCTTTTTGGGAGCTTCATCTTTCTTCTGTTATCATTTTGACTGTGAATATAGAAAAATTAATAGAAATCAGTCTTGCCATTTCTTAAATACTATACACTTTTCTACTACTGCCCACAAATAGTTGATTACAATCCACTTTCTTCAACTTTCTTGGCACTGATGTACTTCTAAAACCATTCACAAATATTCTCAGAAGTATTTTCGATTTGGTGATATTATAACTTTGCCCTAAGGGTTTATCATCTTCCATATTATTCATTTCACCTAGTTTCATTTCCTTGGATTAAGTCCAGAATAGCTCCTGGTCTTGTTGATTGCTCCTCAAGCTGAAGAAACAGTTTGGTACCATACTTGAAAACATGCATCCAATCTTAATGACTCCACTATTGCTATCCCCATCAATGTCAAAATAATAGAAATTCCATTATAGTCACTGTCTCCATCTTTTTCCAGCCTAACTCTTATCTATATATGAATTTCCTGAGCATTACTATTTTGTTTTAACCACTTTTTGCAGGTCCTTGTCAGTTTCTCTCTGACTGGTTTATACCAATATCATTAGTGCTCTGCATCTGTCAGGTTTTTGATAAATTAAATGCAAAAATAGCTTTGTAAGACTCATATTATCTGATGTTTGTTTTCCCCAGCTAGCACTAGAATAAGCACACATCTTAGGCCACTTGCCAAGTATGCAAAAAATGGTCATGCCAAAAGAAAGTGGAGAAAATAGATAAAGGGAGGAGCTCTCTCAAATATGTAAATCTTGTATATTCTTTGGTTCAAACGTTTTCCTAGAAAATTAGCTGGGTGAAATAACTGCACTTGTCTAGCAAACCATGAGGGGTCTTACTGACCCTGACAGCTTTATGGGACCATATTTTCATACAGAGAAATTGTTCTTGAACAATTTGTCCAATCCACTTGGCATAAACAGCTTTAAGCAGCTTTAAGAAACTGCTATTTCTTTTTGACTTAAAACATTATTCCTTAAATAAAATGTTCAGTTAAAATATAACCCTTTGGCTCTCATCCTTTTCCAAAGCGAGACTCATCTGGGATTCCACTTCCATTTAACAAGATGGAGAAGATGATATGGTCACAAAGTGCTGAGGGAAGCTAATTACTGCTTTTCCAAAAGTGCTTTACTCCTAGGTGGGCTGTCCCTGTCTAAGAGCAGTTGATAGCATTTCTTGCTTTTTTAAAACAATTATTCTGTCTTTCAGGGATTAAGAATTTTTGATAGATTATTTAATTTTGGATGGGGGTTAGAGATTCGCAATATACCTTGATACTCTTAAAATGTGCAACAGCATCAGGTATTATAGAGACGATATATTTTTGGGAACCAGCAGTTACAAAATAGGGGCCCAGTTCATCCATTTCCAACTGAAAAAATCCAAGACACTCTTGTAGGTTCCACATGTGTAGAAGATACAGAACTCTGCCTTAGTGCTTGCAAAAGCATCAGTTATCTCTGTCTAGGAGATTCAGACATGTATGGCTTTCAACTTAAGTATTTACACTATTAGAAGATTAGATGTTCAATTTCCAAATGCAGACAAACAGGGACAACTCTCATTAACTTCCTAGATAGTTTAATCCTTGTATTTGAAGGCAAGTTTGGGCTCTTAATTGTAGTGAATTATCATTGCATTCTCTTGTGTTGACATTGAGAGCACTTGTCTATAAAATGTTGAACAAATTGGTTAAGAACATAAGAAGTGCCATACTACGTCAGACTGATGGTCCACCTAGCCTAACATCTTGTCTTTGACATATATTAGGGAGAGGATATGAACAGGGTATATCTAGAACGATCTATCCCTGTCATACTCTCCCTGACATCCACCATCATTGGTTTAGAGGTGCCAGGGGATACATCCCTGATTGTTCTAGTTGACAGGAGAGGAAGTGGTAAGAATGTCACAATAAGCTTGTGTTGTTGCATGGAATTTGCAAAGAGAGCTCATCACCAGCCCCTCTTGTGCTGACTCTATTGCTCATTCATGATAGATTTTAAGAGGCAGCACTGGGCCTGTAAAACTGATACCTCACATGGCCGTTTTGAAACTTGCACGATTACTGTTCTTGAGATCTCCAAAGCGCATATTGCTTCAATAGATAGTATGCAGGCAGTGTATACAAAGATTGTTTGAAAAGAATGAGCCTTATATGCTTATTGTTAGGTTTGATATATTTTGAGTGCAAAATGGTATAGAAAGGCCTATAGAAATGCTAGTCTGCATTGTACTATTGAGCAGTAATGACCTGTTGTTTAGCCAAGGTGAGAGGCTAATTTTCTGTGCTAAGAGCTGTTAAAAAGTTTGCTGTAGGAAGAACATAACTACACTTCCAAATGGACTATCCCCTTAGGGTCCTAATTCTGGGAAGTGCTGAGCACACCTTCCCTTCCATTCTGTTAAAGGGAAATGAGAATCCCCAAGCCCCTTGCAGGACTGTGCCTTCACAGCTGGTGAAATTTCTCTTTTGTTTCAGAGTGTTATAGCACTCCTTGGTGTAAGTTATATCTGGCAGTGACAGCCGCTGTGGTTTCTTACATCTCAGCATCACTTAAAGTTATTTGTGAAAGAATTATAACACCAATTCATTTTTCATATGTTTTCAAGTAAAATATAGTATACTATTGCACATAACCTTGCATTTAGGATTTGCCCATTCTGCAGTGCATGTCTGGTGTTTATTTCAGTGACTGTCAAAGACCCAGGGTTAAAACTATTGGAGGTCCAGATGACATCTGGCTTCTCAGCTCCTCCAGAATATTGGCTGCAGTGTTTATCAGTGCATTATTCATCAAAACTGATGATGCAAAGTACAACATGCTGTCTGCAGCTCAGTGTATGAGTGGAAAGAAGTTGGCAGAAATGCCTAGTGTTCTGTGAGCAGCATGTAATCAATAGTCTGGGTGCTTGTTCACTTTATGTTGATGACTATTCCCTCTGGTACATTTTTGTATATTTTTGGGTTTACTGTATTGCCAGCTGTGCAATTTTTCTTTCTCTTTTCTTGACACCAACCATGATAGACAGAGCAGAAGGGACAACCTTTGGTGAAGTGGGTGTCAAATCAAATAAACTATTTACATAAAACATGGCATTGAGGACTGAAGAGAAAGATTTAGTCAAGAATTTCTATAAGTGTATAATATTTAGAAAAAAGAAGAAAGAAGTTAAATGCAGCAGTTATTATACCTCATTAAGAGCTTGAACTAAATGCTGCTCTCAGAATAGTGTACATCCAGCATGACTCCATGGATTTTGTAAACTTATTCCCACTTACACTAGTGACACACAAACAGAATTTGGTCATTTCTTTTAACACAAAAACTTGAAAGAGAATAACGAGATTCTCAGCTGCTCAGTAAGCTCAGCAAGACAGCATTGTTCCATTACAGTCAATGGATCCAGGATGCTTTATTTCAGTTGACAATATAGCTAGGACCTGCCACATCATGTATACATATGCATATACACACAAAGACATATGTACCCGTGCTGCAAATCATAGTTTACTTTTTCATCTTTAAATCTACGATTTTGGTACTCATGAGACTGGGGAACAATGCTAGAAGAGACTCACTGGCATGGCATATTGCAGACAAGAACTCCATACCCATTTTTCTGCATAGATCAGTCCTATCACTTCTGTTTTCATCCACAAATACGTCCTATCTATTTCTATGCAAATATTACAGGGACAAACACCAGAGAAGAATGGAACCAAGAGCCTCACTTGATGGCTAAAACCAACATATCAACCTTCAAAATCCTTAAGATGAAACATGGAACTAAGTTTTCTATGCAAAACAGAAAGAAGAAGAAGAATCTTACCTTCCATTCAGTTGTTCTTCTTAGAGAAGGGACAGAGCTGCTGATTCTTTAGAAATGGGTCAGATCCTCAACGCTGCTTGGATCAAAGCTGCCTGAATGGTGGATCTGCATGAGCCATGGAAGAGGAGATCCTAATCCATTAATAATCTGCCCTTCTTCCCAAATTACTGAAACTGCATAAAAAGACAAACTTTATCAGAACTTGTCGTGTGGACTGGCATTTAGCTGAGCTGATCTATTTCTGATACTTACATGACAGCTTTGGATAATTGTTTTTTGTAATTTAAAAAATATCTTGGCTATTTATGCCATGTTCTTATCCATGCCTGTTCAGGAGAATTGGATACTCTTATTCTAGGAAAAGAATAAATATTGTGTAAGTCCACAATTTACTTTCTCTTTCTACTGGACCACTCAACTCTCAACTCCAAAGCTCTCTGAGCTGATGTGACAGTTCATATAAGGGTTAATGCAGAGGCCAAGAAATACGCTAATCTAGTTATTAAGGATCCAAACGAGGAAGATGTGAGGACCTAAAGGACCAGGCAGAAAGGCTAGGTTGGGCATTTGAAGATTTTTCAGTAGCTGCAGTTTTGCAGTGCTTGGAGGAAATGCATGACACTGGGTGACTGGATAAGAAATCCTCCCATAAAAATGGTACCGTTGTACTTTTAAAGGTTCTTTACAACAGGTCAAAGGACAGGCTGTGTCTGAGGACCTGTATGACTGAAGGAATGTGGATTGTGTTTGGGTTTATATCTCAGTCTTGGCACTATTCCATGAACTTTCTGCGGTTTGTGGAGTACGTCCTGTAAGTGTAATCCTTCCTAGAGGAGAGTACTGATTAGCTCGTCAGACTGACCTGCTCTTCTCATTTGCCTCAGTTCAGTAGGCATGCTGTTAAGCTCAGGCATTTTGGAGCCCTGCGAATCATGAGGTCTCTGGCACAGCAGATCTTCTAGGACTGGGAGGTAAACAAATGATAGTATTATAAATTGGTAAGATTCGAGAAGCACAAAAGGCAGAGGAAAGAAGGAACAAAAATAGGTTCAACTACAGAGGTTTGAGAATGAGGTGTTCAGGGTATTCAGATCTGGAGTTTTGATCTACACCCATCTCCAGAATGAACCACGTTCAGCCTTATTCCTCAGAGAAAAGATTACCATGATGTGGAGGGAAAAAAGGAAAGGAAATGGCATTAATTTATTATTATGTACAATATATTTGAAACCGAAGTCCATGCAGACCTTGATTTTAGTTCTGTTTTACCTAAAGATTGTGGGATTTTTCTCTGAGCAATAAAATAATTTGCTTGTGGTCAGTTAGCAGATCAGTTGTTAAGTCAGAAACAGAACCAAGAGCATGACTTAATACTACAATATGGAAACTACAGTTCTTTTCTTCTTAACTATTGATGTATCCACCCAAAAGAAGAGTTTCTCAAACTTTTGAAAGCAAACAAATTAAATCTGCTAATCCCTATGTGTTGTTAAAAGTTACATACCTTAATCTGAACATCTTTCAACTTCTACTGATATTTTGCAGCATTCCTTGAAGCTCTTTGGAAACTTCTGGGTAAAGAAGCATAGTACAATTCTGTCTTTCATTTCTAATGAAATTGTGCCTTGATGAGCAGTGATATAGTTAAGGTACCATTTAAATTATTCATAGAGAATTTAATGGGAATTTGAATTCCCACCCCACAGAATATTTGTTTCACATTTGCAAATTCCAAATAGAAATGCAAGGTCACAACTATGAAATGGCATAGAATGGAAATCTTTGGAAAAGACCATTCTGGTTAAATATAGACAGAATGTTTTGAAACTTTCTGGAGTGGCAGCTGGCTGCCAGGTCAGCTGTCTTGATAGGCTGCTAGGGAGTTTGACACTTGTGGTACAGAGTCCTAGAGAAATGTTCAGTTCCAGTAACCTGGGAACCACGAATGCTGGAAGGAAAACAGGTTGGTCAGCTGGCCAGCCACCATGTCTGATCTCTGTCAAAAATGACAATGACATGTTCCATAGGAACATATTGATTCCATTGAGTCAGCATTGAACAATGGAAAACTAATTTGTCCGAACATTTTTGAGTGGTTCTTTTGAATCTGAATCTGTCCTAGGCTGTTAGATGCCACTTGGGACATTAGCAAGGCTATGTTATCCCTGATCATTGTGCTGTCTCCTGGAAAAGCAACCTTGCTGTGTCTGTGCAACATTCTTCTGAGAATGGCATTTTGGTCTGTGGTTCAACCCTCAACCTTGAAAGCCAGTGAACTGGAGAGCCAGGTCAGAGGCTTACCATATCACAGGTCATACTATATCAAAGTCAGGAGGGGAATGGGTTACTGGAAGAACTACGCTGGCTAGAGAGTACAACCCTAGCTGACAGCTTTACTGGCAAGATCAAGTCAACGTCACTGGAACACACCAGCCTTGTGACCAGTGCTGTACCTAGACTCCTGGTGGCCCTAGGCAAAGTTTTAGTACCGCTCCCTGTCCTCCCCCCACACACTTCAACAGAGATAAAGACTTTTGCAACAAAAAAATCATTATCACATCTATAGTATTGATGTTTTTAAATAGTTTGGTAGTTTGTTCTCACTGTCGTCCTACATGGATGCAATATCAAAACTTTTTTTTACAATTGTAATTTATTTTCTTTTCATTTTCGGGCCTCGTTTCTGTTTGGGCCCCAGGCAGCCGCCTGGTTTACCCATGCCCTGTGTCTGGGTCTGCTTCTGACCATGTCAAATGGCCACGGGCATCCCTTCCCATATGTCTATATTTTTTACTTGAAAGAGCATCAATTTACTGTGTTTTCCTGGAGAATAATGAATGTTAATGAATAAGTAGGAGGGGGAAGGGCACTCAGGCCTTACTCCCATACACTTCTCCTTTCAAAATGGGGGCTAAAATAATATACAGTAAAGGGAAGAAAGGAAAAATACAGTACTTTCTTCCTGTGATACGTTCATTGTTCTCTCCCAGTCTCAGATTCTTCCCTCCTAATCTAACTTTTACTGTAGCATTTCCTAACTACAAACCCTGTATTCAATCAGTTCATAATCTGACTCCATTTTACCCTGCACTTGATTTCTTACCGCTTCCTGGCTCAGGATTTTCCCAAGGCCCTTCAGGTTCCTGCAGTCCCACTGAGTAAAAACACTGCCCTAACTCCCCCCCGTCTTTCTACTTAAACTCTCCAAATACTTGAATTCTTCTTCAGACATGGCCCATCCATGCTCCAAAAACCCATCCCCAAGTATAGAAATATTTCCCATCCTAGTTACTTTCCAATTGTTTCTATCCTCAGAAGCTCCAGGCTAATTTTTGCTCATTCTCACAGTTTTGTGCTGCATCTGGTTCCTCTTCAAACCAGAAACATCTGAAGACTGAAAACAACAAAAGTTAACTGAGCTTTATTGAACCTTCATCATAATTAACCTTAAATACTGAACTAAGGTTCAGACTGGCTCTTGTTCGGGACTACCACAGATTACAACTGGTTTGTGCCAATCAGCTCCAGAGAGCTATGCACCACTTTGCAAGTTTTGTGGAATAAGCAGCTCCAAATGGCAGGAGTTTATTATGATGAGGCAATTCCTATGATACACTGTAGCAAAAAAATTCCGCCTTTATTATAATTAGATAAATTACTATGAGATTATATAGGACATTACAATAACAAGGTACTTGTTAAAGCTTAGCGTATGTGTACTTAATTGTGAGAAAAAGGCTAAAAATCTCTATACTCGTTGTTTATTGTACATAAAAACATGGAAGCATGCCTCAATATGTGCTGAATGAACAGCAGACATGGTCCTCAGGATTTGCTTCCTTGGACACATTTATATATAAGGCAGACTAGCAGTATGTCTTCTATGAGTCATCCCTGGAAACAGAAGCCAATATGATAGCATATGAACATATCAATATTTTTATGACTTGGTAGCATTTGAAAGTATTTTGAGTATTTGGAAAGTAAAACAATTATCTTAACCTTGTGTTAGAATAATATTGGATGGAATATGGTATACATGTGAAATTAGGTAATAGGCAGATATAATTCTACTGGAGGCCTAAGACTTTCAAAAGTAAGTGTGGTTCTCAGAGCCTCCATTTTGTAATAATCAGGGGATTTAAAATGCCTCAGTCTGGACATTAAAAAAGACTGACTAGCTATTTTTCAAAACCTTGGCATAGAATCATGAGGAGAATGGACTGATACTGCACACTTGCCACTGATTCTGCCAGAACTTCTCAACACACATTTACTATTACAGCAGGATTTAAGACTCTGATAATGATGAAATGTTAATCAGCAAAAAAGTCCAATTTCAAAGGCTTCTGTTTTATTGGCATGGCTATAATATGTCAATTTTAAAGCAAAAAGACAGCAGATCTTCCATGATACTTTTAACCAATAAGATTAGATAATTTAATTTTAAAAAATCATCTGTTTATGGATATGGCTAAGTCATTTTTAATGTCATATTCTCACAAAGACACAGGGATTTAAAATCAAATTGCAAAAGTAAAAGATATTATGTTGTCTTATACTTGATATTATGTGTGTGTTCCTTTAACAACATATCTCTAAAGCCAGATTTTTACACAAAAATATGCAAAAGCAGAAAGTTATAAACATTTTTTTAATTATTCATTCAATAAACCTACCATTCCATGGTGGACTGACTGCATCAGGAGTTGGATAATGGAATAGAAGGCTTCTTAATACTGGAGCCAAACACGAGTTCTCCTGGGGACAATAGCTGATGTTGGTGTAATACTAAAATGTGCATAAACCAGTTAGAATTTTTAAAGTGTATCCACAGGTGTCTGTATCTGTAAAGTGCAGTTGCATGGCTGCATCTTTTATATATATGAGTGGGAACAAGTTAGAGGCTAGGTTGAACATTTAGCTCTAAATATTAGTGAACTTTGATTGTTAAATCATTATTAAAGCAGGCTGAAAATTGGGTTGTAGTCTCTTCTGCAGAGGGCTAATGATGGTAGTGTCAGAAAGGACATCACTTTTTAACAAGTGGATGGATGTTTCCAGCATCAGGCTCAGAAATGCCAAACGGAATTAGTAACTTTAAAAAAATGCATTTCACTATTTATTCACGGTGACAAGTGTTTCTTGCACTGTACTTTCATGCTGCAGCCTCAGTAATGTGGCTCTGGTTTTCTTTTTAACTCACAAACACAGGCAGCTCAAAGAAGGAAAACTAAAAGAAAGCTTGGCATTGCACAGACCGCTCAAGCATGCAGAGGGTGGAATTCCACCCTTTCAGATCGATTCAGTCCAGTGAGCTAGATCCCTTTTAATGTTTCACTATGCCATGACTACCTAAATTACAGTATAAGTGTTTTCAAAAATATTTCTGATTCTTATGTAGAAAGGAGCTCCACACACAGATGCATAGGCAAGACACTTTCAACTTTCCTTTTAAATATCAGCCAGAACCAAATGCACATATTCTCCAACCTCCCTTCTGCTATTATGAAGCAGGCAACCTTTTGGGGATTATACAATGGAATGAGATGTTCCTTGCTTCCTCTCTGAAACTTTTGTGTAGTGTAGCAGTACGCTGTTGCATAGCTGCAGTTTTCAGTAACAAAGGTTGCTGCATTTCTGTGATTGATAAGGTAACTGTCATGTAAAGCCCACCCTTGCAGGTCAAACGTGACAGATGAAAAAACAAAAAGGCCTGTAGTTATGTCATTATTCCCACCTCTTTATCTGTATTGTCTTTGGTAAGGCTGAAAGATTTGACCATTAGCACAAAGATGGTGGCTCTGATCCAATTCTGTATTGTGTTAATGTAATTGTCCCTGGTTTCTTAGGCAAACACAAGACTGTAACCAAGATGCTGACCACTATAGCCAGCCTGATCGTCTGCCACACCATCTGAGCTAGATGCTAACTAGCTCCTCCTGCACTCACTCAAATGAGGACTAGCACTGTGCAATTCCAATTGTTTGCCCTTGAGAAATACAAATCCACATAATGCTGCAGAAGAGAGGGACAGAAACATCCTTTGGAGCATCCTTTGACCATCACTCACTATATTCTAGTGAAATGCCCAGGTCCTGAGCTTATGGAACCTGAAAAGTAGCACAAGAACATACTATTGTTATTTCAGCATTAAACAAAACCTCTGAAATTGTGACGAATTCTATGAGCGAGAGAGATTAGACAGAGCTCCTGTAATGCTGCTGCATTCCAGATCTCCATTTAAGACCACCAGGCACTGATTATGAAAAAATTGGATGGGAAAGATTTCTGTACTTAGGGATGGGTTTTCTGAACTTGAATGGGCCATGTATGGAGAAGAATTGAGTATTTGGAGAGGTTATGTAGAAAGATAGAGAGGAGTTATGGCAGTGTTTGTAGTAAAGGGTGGGGGTGGGAGGGGGCTCTACTAGAGGAACCTGAAAACCCTTGGGAAGATTTTGAGCCAGTAGGGTAAAATGGAGTCAGATTATGGATTGATTGAATATGGGGTTTATAGTTAGGAAATGCTATAGTAAAAGTTAGATTAGGAGAGAAGAATCTGAGACTGGGAGAGAACAGTGAAAGGGTCACAGAAAGAAAAATACTGTATTTCCCACTCTACCCTTTACTATATATATTATCTTAGCTCCCATTTTGAATGAAGAAGTGAGTGGGAGTGAAGCCAGAGTGCCCTTTCCTTAGCCAGTCTGGGCCTAATGGGTCTCACCACGTGCTTTCATCTAAATGTGCATAGTTACTGGCTGTTACACGCTCAGCCCAGAGGATTCTGCATCTCTGTCCCATAGACACAAGAATACTGGAGTCTTTTACAGTTACCTGAAAGTAAAGTGAATGAATCAATAACCCATGATTACATGTTTTTTTCCTTTTTCTTTGACCCTTACTTTTCTTGTTCTGAGAATTTGGTGCACTGTAGCACTATATGTTTTTATCTAGACTCTTACAGGTTCAAAGAAACAGAAAAACGTAAAAAGTACTTAAAGACTGAATCTGCAGCAGAAGACATACAAACAAATTGCTTTTAAAAGGAGCTTTTCTTATAGACAAGTGCAATGGGGTGAGAGATGGCATGTGAGACCAAGTTCTTTATGTCCTACGGTGGGAAATTTTCAAGAGCAGCAGAACGGGTAGAAAAACTAAAGCCCAAAGCAACATTACTATCTGCAGCTGAGCCACCGCACCCAAGAGACTAGAAACTGGGTTATAGCTTAATTTTCTCTTATAACATGGTGTCCCCTGCAGGGACATGGAGAACAACCAGTGTCCAAAATGCAAGGAGAGAAAAGTTAAAATACCTACAGGCTCCAGGAAAGGAGACTGTTGTTTCACAAAGTACTAAGGGCATTTGAAACCTAAAGCAAAGCCCCAAAATAGAAAATGTGTTTCAGGAAGAGAACAGCTGGACTCCTCTCACCCACCAATACTCATGCACCTGTAAACTAACCAATACGAAAACAAATTGTCAGCTGTCATTTTTGATGTGGTGAAGTGTCAGTGGCAGGGCCCAATAAAACATCTGTTTCTATTTTTGCCCTTGACAGTCAACTAGTGAACCACTAGCTGGTTGGATTTGTTGCATATTTTTGATAGGCAATTGCATAATTTAATGAACATGTAAGAGTGAATTAGTTTGCAAAGTGTAATTCTAATGGGAAAGCTTGCCTAACATATTATCCAGCATTAAAAGTCAGGATAAAGAGGTGGTGCTGCTGGCCACACCTTTCCATTTTGGCAGCATCTGGTTTAACTTGAAAACCAATCCTTTGATCCCTTTTGTAACACTGTTCCCAGGAGTTGCTAGTGCAGCTTAGTTTGGCTGAAAGAGATAGATCCCCATGGAAGGAAGAAGATTCATAAAGGAAAGCAGAGAGATGCTGTTGACATTACATCTGCTCCTTACTTTTGTTCATTTTATTTTTTAGAGGAAATATGGAGGACTGTGGGGGTTTTTTGTTTTTATATTCCTTTAATGTTCTTCCCTTTTTTATTTCTTCATTTACTAAGCTGCTTTTTTCCTCTCTATAAACTTTCTCTCTTACCGAAATCCCCCCTCATGTCCCTCCTGCCTTTACTTAATTTTTTTTGATGCTGCTCAATAACATCTGGGCACCCGACACACATTCTTTAATTTATCTGCATACCACCCAGGTGAGATAGTCAAGTATAGTTAAGTTTCACAGGAAGGGGAATTGAGGCATGGTGAGACTAGGCATGTGCACTGAAAACTACAGTATCCTGTAGACTTTAAACAGTAGGCGCTAAATCAGGGGTGTCAAACACCTTTGACTTTCTGGGCAGGATCCACCTTCAGGCATTGCACAAGGGTGAGCAGTGTCAGGAAGCTGTGAGAGTTAATGCACAATTGCTTGTCCCATTGCTGCTCAAAAACACCCCAAAAAGGCTCCAGATTCAATACCTAGAATCTGGTGGTGGGTTTCACCCTCGCTTAGCCCACCTCTGGATGTCATCCCTCCGAGGAACCCTGCAAACCAGGTGACACGGTTCCATGGGCCAGCTGTTTGATCCCCTTGCTTAAATGAGGTACTAGGATATGTATAACCACAGCAATGCAGAGCTCAGTATGGGCTATATTACTCTGCAGTCTGCAGTGCAGAACTACCCTTTGAGCAAGTGACACTTCCACTTTGCTCCAAATAAAGACTATACATGCTACACATTCCTTCAGCTTAGCTTTTTCACTACCTTAGGTAATAATTATAGAACATAAATTCAGACTGAGCTTTCTCCCAAAAAATCTTGGCTTTTTCTAAGGCTGTGTGCAGGATCTCCCTCTCTTTGCCCCTCCTTTTCCCTGACCAGAGGGTCTTATCCCTCCTCTTCTTTAACAAAACAATCTTGCTACAGTGAATCAGTTGAATTAGCTCAGCAGCTCTAAATTCCACTAACAGAGTGAGTTAACAGAAGATCCCTGCATCACTACATAGGTTCATACATCAAACCATCCCATTACACCTCCCTATCACATACATGAACCTCATCTCACTTTTTCTCTCACACACAAGCTTTCTCTCTTATTGCCAGTCCCACATTCCTAAAATTTATTCTTTCCTCACTTTTTCTACTGTAAAAAAATAAATCTTGTCCATGCCTTACCACTGTAGCTCAACATCCTGTATAGTTCTGTGGGTGCGTCTACTGTGACGCTATAGCACTGTAGTGATGCACTATGGCAACATAGCGACCGTGTGTGTCTCCATGTGCCCAGCAGCTACTTTGCTGTAGCAGCATGCTCCCTTGTTATAATGCGCTGCTATGGCAAAGAGGTGGCTAGAAATAATGGTGCACCTGGTGTATGGCGTGGTATGGGCTGTTACTGTATCATGCTTTAGTATTTCCTTTTGGAAAATGCTAAAGTCCTTTTGGAAATACTAAAGCACAGTGCAGTAGTAACGTTGCCATACAGGCACATGTATATGCACCGTGTTTCACCTAAATCCATTCCCCACAAAATGACTGCAGCTAAAACTATCTTCCTGGCATGCTGAAGAGACCAGCTAATGGGTGTTTCCAGAATCCTTTAATGGGTTTACTCTTTCACCACCCTCTGTCTCTTTGCCTTTGTATTTTGAAAGCCGTATTTACTCTATTTTTCCTTCCTATCTTCATACCATTTCCACATGAGTGTTTATTCCTGGTATACTGGCTCAAGCCACCCCTTGTTAGATTCAAGACACACCTCAGAAAATACTAACTCTTAGCTTTCACTTGTTTTTTGACTACAGAAAAGTAATAGAGCAATTCTTCCATTGCAAAGAAGTCAAAAAGACCTGAACGGGTCTGAATGGGTTTTGACACTATGGATTCCTACGTCAAATCTCTGGGTTTATCTTGTGAATCATGAGTAGACATTTGCACACATAACAGTGATAATATTGCATGATACCTTGCAGTAACTTTAAAAGTATGTCACAGCACCCTGGGGTGCCACATCACCCTGGCTGAGAATCCCTCCCCTAATTTCTTCTATGAGGTCTTTCAACCATAATTCATAAAGTGAAAAGCACTTGTATACCATATATATAATATTAATGTGCTATTTGAATTTGTACATTTAACATTAACTTCTTAGACTGTAATACCTCTGAAGAGGGAATGTGTCTTTGCATCTGGATATCACCAACAATCCCTTTAAGGAGTCGTGATCTGTGAGCACGCCACTTTGGTCCATTAGTGTGTCACTTTGGTCCATTCCCAAATTGGTCCCACCTCCCCCTTTTGGTGCAGTCTGCTGGTAAGTGTCCAAGTGGGAGCAGGCAGGGTTCGGCCCCATGTGGAGCACTGTGGGTCCTACCCACCACCTGTCTCCATGCTAACTGCTGTCCAGAGAGCACAGCAGGGGCAGGAGGAACTGCTGGAGGCAGGGGGAGCCAAGCAGTACCTGGGTAGCAGTAGCCCCATTGAGAAGCTGTGCACGCTGGCTGGGCCCAGTAGAAATGTGGCAGGCTGCCCCTGGCAGGAGCGGGTGGGCCTTGGCCCCATGTGGAGTGCTGTGGGACAGCCATAAGCCAGACACAATCAGTTGGTGGGCACCTACCCTCAAACTGGATCCAATCAGTTAGTGGGCTGTATTTTGTCCAACCCTGAGTTACAGGTTCGCTGTTAAACCTGTCCCGAGAATTATTGATTATAAAGGATGACAGAACTGGAAGGGAGTGCAAGTCACAGGTTAATAACCTGGCTGTCATGGGCAAACACCGAGCAGAGAACTTCAGCTAGTTCCCACGGCCCCTTGAATGCCATCTGGCAAGCCTGTGGCCACCCACTGAAACTCCACTAGGAGATGGGCATCAGAGAGGGAAAGGAAGACAGCCGATAGGTCATCCCTGGCTAACACCCCCTTTCTGGTGTGGCAGACAGACAGTTTTGCCAGAAGGAACAGGAAGTCAGTACAAGGTCCATATGTACAGGGCCCAGGCTTTAAAACAGTGAAAACAAATACTGATGAATTTATCCATACAGATTCCAGGAAGAATGAGTGGGGAAGAAAGCAACAATTAGTTAAAAGTCCCTACCTCACCTCGGAGAGCAAGGATGCATGTGGCATCAGGGCTGGGGAGTGGAGCAGTACCCTGGAGCCAGCACCAGTCTCCAGTCCCATCCCCCACCCACGCCTCACCTTGGGGAGCGAGGAGACACATGGCAAGGAGGCACTCTGCCCCATCCCCGCCCCTGCCCCCACCTCACCTCGGGGAGGAGCTGCTGCCTACCTTGGCTGAGAAGTGAGCAGCTTACCACTGATAATTGTCCTGCACCAGCTCCACACACAGCTTCTCTCCAGGAAGCCACAGCCCAGCTCCTCTCCGGGTGAGTGCACGGCATTAAAATGTTATTGAATGGCAAGATTTTTAATTGTGTGTGGCTGCACGTGCGCACAGCTTAGAGGGAACATTGGATATCACTATGTTATTCTGTAAGTAGGGAAGGAGAAGAAGAAGATTGAAAAGCCATTTTATTTTATATGATGGTCTCATGAAGTTCCCATAGCTCCTGCATGAAGCTGTTTCTTCTAGTGTCAACATCACCTCCCATCCTGGCAGAACTGTCCTACGGTTACTTTGATCTCATCCAACTTATTTGAATAACTCAACATGAGTTATTCAAATACCTAATGTCTTCCTTAATTCATGCTAAGTGCATCTACACGAGTTGGTTACTGTGCACTAGACTAATCTACTGCACAGTAAATTGTCACCATGTAACCGTGCACAGAAGCTACTGTGCAGTAAATTATGCTAATGCATGGTTTTCTACTAACTGTAAATACAGGCAGTAGATTAACTGCACATTAGCTACTGCTCAGTACCTGACATGTAGACAGCTAACTGGGAGCAAATTGCTCCTGGGCAGCCCAGGAACTGTCCCCTCTCTGGGAAGCCAGCCCTACACCTCAATGGGCAGAATGAAGCATGGGGCTGGGAAAAAGCTGTGGTGGAGGGGACAGGTTCTGAGGCTCATGCCCCAATCTTCCCATTGGGACACAGGGCTGGGAAACAGATGCCCCAGAGGTGGGACAGCTCCCCCACAGTGCCTCCTGCCACCCTGGAGCTCCCCCTGGCTGTTGTAAGGGGGAAAAGCATGGCAGGAGTAGCCTGCATTAAATTACTCCTGTTGGGAGCAAATTTCTCCCAATGTGTACATGTATAAACATACTCCCAGGGAAGGCTTATAGCACTGTATTTAACTGCACAGTAAGTTTACAGTCCATTAATAGCACATGCTGATGTGCCCATTAGCATGTTTCTAGTGCCCCAGCTCACTAGTTCTATCTATTTAACAGTACTTATCTGTTCCCCCCTCCCAAACAAACCTATTCCTCTCATTTGCCTTAAAGCAACAAAAATGCCCAATGGGTGCATGTGTAGACATGCTCTCAGGGAAAGTTTACTGGGTGTATCTACACATGCATTTGCTCTGGCCCAAATTTACTCTGGTATAAGATACTTGGGAATCAGGGTTCTTGGTCAGGCATCTACACATGCAGGGACTAGGGAGCAAACTTATACCAAGTTCCCTGAAGCCCTGCAATGGGACCCTGCCACCACTGGGTGGAGCTCCACGCTCCCCCTGAGCACTAGCCCAGGGGCTGGTAGGGAGCATGGGGCCAGGAGACAGCTGTCCCCTGACCCTGGGGGGGTGTTGCTTGTTGCTGGGACAGGGACAATGTCACTGCACCTTAGCAGCAGGGAGCTCCTGGCCCTGGTTCCACAATCAGGGGTACAGGGCTTGGAAAGAGCTTCAGGGAAGTGGCAAGTCCCAGCCCCCTGCTCCAATCGACTAGTGGGGCAGCTAGCTCACTGCTAGCTGCTCCATTGGTGGATGATGGCAGGGGGCTGGGGACAGGACAGTCTGATCTGCCTGAGCTCTATGACAGCAGAGCTTGGGCTGAGAAACCCTTATCTCCTAGCCCCCAGTCCTTGATCGTGATCTGTTGCTGGGGCAGAGGGACATAGTCCCTGCCCAGGCTGCTGTGGCAGAGCCAGCCCCAGCAGCAGGCAGCTTCTAGGGGCACAAAGCTATCTCCTGCCCCTGGTGGGAAGCTAGCCAGGAGCAGATTTTGTTCCTTGTCAGGTGTCTACATGGGAAC
This sequence comes from Caiman crocodilus, assembly GCA_030014935.1. NCBI lineage: Eukaryota > Metazoa > Chordata > Crocodylia > Alligatoridae > Caiman > Caiman crocodilus. The sequence goes on along the minus strand of JAGPOW010000261.1, from coordinate 73,371,836 downwards.
TACAGCATCATTACTAATTCCAAATAAATTTGCTACTTGCATTTGCAGGTGCAAATTTACTCAGCACTAGGGAGGTTTACTGCAAAGTAAGCATGTGCACATGTAAGCACATGCTTACTTTGCAGTAAACTATGTTAATGCAAAGTTAAGTATCTAATGTAGATGCACCCACTGTGTAGTATTTAAGTGCACAATAATTTTACAATGCATTAGTAGCACATGTAGATGTGCCCAGTAGCATGTTAATAGTGCCCCAGCTCACAAGTTTTGTTTATTTAGTAGTAATTCTGTTTCCCCCTCCTGAACAAACCAACTCCTTCCACTTTTCTTAAAGCAAAAATGCCACAGCTAGTGCTATGCCATAGTGCTAACACCACTGTGGCTGGCACTGGTTAATTTTGAGTGATCCATGCTAGGTGTGGTTTTGTGTATATATATACTGCCAACATTTAATCACTGGAATTTGTCACAAATCAAGATAAGACAAATATTTATATGTTCAGGTAACCTTGAAGTGGTGTCTCTGGTGCCTCTCTGCATAAGATTGTATCAGCTTTTCTCATACAAATCTTGTTTTCATAGATTAATAATTTGCAAATAAAGGTCTGGACTCAAGACTGAGGCTATTTTTTTTTAAAATTATATTCTTTTTGAGTATAAAGTTGAGTGCAGGCTAAGAAAACACTTGCAAAGTAATTAATGATGTAAGCATAAGAATAACTATGAATATACCAAAAAAAAAAATAAAAGGAAGAAAAGGAGGAAAGAAATTAATTAACTTATTCCTGCAGCACTGGATGCCCTGCTTTTGGCCTTAATTTTCTCCTAGAGATCTGTATCCTACATGACATTGCCAAGTAGAAAAATGGTCATCCTGCATCTTGATCACAATTCCCTCTGGAATCTCTCCCTACCCTGACACGAATCCTTGCCCCTCCATATCTGCTCTGTACCAGGAAGGGGTTTAAAGAATATCAGGAACTGTGGAACAGACAAGTGCAGCTCTTCCACTGTCCCTTGCTCTACAATCTGGATATCTCAGTGGAAAGCATGGCAGGAGGAATTGAGAGCTCCAAGCTCAGATTCATCCCTCTGAGGCATCCTTATGACTTCTTCTGAGCATGTGCAGAAAAGCAAAGACAGTTTCAAAATACCTTTCTTGGAGGCTGAGCTGCTGGGGAGATGGGCATTAAACTATGGGCCAAACTTGGCCTGCTAATTTTAGGCTGAGTAGAGCGGTTCAAAAACCCCATGGCAGAAGTGCTTTAAGTTTTGTGCTTTACTCCAAGTGCCCTAGCTTAGGTCAAGAGGGAACAAAACAAACATTCCCCTTACATGAGGGGTAGAGAGGTGGTGAACAGGGTGCCTGCACTGGCCAAGGCCAGCAAGCTAGGGGTGCTCAAGTACATCTCCCAGCAGCAAAGCAAACCCTGATGGGCCAGCCTGGCCTTCTCCTTGGCCCCTTCCCTCCAGCAGCCAGCTCTTTGCCTGGCTCATGTAGGGAGAGATGGGAGGGTAGGGCCAGGCCTGCATGGTGTGGGCATCTGCTCCCCAAGCAGATGCAAAATCCCTGAGCCCAAGGATCCCTAGGGCTCAGTGGTACTTGAAAGCCCCAGACCCTGGGGATTGCAGCTACTGCAACCCTTACAACTCAGGAGTGTTTCACCAGGCTTGGTGCACTGGTGGGGGAGCAGATGCCCCCACTATGTGGGCAAAGCCCTACCATACCCCACCCCCCAATCCATACAAGCCAGCCAGCATAGGTTGGGGACAGGGGAGCTGCCACCACTGCCTGACCCCCTGATGATGTTCAGGCAAGAGCCTGTCAGTGGTGCTGGGCACTGGTTTTGGGGGGAGCAGATGCCTCCTCCCTATATGGGTCCAGACCCCACCATACAGACCCCAGCTGGAAGGGGCTGGGCCAGGCCAGGGGCAGGGGCTCAGTTCCTCTCTTGCCAACCCCCTGTGCTGCTGCTGGCCCAGCTGGGGAGCAGAGACTTTACTTCCTCAGCTCTGTGACAGCCCAGGGGCAGGGCTGGCCCATCTCAGCCAGAGCAGATGATGAGAGGCAGAGGCTAGCCCACCTGCTCTGCAAGGTGGCAGGTTAATGGCAGCCTGCAAAGCATCCTGGGATGCTGGGGGACTGTGACCTAACTTGATTTGGGAGGGGGTCTGGGACTAAATTTTAATACATAGGTTTGGCCTAAATCAGTTAAGTCTGATACTACATTGGTCCAGGCCTATCTTGTACCAGGTTCTGCCATTTGGAAACTGGTTTATGTGCCCTGAACTTCTGTTCTGTTAGAGGTTTAGACCACTTTCTATTCTCTTATGCCAGTTTATGTGTAATTTCTGTCCCTAGCCTTATGACTAACGTTTAAAGCAGAATATATTAAACATTAATTTAAAGAAAACAATAAGAGCTAAGCAAATGATATATAATCTGTGATTCACATGTGCTGTTGCTAGAAACTGTTGCTGTGCAGCTATTGTAAAATAGCATCTAATCTGGGCTTATTTTCAACATATTACACTATGCTATGAAATAGAATGGACGAAACCAAATTAAAGCTAAGGATGCATCTGTGTTCCAAGCCACGCTACTACCTGAGCTGATCCTCTGTTTAGAAAAGTATAAAGGCTACAAGCTACAGAACAAGTAGTGCATGTAAGTCCTCAATAAGGAGATAACTCAACGAGGCAAGTTCACCAGTGGGTTTAGTCTTATTGATCCAGACATGTGGGTGATTGAACACAGACACAGAGAAGGGTTCTAAGTGGCAGGCTGCAACTTTATCAAGTTAATGTGTGGGGCATTTTCAAGTGAGTTCTAGTGCAGGGGTTAGAGGGCTTCTACAATATAACACACAACTCAGGATAGACTGCTCTCAGCCAACTCACAGGATTCAGTTTAAGCTTTGAGTCTTCCAACTTTCCTCCCCATGGGGGCGGGACAGAACATGCCAAAAGTGGGGACCTTGTTCTCTGAAGTCCTTAAGTCTGCCTTTCTTCTATAAGCCAAAGTCCATCTTTACTACTTGCAGGGGCCCCTTGGCCTTTTATTCTCACTGGACAGCCACTGCAGCAAATTGTGATGAACTGTTGCGTATTGAAATTTTAAGTCTTGCAGCTTTTAATCCTGCAGCTGTGAGTCCTGCAGCTATTTGTGCCCTCCTAATGCTGTAAAGAAGGTGAAAGGAAACATCAAGCCTCTGCAGTTCTGACCTTATGGGGAAACCTGTTTCCTATCATAAAAAACAAGTGATTGGTCAGACCCACAGCAATCTAAATACATAGCTCAAGTATTACAACCACAAAGAGCAAGGATGGCAGTCACAGAAAACAGCAGTCTCAAGCACCCAAGCAAGTGTTTAAAGAACAGGGCAGGAAAGGGGATAGTACAAAGCCAACCCACTTCCACATCTCCTGCAGCTAGCCAACCAAAGGGTGAGAACCCTTGCAAGGGGAGGGACCTCCCTTACACTCTCAAGGCACGAATACATGTGCTCAACACATGCTCTGATGCATGTTAACTAGCATGCATTTGCATAGACTTGATTAATCGAGTCTTCTGGAGCATTGTAATCAAAACGCTCCAGCATCTCATGTATTCAGCATCCCTATATTTTAAAATGGTGGCAGTGGCACTTTAACTAAAGCTCAAACAAGCTTTAGTAAGTGCCCTGCCATCATTTTGAAAAACAGGACTCTGGATACAAGAGATACTCTGGATGATTAAATTTGAGCAGCTCCCGAGAGCCACTCGAATTAAAATTAACACCCCACCCGCCCCACACTGGAGCACAAGTAAAGGTGCCCACCATGTGAAAGTAGTGTGAAAAATTCAAACTTAATATCACTCAGTCTGTGGCATAAAACACATAAAACATGAAAGATGTCATGGTAGCAGGTACTAGAAGGAGGTCTAAATGAAGCTGGCAAAGGTAGTCAAGGAGGAGAAAATGTAAGGAAGAGAGCTCCTAGACTCTAGAGTCAGCTCTCATCAAAGTAAATCAAGCTATCCAGACTTTGGTGAATGAAAAGCCAGTGCTGAAGACAGAAAATGAGCTACAACCTTTTTCTTTTTTCATTTGTTCAAATACAATCCAAGATGGCAGTAAGTAAACAGAATTACCTCTTGCTGAGCACACATACCATGTCTTTTGTTCAGTTACAGATTTTCAGAATGCAATACATAAAATTATCATTACAGCTCAAAGGGAGAAGAAAAATCTGTTTTTGTGAAACTAAGATGAGAATAACCCAGGGGCATGGCCTATTCTCAACTCTTTTCAGTTCAGATGAGTAAGAAACATTTGTGTGACTACAAGGACAAGCTTATACTGATGCCCCCAAAGCTGAGAATCCCATCAACTGGTCACTTGCTGGTGCAGGGGGAGCCTGGGATAGCAATCTTGGACTCCCCTGCACCAGCAAAAAGGCATGGCTGGACCTGTCACTGGATCCCACAATCACACTCCTGACATGCATGTGCATCAGATGCCTTTACGTGAACACCTCGAGGGGCCCTGACACTGCGTGCTGTATCCTTCAGCACAAGGTGTGGGTTAGACTTGTTTTGTGCATAAAGAGATTTCCCTCAACAGGAATGTCAGTTTGACCATTTCACCAGCAAGTCTGTCATGCTGTTCTTTCACGGTTCAGCGTAACCAGGTGACATAAAAAGTCAGTTAACCTCTAAGGTCCACATATTTAGAGGTATTTAGGTACCTATGTTTTTCAATGTATTTATGCACCTAGATCCCCCCAAAGTCAGTAGTAGTTAGGCACCTAAATGCATCTAAAAGTGTGACCTGGCACAGTCACCCAGCTGTTTAGAATCAAAGGTGTTTATCTAAAATCCTTCAGAATTTTCTGTATCTACTTAACAAGCTACAAAGACCTACTAAAGGCACCATCAAACACATCCTGCTTTCTTTCTGAATGCAAACAGCAGAACATATTCAGTGTCATATGGAAACTGCTTTTTGAGCCTTCAATTGTGGCACCTGTCATTTTCAGGAGAGCCCCCAGCCCACTGCAACTATGAAATCATGTCTCAGTGCCACTGCAAGGAAGGCACTCTGTTGAAATTAAGTGGTTGGCTGACTTGGCTGCTGGGGCACATCTGCTCTGCAGGCAACTGAGAAAACATGGCCCAGTCTTTAAGACAGTCACACTGGTAAGGTCAGGAAGGAGGACAACAGAATCTTCTTCCTGTTTCAGTCCAAACTGCCCTGTTCTGCCATGTTTTAAGAGTGCTTTCAAAGCCAGCATCTGATAATTATAATATAAACAATTAATTTCAGTGTTGATTATTTTATTTTTATTTATTTTTTGCTATACACTGGAGTTAGTAACAATGCAGACAGAATAGAAAGGCATCAGAGACCGATCATTAGTATATATGGTTTTGTTCATAACATCATATCTATTTTGTGTTGTTATATGTATGGATACCAAAATGGTTATCAATATCTTAAACAAATGTGGCTAGCACATACTGTCAAGCAGAATTATTTGCAAGCAAGGGGGCTCTAACTGAACTTCCCTGAAAAAGCAAGATGCTATGCAGTTGAGAAAACGGTAGCAGTAAGAAATAACTCCACTGAGTTTAACATGAATATGTTTGAATTACACAGAGAACAAGAATCATCCATTGTTCATCTTGCTAGTATGAGTGTATAATTTTCCTGCTGTCTTTTTTCTCCTTTTGTTCTTTTCAGAGATTCTGTGATTAACACTGTCTTGGGGAGAATTTCAGTATTTTCTGTGGGTTAGCAGGATGTGAGCTAGGTGCTGCTGCAGCATGAATCTTTTAAAAGCAGCCTAAGAAATATTTAAGACCCTAGTCTAAGAGGAACAGCTCTCCCAGGCATAATTTTTGGTGCTGGTTGCAGCAGGGAGCGTATGCTGTGAGGAAAGTATTATTTTTCTAAATGGAAGGTGTCAGATGGTCACGCAATGTGACTGCATGTTCGAGATCACTGCCTCCCATCTGCAATTTGTGACGTGTGAAAGATTCTGCCCAAATGTGCTCACCAACTGGAAACCCTCGGCACTTTTTTTTTCTTATCAGGAGAGACCAAGATAACCAATGGTTTACAGATCAGGGATCCTATCAAATTAATATCACTCTAGGATAAAATCTGCTTTAAATACAACTACTAAACTCCAGCAAAGTTAACTAGTACATACAAGTTCATTCATCTGATTAAAAATCCCTACTAGTAAAACAAGAAAATAGACATTTTAAAAAAACCAACAAAAAAACATTATTCTCATACTCTTTACAAGGAGGCTTGCTATAAAATGTGACAGCCTTTTCCAGTACTCATTAATGTCATCTAATTACAACACTTACTAGGCTTATGCCAGGCATTAATGTACTGAAGGTAGTTTTTTCCTCTCCAGCTTTTCTCTGGATCATGTAAACTATTTGCCTTTTCTATCTTTTTGGCAATTCGGTGAACCCTTAACCTGGGCTGACATCATTCAGTGACAAAAGGTTTTCTCTCTTCAGAGGATTCTCCCATTGTTTTGGTGACCAGGTACCTCCACCTGGCTCTGAACAACTTGCCACTGTGTTAATCAATTATTATCTAAAGGAGGACACACACTGTTGTCTTTGTATGAACTCCAGGTGGGGAAGTACCTGAATTTCTAGGGCAATGCTTGCCAGAGAATTGCATTCTTGCCCTTACTGGCTGGGAAGACCAATGGATAATATGCTGCATTCACTCTTGGAGGATGTTGACAGCGCCTGCCCTTGAGAGAGCTGGGTGCCAGTTTCCTTTAAGGACACACTTGCTCAAAGAAATCATTACACAGAACAGATCATTTAGTCGGTTACTAACTCCCTTCTTCAAACATCTGTTTTAAATGGGACAAAAGTGTAGCTGAGAAGTAGGCCCAGGCGACTAGGGAAGTATTCGATTTGGATTCAGTTGATTCAGCGGACAGTGATTCAATTGAAAGATTTAGATCACTGTCTCAAATTGATTTGGCTGAATTATCTTCAGAAGATTCGACGCTGATTCAGAGAGATTTCGTGATTTGGATCAGCTGGGGAGAGGCAGGCACAGCTGGGTGGCTGCAGGTTTTCCTCCCACAGCTCATCTGGCTGTGCCTGCCTCTCCCTGGGTGGGGGGAGCTGCAGGAGAAGCCTCCATGGCTGCCCTGCAGGCTCCATCCCCTTCCTGGCCACAGCCTAGTCCTGACATTTAAAAAAACCCAACCAAACAAAAAAGCCGCAGCAGCAGTAACTAGGGCCTCTGGGCACTTGTAGCAGAGCCCCCGGCACAGTGCAGGGCAGTGGGGATCACCCCCAGCTGCCTGGCACCTGCGCAGCAGCTGCCCCATGGTGCAGGCATAGCGTGGCTTGGCAGGGCGCTGCATGTTGCCTGGAAGCTGGGGCCACTGGGGCTGAGTGGTGCCAGGCACTGGCTGACACATGGAGCTGCCCCAGCTTGCAAACAGTACGTGGCGCCCTGCTGAGCTGTGCTGCACCCGTACCATGGGGCAGCTGCCACACGGGAGCCAGGTGGGGGGGTAGATTTCCACTACTCCCCATTGCCCTGCACTGTATGTATGTGTGGGCTCTGCCACGAGTGCCCAGAGGCCCCAATCACCACTGCCACAGCTGGTGAGTAAGGGGCTTTTTTTTCCTTTTTAAATGCTGGGCTGGGTGGGGCATGGGGCCAAGCAGGGCAGCCATGGGGGCTTCTCTCACAGCTCCTCTGGCTGTGCCTACCTCCGCCTCAGTCAGGGGAGCCATGAGGGCTATGTCCTGCTGCCTCTTGCCCAGCTGCCACAGGGGTGGGCAGTGCATTGCAGGTGTGGCTTGCTCCAGGAGGCAGCAGGACATAGCCCCCACTCCCAGCATTGCCGCACCTGCATCAGCACTGGGAGTGCTGCCCTGCCACCACTTGCCAGCTGATGTGGCAGGCACGGGATGCGGGTGTGGCAAAGCTGGGAGCAAGGACTATGCCCTACTGTCCCTTATCCCCTTCTGCCTGGAGTAAGCCGTGCCCACATCCTACCCCCACCCCCCACCCCAGCTGGGCAAGCAGCAGCGGGGCAGAACCCCGACTCCCAGCACTGCCACACCCACATCCCACACTCCTCTCCCCCCTCCCCAAGTAACACGTGCCCCCTGCCCTGGCTGAGCAGCTTGTCCCAGCCCCAGCCTCAGCCCCAGCCACTCCGTCTTCAATGCCCCTTCCCTCCCCCCTCCCCCAACCCCCACATTTACCAGCTGGAGGCAGCTGTGTCAGCTGCCTCTTTAGTCTATGGCCGAATCGCCGTAGCAGCCGAATCTTTTTCAAACCTTTTCCAAATCATGGGTATAATATTTGCCCACTGCACAGCTGCTGTGAGACTTACTTAATGCTTGTAAATCCCTGAGAGTCTCAAATAGGAAGTACTGATTAAAAGTGGAGGACTACTAATAGCCTTCTCTTGCCAGGTACTAGGGGTGTCCTCCCACTTTTATAGTCAGATGTAATAGGTACTAACAGAAAATTCCTCTCCAGTGAATCATCAAACTGTTGGCCAATAAACTCACAGCATTTAATTTCCAGGTGCAATCAAGAGCTGTAACAGCCATTGTGCTAGCCAATCCTAAACAAGAAGATATAGACACATGACTCAATGTTGAAGCACAGATACGGTGTTTGTTCTAGGGAAGTATCTATATTGCCCTCAAAAGTTTGACTGTAGGAGTTAGAGCCATACTGGTGTGATACATTGAAAAATGTAGGTACCTTTAATCATACTAAATTGAGTATGAGCCATGGTTAAGCAATGGTAGCACAGACTTCAGTGTGTGTGTAAAAGCATGCTCTGGATGTGAAGCATTATTTGGGGACTGAATTCCTTGCCTCTGTGGCTTCACTGCTATTGCTACCCCAAGTGACTGGACTCAAGCTCCTTCTGGCTTGCCTGCCTGCAGTGCAATGTCTACGCAGCCAGTATAAGCCATCAGATGCACTTATTTACCTGACCTGCAGTCACTTCTCAGCCTCAATCAATGAGCACCAGAGCACTAGATGTGCTGTTATTAGCAGAGATTGTAATAAGGCAGCTGCAAAGTCTCATAGAGGAGGCCTCCGTCTGTCATTTTCAGCAATGCATTTAGCAATCAATACTCTACCCGAAGTCTTCCATCCATCATTTCTTCTGCTCTCACTCCCCATGGGAGGCAATATCATCTTCTCCCTGACAGAGTTCCACAGTATGTTTGTCGCTGTTTTCCCCAACTCTGCTTTGCTTTACTCTCCTCTCTGCACTCACCACCTGAAGAGCCTGTTAACAAACTGGGTTGTATGTGTTTCTCACCAAACTGTGAAAACCTTAACCTCAGTCCTGTTCCTCAGGAAAGTATGACTGGGATGGTGAGAAAAGAAACCTAGTCAAGTGTAGGAGCAAACTGGAGTCAAGGCCAGAGAGATGCTTGTTTTTATTTCATAGTGCCATAGTTATTAGGGTCGGAAGGGACCTATTAGATTATTGAGTCAGACCCCCTGCCCTGGGCAGGGAAGAGCGCTGGGGTCAGATGACCCCAGCCAGGTATCTATCCCATCTTCTTCTGAATATTTCCAAGGAAGGGGACAACACCACCTCTTTTGGAAGCCTATTTCATATTTTGGTGACCCTCACTGTAAAGAACTTTTTCCTGATGTCCAGCCTGAATTTCTCTCTTTTAACTTGTGTCCACTGTTTCTAGTTACCACGACGGTCACCCTGGTAAATATCGTATCCCCCACTTCCTGCTGACCCCCCTGAAGAGTTTGTAGGTGGCCACAAGATCAAGATTTCATTGCTACAAGCTGTCACTGCAGTTGGATAAGGTCCTAGAACTTAGCCTTAAGGCTACTACTCTTTTTCTGTTCCTTTACAAGCCAAATTAATGGAGAAGATGTGCTCCAATATCTTTTCTAGCTGAAGGAACCTGTCAGAGGAGACTAACTTTCTGAGATTTTTACTTTTAGTATATCATACGTTTAACCTTTTTGAAGCTTTTTGTATAAGATTACATGGATTTGATTTCCCACTCCCTTACATTTACATTTTGTAGCAAGAGATACCCACCTTTGTATAATTACACAAGATTCTGGAGTATATATTTTCTAAACTCTTGCCCCTGTTTATCATCTAAATGCTGGCATTATCTAGGAATCCACAGCCTAATTCCTAATTAGTTAAATACCATTTCATGAACCTTCTCAGGAAAATGAATGGGAAAATACCTATTTTTTATTTTTACTTTTCTTTTTGTTCTCTATATAAAAGATGTGCAAAAAAAAGACATTCCAATTTGCTGGATGTGGAAAAAAAATCATTTTTAAAAACAAAACAAAAATCTCCCAAACTCCTGATCCATTTTTTTATTTTTTGACCATATTTATGTTTCAGAATTAAATTCTTGTCATTTTCTAACTGAAATAGTCATTTTGAACCTCTGAAGATGGTTAATTTCAAAATGTCAAAACCAACGTATCATTATTTAAAAAAGCTTTTATTTCAAAACTATTCATTAAATTCACTTAAAATTTACAAGTAATTGAGACATTTCCAGAAACTGCATTTTTCAATGAATGAACTGTTTAGGAAAAAGAAAAGCTCACTAAAGCTCTACTCAATATTCTCTTATTTTGGAGCACTTCTGGGTGTTGCAATTTGAAGTGGATGTTTTTTCTCAGTAAGTATCAAATTCAATGAAAATGCATTTTGGGGAGAGGGGTGCAAAAGCTCTAATTATTTTTTAAAAATTGGAAATGCCGAAGTGATTTGTTCTGATTTTTTTTTCATAAAACATTTTGTGTATTTGTTTTAAAATGGCATTTTTATTAAAAGACTTCAATAATGCAGGTCATATTATTGAAAGAAAACACTATTAAAGGGACTGGAATCTGGAACTCATCTTTTATTAAATAAAAATCACAACAAGGGAGTTAAAATCAGAAAAAAAATCAATATAAAATATAACAAGAGAAAAGGAACAAGAAACTACACTCTGGTGGGCAGGAATCTGCCATCTATACTATCACAGAATACAGCAGTCCTGAATAGAGGAGTGACCAGAGCATCTACCAAATGTTGCATGCATGAGGTAAGAAGCTTAGTGGAGGGGATTTTGAAAAAAGACTTTGTATTGTTCGAATAGTCACTCAAGCATAGTAAGGGGTGGAATTCCATCTGTTCACTTCAGTTTGGTTCAGTGAACTGGGTCACTTTCAATGGTTCACTAGATCCTGACTATCTAAAAATTACAGTTATTATGCTTTCAAAATCTTGAGCTGCATGACAAGATCACCTCATTGCTTATTCTCTCTTGCCCTTCATTTTATTACCTCTGAAAATGGGGCAAATATCATTTGTACCCTAAAGGATAGGTCATTTGTCACAAGCAGAATTCAAACTACTAGAAAAAGTTGTGAAGTCCAATTGTCAGCTTCACTATCCTGTCAGAACAAGGCTAACCCTTTTTGGGTTTTGTGGTCTAAAGAAATAATTTCTAATTTCTGCTGGTGATCTCTGAGATTGCTATTTACTTTTTACTTCTCGTGAAGGTGCTTGAATTCTCCTGGCAGCTGATCTCTGGCTGCACCAAAGAGAATTAGAGATTTTGATGGCCTCACTGCAGTTACTTCTACGTTATTGTAAGCATAGCTAGTGGAGCAGAAGGAAGTCAAATCAGACACGGGGCCTTCTTGGCACAAACAACAATTCATTGGAGAGTGGGGCATGAGGAAACAGTAAGTTCTGCAGCGTTCCTGGATGTTCAAACTCTCATGGGAAGACTTCCAAAACAACTAATCACAGACTGCCTCTGAGAAATGAGGCTCACACTGCTTCCAAGGTAGACTTATAGTGTAAGAAGAAAAAAAATCTTCCCTGAACTAAACACGGTCATGTCTTCAGTAATCATTTGCTTAGCATCCAGGAGCAATAGTGCTTAGGAGGATGACCTGCAGAAAATATGGAGAGATGGGGAAAACAAGAAAACTTCTCCCTGCCACGTTTTGTTACATTTATATGCCTACATACTTCAGGTTAGGCTTCCAAAAAGCAAGGTATCCAAAATTAAAGGAAATATTTTATGTGAAATATCCCTACCTTTCCTTTTCTCTTCTGTAAAATGGGGGTGACACCTTATGGAGCCTGTAATTAAAAATTTACCCACTTTGCTAAGATGGTTACATGCACAAATGAACTATGGTATGAAGTAATGAGTTTTCTGATAAGCATCTACCTCCCCCATTGCATCCATTACCATGTCCTTCTTGCCTAGTCTCCACATAATATCGTCAAATATTGTTAAGGGTGGGCCCATTAAGGTCACTGATATGTAAGTGCCCATGACATGTCTTCTCAAGGAAAGTGTTAAGTTGACATGCCCTAAACATAACATACATCACCACTGGGGATATTGCATTGGCCATATCCTTTGTCTAGCACAATGGTTCTCAACCTTTTTGGAATCGAGGCACCCCTCATTGGACTCAATGTATCCCTCCATAACTTTTGTGAATTGAGGGACATCCAGTTTCAAAAACTAATCTCTATATTACAGTGCTTACCTCCTAGCAGAACAGCTCAGTAGTCAGGGTGGGGGATTGGGCAGCAAGGGACAAACTTGAGCCTGCACTTATCGGCTTAACGCCTCACACCTCACTTATCACCTCATAACTTGCAACACCCTTCAAAGGACCTGAAAGGTGGCACCTTAGTTGAGAATCACTGGTCTAGCAGGTGCAACTCTTGAGGTGCCTTTGTGCTGCAGAAGAACTGCCCAGTGATGATAGCTATCCAGGCCTACCTGAGTAGACTATGTCATTTTGGTGAGAAGATCTGGGCTACAGGATTCCTGGGTAAACACTCAGGAGCTGAGGCAGAAAGACTCTCTCCTTCTCTATTTGAAGTAGAGACTGCTGGAGACATTGATAAAAAGCGGCTTTTTGATAAAATAGAATTTTTCAGGAGCAAATTACCATTTTAATTTAAAAAATAAAAAGGTTAAAAGCTGAAAATTGTTTTGGGTTTTTTGATGAAAATGCAAAGGAGTGTTTGAAAAAAAAATGCTGAAAACAGAAACAAAATAATAATTTCCTTTGAAATTCAAGGGATATAAAAATATGTCTCATGACCAGCCTTCTTTTTTTTTTTACCACTGAGCATTTACATATTATTTGCTTCCCTACCTATCATTCTTTCAGGCCTCTCTGATTCTCATTACTTCTTAGGGTTGAAGAACTGCACAATAAGTATGAGGACTATTTCCCTTCTTGTGCTTGATTAACTATTTTGCTCAGCAAGGAAGATGGAAGGACACAAGGCTGTACCTGCACTTTGGCCTATCCTCATCTGCTTCTTCACTGTGGGGACTATTTAGAAAGTAGGGGCTCAAATCCAAGAAGGATAAGCTGCATAAGGGACATCTATGCCCATGCTTTAATGCACATTACCCTATTTTAGTGTGCATTAAAACATCACTAAAAAAAGTTCTATTTAGTTAGATGTAGACAAAAAGAGTTTAACTTGTGGTAATGGGCCAGCTCCTACAAGATATTGGGAGTCCTGTCAGAGCCAGCCCAATGACAAGGCTGCTGAGCACTCTGCTCCTGAAGGTCTCTGCACTTTAAGATTTTACTTTAGCCTCACAGCACCAAATATCATTATCCCTTATTATTGTCCCAGTCTTACAGGTAGATGAACAGAAACACAAAGAGGCTAACAGCCAAATATTTAAAAACAGACACTAATTTTGGCTTCCTAAATAAACAAGGACTTCATTTTCAGGGATGTTGAATACTTGCCTCTCTAACTTTAACTGTAGCTTTGAGTACCTGGCACTTCTGGCCTTCAGTGTCTCATGCTGGAGAACAGAAATGGAGGCACTCATAAGTGTACCCATTTTTGAAAAGTCAGCTTGCCCAAGATTAGGCTGATTTTCCCATGTGCTGCACTTTGTGTTCTCACTTAAATCTGTACCAAATGCATACCCAGAGGTTGCAGGACTACCCTGGTGATCTGGCAATGTCATATATCCTTAAGATATGAGGCAATGGAAAATCTGACCCAACTAAGTCAACAGTACAGATGGGAATAGAACCTGGGAGTTCAAGCCCCGGAGTCATTTTAGCTGACCACTCTGTATCATGGTATCTAATCACTCTGTTTGAGTTGATGGGTATTCCTGAGGTGTAGTAGGACGATTCACATGCTTGGAATGTCAAAATCACTTATTCAGGAACAATTAAATAAACAAAAGGGGAGAGTATCACACTCAGTGTCCCTTTGTGGCACATCTTACTTCTGAGTCAGAGAAACCCTGAAGGAAATTATCTTGAATGCTTATGGACTGATGTTCTAATAGATAAAGCACAAAAAGGAATATTACTTTGTGTCTGCTGCAGATCACCATATTGCTCTAGAGAACACATGACTAGGTCTGTACACATGTATCTATAGTATGCAAGGGAAAA